>JANEHU010000357.1:0-661292 GCA_027563435.1 Nasonovia ribisnigri | reverse complement strand
ATAATGAAATCAATTCCGAAGCCTTTTTTAAGTAAAAATAAATTTGTTGATTGTATTAGTTAAATTATGAATATTTTTTAAATACTTGCATCTTTCCAGTTCAATGTATCAATATAGTTATTTGTACCAAGATAAGCAAGAGCTTTAGAAACTGTATCGGAAAACACATTTGCAGCTAGTTTGACATTCATCCTTCCAGTTCCTTGTACTTCAATATGCCTTTCAGTCAATTTAGGTGCCAATTTATAATCGGATCTCCCTGCATCAATTGATATAAGCTTTTGGAAAATTGCTTTACCTACATACTTTTCATTAGGAAGTACAAACCCACTAAAAAAAAAAAGCTTATATAATGTTTAATTGTTCCTATTGTTGTATATTGCTAGATAAATAACTTGTCAAGTAAATGATTCCTGGCCAATTTTAAGAGATGTGGAACGTCTGCAAAAACATGAACATGATTGCCTGTATTTGGATGTTTAAACGACGTATTTTCATTTGAAATGTTTAAAGACCGCCATAAAGCCATGTTGGAAGGTCCCATATCATTTACCATAGAAATTACATTGAAACCAATCTTATGTAATTCTTCAATGATCTTAAATAGTAGATCTTTAGTCATATGGGTATCATAATTATAAAAAATTGGTTGTTTCCAATTACTTACAAGACCTAAATATTAATTTAATGTAAATATTTGGTTAATTGTTTAATATATTATAGTAATTGTATTTAACATTTAAGTATATACCTCGTACAACAACAGTCTGCACACATCTATGTGGACCAATCACCTGCTCATTTTTCTTATCGTAACATATTCTATTGGAGATATATGTTTCATCAAAAGCAATAACAGTAAGCTTTTCATTGTCTGTCATTAGAGTTCCTGAATAAGTAAATTAGTTATTTTAAAATTGTAGACTACAAATTATGATGTTTAATGTTTATGTGAAATAAAAATTATTATTAAACTACCTTTGGCTTTCATAAGAGTTAATACACTTTCAAGTATTCCCGGCTCAACTTCAAAAGTTGAAGCCCATCTTCTTAATGTAGACAAACCTTAAATTTAATTTTATGAATGATTATTATTTATGTTTTTTTTATTTGTTTGTTCAGTTTTTTAAAAGTGAATATAGTATTTTATTTACTTTATATAAATATTATTATACTATTTTTTTAAAAGATTTCATTTATATAGTTTTCATTACGTATAAATCAATTCATGTTAAAACTCACCTGGTATTGGATACTGTTTTTTATTCCTTAAATATCTATACGCTTTTGGCGAAATACTACGCAATGTAATTGCGGAAGATATGTCTTCCGATAACCATTTAGAAACTTTTTTACTCGGGTGAAGTATTTGATTGATTTGAGTACTAGTAAATAATTTAGACAAAATGTCACTAAAACGGGATTCGAATCTTTGATTTTCCAAATTAACAAAGTGTTTATAGTACTCAATTTTTTCATTTTGCATCCGAATTATATTTTTAAATTTATCATTTTCTGCGATAAGTTCTTCTTTATCTTTCTCAGAATTTTCAAAATCATTACCCATTCTAAAGATAATTTATTAAAGGTTATTAGTTTAACAATTTAAAAATTGCATACATATTATACACACAGATAACATATGTATGACTAAGATATCATAACTAGGTACATAAAAATTTAATTGTTTAAAATGCATAACATAAACAAACATTTATTATATTATATTACATTACACTTTATATTGGTGTTTTAAAATAATTAGGATTGATAAATATAGTGTATAAATCCCATAAAAGTAATTTAAAGAATACAATAATATGTACATGTATATTAGACTTATGCTGAGTTGCATGAACATTCAATAAACATAATTACAATTTATATAACACATTCTAAGTAAACATAATTTAGAGTTCTCTGATTGACTCACTAAATTTTAATTAATTAAACGTTTAAACATAAAAATATAGTTATAAAAATTAATTAGGTAATATGTGTCTACATATTATATTAAAAAAACATATAACAATAGTATAAGAACAATAAGAAAACACATATATGAAAATATATTATCGATTACAAAATGTTAAAACTAATTACTAATTATCATTCAGTTGATATAAGATATCAAACACAAATTCTTAATCCAACAGGTTATTTAAAATAAATTATCCCTGAAGAACCAAGAACAAGTGTTTTTTATCAAGAATGCGCAAGTTTCAGTGTTCTAGTAATACTTGTCATTATATGGAAGGTTTGTTTATTTTGTTGTTGTTTACACCTCATGCAAATACAAAAGCAAATAAAGATTAAAAAAGTCACAGAAGACAAAATAAAAATATTTATGAAAAATATACTTTGGAAATAAATCTGGCTCATTCTTTCCAAGGGATTTGACACCAGGTATAGTGTCCGATACACCAAACAAATCAACTTGGCATGACACTTTTCGCCTAAATAGTAAATACAGGTTCAACACTTACAAAATATATATTAACATTTTAAATGATTAGTTTTTACTGCAAGTTATACCACATAATAATAGTATCTGTGGTTATAATGCAGTATACATAACATAATAAAACTATAATTTATTAAATATATAGGTACCTATTATTAGATTCATCAGCTGAATTCGTCACAGAAAATAATCCAGCTGGAGTTTTTATTGGAGATGATTGATTTCCATCACTAAATAAACAATAAAATAACATTAATTAATATTTTAAATTGTTTAACTTAATATAAAAATCAAAAAATTAAATTGAAACCAACCTAAAAGGGATAGCAGTTGGTTTTAGTTTTCTGCCACATTTTGGAGAATAATCCAACATATTTTGCACTTTTGTTCTTTCTTCGTATGAATTTAAAGAAAAATGTAAAGAACATACGGCAGCTAAAATAAAAATTGTTAATTTTAAACATTAAACAATTTCAGCAAAATATCTGAAAAAGTAAAATGACATAATAAAATCATAATTTACCAGTATCACAGTTAATCTCTTTGTTCACATTTGAAGCATGTTGAATTTGTTCCACCCATAAAGCTCTCATTCCAACATCTTTAGGAAATCTATGTAAATGTATTTTTGGGTCACAATACAACCCTTTCCGTTTACTGCCGCTAAAACAATTTGGAACTATACAAACTGGCATAATTAATAACTTTACCACAAATAAACCTCTGACAAAATACAAATAACTATGTACGAACAACAATTACAAAACTCAAATGTATAAAAATTAGTCACGCACCCATGGCAATGAATAATGACAAAAGAGTAAAGACGAAAACCAAATATGCATATTGTATACCATGACAAAACAACAATCAAAAACACAAAAAAGGCGCCAAAAAGTATAAGCCAATCAAAAGACGCGGAAGACTCCCACCCTGTTGTGCGCAGACTGAACAAATTACAGTTTGTTGTGATCATACCTATTTATTTTGTCATGCTATATACTATATAGTATATTCATATTCTGTGAATAAGGAATAATATAAAATATTATTCTTTATTTCTCATAAGTCGTTTCGTATATTTTGACATTTTGTAAGTTCCATTATCTATTAGCATTGTTTAAATATACAATAACTATAATAATATTATTATAGTATATTTAATCAATGGTAGGCCTCTACTTGTATTTAAATACGTTATTTATAGTGTTCTGCACTTCGACAGTCTATAATATTTACTATTAATAATATTATATAGCAGAATAATTTATATTTAACATAATAATTATTGTTATTATATTTTTTTTTTTATTACACAAAATGCTATAATAAATCTTTGGGGTTCGTACAAAGAAAAAAAAATAACTTAACGTGACTATAAAATAAATTAACGCGTTAAGTTAGAATTTACTTTAAAAATAAAGTAACTCGTTAAGATAGAAGTTACTTCTTAAAAAAAAAGTAACTCGTTAAGTAACTTAGTTAAAAGTAACTTAACTTTTTAACTTAACTTTAACTTTTTAACTCGTTAATGCCCAGCCTTGAATTATAAACATTCGGTCAAAATGTTATGTCTATACGGTCATTTCTTTTAGAGTTATAGCAAAAACCGAAATCGATTTTGTCGAAAATTGGTTTTCCGTAAATATTCACGTTTTTTCCTTAATTTTTCATTTGTTTTTCACGGCGCTTTTGAAAACTACTGGGAAAATTTTTACTTTTGACCCCCTTAAGTACCAACTAGATTCACTTTCCTACCAGAAAAGGTACTATTGAAGAAAATTGAAGTATTTTTACTGTCCTAAAAGGTTTTGACAGATAAAAAAAAAAAAATAAAAAAACACACATCATTATAATACAATACATTCATCGCTCCGCTCAGAATCTAAATTGTATTTATAAAATTATATTATAATTAGTGAATATTAGTCATTAGTCATTAGGTTATTAACTCACTGAATAGTGAATATTGAATACTGAAATCGCATGACAAAATAAACAAAGTTTATTTTGTCATGTGAAATCGTTTCGGTGGATCAACTCGAATTTTTATTATTAGCAAAACTATATTTTTCCCGGGAACGGTTTATTTAAATACAATCATAACTATACAATATTATAGCGATAGTGGATACGGCTATTACGGCGACGCCGATACGACGTTGTTTTTGTCAATAATAATTTATTTTCGTGATTCTATTACTTACAATCTTAAAATATACTGGATACCCAACGACCTATACAAACAACTATTTTTCGGGGACCCAAACTGACTTGCCAGAACAGCTGTTGCAAACATAGAGTAGTACCACGATTTAAGATAGTATGGTTGCCCATCGACTAGGGTAAAATGGCTTGTCCGACGACCGTCAATATGAATCTAGCAATCAGCTGTTTTTAATACTATAGCGCTTTTAGTGGAGAAAATTAAGACTATGTAGACAACTTTTACCCGCCTAATTTTATATACCTACTTGAATTATTATACCCTAACATGGCAGAATTGATTTATAAAATATATAAATATAATAATACTTTAAACAGTTTAAACATATTAATTATCATTTGATATTTTACTATGTTAATATAATTTAATAATCAACTATATTGCTATAATTTTGGTTATTTTCTATATTATAATAATAAAAATGGTATGTTGTGTACCTTTATGTCCTTATGTCCTTTATGTCCATTTAGTTTAATTCTTTAGATATATGGCCAAGCGATTAACTGCAAAGACTAAATGCCAAGTATGTGCATCTAGTTTTAAAAATCTGAATACGACAGTTTACGGTACTAATGCAGATTTAGTAATACCTAAAAGTAGAGGATATCTTTCTCATCCTAACAGCAATCTATTCAGAATAATAAAAACACTAGAATTGTCCTTCACTAAATTTAAAGAATCTCAAAATGTATTTGAAGATTTTTTAAAAAAGAAAATCTCTTTTAAATTTGATTGTGAAGAACACAAGCAAACTGTATTTTCTGATATTTATACACATTACCTTATAATGAGAATGAGACAATACACATACATTCAAAATCAAAATAATAAAAAACTAAACACCACTAAAAAAAAATTGTCGAAATTAGTGACCACAGATATTTAATAAAATGTTAATTATAGGTACACTAATATATTATTATTACATTTTTGTTAAATTTATTATTTGTGTTCTTGGATATTGTTTGTTTTAAAACTATTGTAATTATTTAAATAGAATCCAATCAGTGGATAACAATGATAAAAAATTGCGTCATCTAGGTACATATTACACCGATACCATTAATATGTCGTATCCGTATGATTTAAATTTTAAACAGTCGCGCGAATTACGAGTTTACGACACTATTTTGCTCACATGGAGCGCTGCTATAGTAAAAAAAAGTGAGATTCACTGTACTGGCTTTCTTATCACAAGTCGATGGGCAACCATACCACAGAATAATTTATTCTGTGACCATAGTATCTTAAATCGTGAGTAGTACTACTATCTTAGTCCGTTGTTGCCATCGAGATGTATATACTACTATGTAGTATATACATCTCGATGGTTGTTGCAAACACAGATATATACTATTAACTGGTGACGTACCAGCTAGAACCCCGTCACTTAGATCCCCGGGATCAAAATGTCACTAGGGTATCTAGTTGTCAGGGTATCTAGTAGTCGGGGTATCAAAATGACTAGGGGGAAGTATTTGACCATAGGGGATCTAGTTGTCGAGAGAACAAAGTGAACTCTGGTCAGTCAGTAACCAGTGTACCACGAATGTCGTGTACTTAGTACTTACCGTTACCATATTAGTCATATTAATCGACATTCGACATAAGACATAACTACATAAGACGTTGAAAGCTTAGAATCTTGGATTAGTATTTGCCATTTGATATTATAGTTGGATGTTGGATCTACCACCCACATGACATGACCACATGGTTGGATGAATCTAAGTTAGGTAATAATTTATAATATGGCGTTTGTATACTTTATTAATTATTATTGTTCATAGAAAAATTTATTTTATTCGTATTTAATAGAACTATTTGTACCTAAAATCTATATACCTTATTATATCTAATATACTATATACATATTACATACTAACATATACTAACATACTCATACCTACCTAGTTTTTATACAATAATCCTGTAGATTATATGAATTTTTTTAAACTATTTTATTCTATATAGAACGTGTACCTATACATTGTAAATAATTTATCTACATATTTTGAATTTATTTTTGTAACAAATGTTGCCATCTACAAATATATTTATTTATTTTTTTTTCGGTAAAGGAATTCTTGAACAAAACCTATGTAGATACTTTAAATTATAAATGTAAATAATTAAGTTTTTGTTTTAATACATATGTTTAAAGCACCTTTTTAATAATTTTTAATATTATATTATAAGCCCTATCCTTATGTTATTTTCTATTCATATTTTATTATCTTTGCTAGATAGAAGGTAGGTAGTGAAATTCTGGGCCATTTATTAAATTAGGGTAATATTTCTAATATTCATATTATTTGTCAGGTTATATGAAAAATTGATTAAAGGTTTAATACCTACAATTATTGAATTGACCATACTACCTTTATTTACTACACTTCTATTTACACTTAATTTTACTCACTATTGATTCATTAATTGTTGAGTGATTGTTGATGTGACTGTGGATGCAAAAGTACAAAGGGAGAACTAGCTAGAAAATAAAATATTTTAGTTAGAATTTTTGATTATCTTCTAGGAACTTTTAATTAGGTAAAATATTAAATCCCCATTTCCACTGTGATGTAACTGTAAATTCTTTGTATTACTTATAGTGGTACCATTATACTACTATCATAGACAAAAATATGTATATATACTATACAATAATTTATTTTGAAGGTTTATCAATATAAAAGCATAAGCGTAACTAGGAAATACTCAAAGCTTAGCCCCCCCCCCAAAAAAAAAAATAAATAAATAAATAACAAGTTACCTATTAAATTGTTTGATAAAATACGTATTAATAATCCTAGAAAAATTAAACTATACTTATTTATTTTGTTATAACTTAAAAACTAATAAGCGTAGATACGAAATGTTCAAAAAAAAATTTATATTGACATTTTTCATTTATTATTCATCTATATTAGATTCTGAGCGGAGCGATTAGTATTGGTTTTACAATGATGTGTGTTTTTTAATTTTTTATTTTTGTGTCTGTGTAAACGATTAGTAGTCGAAATATTGCTTTGATTTTCAACTTCAGTATCTTGTTCGATTGGAAAGTGAATCTAGTTGGTACTTTTGGGAGGTCAAAATTATATATAATTCCCAATAGTTTTCGAAAGGGCACAACTAATGAAAAATTAAGGAAAAAACGGGAATTTTTACGCAAAATCGATTATGTAAAAAATCGATTTTGATTTTTGGTGTAACTCTAAAAGAAATAACAGTGGATCCATGAAATTTTGACTGAATGTTTATAAAAGCATTTTCTACACACCATAAAGTTTTTAAAATATTTTTATTTACTTTGAGTTGTTTACGGACTTTTTCAGTTTCCAATTTTTTTAGGTTTTTTTGCTAAAGTATCAATCAAATTTTATTTGTTTGGTAAAAAATCTTGAAATTTTAATAGAACGCTCCAAATGTATTATTTCAAAAACAGATGAAAAATATTAAAAATCTGTAGTCACTAATTTTTTTAGTCATTTAAAGTTCAAATTTTGACAACATTTATCAAAATCTCGAAAATTATCATTCATTGTAATTAAAAAATTATAAAATGTTCAGTTTTTATAACTAAAGGTTGATAATTTAAAACAAAGATTCTCATAAATAGTTCATACTGTAACCAAAAAATCTAAAAAATGTATAAACACATTTATTTTTTACAGACATTTTAAATTCAAAATTGGACGAAATTACAAATTAAAACCAAGAGTAACGATTTTATTTTTTTGTTATAATTTAAAAATATTATTTGTTGGTATATGAAGCTTTTAGAGTATATTGTTGTGTTTTACATACACGCAATGTTATTTTAAAATGTATTTTTTTGGGAAAAATGAATTTAACCAATTATAGTACCTAAATACTAATGCCTAATACTAAAACCAATTACTTTATTCACAATAATATCATCAAATACACTTAGTAAGATATTATAGACTGACTGACCGTCTTCGCTCAGAATCGTTTTTCTTATATAATGATATTATATCATTGAATTCAAATTTAACACAATCCATTGCAATGACTCACTTGTACCTACTGTACAGCAGAGCGACATCCACTAATCATCCCTTTTTTTTATGAATTTAACATTCTTACGATATTTGATATTCAGCGGGTTTTAATTATTAAATTTAATTATTTATACATGTATGTTAGGATGATACACAGAGAGCCTCCGCTCTTACATTCTCATATAATACGATAAATATTTATAATTATTATAAAATTTATATATAAAAGGAAAACTTTATACCCTATTCGTTAATGAATATGTAAATATGTAATGATTATTGTTATATATATTATTATTTAAAAAATTGAAGGTACATATTTTTTAACAATAATTATGTGGTATTATGGCATTTCAAATAAATAATTTTAATTTTACGCAAGTTTGGGAATTATAAATAAATAACTATGATTTTATGCAAACTAATATTTCTCCCGATTTCGTATTATCTCTTCATTCAATATTTCCTTGATAAATGATCATTTAAGGCCTATTCTAAATTCTACCTTATTAACGTTAGAATTTCAAAGGTATAGTTTTTCGCTACAACATGTATACTTAAAAGTTAAAAGTTTAGAGGTTAGACATGGATATCCCACATAACGACGCCACAACTCTTGGTTGATCTTTTGCTGATGATACTGGTATATTTGTTTACAATTATCATACTATACTAGCTGAGCCCGCGCACTTCGTTGCCCGTAAAAATTGTGACTGTTCAACTCTTTTTGGATGTAATTCGCTGCAGTAGATAAGTGGAATTAAACCACCCTGGTAGGCAATCTGACTACGTCGGATCGCAGACGATGCGCGACAGCATATCAGGTTGCCAATCCACTTGCGACGGATTGCAGACACTGCAATGATCGGCTATAAATTCAACTCTGCCACCTTGCGTGGTAGGCAAATGCGACCATCACATTTGATCCATGCTGGGAAAATAGTTGTTCTACCAACATTCAGCGTTTCGTGGCAATCGTCAGTTTAACATGCTCTAATTATATTAAAATCATAACCAATAATAGCAACCTTATAATAAACAAAAATATACTATTATTTAATTTATTTTCTTGCTGGACAGAATATGGCGCCATTATTATTTTTCTTTTACATCCAGATTTTCCACTGGATTTTCCTAAAATTTTATTTAGTAAAAACTTGCTCCAGGCAATTACAAACACAACAAACAAAAAATCAGCCAAATTGGCCCAGCCGTTCTCAATTGATGAATTGTGAAACATTTTTGGCTCCATTTTTCAGGGGCGTATTTACGGGGGCAGATATGAGGACAAATCCGCCCCCATGGCTCTTTAAATACCTAAATGTGTATTATTATATTATAATTATTATATCAATATATCATAATCTGTAATCTAAAATTCTTATCATCCGCCCCCTACAAAAAATTCTAAATACGCCACTGCCATTTTTATATATATAGATTAAATCAAATAAATAAATAATTTAAATAGTTTACTTTGGCTATTAGTGTTCCCTCCCTTATAAATACAATGTAGAATACGAATATTTTTTTAGAATGAAAATCGGAATAGGCATTGCGATGAATTGTTGTAATAAATTAGAATTGTGGCAATTGTGCATTCAGGTGAAAGCGTATTTTTGTGGTCATAAAATATTAAAAGGTTGACTTGTGTGTAAATTAACACAATATGTACCTATATTGTATATTAGTATTCTACCTATATTCTACTCAATCCAATGATAATTAAATAATTTACAACAGTACCACACTACGGCATGGTCGACGGCCGAATGCATTTTAAGTTGCCTATAAAATGTTCCTTAGAATCTAGTAATCACGATGCCCCTCACAACTTTTACATGTATTATTATACCCATTTATACACAGTTTGAAATTTCAAATGCAACATTTGCAGCGAAAATTAATTCAAGTATTTAACATAGTGTATTATTAGTACGTAGTAAAATAAATTAATTTAATATTAATATACACTGATTACTGATCATACGCATACCTAAAATCTACTTAATGATACCTGTATACACTGAGTTAACAGACCTCGATATTCGTCCAGGATCGTTTTTCATATAATCGTATGTAATGATTTATTATTGAATTTAAATGTAATATGTACATTACAGTGACTTATACTCAAGTATAATAGCTAACCTAGTTTTGTCAAAAAATCAATAATGGTGATACTAATATTTTAATGAAACGAACAGTCTTTTCCCTTTGTAATTTATAAACCATATTATAATGCTTATAATATAGGCCACAGTTAGGTATACAGTTCTTTACGTGAAGATTGATAATATTAATATTACCTATAAACATTATTTTACTGATTATCCCAGAAGTGCTAGGTCGAGGTATAAATAGGTAAGTATTCCTATAGGCTATAATATACCTACTATATGATTATAAATACGTCCATGTTAGTAGGTATATAATAATATATACCTACATAGGTTGTTACCGACTATCGTATTGTTCTGTAGAAACATACCACGTAATATTATCTATATTAAAAATACTGTGTAGGTAGGGAGAGTGGGGCAGATTTGAATAAAATTTACATTTAATTTTTTGACAAATTTTGTATTTGATAATTACAATCTGTAGTCTAGATGATTGTGAATACAATTCGACTCGTAACAACCTTATATATTAAATAACTAGTTTAATTTCTAATTATAAAGTTAAGTATATTTTTATTGAACGTGCATGGGGTAGATTAGAATAGGAAGTGTCTTAATGTCTTATACAATTAAAGAGCCACAATTGAATGTCGAACATAAATAAATATTAAATTAAATTAAACTTTAAATTAAACTTCTATAAATCCAGTAAACTATATAGTATATTCCAGCCACAAGACTATATATATACCTAGTCAAATTATTTAATCGTCTAATAATAGTATAATTTATAATTTTTATTAGGTATATTATAATATCAGGGGATCTATTGGACACGAGGAATCTATTTGACAACGGGGGATCTAAATGACATGTGATCTATTTGGCACGGGGATCCAACAGACGTTGGGGATCTAATGGACGACAGAGGATCTACAGTGCAGTGGATCTAGGTGTCCGTTTACCCTATTTAACTAGATGCCCGACTCGGTTCCCATACTTGAAGCCAACAGTCATAATGCAGATTGGGCATTGTTTACAAGCCGATGTTATCAATGTTAGTGATAACAGACAAAATTATAATTTATAATAATTTAAAATTTAAATTATTTAATCACATACTCACATAGTCACATGGTAATACTACTAGTACTTGTACTTCTCGTAGGAGCAAATAGTTTAAAAGTACTCATTTAAAGTGTTTGGTAGTAGGTATATTTTATTCTAAAATATTAAATTTGTAAGTTTTTTAAAATATTATTATGGTGTGCTCGTGTAGTGTACATTTGTGCACAAACCGTTCGAAACCCGGAGGTCGAAAAATCCACTTTTTCCAGTATGTATCTAATATGTTTCATTAGTATAGATATGTATTGATAAAATATTTATATTATATTTAATATTATTTATAACTAGGTTTCCTCTAAAAAATTCATCACGAGCCCAGCAATGGATCCAGGCAGTTGGCCGAAAAGGGTTTATTCCTACACAATACAGCAAAGTTTGCTCCGATCATTTTATTAAAGATGATTTCGTTAACAATGTTGGAAGCAAATTGCTCAAATTGAAAGAAAATGCAGTACCTTCAATTTTTCCAGACTACACTTCTATAATAGAAAAAGCCAAGGTGCAGTGTCTGGAAAAAAAAGGTAATTATCTTAATACCTGAATATTATTTCTTGAAAAATTGGTAGTTTTTTAAAAAAATTCAAAATATATAACTTAAGATATACACATTTAAATTTTGTTTAGAAGCTGTTCATAGTAGTCAAAGTCAATTTCCAACTGAATCAACATCAGATTCTGAAAAAGACTATGTATTGGATTTAAGTAAATTACCAGAACCCCAGCTTACACCATTAAAAAAACAGTGTTGTCGTCCATTATTCAGTAGTCCATCAAAACGTGCTATATTTTCACCAATGATAAGAAAGTTAAAAACTAAAGTTAAACAATTACAACAGGAAGTACGAAGACAAAATAAATCTATCCAAAATATGAAAGACCTACTAAAAATTTTAAAAGACAAAAAATTACTAGCAAATGAGTCAGAAGAACTTCTACTGGAAAAATTGGATAATACAACTTTGGAATTATTCCAGAGATTTTATGTAATAAAATAAAAAATATATGCAAACCATTATAAATATGCATAAAAAAGCTCCTTCATAGACTTTATAAAAGGGCCGAATATTAGTTTTGAAATTTGCTTGAAGGCCGCAATCGCAAACATTTTAATTTATTATAATAATATTATATTTTAAATTTGTTATTATGTTATCATAATAATAATATTGATAACAGATTGTAAACATTGTCCAACCTATTTGGCTTCAAACACCGATACGCAGTGGTATATGGAGTCAGGCATCTAGTTAATAGTATATATCTGTGGTTGCAAACTACACCTAGCGCTTGTTATCATATCAGTGGCAACTTTTACATCACGGCTATAATCACAGATATATATCACTGACTAGTCAGACATGTTTAAGTATTTTTCAAATTGTTAAAATCTATGATCAGTAGTAACATAATAGGTAGTTTATAAAATTTAAAAAAAAAATACTTGTATTTGTATTTAAATACTTACTGAGTATTCGTAAAATACATTTTTATAACAGTATTTTAAAAGTATTTTAATACTTTTTTATTTGAATATTAGTATTCGTATTTTAATACTTTTTCAAAAGTATTTTTTACAAGACTGGGTATTGGGTATATTAAATTTTTTTTCTGCTCTAATATGGGATTTAAAATAAAACATACCAATCAGTACGAGAACAAATTCGGTCACTTATCATATCAACTATGTAACGCACTGTACTTTTTGATAGTCGAAATCTATCAAAGAATTCATCATCTCTCCACCATGTAAAATGATCTGTTCGTGGTCTAAATATTCTTTGTCGCATAGGAAAAGCAAGTAATATAGCCAAGTTTTCAAATTCTTCATCTTCGAAATCTGAATCTTCGACATCTTCGAAATACATATTTAGTATAACTAAACCTAATCTAACCTAATAACGGAAAACAACCCCAACGACTATAACGTACAAAATATAGATAAAATATTATAGACAAGAATACAAGATTCTAGACTATGAAAAATACGAACTACGGTCTACGAGAACGAATTTCCAAAAAAAAACTAAAAAGTTACTTATTAAAAACATAATATTAGGAATTTTGATAGCTGATAACAATGATAAATGATAACGAATTTTATGCCCCACCCCGAAAATTAACTAATCAATGTTTAAACGACCTAAATTGGTTGATTAACTTAAATACCGATAAATAATCAATGATTAGAAGGTTAACCGGCACTGTACAACGACCCAACATCGTTAATCATAGATTAACTCCTAATCATTGTTTAACCGTAGACGGTGCAACTGGCCCTTAGTCCGTGATATATACTAATATTAGTATTAGTATATATCGGGTTGCTACTATTGCTACGATAATCTACTGTCACGATATAATAATGTTCCGATCATATTACTCCGAATCACGAACTAAGATATATCTTAGTATATCTTAGTTCGTGCTCCGAATGTAAAATGTTACGAATACAACTAGTCCGATATTTATAGTACACTTACTGCTACGAAAAAATAATGCTCCACCTATAAAATGTTACGACTTACGAATACAAGTATACACATAACCCGGTATTCTACCCAAAAAATCTGTAAAAAAACCTAAATTTATTTTATTATTTTGTACTACACAGCATAAGTGTAATTTGGAGGCGGCTGGGGGGGCTAAATCCCCTCAAAATCAATTAAATTCATATGAATATACCTATACCTACCTATATTTTATCGACTATTAACAATTTACAGTGCATATTTATAATGTTATACATATGAAACAGAATAATGTTATTTATCGTAACTTGTAATATAATCTATTACCCACATAGCCACATAGGCGTGAGGACAGGGCGTGCCGAGCGTGCCCAGGTACCTACGCCCAGTGATTGTTCATGGGCCAAAGCGCCCTATGCCTCAATCTACCTAAATAGGTAATTAAATTCATTCAATTTCAGATAATTTTTTAAAGCAAATTTTAAAAAAAATTGAATAATTCAGTATGATTAATTTAAGATTTAAGTGAGATAAATTTGTCTTGTTTGATTCTATATTGCTATGGCATGCATGTTAAATATGAATATAACTTAAAATACTTCAATCTTTCAGAGAAAGATTTATTTACTGAACTGAAACTGTAAAAAAATAAAAATTGTCAAAATGTTATGCAACTAAATGGTGCTACTAGTGAATTTGCTTATGAATGGATTCATTATACAATCATACCTGTAAGTTATAAAGGTTAAAAGTTAAAACGTTAAGTTAATTTTAATTTAGTTAATTAACTCGTTAAATTTTTTTTTCAAATGAACTTTTAACTTAATAAGTTACTTTTTTTTAGATTAACGTGTTAACTTCAAGTTAATTTTATTCAAAAGTATCTAAATTAAGTTAATTTTTTTTAAAGTTAAATTTTAACTTAATGAGTTAACGAAAAAAATATGAGTAACTTTTAACTTAATTTAACTTGATTCTTTTTAAAATAACTTAACTTAACGAATTAAAAAAAATCGTTAACTTGCCCAACGTTGCGGCTGTAACTATATAGCTGTATGCGTGAACACGTTTTTTCAAAATTAACCATAGTAAAAACAAATTATACAGTACAATGGGCCATGAACGTTTAGAGTCATTATTATTGCTTTTTACAGAACAAAAAATGGCATCGGAGGTTAGGTTAATATAGGTATGGGTAATATCTGACGAATGTCTCATCTCTAAGTACATAAAATAAATTTATGATTTCTTGTTATGTAATTCATAATTATTATATTTGTTAGACAATTATGCTTTATTTTTTACTATAGTACCTTAGCTGTTTAGTATAAACTATAAAGTATTTAAAATAATATAGTAATATACTCATAAAATTATATTAAACTATGTAAGAAAAGGGGGTTATAAAATGGTTGATCAGACATCAGAAGACCGATTATAAATATGGGGACTACCCGCTTTTAAAGTCTGCACACGCCTATGATTATCCACACGGTGATGATGAGGGGAGTTAGGGATTCAACTGAAATTTCAGGAAAATTATTAAGTATTAACACAAACAATAAAAACTGCATATCAATTATCCATTTATCAAGTGCCATTAATTATCAAATTTTGTAATTTCTTTACATGTGATTGAAAAACATAATATTTGCTCAATCCATGGTGGTAAATGATGCATGTCATTACAAAACATCAATATCAATTTGTCTTGTTATATAAACGATTGAATGACATACGTGTGGTACACGACTAAAAGGTAATCTGTACCGGAGCGTATTAAAAAAATGATAGTTTTATGTTAAGTAATTAACTTTATTTATTACGGGTAAACAGAAAAAGAGTCGTCGGCACTGACGATCGTATATAGTTCGGTCTGTGTCCGCGACTACACTAATTTTATGATTCGCGCGATATCACACCGATCGCCCGGACCCATGCCTTATCAACGGTCATATTATCGACATTTCGTTATCCAGACGGGCGGACGGCGGCCAGGTATACGCGACGAATCCACTAATATAATTATAATGATAATGAGTAATGACAATAAATTAAATAATAATATTATAATCCAACGGCTATACCTATATATATGAATATTAAATTACAACAGTCGGCCTTCCTGACAAACTTTTGGCGTCCCGTCAAACATACACATTATTACACATTATATTTAAATAATACAATAAAACAGTTTTTTTTTTTTTTTTTTTTTTCAAAACAATTAGCTAATAATAATTATAATAATAAATCACTATAACAGTAATAATAATCCATTTTTTTTTTTTTACAATAAAATACTTTTCGTCTTGTGACATATGGCTTATTACAATAAATACATTTTTTTTTTTTTCAAATTTGACATTTAATAATTATTAATTATATAATATTTATAGATTTACATTTATTTGCATACTCGCTTCAAACGGTCAAATCCTATCACCCCGCTAAATGGCCTTTGTCCCAACTGTTCCCCTTCTACGTCCGTGACGACGTATCGGTCGTACCCACGATTTAAGATAGTATGGTTGCCCATCGACTTGTGATAAGAAAGCCAGTACAGTGAATCTCACTTTTTTTACTATAGCAGCGCTCCATGTGAGCAAAATAGTGTCGTAAACTCGTAATTCGCGCGACTGTTTAAAATTTAAATCATACGGATACGACATATTAATGGTATCGGTGTAATATGTACCTAGATGACGCAATTTTTTATCATTGTTATCCACTGATTGGATTCTATTTAAATAATTACAATAGTTTTAAAACAAACAATATCCAAGAACACAAATAATAAATTTAACAAAAATGTAATAATAATATACAGGGCTGTGAATTTCATGCACTTGCATGTTTTTTTTGCTACATTGTATAAGAAAATGGATTTGATCAAAATTTGTTTTGCGTTATTTATAAATTAAATACGAAATCTTATTTTGCATATTTTTGCATATTTAACCGGTAAGGGCATATAAATGCATGATTTCGCGAGTTCCTCTTGTTTTTGCTTTTTTCTCATTTGAATAATATGTTTTTCTCATTAATTTGTAAAATTTCTTGAATTTGGACGATACAATTTTACCGTTGTAATTTTATCGCGGTGGTAATAATAACAGGAACATGTGTTAAACCCGGTCTAGAGTGGCATGCAATTATCTCCTGTTATTATCGCAGGTCTATATCTGTGGTCAAAAGTCTAACTTGAAATATCTTTAATCTTAATCTATTATATTATGGTAGACAAACCGACCGATAGTGTTGTCGTCGTCTCGTGAGTGGTAATACGTTGTTTGTAATATTTTCGTTTAAATTTTCTATTAGTTAACACTTAACAAGCATAATTTTAAAATGCCAAAAGAAAAAAAGACGACATCCAGTCGTTTACAAAGTTATGTTACTGAATTTGGAACAGAAATATTTTCAACAGATAACAAAATTTTATTTTGCAAAGTATGTAATACGAAAGTTTCAAGTGAAAAACGTTTTTCTATAACTCAGCATATCGCAGCCGAAAAACATCGTAAATCTGTTAAACGCGCTGAAGAAAAAAAGGATAAATCTCAACAGCTTTTATTTCAAAATTCTTCAACAAAATCGTCATTCAAAACTGATTTATGTAAAGCTATGTTGAGTGCTAATATACCTTTCAATAAACTGAGCAATCCACATTTCAAAATCTTTTTAGAGAAATATACATCGGAAGTTATACCAGATCAATCAACTTTACGAAAATCATGTGTCGATAATTGTTACCAGGAAACTATTGGAGAAATAAGAAATAAAGTGGCAGAGAAAAAAATTTGGGTTTCAATTGACGAAACGACGGACGCTGAAGGACGCTATATTGTCTCCGTTATAATCGGAACACTACTCACGGATCGTCCAGGTGAAATTTTTTTATTAAATGTCGAGCAATTAGAAAAGGCTAACCACAGTATATGATGTAGAGCGTTCATTTTCTGTGTACAAAAACCTCTTGGCGCCAAATAGGAGATCATTCAAGTTTGAAAATATAAAGAAATCGCTGATTGTACAATGCAATACTTATTTTGCAGGTAAACAAATAAATTGTTTAAATATCTATAAAACAATGTGTTCTATCTATATTTAATGTTTTTTTTCAGGCGTCGAAGAACAATAGAACTTTGAAGCATTTATTATTAATTATTATTATTACAAGTCCATTTTTCAAGTCATTTTATAATTAGTAATTACAATATTTATTTAAATAAAACGTTTTTTCATCCAGTATATGTGAGTATAATTTTTTTTTTCATATTTTGCATATTTTTAAATTTTATAATTTATAGTGCATGTTTTAAAGCATATTTCACGTGTTTTTAGTGCATATTTTAAAGCATATTTCACTTGTTTTTAGTGCATAAATGCATGCATATTCAAGACTTTTTTAGTGCATGAAATTCACAGCCCTGATAATATATTAGTGTACCTATAATTAACATTTTATTAAATATCTATGTGGTCACTAATTTCGACAATTTTTTTTTAGTGGTGTTTAGTTTTTTATTATTTTGATTTTGAATGTATGTGTATTGTCTCATTCTCATTATAAGGTAATGTGTATAAATATCAGAAAATACAGTTTGCTTGTCTTCTTCACAATCAAATTTAAAAGAGATTTTCTTTTTTAAAAAATCTTCAAATGCCTCTTCAAATACATTTTGAGAGTCTTTAAATTTAGTGAAGGACAATTCTAGTGATTTTATTATTCTGAATAGATTGCTGTTAGGATAAGAAAGATATCCTCTACTTTTAGCTATTACTAAATCTGCATTAGTACCGTAAACTGTCGTATTCAGATTTTTAAAACTAGATGCACATACTTGGCATTTAGTCTTTGCAGTTAATCGCTTGGCCATATATCTAAAGAATTAAACTAAATGGACATAAAGGACATAAGGACATAAAGGTACACAACATGCCATTTTTATTATTATAATATAGAAAATAACCAAAATTATAGCAATATAGTTGATTATTAAATTATATTAACATAGTAAAATATCAAATGATAATTAATATGTTTAAACTGTTTAAAGTATTATTATATTTATATATTTTATAAATCAATTCTGCCATGTTAGGGTATAATAATTCAAGTATAGGTATATAAAATTAGGCGGGTAAAAGTTGTCTACATAGTCTTTATTTTCTCCACTAAAAGCGCTATAGTATTAAAAACAGCTGATTGCTAGATTCATATTGACGGTCGTCGGATAAGCCATTTTACCCTAGTCGATGGGCAACCATACTATCTTAAATCGTGGTCGTACCTTAACTCTCGCGCTATCTGATACGGCCCCTTATATTTAGGTTCTAATTTTCGACTTTGTCCCGATGCAGGTGCCTCCCACTTAATTAACACCAAGTCTCCTTTCCGAAACTTTTCAGGTTTCTTTTTTCTTTGTGTTATCTTACGTGATTCTTTTTCTCTATTTTTCCGTAGTACCTCGGTTGGGTCGACTTCTTTGTTTGTTGTACCTTTATCTTCATTTATTTTCGATACCTCGCTCACCAACGGATTATCGACGCGACTAGCGATTTTGAAACGGTACACCACGTCGGACGGCGTGTAACCGGTCACTCTATGCTTACTGTTATTAATTCCCCACTGTACTTCCATCGACCTTAGGTCCCAATCGGTGTTATCGGGATTTTCAGTCGTCATTGCCAAACATCTTACAGCTATTCCGTTCATTATCTCGGCCTGACCATTACTACGCGGACTTTTCGACGATATTTTTACGTGATTTATATTTAACTCGTGACAGAATTTTTCGAATATCGCTGCCGTAAACGCGGTACCCCTGTCTGTAATTATTCGTTTAGGCCTACCATACGTACACACAAACTCACGCATATAGTACACAGTTTCAATAGCCGTCACATCTTTTACGGCGCGCAATACGACATACTTGCTAAACCCGTCTACTATTGTAAGGATGTATTTATTATCTCTTTCTGTCATAACAAAAGGTCCTACGTGATCGAGATGTATCACCTGAAACGGTTCACTGCCTTTATCTAAAGGATGCCAGTACAATTCTCCTTTTTTTGGTATTTTATAAAACATACAATTTACGCATCTATTGACATACTTTGTTACAAATTCTCTCATTTTGGGAAAATAAAAATTTTCTTTTATTTTATATAATGTCTTATCCATCCCAAGATGCACTAACTCTCGATGAGTAGTACTAACAACATCGTACCTGAGATCGGCCGGTAAATACAATCTCCACCTTCCCCCCGTTATTCGGTATAATCTACTATTTTCTATCACGTATTTATCTTTCGTGGTAGGGTCATTAGCCTCCACTTTTGCAATCGTTCCCACTACCTCCTCGTCTTCCTTTTGTAATGCCGCCACCCAGTCGGTTGTTATCTTTATCCCAAATACGTTTAAACTAGCTACCTCTATTGATTGCTCCGATTCTACAGGGCTCCTACTTAGGGCGTCAGCAATTAAATTTCGATCACCTTTCAAATGTTCTATTTTATATTGGTACTCCGATAACTTCATAAACCACCTGCCTATCCTAGGATTTAAATCTCGCTTGTCAGCTAAAAGTTTTAAACTGTTACAATCTGTTTTAATTACGAAACAAATACCTATCAAATACACACGAAACCGTTCCAACGCGCTTACTATCGCCAGGGCCTCTAATTCGTATGAATGGTACTTCGCCTCGTCTTTCGTTGTTTTTCGACTAAAATAACTAATAGGGTGCATTTTTGCGTCCTCAGTTTGTCGTTGCATTAATACTGCTGCAACACCATGTTGACTCGCGTCGGTGTGCACCTCCGTATAAGCATTCGGTTCGTACATCGATAAAATAGGTCGACTCGTAAGTGCCTTTTTTAACAGTTTAAACGCTTCATCTCGTTCCTTTGTCCATTCGAAACGTGTATTTTTACACAACAGGTCGGTTAACGGTCGGGCAATCACGGCAAATCCTTTCACAAACCTACGAAAATAGCTCGCTAGTCCTATAAACCCGCGTACCGCTCTTACATTATTTGGCACGGGAAAATGTTCTACTGCTAATATTTTTCGGCGCCCCGGTTCTATACCATTTTTACTAATTTCAAAACCCAAATATTCGAGCTTTTGCATAAAAAATCTACATTTTTCTAATTTTATTGTTAAACCTGCCTCACGCAATGATTGTAATACTAATTTTAATTTTTCGAGACCATCCCCTACACTTTTACTCGGAATGATTATGTCGTCTAAATAAGCCAGGGCGACCGTATACAATAGTTTGCCCAAGGCGGTAGTTATCATTCGCGAAAAAATTGCGGGACAATTAGTTGGACCAAATGGCATTCGCTTAAATTGGAAGTGACCGTCGGGCGTTACAAAAGAAGTTTGCGCGCGCGTATTTACGTCATTAATCGGTACCTGATAATAACCGCTAAAAAGGTCTAAGCTAGTAAAATAAGCATTACCGTGCAGTCTGTCCAGTTGATCATCAATCCTCGGTAACGGGTATTTGTCCGGCACCGTCTTCTTATTTAGTTCACGATAATCCACGCACATACGGACGTCACCGGTCTTCTTCTTTACCAGCAGTATAGGGCTGGCGTACGGGGATTCACTGTCCTCGACTATGTCCGCTTCTTTCAGCTCATCTATGATATCGCGTACTTGCTCTCGTTCTTTGTATGAAATCCGATATGGTCTGTACACCACTGGTCGTTCGTCCTTGAGCACTAACTTCATTTCGGTTAAATGAGTACACCCTACTTGTCGCAAATTTCGTGCTATCAAGTCTTTATACTCGTTTAATAATGTTAGTACTTCTTCGACTTGATCGGCCGTGAGGTCGCTCACAATTTCCTCAGCCAATACGGGTTCCTGGTTTATTTCGCGATTATGTTCTTTATTTTTTGAGACCACTTCGTTGAATAGTACTCCTCTCGTCACTGTATCACCCTTTTTAATTGTGAAATCTTCGTCGGATAAATTTACCATCGGCACTACCGCGCGTCCCTCTCCGTCAGTTGAAATCAAACAACGCGGCACCATCTGCCTGGTAGCACGTATCCCTCCTTCGACACATAAGTCACGATCCGGAAATTTTGTGACGACAGTGATATGTCCAACATGATTTTTAGGAATAACAAGTGCTTCCTTGGCCCAAATCGGCGTTTTGTCGGCGTGTTCCGACGCTTCTACAGGCGCGACTTCTTCTACGCGTAATTCGTTCGGCGCGCTTACAATAACGACATGAGGCTGTTCCGTGAAAGGGTGACCAACTAAAAGTGAAATTTCTTGTACATCATCCGGAACAACATTTACTGTGACGTATGCGCTCACTTTATCTATAATTATAGTAGTCTTGAAACGGCCTAACGAACTCACTCGGCCGAACCCGTAACCGACGAATTCGTCCCGAGCACTATCGTCATAACTGATATTGAGTCGATCGGCTTCCGACTTCCGCATCGCAACACACGCAGCACCCATATCAATATACGATTGTACTCGTTCGCCATTTATTATAGCGATTTTAAAATATTTATTCTGACTCGCCGTTTCGCTATTTAATTGTAGTACCGGTCGCTGTTTTCCGCTACCATTTGTCGTTGACGAGGCTTGCGGCACAGCATTTGATGTGTCATTTGCGCTCGGTTTATTGGTACGGCATTCACTCGCCTTATGTCCAGGTTTGGAACACCGAAAACAAGTCACAGTCGGTTTTTTTGTACATTCTTTTGATGTATGACCGGCAACACGACATCGAAAACAAATCAATGATGTTTTGTTCGGATTACTCGTTCCCGTCGTACGCGTATGTTTCACAACTGGATTTTCGTTCGATTTGTGTACATTTTTTTCCTTATCGCGTTCGATGTAATCGTTCGCCGATATTAAATGGGGTAACAAATCTGCCGGTTTTTTGTAATTGGATAGTGGACCCAAATAATCCCGGTATCGATCGTTTCCGATACCACGGACCACCCATTGTATTTTTTCATTATCATCCATTCCAGCTCGATTACATCTAGACAATTTTTCATAGAAATACTCAATCATATTTTGACCCGATTTCCTAGAATAATTTTGAGCGTTCAGTTTTATTCGTAAAACGTCTTCATTTGTCGACGGAAAATTTTCTTTTAACAGTGGTACCCACTGTAACCACGTTCGTTCTTCTCTCGGCAAACTGTCCCTCCACAGTCGAGCTACTCCCGCGAGTTTTGTCAGCGCGAAATGTTGGACCGCAACATCGTCCCACTCGTATAGGACAGCATACTCTTCTACTTTATCGATCCACTTATCGATTGTCAGTGCGCCGTGCACAGGATCAAATTCCGGCACCACCATTGCTATATCTGCCAAATATCGTCGGTGTTGTGTTGTCGTATCGCTATCACCATATTTATTACTCTCAGTCATCGCGCTCATGCGATAATTTCAACTCTACGAGTAATTAAATATATATATATAGCACGAACAACAACTCGCTCCGCTGAGCCACTCGCTGATATCGGATAAATATCACAAACGCGTCGTCGGACGGCCCCAGCTAATTTTAGCCTGGCCTTCGCACACACGGTACGAAATATTACGACTGGTCACTGGTGAAAATATTGTACGAATAATATTCACAATTCACCACAAAAAAAAATCGCACTCGCGTTATACTACCGTTTTTATATATATATATAAAAAATAAAACTAAATCGAGTATAGCGCACACACACAACCGATTTACCGCACAATTTTTTTTTCTGTATTCACCCCACACCTGAACTGTGATACACGACTAAAAGGTAATCTGTACCGGAGCGTATTAAAAAAATGATAGTTTTATGTTAAGTAATTAACTTTATTTATTACGGGTAAACAGAAAAAGAGTCGTCGGCACTGACGATCGTATATAGTTCGGTCTGTGTCCGCGACTACACTAATTTTATGATTCGCGCGATATCACACCGATCGCCCGGACCCATGCCTTATCAACGGTCATATTATCGACATTTCGTTATCCAGACGGGCGGACGGCGGCCAGGTATACGCGACGAATCCACTAATATAATTATAATGATAATGAGTAATGACAATAAATTAAATAATAATATTATAATCCAACGGCTATACCTATATATATGAATATTAAATTACAACATACGTAAAATTATTGTAATTGAAAAGAGGAATAACTCAGATGAAAGTTTAAAAAAATATTTTTTCGCAATCAGAAAAATAAAATATATTTGATAGTTGACAGTGATATTATATATGTAGGGACATACTAGTATTTTAGAAAATAAATGAACCAAAAGTATAATTTTTAAAATTGAATGATTGTTATTCCATTTTTAATGCTAATTACTGTAACTATATAAGAATGAAAAGTTATAGAAATTGCATATTTTTGTCCATGTCTTCTATTTATAGCTAGGCCGAGCTAAAAATGTGTTACATATCCTAGTGAGTTTATATTTGTAGTTGTTTTTAGTAAAGTTTTTTTCAAAAATAGCATATTAATATTAAAGATTGTGAATATAAATGTATTTTTAGTCAATTTTTACTTATTTATATTACAATGTAATTTAGAGGTGTTCCGGTAGATTTTTTACCAACAAACCGGGTACCGAGTATTGCCCGAGTACCAATTTCCGTTAAAACCGAGTCCAGGGTACTAATCGAGTAATAATTTTTGTTAAAACCTAGTCTCGAGTACTGGTCGAGTAATAATTTTTGTTTAAACCGAGTCTCGGGTACTGGTCGAGTAATAAATTAAAATGTCTTTTAAAAGATAAAACCTAATCAAAACTTGATGGAAATTATCTGTTAACTGTTTGAATGTGTGTTTTTTATGATGTTTAAATTTTTTAGAAAGTTTTGCATAATATGTAGCATAAATTACCTTATTACCCTAAGATTATAAATAGTAGATTTTAGATAAACAAGATAGAACAACATTATTATTTATTACAACCGCGGCTGTGAGTGGTAACTCTATTTTTAAATCGTTATCGGTAAACATAAGATTATCGTTTATGACAATGACAATAGTTAATAAATCTTGGAAATATTCTATTTCTATTTTCTGCTACAGCGCGATAATGTAATATAATATTATTATTATTATTATTGTTATAAAATATGTATTAAATATTTTTGTTTGGTCGATTACAGGAACACATTTTTTTTTAATTAATAAATTAATCGGCCTCAGGTACCGGGTACCGGGTATATTGCAAGGAAAAATGTAACTGCACACCGGGTTCCGGGTACTGTCCAAGTCAACTTTTAATTACACGCCGGGTAACGAGTATTGGTCGGGCACTCAATATGATGTCGGGTACCCGGCTTGGACTCGTTGGCCGGGTACCCGGAACACCTCTACAATGTATCCTATGAAATAATAATCGAACGAAAAACCTGTAGTTTCAATATTTACAGTCCTAAAATGTAAAATGAATGTTTATTATTATTTATTAACGTATTGTGCCGAGTATTGTGGTTAATTAAAAAAAAATGGAAAACCATGATTTTCAAAGAGCCACAATGATAAAGTTAAAAACCTTATCATAGCACAAAAAACTGAAAAAACAACTAAATATACTTTGCTAACCTATTTCATTGGGAATATTGGTAGGCAATAAAAACATAATAATACGGCAAGTATCATCATTATAGGTTTAGGTCTCTATAATGTCTAGATATTGGGGCATTTCCCAAAGAGCCACAGATTGCATGCTAGGAGTAATAGGAGACGTTGCAGATTCCAACCCCTGCTGTTATAGACTATAGTAAGTATTTCCCAAGGTTATAAATCAATAATTTTTACATGAAATAACAATGAATAATTAAAAAATTATATATATATATAAACATATTTTGATCGAGTTTAACACTATAGTATTAGTTTATGGAATTCTATAAATTTCGAAGTTCTAATGTATTATACTAAATGAACCTATGTGGACAAGTGATACCTAAGAGGCTAAGACTTGGGTGAAAAACAAAATGTGAATTGTGAATACTAACCACTATACAATCATATACAATTATGTAAGAGTTTTATATTTTTATAGTTACAGTCTGCAATGATTTGCAAGGAAAATTTAAAAAAAAAATTAAAATTTGTAGTAGAATTGCCTAAGCAAAACCCCTTAAAATCAAACGTTTCAATATAATAAAATACAGAATGTTTTAAATTACTGTTAAAAGTCAATTTTGAGATAAAACTTTATTATTTATCTATAATTTTACTATAAATTAATTAAATAGATTTTTTATTTTGTAAATATTATAAATTCATTTAATTTGCCTTTATAAATCCGTTAATTTATATAGATTTTAGGTACTATTATATAGTACCTACTACCTATAGTGACACTTATGGATTGTATAAACAATTATTGTTACCAAATGATTGAAATTTTAAAATGCCACTTCAGTATAACATTTTGTTTCTTTCGAATATCAATAACATAATACGCATTATATTATATAGATAACAATACAATTATATACTAGTATACTATATTATATACTGTCGTACATTGTCAAATGTTAAATATTTTCAGGGATTTTTATATTCTGTCTATTTTGAATTCTGTAATCAAACATTTGACCAATCTACATTTTAGCATTTTTTTTTTGGAAAGAATTAATTTAATTAAAAAATTATATGCGTTCCCAGCGGTATAGGTCGTCAAACCTTTCGTGTTTGTTAAAATTAATAATTATTAATTAATTAATTCAAAATAAGGTTAAAAACGAATTAACTGTGTGTATAACATATTTACATATACCTATAATATAATATATTTATACTCTTTATATTATTCATAATATTTATACAACAAAACGAACATATCGAATGATAAAACTAATATTAGTAGTGCGGATAATTATTGATGGACCGAATAATAATTGACTATTGACGTGCGGATAAACGACGCTCTAGCTAATAGCTATACGCTAAACAGTATTAATTGGAGTCCGAAGTAGCTGTAATTCAAAATATAATGCAAATATTGTAGTGTAGGGTTTTTTCAATGTAATATATGACTAGTAACATCCATTTTATAATGGTCTAAAATAAAAAAAGTCAAAAACCACTTTATTTATTTTTTTTTTTTGAAAAATTCGAAAAACCCATTTAATAGTTATTTTATATTTATCTGTAATATGGAGAAAAAAATTTTTTTAAATCAATGAATTTTGAATGAACAAAAAAACTTTTAATTTCGAATTTTTAAATCATAAAAAATTTTAAATGATTTTTGACTTTTTTTATTTTACACCACGGTAAAAGGAATAAGGCTATATTAATCACTACCTATTTTTATATTAAACTGTAGTTTGTCAGCCAATGATATATTAATTACCTATAACCTATAGGTTATATATATATCTATATTTTATTATAGTATAGTCAGTGAGAGTGAGATAGTTAAAGATGTTTTAATAAATAAATACTAATACTAATACTTATTTACTAAATAAATAGATTTATATTGCCAATACTCAATAGTAATATCATTGATTATCAATTTAATATTAGTATTAATAAATAATAATAAATGGAAATATAATATAGTAATAATTATATTATTAGTTATAATATTGCTATATAATATAGCATGATGGTTATATAATGGTGTATGGTATAATTTTTTTTCAAAAACAATGCATTTATTATAATATTACTACAATGTTTGATTATGATTAGGGTTCAGCACTAAAAGAATTTATACATATATAATATCATAGATGTAGTAAAACATAGTATATAGTGATATAAATATTAAATATACGTTTTATAGTATGGAGAATTCAAATATAAAACTTTATTTTACTTGTATTTTATATTTTTAATTGTTTTGCTGTATTGATGACTGACGCATATTCAACGATTTTTAACAATTTATAGAATACCTAGATAATATAATTGTTCAAAATGTATTACTTAATTAAAATATTGAACGATTAATTACAAAACTTTGTTTTGAGCAAAATTTGTCCTAATTTGAAATAAAATATCGATAAAAAAAATAATTGTGCGAATTCATTTCTTACATCTTTTAGAATGAATTACTTATGACGAAACTTATGCCTATTAAAATATTAAATTTTCAAATCTTAGCTTTTATAAGATTTTATGAAATTTTTTTTTCAGATAATATGTTGCTCACGTAATTATATTCAGATAATTAAAATTAAGAAATTAATTTATATATAATAGGACATAATGGTACATAACGTCTTATTATAGTAGTAAATCATATTAAAAATCTACGAAATCTAAAACTACGAATTTAATTGAATTTTAGATCGTTTTAGGAGAAAACTTTATTGTAACGACGTTACATCGATATAGATAATTCAAGATACCTACCTAGTAATCATAATCTATACAGATTAATAATCCATTATTTTCAGATTATCGAGAAGACATTTTGAGTGACAATCGTATAGAAATATTATTGGGGCTTAGCCCTTAGATTATTAGTAGATTATGGGGGAGAAATAAACTTGTTAATATTTAGACTCACCTAAAACCATCTATATACTCCGTCATTTCAGAGTCATTCGTCTTAGTTGAAGTTTGATTTGTTCAGTCTATGCAAACGTATATATTAACGTATATTAACTTATATTACTTGTGTTTAGTAATTTTAATTTTCTTTCAATTTGTTTAATTTTTTTTTTTTTTTTGAAAATCATTTTCCATAAATTTCCAGTATGGCAGGTAAGTGACAGATGTAGGCAATAGCCAAAAATATGTGGCCGTAACTGATATAACTATAAATTAATTTCTAAAAAGTGTAATGTAAATTATTTAAATTTTTAGAGAATCAAACAAATGTTAAATAGTAAATACCTTTGAGTTTAAGGGGTCGCTACACCAGCATTTGTTTTCTCTGTCTATCTCCCACATAATATATATAGGTAGGGATAAAGATACTCCGTATTTCCACGATTATGACTCTCTAGTCCAGTTTAGGGTAAAAGCACTTAATGCCTATTATATATTTTATAAATAAGAGTATTTCCCGTGCATTGACCCGATAGATTTTTAATATTTACATTTTTTATTACTATATAAGCATGTTTGAATTTAATATAATTTCGATTATTTTTATATCCGGTCAATGCATAGGAAATACTCTTCTTTATAAAATATATAATATGTGCTTTTGTCTTAAACTGAACCAAAGAGTCGTAATCATGGAAATACGGAGTATCTTTGTTCCTATATTATGTGGGAGATAGACAGAGAAAACAAATGCTGGTGTAGCGACCCCTTAAAAGATGTAGTACCCGTGGTGTTGTACATGGGCGCAACTAGGGGGGGGCTTGGGAGTGCTTAGCACTCCCAAAATCAAAATTAGCACTCCCAAATTTTCTGTACCGATTTTTTACATTATCGGTAACAGTAACACTTCTGATTTTATAAATAATAATTAATTGACTAGTAAAATATTGGTAAATTATCAAAATATTTTTTTTCTAATTTATTTTAACCTCTAATGGTCAATGGAAACAGCAAATGCGTTTATTAAATTGGGTTTATTATACCTATTAAAATGTACCGTGTACACAATACGTAGAATCAATAGGTTTTATTTTTTCCTAGATTCCCGACCAACGCTCAACAACCGCCGTTAATTTTATCGTCAATATTATAATGGCAGCAGTATGTATCTGATATCGTCGCCACTTGCCACCGCTCCGTCCTCCGTTAATAAGTTTGACGAGGAGAGAGTGAAGAGTGTACTGTCGGCAAAATACAATAAATTAATAATAGAATTCAATATATTATAACAACGTATTATGTAATACACTAATACGACATTATCGAATTCGGATTTAAAAATTAATTATATACGTCTTGTAAACAATATTTCCATTTGGGTTCAATAATACGCCATACGGGCCCGTCATTCACCACTATAGTCTATAATATTGTTTTATTTGATTTTGTACTGTCTTGTTAGTTAGTTGGTAGGTACTTGATGATAAAAATATAGACACCACATAGTTATTTTACATTTGGCTGCGTGTTGCGTGTATATTTTATACAAATATACCTACAATGTACACTTGCACAATGCACATCGTGGTTATCGGACCTGCCACATTTTAGATCAGCCCAGTTAATGATTGACAATTGTACGTATAACATACTACATCGTCGTATTTTTGTTTTGACTCTTGAACTCTATTTAAATTAAAACGTTTAGTATTTTTAATAAAAATAAAACAAATTCTCGTGTCATCACTAAAACTCCTACTTTGACGAATGAAAAAATCGATTTACAAGTCTAGCTTCAATATGTATAGAAAGAGATATTACAAATAACATTAACAATGAAAAAATTCTAAATAAGTTTGCATTAACTAATAATAGAAAAATTAATTTATTATAATATGAGCATTATTATTTAATAAATTTATATTGTGATATGCTGAATTGCTTTTTTATGTTAGATTATTTAATGATTGTATAAAAACATTAAATTTGTATATACATAAAATAATTTTGCCTAAAATAAGGGGGGGGGGTTCTTGTGTTGTGCTTTAGATTTGAGCACTCCCATAAATTTTACCCTAGTTGCGCCCATGGTGTTGTATCCATCTTACACACATGGGACATGGCAAATGTTAGTTCACCAGTTTCACAAATTATAAAATTCAAAATTAACAGCACAATATTGAAACTGGTGAACGAAAATTTGCTATGTCGCATGTGTGTAAAACGGAGACAACATATGGGTCTACGTCCTCTTAAGATAAATATTTTTTTTTTTATTTGAAATACGTTGTTGTCCATAAAAATATAATTCCCCGATTTCATATACATCACTCATTCATTTTTTAATAATTACAATAATAAAAAAATTTGAGCTTTTATTGAGTTACATTCAGCACCTGATTTACCAATTCATAGGCACAGTATAATTTACAATTTTGGGCCCCAAATTGTCCATTTCTATTTTTTTCAATGCCAAAATAAAATTTTAAATTAATTGTAAATATAATTAGTTACTTGTAAATGAGTAATTGGATCATGGATCATAGAATGCAATTTTATAGTCAAAAATATGATTATTTAGTATACAAGAACGCTTAACACTTTAACTGTGTCTAATTAATGTTTAATACGTATTCAAGTAAGTAGGTATACATATTAAAAAGTAAACTGTTTTTTTTTTTAATAAAAATTAGTATCAGCTTTAAGGCCGTCGTTAAAAGCCATTATACTTTATAAACCCACTGTATAAAAAGATATACAATTGATTGTAATACTAAATGCCTGAAGTTGGTGGACCTCTCTTTATGAGTGGTCCCAGTGCTATTTGTCCTTGCTTAAATATGGCACTGGTTACATTATGTAGCTTACACTTTGATAAATTTTATTAAATTCACATCTAATTACAATATTTTTTGCGAACTTGGTAATTAATAATAACTACTAAATACAAATCCAAAATAAATTTTATAAATATTAGTTGGTATTTTAATGAAAAATAAACAAAACTCAATATAATATTATAAATAAAATACATTTTTATGACTAGATAAACATTATTGGGTAATAGTATACATTAATTAAATTGTAAAATTCAACTTAGATGAATGTAATGAAAGATCAAGGTCGAGGTCACCAATCGGTAGTAACGAACACACCGCATTATATGAGGATGGGGCTTCATCTAGAAGAATTCCGGGGATCAGAGGAACCATGGTATATGCTGATGCACGAGGATATACGTATGTTCAAAACCGTGTATCAACAAATCGACGGTAAGTACTAAAAGAATATGATATATCTGCAATAAAATAAATAATTAGAGCTATTAATGAAAATAAAATAAAATTATATAGACAGCTTCGATGCTCACGATATGAACGAGAGTGTAGATCAACAGCTTCAATGTCGTTACAGCCAATAGTAATAATGCACCAATTGTGGTGTATCATCAACACAATCATCACTAGGGCCCGGAAGTTCATGCATAAAAAACTATCAAAATATGCATGCAAATATGCGCTTAAAATCTATAAAATATGCGCTAAATATGCATTTATAAAAAAGAAAAACTCAAGTTATTTTCGTTTTTGGTAAAAAAAAATAATTAAAATATGGGGAAAAAACAAGCAAAATGTATTTATTAATTAATATGGTATATTATGTTATATTTACTTTAGGAATTACAATTTACAACCAGTGACTTTGACAGGTTTTCAAATACAAATGAACGGCGATTATCAGCCAACATATTTTTGTAAAGAGAAAAGCTCTGTTCTACATCAACAGAAGAAATTGGAGCATACTTGAAATGTATGAAATCTGAAATTTGAAGATCCTCTGGAAGGCCATCTGTTGTTGTTTCTTCTCCTGACATGACTTTTGAAATTGTTGACAGTATCTTAAACCCCTCATTTTTCTCAATAACTTGTTCCAATTTATTGTAAATTATAACGCCTTTTGGAACTTTAATTTCTTTTAATTTTTTTATGACATTATCTACAATTTGAATTTCTTCAACTAAGGGTGTTCCTCGAGTTTCTAAACTGTTAATGGCTGATATTAAGAAACCATAATTTGTGTGAATAAAAATTAAATTTGATTGAACATTTTTATCACATATTATTTGTTTTACTTTTTCAATTGCCAAGGCATTTCCAACTTTTGGCATTTTAAAGTTAATGGAAACCGATGTAAAACAAAAACAACACTATAGGACGATCGCACACGACTAAACCTTGTGCTTGGACTCTCACTATACATTCTTGTATCGTGCTATTACGATAATCACGACAGTCATTAAACCATTTTATTAATACTTGATATTCGAGAATATAACAATTTATTGCCGTTTATCGTTTTAATACTATTTAGCTAGAAGTATAACTGGCTTATCGGCTATCGCCTATCATGAATTATCGCATGGACTTCCGGGCCCTAGTAATTACATAATATTAAATTATTTAAGTATTACCTGAATAATTTTAAACAGGTTTTTATACTCAAAGACCGAAATTTCTATAAAATATTAATGAAAAAAAAAAATATCAAAGGTAAAATGCAATAAAATGCAGTAAAATGCAATTTTTTTTTAAAATATGCATATTATGTAAAAAACCTCAAAATATGCGAAAATATGCAAACTAAAATTTCATTTTTGAACTCATCAGGTTGTGATTCAAATTTGTAGCTCATACAGCAACTTTTGTATGCACTCATTAAAAACATGCAAATGCATGAACTTCCGGGCCCTAATCATCACCAAGGGCATGATATTGAAATTGGTGCATTCTTGGAAACGCTGAGGCAACGGGGTTCAGCAGGGGGAACATCGGCTAGAACAATCTTCGAAGAGCAAGCTAGAATGTAGACTTATATTTTATAATATTTATGTTTAAAAATTTAATTTATAACTGTGAATACATACTATATACTAGCTATTTTTTTCTGTTTTTAGATTTCCGAATGCAGCTATGGAGGTACAAACTGAACAAGCACTAAGAGTTATACGCCATGTCCGTCGTCGCTGCAGTCCGCCTATTCCTGAGAACCTGAGAGCCATGGGAGACACAATACAATCAAAGACATGGCGAAATCAGTTATTGTATTGTATCGATGACGAAGCTCCATTTTTTAATGGCAATTTGGAATACATAGAAAACGGAGAGATTACTTTTGGAGGATTGTTATTTGTAAATTTACAATTTTTACAGAGGTTCAAACCATATATTTATGGATCAAGAGTGCTAGCTGTTGATGGGACTTTTGGAGTCATACCAAGAACTCCTGGGGATGTTCAACAGTTAGTAACAATTCATGTAGTCTTGGATAATATCGTAAGTGATCTGTTGACTGTTAATATTACATTTGTTTATAATATTTTTAAATACTATTGTATTTTTAGTCAGTTCCTGTGGTATATGCTCTCCTAAATCGTCGGACAGAGAGTGTATACATCAGGCTTTGGCAGTTCATAAAAAGTGATTTTCCTCAGCGTATATTTCACTGGGAAAATATAACCATTATAGCCGACTTTGAAACAGCCATGCGCAACGCTGTTCAAAGGGTAATTCCTGAGTGTCAGATGGTCGGTTGCTGGTTTCATTATAGTCAGGTGACAGGTACTAATTTGACATCTGTTATAATGTATTCAATCCTGAATAAAAAAATAATGTAATATCCTTTAATCCTTATCCTTTTATTTTAACTGCATGTAACATATTCAAACACTTAATAATGTGATCTTTAGACTGTCAGACTTTATTTTAACATAATTTATTGTCCATAGAGCATTGTACGATTCATTCAGACACAATATGTCCAGATTAACTATGAGCAATCATGATGTTGCTACAATAGTGAGAATGGTAATATTATATCACAAATAGGTTTCACCGACATATAAATTGATATTATAATGATAATTTGTTTTTACATGTTTTTAATAATAGATCATAGCTCTACCACATTTGCCAGCCCAGCAAGTCCCAGAATTTCCTGAAGAATTTTATATTCTGGGAGGATTTTTGGCAATAACAAACCTTGCTACACGAATGGGCATATTAGACCTTGTGGCTGAATTTTTGAACTATGTTCGTAACTATTGGATAAACATCATCCGTCCAGAAGGATTTACAGTTTATGGATTAAACATAAAAACAAATAATTACGTAGAGAGCTTCCATAGCATGTTAGGGTCAACTATTGGTCGCCACCCGCCTGTATGGACTTTCTACGGTAAAATCTTAATTAAATAACAGATATTAAACATGTAAACATTATAACAATTAAAATGATTCTGTACCAATTATTTGTAGATCGATTGCGTCCTGTTGAAGCCAGAGTGAGAAGGGAAACTTGGCAGATCATTAGCGGTCAAAGAGTAGGATAATTTATTTTGCTTGTTACAACTTGATAATACTTTTATGATGTGTAATATGTAAATCTAGGTTCGAAGATCTATTGTTACATCCAGCGATGTCAACAATCGGATTTTGGCTGATGCTTTGAACAGCTTGCGTAGTGGCAGATATGACTTAATGGCCTACCTAAGGCGAGTAGCTTACTCAGCGAGAGGCTATTTGGATCGAGAAATAGGCCCATAATTACCTAATGGTAATACGATAAATTATATTCATGTTTTCAAACTAAATTACATAATGATTGGTTTACCTACAGAAATCATAAGAGATCTGGATGTTCAAGATTTAAGGCTGAACATTCAACCTCGACTACCAGCTCCGCCAATGCATGTCCGTGGTGTTAGAAGACCCAGAGGTCGTGGGCGTCAAATGCTAGAGAGGCCAGGTCCGGCAGGTCTTATTCCACGTGTTGCTGACAATCTCAATGCATTTGGTAATAATTATTAATTTAAATATAAAAGTTGATTTTGTCCTTGGAGGGTGTATATTCTGTTTAAAAAAGACATGTTGTTGTTTAGCACTTGATCGATAAATTACATTCTTTATAAATATAATATAATATTATTTTATACACAATAAATAATATACTATAATATTTACTATTTTATCCAAGAAATGGTCGAAGAAGTTGTTCTTCAACAAGCTGTAGAAGAAACCGCCAGGGTTGTTGAAACGCCAGTGCGTCTTCGTGGTGTTAGAAGGGCCAGAGGTCGTGGACGTCAAATGCTTGAGAGGCCAGGTCCGGCAGGTCTTATTCCACGTGTTGCTGAAAATCTCAATGCATTTGGTAATAATTATTAATTTAAATATAAGAATTGATTTTGTCCTTGGAGGGTGTATATTCTGTTTAAAAAAGACATGTTGTTGTTTAGCACTTGATCGATAAATTACATTCTTTATAAATATAATATAATATTATTTTATATACAATAAATAATATACTATAATATTTACTATTTTATTCAAGAAATACTTGACGGAATGGTTGAGGAAGCTGTTGAAGAAACTGTCGGGGTTGTTGAACCAGAAATTGGAGGTATAAATAACTTTTAAAAGTCAAAATGTCACAATTCATCAAATATTAAAATTAATATCAAATTGTTTATATTAACTAGATCAATCGGCTGAAGTGGAAATCATATTACTTGGACCTCATGATTTTCTACACAATGGTCAGTAAATAATGTTACATTATCTGTAATACAAAAAACACACTTAATCAATGTATATATAATAAATATATATATATAAATATAAATAATATAATAATAGGTAGGTATATTATTATATTATTTTTTATATCATGAATTCATGAAATATAAAAAATACATATTATATATTAATTAATTTAAAAAATGTTTGCTTACTCAAGGCGAGGTTCCCAATAGATGCCAAATATGTCTAGGGAACAATGAAGATGTTTAAGGGACTAACATTTTTCTACCATGTGGACATGGATGGTGTTGTGATGCTTGTGAAGTTTGTTGTACAAATAGTTGTCCAATTTGTAAAACTCAGATATTAACTACACAACCCATCCACATAATGTTCCCTAGAATAGGAGAAGGTGAATCTATTAGGAGTTAAAACGTTTAATAATTTTGGTATAATGTACTGATACATTTTAATATTCTATACTTTAGGTACTTGGAGTAGAAATACTTTGCAATTGGATCTCACAGTACCTGGGTGTCTAGGATGTATGCGTGCTCCTCAGTATGTACCAGAAATGGCACAATACATTATTCTGAATTGTGGCCATGGTTGGTACTGTTCTAGTTGTGTAGACCCTCGACCAGAACTCTGTGAAGTTTGCGACGACACAGTAGATGATGTTATTCGCATATATTTAAGCTAAATAATAAATAAACATTTACATCAATAAAGAAATTTAAATTATTAGTTGTTGAGTAATTTATGTTTTAAGATACAGGTGTATAGGTGTATGAACTTTATCTTTGAATCAAAGATTTATCATAGCAATCTTATATGAAACCAATAATCATTAGATATGTCTGAAACTGGGATATTATAGATTTACAGCTAAAAAGTCTATTTAGTAATAGCTATAAGTCTCCTAAATATTAAACTTACTTACTCTGTCTATATTATAAAAATATTTTTGGTCAAATATTAACATCTTCTTTGAAGTCGATGTTGGTGACATAAATCATAAAATACCATATGGAAAGTCAAGTTAATAAATAAAAATTATTTTTACATTACAAATAAAATTACAGCATTTGGATTCTAGTGGATTTCTAACTTCTCACTGTTTCTGTTAGAAACAAAATGTTATGCTAGTCGTTAAATTTTGACCTGGTCATAATTTATGAGTTATAAACACTTGCAACATAAATCATAATCACAATTAACAATACTTCAACCCGTTTAATAATTTATGTAATAATGTATATAATATTATAATGTATATACTATCATTATTTTTAAAATAATACATGACTGCATTTAACCACGAACTAAGATACTAGTATCTTAGTTCGTGATTTAACCCAGGGGGGTATCACTCTATAGAAAGAATCTGATAGTGCCTTTACGACACGCGGCATACCAATACAATGAAAATAATCTACAATATGTAAGAGTTGTTAGCTTTTCTATAAGTGGTGCAACTGTAATACTGTACTTTTACAATTTTTTTTATGCCGTTGTAATACGATTTATACCGTTCTATTTGTATATTTTACCTACGTTATTCGTATTTTATGTACGTTCCGCTAGCAATATTTGATAACAGAATTCAAGGGTTAACAAAAATCTATTGCTAATCGTCAATTTGTACTCAAATTGCCTATCTCAACCCTGAAAATCTATTGCTAACGTTCAATTGTGTGTTTATTGCCTATCCGATTATCAAATATATATTGTTGTTTGATACTTTGTATTTTGTACTTTTCTGACCTATGAAAAAATCTATTGCCACTGTTCAATTTCTATATTTATTACTTATTCAAATTTTAAAAAATCTATTGCTACTGTTCAATTTCTTTTTTTTATAACTAATTCAATTTTCATAAAATCTATTGCTAAAAATCGAAGATAAATTCAATGACAATATTAATTTACTTATATATCTGGTCTGTCATACAGCTCAAGTCTCAAGTTTTTCTACCGGTGTGCAGTGGCGTAGTTGTCGCATAGGCAACAGAGGCTTTTGCCTCGGGGTGCAAAATTCTTTGAGGGCGCACTGATATATATTTCTATATCTAATTAATAGTCTAATTTATATTAGGTAGGGTGAAAAATATATATTGCCTTAGGGCGCTCACGAGGGTAGCTACGCCACTGCCGGTGTGTGTGTGTGTGCGGGACATATTTCGAACTTTGTACAGCGCACTAGTGATGTATGTCGATGATTCAAAAGGTCGCTGTTGCAGTTTAGGGTATACCGTATACGTCGTCCTACCAAGTTCCAGATCCGGTCTTTATTATTGTTTAATGTTTGTAAAAATCACATGTTTTGACTTTTTTATTATTATTATTTGTGTCATAATTTCCAGAATGCTTACTTTTATTATTGTTATTATTATACATATTTTTTGTGTATAATATGCCTTTGTCGTATTGCGTCCGTGTTGTTGCTGACAACCGCAATAATCGCAGGATCGGTAACGGCGCAAACAAACCTTTTAATAAATGTTTTTTTTTGAATTTCCATACTGGTGGGTAAAATAGATTAATTTTGAGATTTTGAATAAAATTCGGTTTCAATCAATTCTGCGGCTACACTGTTCAATAGTTGTTTAATCATTATATTTTGATAACGGAATTATCGCAATCGAATTCAGTATAATATATTAATCACGAACTAAAATACTGTGATCTACATTTTGGTAGGTATTTAGCACAGACTTCTATACTTAGTGTAGAAGTCTGTACCTAGTATTTAGATTTTAGGTAGTCGAGCATAGTCCTAGTATCTTGGTCCGTGACATTTTAGTGTTTTACAGTCAATTTAAAATAAAATTGTTTATGTAATGATTAGCCGTGATCCGTGTAATTACCTAATTATAGAAGTTTAATCAAGAAAACTCACTAGAAATGTAATAAGAAAAACACTTAAGGTAATCTTAAAATCGTAATGATATTAGTTAACTGGGTAATTGTCAATTAATATTTTTTTTATAGAATTGTTCAAAAAAGAAAAATTATGTTTTTATTAAATCGCCAAAATTCATATAATTGTGCAAGTTCAATGAATATAATATGCAAGAGGAAAATTAATCTTTTGATTTTTATGTATACTCATAAGGACATCAGGTATATATGATATTAATGAATATTTCTTAATTTGTATGTATTTTATAAAATCTATAATATTCTTAAGCGGATGTTAGCGCACTGTTTGTTTTATCTCTAGCCCACAAGCAACATGCATAAAACATGTTTATCCAGAATCAATTTTTTGTATATTTTTGAGAATATGATCTATTAATTTTTAGATAATGTCTCGAAATAATTGAAACATCATTTGTTTGTTGAAGGATCATGTCAATGTGTATTAGTTGGACCACAAAAATATTATTATCCAAATAGTTTGCCGTCATATTGGGTATTAAACAGTGAATCAGAAAAAGTAACTGATGAAGTGTCATAATTCTATGTAGTAATAGAAATAACAATAACTAGTTGGTGATAACCAAAAGAATATAATTTTTATGTCTATATTATATATATATATATATGTTTTTAGATTGGATGTCAAGTGAAATCTGGTTTTCAGAACTTACACATACAGTATCTAGACAGTTATCTAAGTTAAATATACACCAGTATATTTAAACATTTTAACAGATTTCCACACCACCTTAGCATTGTATTCAACAAAACTGGAGGTACTGCATTTTGGCGCGTTTTTTTTATAGTGGTTTCCCAACATAGGCCTACTCCACGCTTTCTCTTTGTTTCTAAATTGGCATATACATATTACTAATATTTTATGCATTAACCCTTTTTAATTTATTCATTAATACTTACCTTTTATTTTATTTTTTGTATTAGACATGCACAAAACACATTCAAAATTATCATCATTATCTAATGTCTGTTCTACACTTGACAAGCATTGCAGTATTATCCATCTGTTACATGTGTCGCATTGAACCCAATCGATGTTGTCCTTTTTTATCTCTGTGTTTTTTGTCCGTACGCCCACAGTACAAACAAATGTCTCTCATGAAATCAGATTTTTCCAACAAAAGATCTTTTAACACCTGTCTATATACCATTGGGCTGAATTCTTTATTGAATTTTACATTGTCAATCTTATTTTTCATCATACACTCTGCATAGTACAACACATAAACTCCACAGTTATAACTATCAGTTTGTTTAGGATAGTCAGAAAATAGTTGAAAATTCGTCTCAGGCCATGCATTTCCTACCTCCCCGTACACATGATTTTTTTTCAGTTCACTTAGTATGGTCACAAAATTATGTCTACATTTATTATATTCCGTAGTTTCGTATGGGTCAAAGAAATAGAATTTCTGATTATCAAAATCCGCAAACATAATTACCCAATGATTTCCATTTACATGTAATGGCATTACAAGTAAACTCTCTTTTGGAACAACTATAGTATCCAAAATTGAAATCTTTTTGGAAGGATCATTATTTAAATGACCCGTTACATCACAGCTAAATATTTTTATTTTATTTTTAAACTCGCAATATGTTTCTCTCATTACACTCAGTGCTATGTCAATCACAAAATTACTCAACCACATTTTTTTAATATTTTCAGGTGTATATATTGATAGTGTGTCAAAGTCACTGAACAATAACTCATGGCACTGAGTTATGTCTTTAACACTATTATAAATGCCAACCACATAATCCAATTGTCTTCCGTTTTTCTTCAAAATGGAGCCATAATAATTTTTATCCTTTGGTAATCTATTTTCATATAAATCCATTTTACACCGTAGACTGTCTACTGGAGATTTGTAACTTTTTATAGAAATTAAAGATTCTGATAAGGTCTTATTTGGAGTTACAGTTTTGACATCTGTTTTTATGGAATCTAATGAGAGTATATTTACATTTGGTGTCAAACAAATAATCTCATCTTTTACGTTTTCCATCGGTGACAATTGGTTCATAACTGTACGTGCCTTAAATTGCTTTGAAGCAGCTTTTAAATGACCCTTAAAATAGAACCCGGTTTTTTTCTTTCTCGGTCCCCAACATTCTTTTTCCTCGTCATCATCAGATGATGACGAAATCAAATTGATGAATGATGTACATTCTTTTTTTGTGATTTTCTCTCGTATATTTTGGACCGGAAGTAGTGCACAATAATTGGATGGTATATCTAGCAGTACTTCCTTACATCTACTCAGTTTAATACTTCTAGTGAATTGAACAAATCTTCCACATTTCATGCGCCTGCATTTTTTGTTCGTCTTTAAATCTCCAAACCAACTTTCTGCTGGAGCATTGCTTGCTCTGTCTGTCGACCCAAATACTTTGAACCGCATCACACCTGTCCACATTGGAATCACTGGAATGATAGACCCCATAATATCGTTGTGGAATTCAACGCTATACAATAGATTTTTTTCTAAGCTAGCACACATTTTTAATGTTTCTTTTACCTGAACTACTATATTTTCGAATCGAGACAAGAACTTTGAATCTTTATACCGGTAAAATGTCTTAGCATCTCTTATTTGTTCATCTAATGTAACGTTATTTTGCCTTGTCATTAGCTCATCAACTAGACTGCTTGGACTTTCATGACTGAGCTGCTTCAAAGTGTTCATGGCATCTTCCACATCTACAGTCTTGTAGGGTGACAACAATACTGTTGTAATTGCAATGAACCATTTGTCCAAACATTCCGTGGAGGTAATGTTGAAAGCTGGCGAGATACAAGCAGTAGCCAAGCACGCCAAAGATCCATTGGTCATCTTCTTCTCATTTCCTTTATAATATTTATGAGCATCGTCAGATATATTTTTTATTAAATGACAACAACAAAGACTAATCAATGCGTTACAATGAAATATTTTCCCTTCATACATGAATTCATAACATTTATTCAAATACTCTACGACCTCATTACATTCATTAAATGCTCTCACAAACCCTTTTAGTATTGCTGTGGAAAAGTCACTGACAACGTGTGCCATGAACTTTGTATCACACTGTCGTTCATAGAATTTTCGAAACTCCTTGTCTCCTTTAGCCAATTTGTTATCGCACCAGCAGGTTTGTGTAGTTGTCAAATATTCTGCTATTGGAATTATCCTCTTATTGCACACAGTGACAGCCGCATAATACAATAATAATTTTTCTTTTCTTTTTCCTGTTTTAAACAGTGTAGGATCTCTCGTAGTTTCTCTAACCACGCCACCAGTCGCATCAACATGAATTGTAACACATCTTATCTTTCTTAATACGTTAACTTGATCTCGACTAAATAAATAAGTTTCAAAATCCTTCTGTTTCGGATCAGAAACATATTGAATGAATTCTGAACATTTATCTTTCAATAAATGCATATCAACCCTGTCATCAGCCGCTCGATCATCAAGACACTTTTGTTCATAGAAAACTAAGTAAAGTGCTTTTGTTCGTGAGACACCTTATAATATACCCTATCAGACCTTATGTTGCACAAGTTACCACGTTTTAGTTTACTAGGAGAGGCTTTTAAAATATACTTTTGCCGTACTCATCGGTGGGCAGTACTTTGATATTTGCATTTGTCTTTTTCGATTTTTTCCCTTCAAGAACGTGGTCAGCTTACCATAGTGGCTGTAATTGTGGCTGTTACTCAGAACTGTTATTTTTGCCAAACTGTCAGTTGTTTTTTTCTCCACCACTAGTTTAAACTGCTTACAAGATTCATGCCGACAAATTCCATAGCATGTCAAACCTTTCTTGGTTATATTTTTATTTTTAATTGTCAACATACAATAGTTATTTACAGTTTCAAATTTTTCGCGTAACAAATCATTTATCTCATTTGAAATATCTTTATTTTTTTGCATTGTACTACCTATCAACTATTTGTTTAAATTCTTCGTCTTGTAAAATAATGATTCCTTCCACAACAGTACACTTTTTATACCATATTATATTTTTCATTTTATTGCCTTCATTAAAGGACCTTATCTTTAATGGATGTACATTCTTTGAGTTCCTAGGCAATGCTTTCCGATCTGCTTCTGGCGTGTCACAAACAGATATAGATTTAAATCTCTTTTGTGGAGTAAACAAATCTCCAGTAAATGAAACATTTATGTCACTTTTAGGTGTGGTTAGTATTTCCTCAGCAGCATTAAATTCTTTAAGAAACACCGTACTGTTATTATGACCAATTTCTTCCATATTGTTACAAACAATTACAGAGTCACTCATCTTTTTTGGGGTATACAAGTCATCTCCATTAAAGGAAATATTAAATTTACATTCAGGAGTGGTTATCTTTTCCTCAGTGACATTAACCTCTTCTGTTTCATAACATCCATTATCCTCGATTAGTAAAGAAATGTCAAAACTATGTCTACTAATTTCAAATTCATTTTCTTTTATCAAATCTTTTTCCATATTATTGACTGTTACCGATTCATAATCATTTTCTTTTTGTATATAACCATGTATATCCCATACATTTTTTGAGTTTTTAGGTAATTCATTAAAATCTGCTTCGGGTGTATTACTTATTTCTATTGGTTTAGACCTCTTTCCAGAAGAAAACAACTTTCCAGCTTTGACAACAACTGATTTCCGCTTAGGAGTGGTAAACATTTCCTCATTGATATTAGTTTCTTTAATAGAAACGGTATTCTTGTAACGGTAATCAATTTCTTCTGTTGTATTAGTGCAATCATCTTCAATTTGAATAGGAATACTACTGATTTCAAGAACATTTTCATTCAAACTAGTGTCTAAATCATCTGCAATGACATTAGATGTATAATTACTTTTTTAGGAGAATTGTCGGTAAACAATTTTCTTTTTACACACACAAAAGTACTCTCATTTAGTTCATTTTCTTGACCTAACATAAAAATTTCTCTTTGTGATAATTCTTTAGGACTAAGAGATATTTCATTTAGTCCAAAACCCTTTTGACAACGTTGAAATACTCTATGTTGATTTTTACGATTACATTTCATTTTTAATAATTTACAAACTGAATTAACAACCTCTGTCTTATAAGTACAAAAATCATTTTTTAAATAACCATTGTCTTGAAGCATTTTATGGAAGTGTAAATCATCCTCTATATTACTATTTAACAATTTCCTCAGAGCTGAATTGGGATTATTCAATGCCATAACTAAATTCTTTTTAGCTTTTTTGCAATCATCTTTCTTGAATATCACATTACAAATGTCACTAATCGCTTCATGAGATACACCTATGCTGCCAAATTCCAATGTTGGATATTTTTGTTGAATGAAGTGCACTATTTCTTCAACTTTTTTTGATACACTCATTTTATAATTTGTAAGAACCTTACTCGACTACTTATCAACAGTTAAATGTATTCTTATATTACTATTATAGTAGGAGCCTTCCTCGACTACTATCAATAGTAAATCAAATCCTTAAATTATAACTACAACACTATTATAGTAGGAGCCTTCCTCGACTACTATCAATAGTAATTAGTAAATCAAATCCTTAAATTATAACTACAACACTATTATAGTAGGAGCCTTCCTCGACTACTATCAATAGTAAATCAAATCCTTAAATTATAACTATATTAATACTATTCTACTACTAAACTATCTATTGTACTATTATTATTATTTTTTTTTATCCTTATATTATAACTATATTACTATTGTTGTATGAATCTTCCTCGACTACTTTCAAAATTAAAATAAATCCTTAAACTTTAACTATATTAATACTATTCTACTACTTAACTTATCTATTGTACTATTATTTTTTTTCCTTATATTCTAACTATACTACTATTGTAGGAGAAACTCTCCTTGTTTATAATCAGAGGTGAAACAATCCTTTGCGATTACAAATTGTTTAACCTGTTAAATAATAAAAGTATATAAAATTTAATATTGTTATTATGTACAATTTATTTTATTATGTGATTGTAAATTAAATTGTATATCATGTAAAAATCATAAATTAACTACCTAGTAGGTAATTATAAAAAGTTAATATTTATCATATTAATATTACATTATTATTTTTTTTTAACATTTATTTTCAAAACATAATCTGTAAATATGTTTATAATGAGCTTTTTAATTTTTGTAAATTACAATTAAGTTTTTATTTTCATGAAATTGTACTTTTTTTGTTAATTTATATTGTTAAAAAGTAAAATACTTTTAGCTGTATAGTGTAAATGTACTATATATGGTTAATTTATTTGTAAATATCTTTGTTGTGTGTACTTAGTATTAATTGTTGATAATACATAGAGTTATGTAATAGTACTTTTGTTTGTTTATTGGTTATAGAACTTTTGAATATATTAATAATAAATAAATTACTAATGGTAATAAATAAATTATGAATGGTAATAAATACATTTATCTAACATGTGTAAATCCTAGCAACGTAATCAGAATAAGGGGACATAAGGACATAGGGTTATTAAATTAAAAGTACCATAAACAAAAAGCATCGGTTTTATGATACTGAATGTCTGAATCATGATGTTGAAATTGAAATTTATTTAAACTACATTAAAAATAAATACAGAGACTAATAATAATGAAATTGGATATGTACTAATACTGCATTGTATAATGGTAAGATAATTTTCATTCTTAGATATAACATATAGCAAATTAAACCAACATAAAATTGTTACTTATGTCTTATAGTTATGACTTGATGTGTACAATATGCTTGAATTTGAAAAAAATTACAAGTGGTTGCAAGAGTGAAAAAAAATGCGCGTGCATTTACATTTAAATTTCTTATTGAGTATAACAGAGGTATTCAAACTTTTTCATGCCACGGTTCCTTTGTCTCTTCACAACATTTTGGTGGTTCTCAAATTATGAAGAAAAAAGATAATGTTTAAATTTATGTAAATATGTTTAATGTTTATTTATAATAATATATATTAAAACACATAAATTATTAGACAAAAAAAAAATGTAACGTCTGTGGATAAAAAACCGAAATTAAATATCGAAATCGAAATATTATTAAATTTCTATCGAATAAAATGAGATATTAATTATTATTAAAAATTATGATTATTTTTGTTTAGTTTTAAATGTCGTGGCTCCCCAGACCAACACTCGCGACGCCCCTTGATTCCGCGACGCAGTTTGCGAATACCTCTGGATTATAATTTATAGGATATAATTAGAATGGGCAGGTACACTGAAGATAAGGTTAAAAAATAAGAAGTACTGCGCCCCTTCCCCTCCCACAAATCAAACACCGGTTGTATGGTAATTAGGATACGAAGTCCCCGTCCATAATTACTCCTAAATAGCTATATTGGCAAAGAGACACCTGTACATTATTGTGTAACTACCTATAAAGCTCCAAAATCAAAAATACATTTTCACATGAAAAACAACATATTGTTGAAGGTTTACAAATGAAAAATTGTGACGGTTTGGTCGGTGAAACTATCGTCCGATTACTCGTCGTATTACTCTTGTATTATCTTGTAGATCGACAAAAATTGAACTAGTTCTAATCTATACAGTGGCATGCCACGTGCCGGAAATAAGTGTGTAAATGTTATTTACATGGCCGTATTTAGAAATAATGCGCCCCGGGGCACTTATGAATTTCCGCCCTCCCCCCCCCTTTTTGGTGTCATTATAATTTACTTTTAAACTAATAGTGTATTTATAAAATTTAAGTCAAAGTTACATTACAAAAATTATTGAAGTCAAAATATATAAAGAATTTGCATAATTTTGTTAATTGTAAAATGTGTTATATTTTTACCTTGACCCCTCCCGAAAAAAAATCCTGTGTGCGCCACTGTAATAATGATGTACCTATACAGTTGTCTTTTATGTCAATTATTAACCAATATAGGTACTAAAGTGTTAGTGTAAGTGTAGTGTTGCCAGTGTTGGGCGAGTATTATTTTTAGATGTCGAGTCGAGTCGAGTATAAATTGTTTCTAGGTAGTCAAATTGAGTTTAAATTTTGAGTACTCGAAAAAGGTGGAGTACTAATGCAATTGCCGAGTATTAAAAAAAGTCGATTGAAGTCAATTATACTCGTATTATTTGTACGCGTAAAAATATTTTTAATTGAGTAGAGTAGACTCAAATTGAATCGCGGAAAAAAAAGTCCCACACCAGGAAAAAAAAGTCCCGATAAAAATAATTGAAAATATATCAAAATGTAAGCATAAATATTGTAAAATTGTTACATAATAAAATGTAATACATATTATAATAATAACAAATAGTCAATAATAAATAAGTCAAATAAAAGTTAAAGTACCTATATAATTATAATAATAATAATGCTTTAGTTTTTAATTTTAATTTTAAACTTGCGAAAAAATATAAAATTTAAAAACAAACGTTTAAACGATACGATACGATACGATATTATACGATGTCATTCAAAAGACTGGCAACAGTCTCATTACCTATATCATGACTGTGTCTGATGTTCGGAAATGGGAAATTTTCTAGTGTAGGTACAAATTAATATAGGATCAAAATATATGGCTTATGATAGTTATTACTTATTATGGTAGATAACAAATATATTTTATATCTACCTATATATTACAGACTAAAATATAAGTACAAAGTACAACTGTACTACTGCAGTATAAACTATAAGAATAAGTATTTTGGTAAATTTTCCAGTAAACTTTTTATTCTATTATTTATTACTTATATTATGGTAAATGACAAATATATAATAATATGTACAAGCATTTTATTCATTACACTTACACACTAAAATACAAAGCACAACTTACTTTAGAACAGTACAAATAAGGTACCTACAAGAATAAGATTTTCGGTAATTTTTTGACTTAGCTTTTTTTTCCTGGTGTGGGACTTTTTTAACGGGACTTTTTTTTCCGATAACCACTCAAATTCTACTCGAAAATGTTAGTAGGGCGTGTTACACGATTTTCTGACGCATGGAATAATAACTCTTTTGGTATTCAATATTTTTTTTTTTTTTTTCATAAATAATTAGTAGACGCTTGTACTACATGTATTGTACCAATAATATAAAAACAAATATTTAAATTTTTTAATTCTGAAAATTTAATAAAAAATTTATTTGAAAAATCCAAAATAGCTACTTTGGAAACTTGATTTTTAGAAAAATTTTGCTGGTTCAAATATTTATAAAGGTGTCATTAATTTTCTAAAATGTATTAAATTTTTGAAAATTTAAATTTTTTTTATCCAATATAGTAGATCATAATAATTTATATGCAACCATACATACATACCCCTTATTATGATGAATGATAAATTATTAATTAATTCAAATTTCCAAAAAACATAATAAATTATAGAATTATAAAAAAATTAAATATTTATTTTTTACAATATACCTATATGTAGCGCAAGCGTATGTCGCTAGTAGGTTACATGTAGGTCACTGTATAATGGATGGTATTAAATTTGAATTCAATGATATAATATCATTGTATACGAAAAACGATTCTGAGCGGAGACGGTATATGTCAGTCTAGGATATTTTAAATTATATAATGATATTGTTATTATACAGTAGCTGGTAAGTTGAATTAATATTATTCAATTTATTTAATTATTAATCTAAAACTATCAGTGATGCTGGAAAAATATTTTAATAGGTATATACTTTTACTCGTTATTATTGATTTTAATATGTAATTTCGTCCAAATTTGAACTTAAAATGTCTGTAAAAAATAACTGTGTTTATATATTTTTTAGATTTTTTGTTTACAGTATGTACTATTTATTAGAATCTTTGTTTTAAATTTTCAATCCTTAGTTAAAAAAACTGACCACTTTGTTTAATTACAATGATTGATGATTTTCTAGATTTTCATGAATTTGGTCAAGTTAAATGCTTATAAAAAAAATGTTTGCTTATGTATTTTTAATATTTTTCAATTGCTAAAATAATAATAAATAAAAATAATAAAAATAATAATTTAATACTTTAATTTAATTTTTTATATATTTATTAATTTTTCTTTGACTTTTTTTTCAACAAATTAAATCTTTTGATTCTTGAGTAGAAACCTGATCGGCTACAAAACATTTAAAAACGTTATCCTATCATCTGTTCCATGAAAATTAAATTGTCAATGAACGAACCCAGAACGTTCAAAATCATAATTAATAAGAACTTAGTTCACGTTCAAGTTCATTTCTAGAAAATCGAACTCGTTCATGGCAAGTTCACACAATATGAACGTTTTCTTTCCCATCACTGTCCATCGGTTATTAGCAAATAGACAATTTTAATGTACGTCATTACGATTTATACTTTTGACAATAAAATACTATAATATACGTTTGTGTCATTATTCATATTAATAATACACAACAGTATTCATCCACGCTGGTAGGTAATGTTCAAAAATTCGATTTGATGCATGCTTGTACCTGACTTGCACGAATAACCAATAGCAACTATTTTTAAACAAAAGTTTCCACCGTAACTTGAATAACTTTTTTTTAGTACTGAAAAAATAAAAACGACGTTGTACAGTAATTAATGTTCTCTTTACAAAATAAACATTTGGTTGCTTAGCTTAGACGACCACGGCCTGAACGATTCTTACCAGCGCAAAACAGTTTTTGCTATGATTTACAATTTTACATTTGTAAGACGGAGACAACACAATAGGAAATAAAATAATATATATATATAATATGTTATAATGTAAATGATTAAATTTTTCTAAACTTTGACTGAATGTTTATATTTTTGTTTTATATACACCATATACAATTTTGAAAATATTTTGACTCTTTTTAAGCTGTTTACAGACATTGTTAGTTTTCAATTTGTTTAGTTTATTTTTTATGAATATCACTTATGAAAAAATGTGTGACTAAGTATTTTAAATATTTTAAACTGTCATTGTAAAAATAAATTAGAAACCTTATATTACATTTTCAAGCTTTTTGACCCAACAAATAAAATTGTATTGTCATCTATAGAAAAAAACCTAAAAAACCAAGTTAAGATATTTTGAGAATGTTATCGTGTATAGAAATATATGGTAATAGTGAAAATTTTATAACAGTAGCATATTTGCAGTGTGAGATATTTTTCACAATTTAAATAATATCACTATCACATATATGTCACCCCTCTTCCCCACCCATTACATAATCAAAAACTCTGGGTGTACTCCACTGCAGTTTGCAAGTTCATTGTAATAACTAACAAGTAATACTTTTAGTACTGTAACATAATTTATTTACTTAAAACGGATTCTATTTGAATAATAATAACAATAATAATAATAGATCGTCGGACTCGGGACAGTGCATTTTTATTTTTTAGAAAGAATTATATTAAATTTAAACATATAATTGATAAGATATAATATATGATATTATATGATATTATAATATACAATAAGCCATGATCGACGGCCTGAAATCGGGGGAAATAATTCAAAAATAGCTAAAATAGTCAATACGTCATGTATTGATGTACGGGGAATTTGTCAAAATGAAGTGCGATCGTTGGCCGCTAGGAGACACTCGACAGCGGCAAGGCGGTATTAATAAATATATTATGCCGCCGCCGCCGCCGCCGCCTCCGCGTAACCGTTGAGATTGAGTGTTGCCCAGGACATTATTCATTGATCATTCGACATTTTGGTGTCGAACTCTCCAGTCTCCACTATCTCTTACACACAAATCGTAAGTACAATGTTGAATACTACATTACTACATCTAGTATAATATGATATATTTAATATTTTGGAACAAATCTAGTTTAGCACCCCCTCGAATTTTCGATTTTTTTTTTTGAAACCTATGAAGTTTGACGAGTTTAGAACGATGGTGTAAAAATAAATTTTCGGAAATGATTAGTTTTGAAGTTATAGACTTGCGAAGTTCACGATTTTCGATGTTATACTCATGCGCGCAACGCTCTATTTTAATGCTTTTATAACGAGTTTTTAAATTATATTTTTCGGATTTTCTTTCTATTTATAATTTTATCTAGGCTTGTAATATAATGGATTTACTAAAGATAAGATTTAGTTTTTATAATAATAACATATCATTAGGAGGACCCAATAAGATCGTCGAAATCGACGAATCAAAATTTGGCCGTCGAAAATTCCACCGTGGACATCGTGTGGAAGGACAATGGATATTCGGCGGTGTTGAGAGGAAAACAGGAAATGTTTTTTTGATTCCAGTAGAAAAACGTGACAAAGAAACTTTACTTCAGGCAATTAAAGATTGGATTCTACCGGGTACTACCATAATTAGTGACTGTTAAGACTTAACGCTAAGGCTGAAGCCCCTATCCCAGTATTGTCGAAAGAAACGATTTTACGGAGGATATTTAGCTAAATTCATGTTTTTGAAACACTGCAAAATTCTAAAATTAGATTCGTTGAAAGAATTTTTTATTTATACAGGAAACCTATATAATCCGTTAGGCGCAATTGAGCAAGATTATATTTTAGATGATCAGGCGTCAGATGAATCAGATTCTGATAGTGAATTTGTTTTGTATTGTTAAATGTATTTAATTACCTAGATTAAGAATATATTTTATTAAATCAATATTTTAACGCTCTTATAATGTGGGCAGTGATGCCTTGCTAGCGGCACTCGGCGCCGTCGCTGCGCTCCGCAAATCGAAAATATCCCTCGACTTGCTATGCAACGCCACCTCAAGTAGGTCACAAGGTAAGTTATGTTGTATTTATTTTTGCACTATCGTTCTAAATTCGTTGAAATACCTATGTTTCCGAAAAAAATAATTTGTTATAAGAACGTTAAAATAGAACGTTGCGCGCATGAGTAAAACATCGAAAATCGTGAACTTCGCAAGTCTAGAACTTCAAAACTAATCATTTCCGAAAATTTATTTTTGCACCATCGTTCTAAACTCGTCGAACTTCATAGGTTTCAAAAAAAAAAAATCGAAAATTCGAGGGGGTGCTAAACTAGATTTATGCCCGAATTAATATTTAAAAGAATACAATTTTGACAAAATACATTTTCTGAAAATTAAATTTTTTTTTTAGCGTTCAATAGTTTTAATTTGTCGCTTCGATTTTTCTTCAATTTATGGTAGGTACATGCTGAATTTTAAGTTTGTGCTTACAATTTAATTAAATCATTATTAATTTTGGCTTTTTGAAATTGTTAAACACATTTACAAATTTTCTATAATTAATTTTTTAATTTTTGTTTATTACAAATTGAAAAGATTGATGCTACATCTGATGTTAATTTACCAGAAATTACTGAACAGAATATTGTTGAGTATGAGGTAGGTTGTATTCTAACATATTAACTGTGTATCGTGAAAACAAATCAATATGTCATAACTCATAAACAATCAACAAATAAAATAAATTCTTTAATTTTATGATTAATTTACCTAGTTTATTATTGTACATTTTATAATGTTTTAAAAATATGTATTAATTGTATGACTAATGTAATCAACATGTTATACATTTATTTTATAATAATTTATTAAAAAATAATATATTATGTATAAAATAATGCCAATGATGGTTGAGATTTGATCAAATTGATTTAGTAAGTAAGTACCTGGTTATTTTGGAATGTTTGGATATGTAATATAGTTTTCGAACAGAGCAAAGAGAAAATTTTTTTTGTGTATCTACGAATCCAGTGGCGGACTGGCCCAGGTGGAGGGTGGGAGAAATCCACCGGGGCCGCTGTCGTGAGGAGGCCCCTTCGTTATGTTGCACTTTTAATAAAAATATATTATATTATAATTTTATATACGATTACTAAATTAACAATATTAGATAATAAAACACAAATACACAATTCTGGGGCACGAATATTTCTACATAGCTTATCAGCAAATCAATAAAAAAAGCATTTAAAATGTTATAAAGGCAAAAAAACCATTTAATTAAGAAATTAAGAAAAAAAATTTACAAATTTTACTAAAACATTGAATTTAGATTTAAATTGATTTAATTAGTTGTGTTAAAATATTCACTACTATGTGTATGGTACTTATTTTTATATAAAAATTATTTTTCTATTATAATTGTAAAAAAAAGGCATTTGCCTTCAAATCCAAACCCTAATTATAATATTAAAACCCTTGTTCTTAATTTCTAACAATGTAATTTTAAATAAAAACAATTGCACCAAGTAGAAATTGAATAGTAGCAATTAACTTTATAAAAGTGCTAGGTGGCTAGGTAACTATTTTTCTTAAATATTACACTAGGTATTGAAGTTTTAAACACATCATGAATTTTTGAACTGCTGAAACTAAATTAATTAGGTACCTACCACCTACCTAAACAACTTTATTTTATACTAAATAATAAATAAATAAAATATGAACAAAGTTGATATGTTAGTCACTTTTAAATAATTTAAATTTTATTATTTAAATATAAAAAATATATAAATATAATACCTATAAACAATAAAATTTACTTTTTTTATTTTATACATATATTAGTTAGGTAACTACTACCTAGTTAGTTGCAAAAATGGAAAAAAATGTAAAGCAAATTTTTTCGATCATACAAAAAAAAATTGGGGGGCCGCTCAAATCTTCTCCACCCGGGCCGAAGTACTCTCAGTCCGCCCCTGTCTGTATCTACCTATAGTATTCACTCATAGACTTTTATTTATTTTGCCCACTAACTGATAGGTAGTTAACATAAATATAAACTTTATGCTTATAATATTACTTTTGTTTAGATGCCAACATATATTTACTATCAATATAATGGCCATCATAGCGGCGGCGGAAAAAGGGGTCGTGGTGATGGCGGTGGTCGCGGTGGTCGCGGTGGTGGACTAAGAAACAGTAAGCATACTTTTACCTACTTACAAATTTGTTTTTATAGATGAGTTGTATCTACGTAAATGTAATATTCAGGTGTATCAAACCTTACGCATGTAATGCATCACATCGACATTGACTAAAACATATTGTGTATCCATTTTTTTTCTTTTATACTTAAGTATTCAATATTCATTAAGTTGTTTTTTATTGATTTGAACTATATTTATACATTTTTTTTATAACTTTTATATAATTAACACCATTCAGCTATTCATTGTAACCAGGTTTGGGGATCTGTGCAAGTCCCCGGGGCCCACGTATGTAAAGGGCCAATTGTCTTCTTGGCTTAAAATAACATTCAGTGGTAATTTGTTTTTTTTTATAGTGATGTCATTTTATTATCTAATTACTTTGTTCTTCGTATACTATAACATCTTGTTTTAAAATGCATTTTATGACTCAAAATCTGCTGAGGGAATATATGTTTTCCCTTTACAGAGAAATGTGCCCTATCCAAAAATTAAAAATTTTTAAATTAACCAACATTTTATCATGGATATGTTTTAATTTCAATTCCTTTGTATTTCTAGAATGTCCATATTGCAGTAAGCGCAGCCATAATGCTGCTGACTGCTGGTTTCGACCAGCAGCAGCAAAAACCACCACCGGTACCCAACAAGATCTTGCCGCTGGAGCGGCAGCTAAAGCTGCCGAAGCACAGCTAGCGGCTAAGGCAGCAATTGCCTTAACCGCGAAGCTAACTGCTGAGGCGGAGGAAGCTGCCGCTTCAGCCGCAGCAGCAGCAGCTGCTGAAGCGGAGCAAGCTGCCACTGCAGCCGCAGCCGCAGCAGCTGCTGAAGCGGAACAAGCTGCCACTGCAGCCGCAGCATTACCAGAAATAGCCAGAAATACTGAAAAGTAATAAAATAAAAAAAAATTTTAAACATGTGGGTAATCTAAAAATATGAGTAAAATAAAACAGAGTTCAAAATTGAAAATAGTACATGCAATACGTACATTCATCAATATTAGATAGTAACTTAAATATTTTTAATTTAATATTTAACATTATTAAATAAATACATTTAAAATACTCAATATTTTTATTTTAGGAAATCGTAATGATAGTAGCATAGAATAGTATTCTATATTTCTATGATAGTAATTCCCTCGTTCTACGTTGTAGTATATTGTTATAAATTGTTTGAACACCTAATATTATTCTTTTAGTTAACTATTTTATGCAATATTATTTTATTTTTTGAATTCATAAGGCTGAATTATTTAAGTTTACATTGTTTTAATACATAATATTATTATGTTATTCAACAATATACAATACGTTTTTGTTTTTATTATTTAAAACATGTTATTATTATTGGTTTTTGAGTTCATAAATCTGAAGTTTAGGTATGTAACTATGTGTTACACTCATACGTCTAAAATACAATTGAACAATATAGGTACACTAGTATATCATCATATTACCCATGACTAAATAAATAAATAAATAAATAAATAGTCATGATATTACCTATAGGTTAAATATGACTGTTTGAATATTTTTTTAACGATTAGGATAAATTTAACTATCTTATACATTTTATAAACTATTACTTTATTTGTTTTTTCAGTATTTATTACATTTTTACGAAAAAGAATATTTTTTCATAAAAGGATATTTTCGCATATTAAAGAATATTTTGATGAAATTATAGAGCATAGAAACATCTTATTTCTAAGGTTTTAAGTGCATATAAATACGGTCTCTACTAATAACCTTAGCAGTGGAAGCCTGTAAACTATTAAGTAAAAAAAAAAAAAAACAAGCTAACAATTAAAATATTAACTTTAACTATTTAAAATGAAATTAAATAAATTATTACACCAATACTTAAGAGAGCAATTAATTAGAATTAATATTTTTGTTATGTTTATTTTCTTCAAGAAACCTTGGTATTAGTCATAAAATTTCATATATCTTGATCAATGAAATTGTCTTACAGTTCTTATGGTTACTGAAACCATAGGCGCACATTGGGTGTGAATTTAGGGGGTGCTGGAATAATTTATGGTACACAGGCTCATGGGGGGCTTTTCCCCCCACACCCTCCTAATACTATATAACTGCATTGCGATAATTATAAATTTGTATTAAAAATGAAAACAAATGTTTAAAAGTAATTATATTATAAGTTATAATAATATGTTATCATTAATTATTTTTTAACGATACCTATGTCATTATAAAGACTTGGGTACAGAGATTTTAAATGTATATTTTATTTTATAAACATACAGTATTATTAAATAAAGCAATAATATATAATCCAAATAAATAATAATAAGAACTAACCTTCGTTTGTGTGTAACATTGTCAATAGTATATTATTTTTATTTGCCAAATATAATATGATTGTATCATATAATTTACAAATTATTGGTGAAATACTAAAATACATTTTACATGAAACTGGGGGTGCTAGGCACCCCCAAGCACCCTCCTATGTGCGCCTATGACTGAAACACGTGTATAATGTAAATACTCATTAATTATGTACATATTATATTAAATTAATACAGCATAGGTACAGTAGGGACTAGGGGAGTCTGGGTACAATTGTAACATTTTCAATAATATTATTTATTTCTAATAAAATAGTCAAAATTCAAATTTTTAAGCTCAGATTTTGCACTCATCTTATTAAATAACTTAATAAATAATTAAATAATTTACAGTAACCTAATGGATATGCCAGAAGAATATTCTCTAGGGCATTGTGTGGCCAGAGATATGCGCATGAGTGATGGTATCGCCATATATTTCAAGTTAGTGAATAACAGTTTTATTCATAAAATATTTTTAATGTTTTAATTTATGTATTCAAATATGATTTAGGAGAAAATTTGGAAGAGTTGGAGAACTAATGGACCAAAGACCAAATGTTGGTTCAGTAGCGTATTTGCAAGAAAACGGTAGATTTATTTATCGCTGTGTATATACGCCCGACCATAGTCGGGATTTTAATGGTCACCCGACCATGGTCGGGCTGATAGTAGGCACACGACCATGGTCGGGCTGATAGTAATCACCCGACCATTATGTTATCAAATGCGCATGAGTGATATACTTATAAATTGTAATTAATTAATTAAATAATATGCAAATTGCAAGGTACTAATTTAGCACAATATGGAGCCGAGTAGGTGTTGTTACTTATTGACTGTTAAATAAATATCCGGTGGCATCCGGTGGTTCTCGTAATAAGGTACAATATACAAAAGGTAATTTTATTATTGAATATTTTATTTCTTTAATTTACATGTGTCACAAAACCAATATTTCCCATTTTGTTTTAATTTAACGCAGTCCATATGATGCCAAATTAAACAAGAGTCACACAATATGGAATTTTGATCAGCTCCTATGTCATTATTACATAATGGGCATACCCAGGTAATATTCTTTTTTTTTTGTTTAAGTACAGCAATAATTTTTTTCCATGCATCATTGGAGCAGTATGACTTCACAGTGTTTATATCAACCTCATTTTCTATAATCCCATTAAACACATCTGAATAGTGTTTAATATCTTTGCTTTGGATTAAATACTTATCTTTTCTCACCTTGTTGACAACTGTTTTGTTTGTGAGCCATTCTATTATTAAGTTTTCTTTATGCAAATAATTATGTGCATTATAAGGAATTGGTTTTATCTGTTTCTTGCGTATTGGAAGACCTATAGTTGTTTGTGTTGCACCCTTTGGTCTACCACTACACTTGATTTTTGTTGGTAATTTAATATCAGCAACTTTAAATTTGTTTGTGGTAGGATTTTTGTCAGGTCCAGAACTTGTTGATGGCTGGTTAACATTTTCTAAATTGTAAGCACAAATTTAAATAATTTACTTATTAATTAGTAATAATTTAATAATTCACTTCTATTTTGTTCCGGTATATACCTGACTCGTCATTGTTGTAAGAACATATTATCACATTTTCAATAATATTGTTTTCTTCAGGTCCAGAACTTGTTGATGGCTGGTTAACCTGACTCGAACTTGACTCATCATTCTGGACAGAAAATATTACATCTCCAATAATATTATTTTTCTCAGGTCCAGAACTTGTGGATGGCTGGTTAACGTTTTCTAAATTGTAAACACAAATTTAAATAATATGGGTAATAATGTAGGTAATTTTAAAATGTTATTTCACCTTCATCATCATCATTGTCACATGTAGAACTTATCTCCTTAATTAAAAATTCTTCTTTTTTGCTCCATATACTTATTATTTGTTCTAACTGATTCATTCTTCTTTCATAATTAAATTGAGATGATATTGAAAGAAGTTCAGCCAATTTAGATGCTTTAACAGATGCCTTTCGAAACTTTTCGTTGGCTGATAATAGTCTTGTGTTTTTTTTTCCTGAATTTCAATAGGAACCTCTCTTACTGCCTCACATAACTTCAGCGGTTCTTTAAAAATTACCTGGGATTTATAGTAATAGTTCCTTGTCCATCTTTTATCACATATATCTTCATCATATAAAGAATAATTTGTTGCTCTTCTTTTATTAAAAATGTGCTTGCATGGCAACTTCATTGAATTATAAAAAGCACAAGAGCAAGAAGTTAGTGATGTACCTTCTAAAATTTTAGTTTTGTTTGTACAGGATAGACCCTTTTTTAAATAGTTAAATGCATATGGGGTTAAAAGCATGCTATATTTATATTCATCACTATTTTCAATTTTTTTTGTTGGGAGTTTTTGTACTAAATTGATGGTCTTACTGTCCCTTTCTGACCGAACACACTTGATAACCACAAATAGCTGCTTAAAAAATTCGGAGAGATTTGAAAAAAATGGTATAACCGATTTTAATTTTGAGTTAAAACTCTCAAGCCTATTATTTGTGGTATTTAAAAAGTTACCACTTTGAAAAGTTAAACCAGTGACCCATTCTTCGCGGATATCATGCCAATTCTTCTCAAAGTACATTTTGACTTGATGGGGAGCTTGACTTAAAAAAATGGTATGTATCTCTTGGTATTCTTTTTCATTTTTACAGTAGCATAACTGTTCAATAAACTTTTTGCTACTATCTCGTTCATCTGGCGTTATACCTAATTTTTCGCAGGTGATTTCTCTGTTAAATGTGCGCAGAGTGTGGAAAAGGCAAATCACAAGACGAGAGGTTGGAAACAATGATTTGATAACAGAACGCTCTTTTAAATCTTTATCTGTAATAAATACTCTTGTATTTGAACAGGCTGGATTACATTCTTTGAACTTATTAAAGAACCATTGTAACGTTTCTCTCTGTTCATTTACTAGCAATCCAAGAGCAGCTATCTCACTCTGGCCATTACCATCCTCAATTAATAGCACATACAATGGGATTCTCATATCCACCAGCTTGTATGTAGCATCAGCACAAACCATCTATATAACAATATTTAATATAATTTCAACAGCTTAATATAAATTAATATTTTAATTTTATAATCACTTCAGGAAATGCTTTAAATTCTTCCTTCATCCTTAAATCTTGAAGAAACATGCCTAAAAAGTTCCCATCACTGTCTGTCAACAGTTCAACATGACAACCATACATCTTTTTGACATCTTCCACCGTTTCTTCAAAACTTTTCACACATTTTCGTTTCTCTAGAACATTCCACATTTAAGTAAGTTAAACCTCATGTTATTTATTTAAACTAAGTATATTAGTACCTGTACTGCATATATTTGATAAATCTCTAAGAGTTACTACTTTGCCAGTTTCAGCTTGTACTTTGGCTTGAATAAGCTTTTTATTTGCCTTCATTTCCATCAGTTCAAGTACATCAGCTTTCATTTGTGGTTCCAAGCGGCGTTGATTTGGCAAATTGGAGAACAATAATTCTGAGGTCTCGTGGTTATGTGACTCATTCATTTGAGAAATCTCTAACTTAGTGCCATCAGTTGTAACTCTTACATAGATGAAAGCAGGACAATTTTGCTTCATTGTACTACATTATATAGAATATAGTAAATATCTGAATGATGATGAAAGCAATAAAAAAAGTAAAATAATTGTATAATACTTACGAAGTGGCTCGTAGATCTTCACTTTTTTTGCTTTTCTTAAAAATACCACCATGAATACACTTAAGCTTTAAAAAATAATATTTTAAGCATTCAGGAGTAAATTCCAATTTCTTGGGGTATTTTACTCGAGCTGCATTTAATGTACGACAATCACTTGTTGAAAAATCATAATAATTTGATTTTTTATAGTTGACTAACTTGACTAAAAAGTCAGCATATGAGTCAAACGTTTCACCAATTTTCAACATTTTTATTGTAAATAAATATAGAATAAAATTTTAAAGGAAATCACAGGTCACTTTGTTTACTATAGTTAATAGAAAACTGTAATAAAGTAACATATAAATTACAACCTTTTGGTTTACTACATACAGGTGTCTCTGGTGTTATCTTAAATATAAATGATATATCCGGTTTTGGGGACTGTACTATGGTCATTACTCTATAAAAATTATCTTAATAGCATCAATGTGAGGATGTACCAAAATATTGGGTTTTATTTCAAATACAAATCGCCGCGCATTTGATAACATAATGGTCGGGTGATTACTATCAGCCCGACCATGGTCGTGTGCCTACTATCAGCCCGACCATGGTCGGGTGACCCATAGAGTAATATTACTCTATGGGGTGACCATTAAAATCCCGACTATGGTCGGGCGTATATACACAGCGTTTATTTATTATCTAATTACCAAGGAGCTAAGCAACCAAAAACCAACATATAGTAGTTTAACTAAGGCCATAACAAAATTACGTGATCTAATTGTTGAACATGGAGTTAAAAAATTAGCTATACCGCGTATTGGTTGTGGTCTAGACAAATTAGACTGGTTAACAGTTAGAGGTATTATCGAGGATTTGTTTCAAAATGTTGGATGTTCGATCAAAGTTTGTCATTTTACAAATGTAATTTTATACGATTCAGCCTTAATAGCATGAAGTTAATTATTTTTTAATGTTTTACAGAATATGTCATTAGAGTCCCAAATGCTCAAAATTCAACATCCAACTGTTGTAAGACGGTATGCAAATATTACAAACATAGGGAGGCGAGAGTTTGAAAAATTAAACATTTTATTGTATTCCCGAAAAACTACCACACCACCAGTGTATTGGGATGAACATTTTCAATTAGTCGATAATAAATACTGCTTCAAATCACGATAAAATAAAGACTGCCAGGTGGATCAAGAAGTTGGTCAAGTTTGCATTACGAACACATGGAAGCTAATATATTTGTTATTGTCACAAACAAAAACCCAACAGACCATTTTTCATATCAAAACTTGGATAAAGGACTTACAAAAATGAAAACAATGTTAAAGCAGGACCGTTGTCAAACTTTCATAACTTACAACATAAAAAATCATAAATATGAAAATTTAGTAAATCAAAAAATTAATTTGTTCATTGTTTTTAGACTTTACACCATGTGTCATTTTTGAAATTAATAATTAATAACCATTTTTAAATTAACAAAATATATTTATGTTGCAATCAAAATTCACGAGCTTACTTAAATTTATATACTCAATATGCAATTATTATTATATTACTTACACTTAGTCAGGCTTACTCATATACTCAATAGTCGACCAACAATTTAGCGACAATTGTTACCAACTTCGTAATGAATATTATATTTTATTACGCATTGATACCAACTATTCTTTAACAATAATATTACCATTTGGGTATTTTCCAACGCCATGGATATATTTAGACCATTTACCATTATTCCATGTCATGACTAATGATTAATGAATTATATTTATTTTTTGTTTTTGTTTTCTGTCCGATCTGCGAAATGCGAATTCGAACACAATTATAGAAAATTAAATAAATATTGTTTGTAATACAACTTACAAGTTACAGTTTAGTTATTTAAAGTGTGGTGTGTTGTTTATTGTTACTTAAAAGTGAAAATGCCTTCACAAACTTGTATCGTAAATTCTTGTAAAAACCGTAATGGCATTAAACATAGGTTTCCGAAAGACGATTTTTTTTTTAATACTTGGGTTGAAAAATGCAATAATAAAAAGTTAAATAACTTAAATATGATTGAGACATATGAAAAATATGTAGTTTGTGACGTACATTTTGAGCCGAAGTTTAAAATTATGGGTACAAAACGGCTACATAAAAATGCAATACCGACTTTGCTAATGCCTACAAGTAAGTCTTATATTATATTACTAGCTGAATATCCCGGCTTCGCTCGTGTGTAGTTATTTAGATGCTTATTATTTACCTTTTTTCTTTTTCCATCCCCTAGCAACATTCCTTAAATAAACGACGTAAATTTTCAAACGAAAATAATAGCACGTAGGTTGGACAGTTAGAGTTAGTTTTATAATAATTAATAGCTGACCCCTGTGCGCTTCTGATCCCGGTTAGGTTGTGAAAACGACAAAAAAAAAAATGCCCCGATATTTTTATCCAAATCGGTTCGGTGGATCTTGAGTTATAAAATTACTTCAAAATGTACCTCAATTTTTATATGTATAGATATACCTACTGTACCTATCTTTGTAAATCAATTTTATTATTTTACTATACACTATAGGTATTGGTAGTTATGTTTTATTGGTATTTGCTACTCGTAATTTTATTCTACCTACGCATCATTTGATAGTTAAAACTTAAATAATATGTATGCTATTTTGCTGACTATGTCCATTATTGGATAGGAACGTAGGTAGCGCAAATTTTTATTTTCAATAATGCAGTATTAATTGTTTCATATTTTATTTAAATTGACCAAATATTAGGAACGTGATCTAAATACTGACGATTTTTAAAGTTTGATATTAAAATTTTGTATTACAGAGCTCAATGTGGCCTCTGTGGTTACACTCTATGAGTAAAATCAAAACAATTAAATTTGGTTGAATTTAAATTATTCCTGTAAGGTAAATTTTTGTTGGCAAAATGACATTGGCACTGGCCGCCTTGAATGCGTACTAGGTACAATGCAACAATACTTAATTAAGTATTTAAATATTTACTGAAAATAATTTATAAATTAACAAATATATCATTATTCGAATTTTAATATTTGTAAATAAAATAATTAAGAAAATTAATGTATGGTGTAAGTAGAAATTGTAATTTATGTAGAATACTTAACAAGTACACAAATATTAATATTACATATTTTTTTTAAAATAAAATAAAAATAATATACCTATGTTTAGTGATTTTTCATGGATCCTGGTTCATGCATATTATATATATAAAAATTGTATGTACAATTCATAAAATTATGTCACCATTTACTAATTTCATTCAAATATCCATCAAAAAGTAGTTTTGAGAATATTTATTTTCCTACTTTTATAATATTAGAGATATGCCATAGGTATATATATACCTATATAATGCTCACAGCCTTGTGGTCATGACAAATTATATTTTGTCATGCTTGTTGGTACTTTTACATTGTTTTTTTTTCATAGATACATTGAACTTTGAGTCTGACAATGTTATGGTACATGATGTAAATGAATTAAGCCTTGAATTTGCACATATTGATTCTGACAGCATTATGGTAGTAAATGAATTTAATCATGGTAGGTATGTATAAATAATATTTTCAATTATGAATTAAAAAGTATTTTACTAAATATACATTGTTTTACAGATACAAGTACTGAATCGAATGATATTGTTGTGGTTAACGAATTCGATCATGGTATGTATAATTGAATAAATAATATTTTGAATTATAAAGTATTTTACTAAATATACATTGTTTTACAGATACAAGTACTGAATCGAATGATATTGTTGTGGTTAACAAATTCGATCATGGTATGTATAATTGAATAAATAATATTTTGAATTATAAAGTATTTTACTAAATATACATTGTTTTACAGATACAAGTACTGAATCAAATGATATTGTTGTGGTTAACAAATTCGATCATGGTATGTATAAGTAATATTTTGAATTATAAAGTATTTTACTAAATATACATTGTTTTACAGATACAAGTACTGAATCGAATGATATTGTTGTGGTTAACAAATTCGATCATGGTATGTATAATTGAATAAATAATATTTTGAATTATAAATTAAAAAGTATTTTACTAAATATATATTGTTTTACAGTTACAACAAGTAGTGAATCGAATGATACTGTTGTGGTTAACGAATTCGATCATGGTATGTATAATTGAATAAATAATATTTTGAATTATAAATCATAAAGTATTTTACTAAATATAGGTACATTTTTTTTAACAGATACAAGTGTTATGTTAGATGAAAAATCGATCAATAGAGAAGTCAATGTAAATTGTTTCATCGATCTAGACAGTAGTGAGCTGAATGGTATTTCATATTTGGATGGTATGAATAATTATTCCCAAAAAGGTACCTAAATATTTTTATCCTTGACTATTAGGCAAAGATTCATGATTAATAATATTTAATAATTTTGTTTCAAGGTATTTGTCATCGAAATGTAAGGAGTGATGTCAAGAGAAAGGGATGTTTGAGAGAAATAAACTTGTCATGCATTAAGTACATGACTACCAGGAAAAAACATTTTCACCGTGCTATTGTCGATTTTAAAAAAAAAATATTAGTCAACAATAGAAGACACTTGACGACTAAGAACAAGTTAATTGAAGCAAGAAATTATATAAAGAAACATGGCATGATGATTGAAAAAATGAATGAAACTTCAATGAACTTTTTCAAAACACAATTAAAAGTCCAGAGTGTTTTACCAAGAGGAAGGAGGTTTTCAATAGATGATAAGGTGTTTGCTTTATCGTTATATAAATCTAGTGCTAAAACCTATCGACTTTTCAATTTACTCAATTTTTCAAGGAGGCCAACTTCAAAAAATTTCAATAGACCTTTTAAACAAACAAAAGAACAAGAAGATCATTTAAAATATATGCACAATTTATTTACAAATTTAACTATTATTAGCAAAAGAGAACAAACTAATATTACTAACCGGATGAAATTTATTAGGGGTTGGTTGGTCTCCATAGTTGGCTTGCTTTTGCTTTGGAAAGACTTAAAATCAATTAGAACATTAAACCAACAAGAAAATTATGTTTTATATACTGCCAGATTAAACCAGGACAGTATTGAGAATCTTTTTTGTACATTTAGACAACAAAGTGGCAATAACACTAATCCAACTCCTTATCAATTTTTGTATGCATTTAAAAAAATATTTTTACTTAATTATTTTCAACACTCAGAAAAAGCAAATTGCATAAATGATTTGGACACAATTTTAACTCAAATACCCACTGATTCAGACCTAGACGTTAGCACCCTATTTAGTGGTAAAACACCTTTTCAATTCAAAAAAACATGTCCACTTTCTATAGGGCAAGTTGATTATAGACATTTAGAAATTCCTGATCAAAATGCATTTATTTATGTTTGTGGATATATTATGAGTAAATGTCTATCCAAACACTCATGTGAAATTTGTTTAGAGTATGCGAAAACACAAAAAATTTAGATCCTTCATTTTTGTTATGTTTCTTTAAAGCGTATGAAAATGCTGAAAAATCTACGTTTGGAAATTTAAATATGCCCCATGAAAATTTCTACAATTATATTTATAATTTAGAATCTGAATTTATAAATAGTTTTCCTAATGTATCTGTTGAAGTAGGAATAGGTCAAAAACTTAAAATGAGAATGCTTAATATTGATTATGAACATCCATGTCCCAACTTTGATAATGATTACCTACTAAATTTTTTTTTACGTTTTAGAATTTATGCTTCAATTAAATTTTTAAATAGACATTTAGTATCTGAAAAAAAAATAAAAAACAGAAAGTTAGCAATTTTACAGCATTTGTAAAGCAATATTTTGTAACTGTACTAATTTTATAATTATTATTTATTGTAATTTAATATTTACTTTTTTTGTATTAGAATTTAATATGTGCTAATTATAAATTGAATTGTATGATACTTCATTTGTTCCATTTTTTTTATCTTTAAACTTTGAATACCTGTAAATAAATTAAATCAATAATTATTTTTTACTTTTATGACTTGTATAACAATATGTGTCTCAATGTTGTAAATTAAACATATTTAAGTTATGGAGACAATAATGTTCTTTGTAATGTCGTACCAACTAATGTTCTGTATTGTTTCTACCTATTATATGTCATATACTCATATTTATGTTTTAGTATATAGGTACTTACCTTTCATTAACCTTGGTCCTTGAGCATGGAAAATGTCCAAATATTGAAATAAATATTCTGATTATGTAAAGTATGATATTATGATCGTGTTTACAGTTGTCAGTTTACAATACTAACAAATGTATTGCAGGTAATTTTCAAATTTAAATAGTAGGTATAATAATATGGTCTGTGGTTAATACTAAAAAAATGTTATATTTAAAATTAAGCTTATGAAAATAAGTTAAAAATACTGACTATCTATGTTAAAAGGTAGTGTGAACACTGTGAACTAATAAATGTAATAATAAGTATCGCCTTTCACAGTTTCACTTGTTATTAATTTAGTACTTACAAATTATAATCTAATTTCTAATCATAAGATCTATTTCGTCAAATGTCATTAATTGTCATCCTAATTATTACGATTTTAGTATTTCACAATCGGTAAACACAAACATACAATAATATTGTATAACATCTCAACAATAATTTAGTTAAATGCATGCAGCTACACTGATTTGGTCGCACCCAATCAGAGAATCTTATTTTTTTTCCCATTGTTTTCGGCCGAGTGAGCTATCTGTTTTCATATAGTCTGTGGTGAAACTATGAAAGACACCATTCATACCGCTGATAGCGAGATATCAATCTGTCCGTGAGAGAAAAAGTTGCTTACACAGATATATATAATAACATATTCTATATAATATAGAATATGAAATAATGGACTTGACTGTAAGCTGCCTATTTCAAAATGTGGTTCAACTGATTTTGACCAGCGACTTCACTCTTTATGATCATAGAGATATGTCATCAATCGTAGTTTATTTTGAACAGCTAGGAAGATCGAAAAAGAAGTACTGGATAGAGGCGAGGGAGAAGAAGCATAGTCTACATTAAATGTAATGACAGTGAAAAATGTACATAATTAAACACAGGTAAATATAGGTGTATTAAATGTAATGAGTGAAAAATATACATAATTACATATAGTTAAATATGGGTATATTTTAATAATTACTGATTAGCAAACAAAATCAATTTTGTCAGTTTTTGACGTTTACTAACTGCAAAAGTGTTTGAAGTGGTTTTTCCCAATGATTTAAGCCTTAAACTTCAGAAAGTTGTGTTGGACAAAAGATAAATTAAATATTATTTTTTTTTAACTAGAATTTATAATATTGTAAAATATGCTCGTAAAATTAAAATTATGTTTATGCACTAAGCGTATGAAAAAGAGTTTAATATGCAAAATAAAGGCTCTTAGTATGGTGAAATAAATATTTTTTATCATAAGCGAATGATTATTAAAAAAACAAGCAAACCCCAAGTTCCAAGCCTTACTTATAAGCATTTAAGTATTTTAAAAATGTAATAATATACTCCTACTTAATATACATACATAATACTCCGTGATTGCTAAAAAGAAAATTGTAATTTTGCTGTATAATATATCACTAAGACAATATATTTTTATAATAATTAATTTCTAATTAGCAATTTATAAGCAACTATATTATTTACCTTGCATACTTGTAAGCTTTTGGCGAATAATAATGAAGCGTTAAAGAAAGTTCTTTTATTGCCTTACTGTACCTACGTCCAGTAGCTTTACGCCCTTTGTTTTTAATTAGGTTTTTGAACAACTCCAAATTGGTACCTTCAAATTTCTTCAATAATATTTGTTCTGTATCGTTTTCCAGCAAATTTTTTTTTCTAAAATCTTTTAGTAGATCCTTTAAATTAGTTAATGAGGTATTTTGCCTCCTAATCTTTTGTTGTAACCGTTTTATTTTGAGCTTTAGTTCAAATTTTGATGGTGAATGTTTTTTATGTTTTGGACTAGCTACAAATAATGGACGTGAACAGGTTGCTCTTGATGGTGTTATTAATAATGGCTCAAAACTGGTATTAATAACAGACCTTTCAGGTGTAATCATTATTGGTAAATCTGGATTATTACTGGATGTTACGATAGTACTTGTGGTCGTCAAATTAGTTGTATTTGAGAGTGGGGTCAAATCTGGTGAAATAGGTTCAATGCCTTCTAAATTGAAATAAAATAATAAAATTTATACAAAAAATTAGAACAATTCTTGGTATTATCTATTCATTTAATTTACCTAGTTCCGGTATTTTTAATTGAGACACATGTTTGGAATATGATGGAAAAATTGAAGGCACAGCGTTTGAGTTAAGCTTCAACTTGTAGCTACCACCAACAGTTTGTTGAAAATCAGTTTGAACAAAATGATCACTGCAAACCTTGCTATATTTAGAAGGGATAAATTCTTTTCGACCTACTGCCTTTATCCATAACTCATTTTTTTCTGCATCTTTAAGTGGAAATCTATTGAAAATACAAATTAAAAAAGCAAATACCTATAATATCTAATAATAATAAATTAGTTCTATAGTAGGTACATAACATTAGTAAATAAAATATTGATCCTTAGTTTAAGACAATTTTAAAAATATTTATTGTAATGGATTAACATAATAATACTTACGAGAAAAAGTGTATTTTTCTAACTCCATTTGTTGAATGTCGATTCGTGCAAAAATGTACACAACATGACATCACCATCTTAAATTAATAATTATACAAATGTCAAATACCTACAATAATCGTCGAAAAAGGGTCAGTACCACAGTAGTCAGTAAGTTGGGCAACAGACTTGTTTGATATGAACTATTGTTATCGTTGTAAACATTGCCATAGTTGTAAATGGCTGCCAGCGTCATTGATAAGAAGAAGTCGGGTATCTAGTAAGTTATTATATATATCTGTGGTTGCTTATTATTTTTCTTCGGTGCTATCACTACACGTGTTGATAAAATGATAAAATTGAATTGAAAAACACCTTGAAACTATAGTTTTGATTCTTACGTCAAATGGTGAAAAGTATTTTATACAAATTAATAACTAGTTATTGTTTTAAAAACTATAACAAACGTCAAATACATTTGATTGTTTCATATTATTAATTAATTAATTAATTAATTAATATTACAATAATAATAATATAATATAATATCATTTATTTTTAAAGTTTTGATCTATGTTAACTTAATAATTTATTAATATTGTACCTAATTGTAATTAAAAATTATAGCAATTACAATCGATACCGATTATATCTGTGTTTCAACGGTAATATAAATTTATTTTAGTTTTAAATATTACATAATGAATCTTAACTTTTGTGTTTACTTACTTACATGTACTTAATTTTATACAATGTTATTTCTGTTAATAATAACCATTACTCATTAGTCATTACATATATTATTCAATACTATTTTTGACAAGTAGACAACTATCTAAATATATATTATCTAAACTACCAGATCCAGATGTATTAAATTAATTTGCATAATAAAATATTATCTAATATCTGTCATACAAATCAAACATATTTTTGAGAATATAATATAAGAATATAATATTTAGGTTATAACAGCTATGAATTAAATAATAAAAATAATCACAACAATTTATTAAGTTATACAGTGACGCAATTGAGGGGGGCACTTGTCCCCCTCCCAGATATTTTTGTGAAGGGGCAAATATATCGTTTTGGTATTAACTTATTAACAATATGGGTAACCACTAACCAGTACCTGCTACCTACAGTTTGTTTCTAAACCATAATATGAGTTTTAAGACTAAACCGGAGGTGAGGCCAGAGCTTTAATTATGATGAATACTGAATAAATTATATTGTCCCCCTCCATTTTTTTATCCAGTTACGCCACTGAAGTTATACCTATGCATTTTAATTAGTGTAATAGCATTCAAAGCTGGTTATATTTTTGGATTTTTTGGTATAGTAATATTTAAATAAAATATCCCGTCATTCTGAATTTATTGTTATGAAATGTATTAAAGATTGATAAAATTCTACTACTTTTCCCAAGTCAATATTTACTGGTTGAAGTTCTATAGATGTGTTAAAAAACTCCAATATTGAATTCCAAAAAATTGTTTCAAAATGGTCAAGTTGGTTTTCTTCTTGGATCTTGGTTGTCTATGAACCATCTAATTTCTTATTTTTCTTTTAATAAAATTAAAATAATACTTGCTGACAAAATATTATAATTTGTGCATGATAAAAATACTGAAATGGCTATATTATATTATATACTATAATTTCTAATAATTATACTAAAAATTGCCGTTGTAAGCACGTGCTTATAGTGTTTACCTCGAAATACGGCACTGACTACATTATTATATATCCAATTTGCTTTTCGGAGTTTTTTGAGACTACTAAATAAACTTTTAACTAAGAAATAAGAATTCAAAAATATACATTGCTTAAAAAAAATTACTTTAGCTAATGTTATTACTTGCATAGTTGCATGTAATAAATAGTAAAACCGTTACAATCATGATAGTTGCAATAATATCTATAGTTTTAAATAATAGAAAAATATTACTAATTAAGTCAAAGAATTAATTAAAATTGAACAAAATAATTAAATTATGGCTATAGGCAGTTGTGTGAGTATTATAGATGTAATTTATTGGTTAATTATACATATATATATATAGATATATATATATATAGGCGTATAGCAACAGATTTATGATTAAAATATGCAGAGGTTAATTGACATACAGATTATTCATAGGTAGTTGGATTAAGCTTACATAAATTATCTTTTACCATAATTTTTTAAATAATTTGATGTTATCGATTATTGTGTTAATGTATATTTTTTATTTTAGTTATTAAATGTCTATGATATTGGCAAATGTATGGAAATATAGAGTGGGTTATAAACAATTTTTCATTCATAATAAACGAACACAAATTCAAGCTATGTCTTCTGATCGGAAAAGGACTGGAGAAGGAATTAATTTAAATGATGACGAAGGTAACTATTTAATTTTATTACAAATGAATAATAATTCTGTATTTTATGTTTAATTGATTGCTTTAAGTTTTTATAAGTAAAATTTAAAAAAAAAATACTATAACATTTAATAAACCTTAAAATATTTACCTAAGATTTTAAAAACTACTGTTTTGTTTTTAAATATTTAATTAAGTAATATAAATGTAATTCTAGGTAATTTGAAAATTACCATTGGCGATGTGAAAAAACTTACCAAACCATCAAAAACTCCTGAACTGGTTCCTATTGAATATTGTAAGTATTTAAAAAATTATAAATTTATCTGTAGCTTATTATTTATTTTAAATATATTATTATGTTGTGTGTTTGTATACATTTTCTGACATTAATTTAATAATTTAAATATTCACTTGTTAATTTCTATGTTATATTTTTATTTTTAGGTAACAATGGATCAAATATTTTTATTTTTATTAATATATATTAAATTCAGAATAATATTTTATTTTATTCACAGTAAACATGACCTGCAACCAGGAAGCTATGTCCCACTTACGATGGATGCTTCAAAAAGATATTCTTGGTCAAGACATGTTTTTGATAGGAAAACCTGGGCCTCTCAGACGGCGTTTAGCTTTAGCTTATTTGGAGCTTACTAATAAACCTGTTGAGTTTGTTTCGTTATCTCAAGATACTACAGAAGCTGATTTGAAACAACGCAGAGAAATTATTGGAGGCACTGCAAAGTACATCAACCAAGTAAATTTCATTTTATGTTGTTAATATAAGTTTTATCATAAATCATACTTATACAATAGAATTATTCTTATAGAGTGCTGTTAAAGCTGCAATTGAAGGACATGTATTAATTCTTGATGGAATTGAAAAAGCGGAACGTAATGTTTTACCAATTTTAAACAACTTACTCGAAAACCGAGAAATTCATTTAGAAGATGGTAGATTTTTAGTAGCACCCAAAACTTATGATAAATTGTTACAAGTAAAAATACAAAATTATTGATTGCTTTTATTAAAATAATGTAATATACTAATATGTGTCTACCTATTCTAGGAACATGGTCTAGAGCACATGGTGAAATGGAATCTGGTTCGTGTTAGTGAAGATTTCTTTGTTATTGCACTTGGTTTGCCAGTTCCTACATATAATGGTATTCCACTAGATCCTCCCCTACGGTCTCGATTTCAAGCTAGACATATTATGACACCATCTTATACGGTAAGATTATGTTTATTTCATTTTTACTCTGTCTCAAAGTAGAATGTCCTGGGTGGTAAAACCAGTGTATTTTACTTTGAGACAGAGTCTAAGTAGCGTAACCCATGGGTGTTTAACCCCCTCCCCCTTCATAATCCTGGCTATGTCATTGAGTATAGCAGTTTTAATTTCATAAAAAAAAACATTAGTTTAAAAACTTCCATTTAACAAAATTGCCACTTAATGAATTATTTTTGAGAACCATGGTTGTCATTTTTAATCATATGTAATTCTATTTAAAGAATTCCTCTTTATTACAATTTTTTTTTGTTCCCCATGAAACTTCTTTATGTATTTACTGTATTTTGAAATTGTGACATTTGTGTTAATTTTTTTTTTTTTTTTAATATATATCTTTTTAAACTTCTTACAACATTTTAGGGTTTAACATAAATAAAATATTTGTTTACTCAAACCAAATAACATACTTAAAAACAGTAAAGGTTATAAAGTTTTAAGAATATTTTAATTACTTATCAAATTATAACTTCTAATACATACAAATAAATACGTCATAACTCATAATGAAATGAAAATAAGCTGTTTGTTAATACAATTTATAATTAATAATTATATACATTTGTTTGTTTATCATTATCACTAAATAATATTTAACGATTCAAATTTTCTTAACATTATAAAAATATGTCTTAAAGCCTAGATTCTACATTACATTGAAACATTTACCATAATCAATGCATTATACTTAAGTTAACAATATTTCTATACAAACTGATATACATAATATTTTTTATAGCTAAGTATACCTACCTAATAATAATTTTCCTATTTTGTTGATTTTAGTTTTAATTATTACTGGTGTCCGGTGCAATTAAAATTATTAACGAACTACAATTATTTATCCTCTTCTTGTTGTGTATTCTTAATATTTTTTTTATAACAAATGTCTTACTGACTCATCATACCAACTACCAAACTAACCTACTACCATACTAAAGGATATTCATATAATTTGACATGTTTTTAAGACCATAGTACTATAGCGAGGCATTTATTTTGGCTTGTCTTTTATTACATTTGGTCAACTCAAATTTCACTTTTCATAATACCGTTGTATAAATAATTTTAAATTTTAATTATCTTTATAAAAATCATAAGCCAGTTTAACTTCATCAAATTAAGGTATTAATGTTGATTATAAATACTAGTGCACAGTGGTTGATTTAAGGAGTGGGCCAGAGAGACCTGCCCCTCCCCATGGCCCATAAGGTGTGCAAGAATATAACTGTTACGTAAAACATACAGTGATGTACTAATGTAAAAAAATATTTCCCCCCCCCCCCCCCAAAAAAAAAAAACAAAATTCTAGATCCGCCACTGCTAGTATTTATAATCAATGGTATTACTCAGTGCTTGAATTGAGGGAAGCGGAACCCTCTTCTGTTTGGAAAATATTTATTTACCCTTAATAATTATATTCTTATAATCTTTTTAATATGACACTTAAATATTCTGGTAATCACATTTTTGCATCATCCCTATTCTATTTTTTCTCAATTCAGGCACTAGTACTAATTGAATGCTTTAGAAGTTTAGAAGGTAATTATTAGATAAGACAGTAAAATAAAAATGTCTAAATCTGTTGTAAACATTTTATTAAAAGAATAAAACATGTAATCTAAATACAGTTAAAAAAAAACTCGTTCCCCAGTGACGGGAGAGGGCCCCTCCTAGTTACGGCACTGAATTAAGACGAATAATTTTTAAAGATTTCGTGTAGGTACCTACTTAAATATTACACTCCGAAAAACCGGACTTGCTAATAACATTCGTAGTCGTGGGCGATTTTACCGTTATCGGCCGTGGTGGCTGGACCACCACCCTGCAGTACCGATGGCATGTGGACGTGCAATTCGGTTTTGTGCCGACTCTTTACACCGGATCTCGTCGTAGTCGTCGGCTTCTCGTCGTGGATCACGATCGCCTGCCGATGTTCGGACCTAGGGCTATGGCGTTCCGGGATCGAACAGGTCTTGACAAGTGCCGGACGCCTGTAGCTGCGAGCGTCGTTGCCCGGCGCCGACATAGGTTTCCGGCAGGCATCCAGCTCCACCGACGGCTTCTGCAACCACTGCAACACGCGCTCCACGTAATTTTCGTCGTCGTTGCAATTATGTTCACTGCAATTTTCGTCGTCGTAGTTATCGACTATCCGCGAGCTCTGCGTCCCACGGTCCACGTGCGTCGCCCGCCGCCGGAGCTGCAGTCGTTTTTCTTTTTCTGGCGATTTGTCGTCGTCGGACAACAAAACGTGCCTTACGCCACTCACCCATGTGGTCCGAACCACCAGTCGTCCGCACGACGATTTCCAGCGAAAAAACTCGTACGGGTCCGCGTCGGCCGTCTTCATAGTCGCAGTCGTAGTCGAGATTTCCGCGAGCGTTCCGACTCGTGCGCGCCCAGGACGCCGACTGAACCTGCACTTATAAGTTATATTACTATTATATCCGAATTCAAAATCGCCGTACACATATTTTGTGTAAACGTCTCGTGTGCGCGTGTGTGTGTTGTAAATAACGACCCCCTCATCGCGAAACCAACGACTCTTAGACATGCACACGCCATCGTGCTCCCAACCCATGCACCCCCTCGAAGAGAGACGCCCACGGCTAAGTCGTCCTTCGTTTTATTTTTCCCCTGCAAAACGCGTATCGCGCGGTTACGGTCGTCGCCGGCATGCGGCGGGGTGGTGTATATATAACGGTACATAGCCTCTTTTTTAATGTGACAGTGTCATTATTATACGGTTTTCAAAAACGAATAAACGTAGATTATATATAGGTACCTCTGTGGGTAACGTTTATAGAGGTATGAATAAAAAAAAAAAATAGAAATTTCCGTGACGATAAACGCAAACAACGCAGTCGTAGAACGAGTAATAAAAGACAGCACACATTAAATTAAATTTTATACAGCATTATTTTAGATTTTTTTTAATCGTTCATAATTGTTTGCTGTTGAATGCAATATTTATATAATATTATATTTTATGCGTGTGAGTGTGTAATGTCATGTGAATACCTCAATTATTATCTATTTTTACGTTAATCGGTTATGACGTTTTCGCAATTAGACAGCATATCTTTGAAACTCTTCATTTATTTTAATTATTATTCCAACGTGTTTATGACAAGAGATGATGATCGCATATTTGCACAGAAATATAAAAGTTGGTTTATTAATAATTTAGTATTTTATAATATGTCTATTAATGATAATGGGATTCAGCATTAGCAATGCAGCTCGGTTACACAAATGTATTATGTTTGAACTTCAAATTGACGTGCAGCAATAAAATGTGTAGGAATATTATAACAATATAGACAAACAAAAAATGGTTTAATTAAAATATAAATTACTTCTTAAACTTTAAATTAAATCAGATAATTCACGAGACAATTAATATTTACTAATTCACGAATACTCGTATTTTTTAATTACATGCGTAATTTTAAGTATAAAAACTTAAAAACCAGGGAAGTCGCTCTGCTGTATAGTAGGCGTTAAGTAGGTACCATGTCGTTGAGTAGGTCACTATACATGTGTTAAATTTGAATTCAGTTAATTCAACACAGTAATTTATTTTTTCTAATAGTAATATTGTTGTTTGAATTAATTTTTGGCAAAAACATCGCATTGTTATTAGGTAAAAAGTCAATACCAACTTAAAGTAGAACAGTGTGAATATTGAATATGTTCAAGATATTTTGAAAATTTTTATTAGAAAATTATAATTAATTGACACTGTAATATCTAAAGTTTTCACAGTTAATATTTTTTGAATAAAATTATTGAAATAAATAAATAAAATGTTATTTTTTTATAAATATCCAATTACATAAAAATTTTGTTTTTCAACCCATCAATTTAATTTGGGTTTTGCTACTTTTTTAAAAGTATTTGTTAAGGAAACAGAACATTTAGGTAGTAATAAAACAATTTTAAATCGTGTGACTAATGATTTGTAAGCTATTAAATTTGTTATGTAAAAAATGTATTGATATTTATTTAAAGTATTAGCTGCATCATACGAACACTAATTATTGTGGAATGCTATAACCAGGGAGGAAATTTTACAATAAATATAAACATTTTGGTTTAGTTTATTTTAGATATTATATTTAGTTTTGTGCAAACTATAAATTAGGTACTAATTCTAAATTAATATACATAATAGTGAAATACCTAAAGTAAAAATACAATAGATACCTACCTAAGTTTCCCAGGCTATAGTAGACGAAAACTCATAAAATGTTCTCGGAAAGGTGCGGCTGCGGCTTAATGTTTTCATCGACAGTTTTATATCTTTGTGAACAGCGATTACCTATCTTAATGTTGAAGCAATCAAAACAAAAAAGTTTTTGAAAAATCATGTTTCCAAGCCGTTAAACTAATGACAATTATAGAGTGGAAAAAGTCGTCAAACGAAACATTGTAATCAACCCTCATCGCAACCACCAAATTGCAGTTCTTATATTTTTATATCGCCTCTATCAAACTCCTGTTTAATGCCTATAGCGTGACTAAAGCTATTATGTGCGGGCTTGTCTAGTACCTACCTCAAAAGTTTCCTGAAATGAATTTATCGTTAATGACTCTATTATTTATTTGTATTTGTAATAATTAAATTATAATTTAATGTCTAGAACATGCTAAACGATCTAATTTCCGAGTACCCTACGGCGCCCAAGGACAAATTGGAAAATGTGTTGTCCTGCGCCTACGCTCTGGCGTCGCCAGAGTCCAGCGAATTGGGCTTGCACGATTTCCCGATAGCAAACGTGCCCGTTGTTGCCAAACTAATCGTAAGTACATTACAAAAACACATAGTTTCGAATATAAAATATATAACAGTAGTGTAAGAATAGGAAACCTCAACAGCGCCCCTGATAAATCAGGGGACATCCCTTAAGAGGATGTCAGCTCACTATTTGTTTTCTCTCCGACTCACGCGCAACATACCAAATTTACATTTAGCAGAACCAAATCTGTGTTATTACTTTTAATTCACATATTATCAAAATCTAGGTTAGCAATATTATCTGTGTCCCTGCGTTGGCTATTTTATGATATATTAAATTGTAGGTATGTAAATTATTACAATTTAGAAATGCTTATACAGGTATTGTGCTTAGTTTAAAGTTTGATAATAGGTTAATTCACTCCTACATTAAAAGTAATAACACAGCCACACAGGGTTGGTTCTGCGTCTTCTGCCAAACACAAATTTGCTATGTTTCGCGTGGGTTAGAGTTCGGAGACAAACAAATGCTGAAATCCTCTTAAGAGGACGCCACAATGCCACACCCATATGTATTGGCTCCATCTTAAAAACGTACAACATACCAAAATTACGTTCACAATAATCCATTTAACTAATTTATTTTTAAAATTAGAGTGAATTAACCCATTATAAAATTTAAAGATATTAGGTAATATTATTATCTAGGACGTCCCAAGGTTTTTTTTGAATTTTAATTTTGAAATAAGTTCTATGAGCCAAATTAACAAAAAATGTGCAGTTTTAAAATGCTCATAACTTGCTTCGTACTTAAAATATCAATAAAAACCTCCGAGGTGCCCTAGATAATGACATAAATCTTTCCTTTGAAATTTAAATTGTATAATATCCAATAGTTCAATTAATTCATATTTTAAAAATATCGGAGTAAAAATATGAATTATTGTGAACGTCAAATTTGGTATTTTACACTTGTACGTTTGAGCCATTACATGCGGGTGAGAAATATGTACCAGTGTATACTTATTTTTATAAACGATGAAAAATAAACTAAGTAATATTCTTTAATTGATAACATTTTTTTTGTAATTTCTTTTAGTTATTTACAATGTTTATAAATTATGATACATGTCACTCAAAATAATATATTTTTTAGTTATGCGTTAACCGTTAAGTGTAAGTAATTTAAGAATTCCCACTTTTTAATTAAATATTTAAATGTTGTGCCTCTATGGCCTTATACATAATTTGTGAATCTGACGTAGCCGAGTAAGAATGGTTTGCTGCGCCACTAGCTATATTATGTATTTATGTATAATATAGACATCGTCGCGAACCCATAATATACATCATACTGACATACCCATATTATATTATTGTCGTACCACCTGACACTGAGATTCGCGTGTATTCCATATAAACTGCAGCCGCATATTTCAGTACAACAACCCATCCGTGTCGCCAAAAAGTGTGCTGAAACGACTCTATCCATACGAAAGTTTCATGAATCCGGACGGTAAACGATCCGTTAACGGTATATTGTCGTCTCTTTGTCCCGAAAATGGAGACGAACCGATCAATCGTCATGTTGCGTCCGTTGGGATACCGGACATCCACAACGAGGCCGAAGTCGTTCTAGACAATTCCAAACGTTTTACGGTAAGTGCAACAAAATAAACAATATAATATTATTGTCTGCTGTGAGTTACATGACATCCTATTCCATTTGACTTGTTTTAATAATATAATATTATATTACACTTAGGTCCCATCCGGAAACGCGCCTTCCATAAACGCCTCTGCAGTATTTCCAGATTTCGTAGACACAGGTTATCAAAATGCAGAACTGTCGGATCTCGCGCTCAGTCATTCGGCAGCCGACATATGCATCATTGGATCAAGAGGCAGTGGCAAGACGGCAATCGTGAATAGGTTTGCGACCACATTTAACTACAACGTGGAAACCATTTCTCTGTATCAGGTTTGGATCAAAAGCAATTTTATTCATTATTTTTTTTTTAATTATTTTACTTTCCCATAGGATTTGACGGCAAGAGATTTAATCCAACAAAGAACCACACTCCCAAACGGAGACACTGTTTGGAAGTATAGTCCGTTAGTGGTTGCTGCCATCGAGGGAAAATTAGCCGTCCTTGATGGCCTTCATAGACTACATTCATCGACATTGTCTGTCTTACACAGGTTAGTTTTAGTGTACATGTGTACCTATTTGAAATATATATATTAAAAAGCTCATTTCTCATGCCTATAAACTCTAATATAGTAGTTAAATAGTAATAAACATGTTTTATATTGTTTAGACTTGTTCAAGATCGAGATCTTCAACTTCATGATGGTACTAGACTGTTAAGATCAGATAGATATGACAAACTGGCAAAAAAGTTAGGAGTAGATGTTATGAACAAATCAAATATTATGCGCGTACATCCATCTTTCAGAATTATAGCACTTGCAGAACCACCTGGTTAATATTGTTTAAAGGAAAAAAATATATTGCTTATATTGTTTAAATCATTTTATTTTTGTTAGGTGGCACCATCCCACAGTGGATTACTCCAGAAGTACTAAACATGTTCATATTTCATGAGCTTAGACCTTTGTCTGCTATTGAGGAACTGAAAATTGTACAACATCTTGTAAGATTTGGATTTTTGAATAGTTTAGTTCATGTTTAATATCATGTAAAAAAAAATAATATATTTTTTTTTTCAAGTATCCAAATAGTGTAAAACCAATGAAAAGATTAGTGGCTGTTACGAAAAAACTTCGAGAATCAACTGATATTTATTTGAATTCTTTGGCTCCATCATTATCTACACGTCAATTGTTACGAATCTCAAAAAGACTTAATAAATATCCTGACTCAGACTTTTACAGTATTGTAAACAAAGCTTGTTTATCTCAGTATGTTTTTTTTTTACTTGATATTTTGGAATAATTTATGTATGTATTAATACAATCTTTTTTTCTTTTCCCTATAGATTTTTACCACAACTAACAAAACAAATGCTTGAAAAAACATTATACAGTTGTGGTATTCAACAAATATCTGAAAATGTAGAGGCCTCTTCTATAAACTGTAAATATGACAATGACTTCTTAACTATTGGTAATACAACTATTCCTCGATATAAAACTAGCGCATCTAGTAAAGTTCCAAATATTTTATTCTACGATTTACCTCAAGTAAGAATACAATTCTGAAAAACAGTAATGATTAAAATATGTTTGTGTAAATATAAAAAATCTTCTTCTTTAGCATTTGAAACAACTAGAACTTATGCTACAAGACTTTGTTTTGGGAGAACATCTTTTGTTAGTTGGAAACCAAGGTGTTGGTAAAAACAAACTGGTTGATCGATTTTTACAACTAGTAAATAGGCCTAGAGAATACATTCAACTCCATAGGTATGAGTTTATTAATTTAACTTCTTTTTATTATTGTCAAGAGTATATTTTTTCCAGGGATACGACAGTACAATCATTGACTAGTCAACAAACAGTAATTGATGGTGTTTTGCAAATTGAAGATTCACCATTAGTTAAAGCTGTTAAGGATGGTTACGTTTTGGTTATAGACGAAGCAGACAAAGCTCCAGCTCATGTGACATGTGTATTGAAAAATCTTGTAGAAACTGGCAACATGAGACTTGCTGATGGCAGACAAATTATTAGTGATACTAAAATTGTAAATGATGATAGTATGATTGTACTTCATCCAGACTTTCGAATGATAGTCTTGGCAAATCGACCAGGATTTCCATTTTTGGGAAATAATCTATTCAGCACACTCGGTAAATTTGTATTATTGTATTTAAATTAAAAATATACTGATTGATGAATGTTTTATTCTAGGTGATGTATTCAGTTGCCACATTGTTGACAATCCTAGCCGTGAATCTGAAACACAGTTGTTGAAAAGCTATGGTCCTGATGTTTCTGTAGAAGTTATTGATCAAGTAATTGCTGCTTTTGGAGATCTGAGACAACTGTTCGATCAAAACTTAGTCTCGTATCCATATTCAACTAGAGAAGCAGTTAATATAATCAAACATTTACAAATTTATCCCCAAGATACATTATTAGATGCCATTAGAAATGTATTTGATTTTGACTGCTATTCCAAAGAAGCGCAAGAAGTAATCACAAATGTTCTCAATAAACATAAATTACCAATAAAACTATCACCTTGGGCTGGTCCAACTCGTAAGTGATCCTATCAATTTTAAGGGTCCAATTTTTTATGAACTTTGTTGTCACAGAAAAAAAAAATCTACAAATCACTGTGGAAAAAGAAAGTGGTCTTGATGTTTCTAGCCCAAAACATGGTAAAGTGGATGAAAAAAACGAACCTCATGTAGGTGGAAATACTTGGGCTGGTGGTACTGGCGGCAGGGATACAGCTGGACTAGGTGGAAAGGGAGGTCCTTATAGGCTAGATGCAAAACATAAAGTTTTTCAGGTAGGTTACATCAAAAGATTTTAATTTATTTCTATGATTTTTTTACTTTAATTATCATCAATTCTAAAAAAATATTTATATGTACATGTTTACAAACAGGTGTCTGATGCAGAGAAAGATGCAGTACCAGAACATGTCAAAGAAGCAGCAAGACAAATGGGTCAAAAGGCATACAAGGAACGTCTCAAAGAAATAGAAATGACTGAATATGATGACAAAGTATACAATGAATACTCTTTACCAGTTAAAAACCAAGTAAAATAAAATTTGTTACTAAAATAGAATCAATTTTGTTAAAATAAATAAATTTGATGTTAAGGTACAAGCATTGAGAGTGATATTGAATTCGTTACAAGCCAAATCCCAAGAAAGACAATGGGTTAGGCATCAAACATCTGGTGAACTGGATGATAGTAAATTAATAGAAGGTAATGAAATTAAAATGCATTTTATTTTGAATGTTTTATATATTTATTATTTTAATAGGTGTTATTGGCGAACGTTCAATTTATCGGAAACGGGGGAATGTCGACCCACAGATTGGAGCTCCTCAGTTAAAACCTAAACGTTTACGGTTTATTGTGGATGTTTCTGGCAGTATGTATAGATTCAACAACTATGATGGACGTTTAGACCGTGAACTTGAAGCTGTCATAATGGTGATGGAAGCACTTAGTGGTTTTGAAGACAAAATTAGTTATGATATTGTAGGACATTCAGGCGAAACAGAATGCCTTAAGTTTGTAGATAAATCAAATCCGCCCATTGATAATAAACGACGGTTAGATGTTATTAAAAAGATGCATGCTCATACTCAATTCTGTATGGCTGGTGATAATACTCTTCAATCTATTATATATGCTCAAAAAACCTTAGAAGCTGAGCGCACTGATTTCGATGAAGCTATAATTATACTATTATCAGATGCTAACTTATCGCGCTATAATATAAGACCTGATAGATTGGCTGCGGCACTAAATTTGAGTGAAGACGTTCAATCTTTTGCAATTTTCATTGGATCACTTGGTGATCAAGCAGACATGTAAGTAGCTAACAATTTAACATGCATTAACTAATTTTCTGCGTATCATATTTGTATATACTTGTCCGTGAGCCGAAAAATTAAACTATCAATTTACAACTTTTTGTACCTATAAAATAATATTTCTAGGAGATGCTGGATAATAAATAATAATTAAATTGTAAGTTGACCTGGTAATCATGACGCCAATTGGCATTATACACAGTGAACGGGTTAAAATATATTTAAACTAATTCAATCAAATGTATTCTGTAATTGGTGTTAAAAGTGTTTGATATTATTATTTTAATTTATAATTGTTATAGCATATTCATTTGTCATATTCATAAAAAGTATTTATTTATATTTTATGTTTGCAGGTTAACTAAAAGCTTACCAGCAGGGAAAAGTTTTGTATGTATGGACCTCAAAAACATCCCACAAATCATTCAACAAATTTTCATGTCTTCCATTATGAGTGTTTTTTAATAAATTTGATGTCTTGTTAAAGTTGTATGTGCCTGCAAATTGGTTATTGTAATTATATGGTTTTAATAGATTAAGGGATTGTAGTTACCAAATAATATAAATAATGCTGTGATAGAAATTTTCAACAATAAATTTTTACAATTTATTTTTTTATTACACTAGTATTTATTTACCATCCATATTTTTAATATGACTACTATAATTATCACTATTATATATATATATATATATATATTCTAGTTTTGAGCTTGATATTCTACTAGTCTTCACATTTATGTAGAAGATAATAATATTTGTATTGAAAATCAGAATAATGTATCATCTCCGTTCTAGAAATAAAAAAGTTTAAACATATAATGTAATCTATTGAATAAAATGCCGACTGACAAAATTCATACCTACAAATAACTGGAACATTGAAATTCAATAAAAAACAAAAAGTTGGGCGAGTGGATACTGCCCTACTATATATTAGGTGTGTATTATTAATACCAAATAATTATGTACAACATTTTAATAAACCACAATAATTTAAATAAAATTACAAATAGTAACTGAAATAATGTAAATTGTTAACTATTAAATTGTTATTGAATAAAACATTTTCAAATAAAAACTGTTCATCGTCATTCATAGTTTGTTTAGATTAAATTTAATGATGCCCAGCGGTCACCACTAGCCACTACACATCAAAAAATATATCTCTTTGATTTCTAGGACTTGGACGGTATTTATATATCGTTTTAATTCGTTTATCTATGACTGACCGTCGTCGATAACCCACATTATACGATAAATGATTAATAATAACACGACAGATTGCGATCGATATCTTATAATTTCAAGTATCTACGATTGTTTGTTTTTGAATTACAACAGAATAAAAAAAATCGTTAATTGACAAAGTGAATAATTTGATATTGTCGTAAAAATTTAAAATTCAAACTTTTACAATAAGCTAAAGAAGTGTAATTTGCTAAATATTCACATCCTTAGTAGATACCACGTGTAAAGATATATATATCTTAAACCGTGGTCAACAGACATCATCTTATCACAATAGATTTTTAATAGTGTAATTTTCCGCCCTATCTTGCTCGTGTCAATTTAATAAGGGGCAATATATAGGCAATATACAATCTCCGCCGTTTTGGCGTTTTGATCCACTGTCAATTTTCTTAAAAAAAATAAATAAATAAATATTGACCATTCTCCTTCACTTTCCAATTTCCTTAAATAAAGAATTAAGAATAAAAATAATTTTTGTTTTTAATACTTTTAATACAAATATGTATAATAGATAATAAGTTATTAAAATAGTTATAACAGACAATAATATTAATCAAAAAAAAAAAAAATTTACTCATGAATCATTAACAAAAATAAAAACAAAATTAATTACCACAGTGATAAATAATATTATTCTGTCCTTTGTCATTTGGGAGGAGCACGGCCAACCCTCTCAGGACACTGAGTTGCCAGTAGGTATAGACATTCTAATTGACGGTAAGATTATGAATAGATTTGTATAAGTATGTTAAGTATACTGGTATACTGGGTGCAGTGCCGAAGCCAGAAATTTTTTTATGGGGGGGCACTTAATTGACTACCATTATATGCTAACAACTATGGTACCTACGGTATTTACATAATAAAGTATTATTAGTATTTCTTTAATAACATTTTTAAAAATTAAAAAATAAAAAAAATAATAAAGTAATATGTTAAACCATATATTGATAGATTAATTTATTAATTAATATGATATGGCTATATTAATAACATTATATCAATATGTGTTTTAAACACATTAACTATAATCGTAGAACAATAATTAACCACAAATAATATACCATGTCACCATTAACTACATAGTACTTAACATTTGAGCACAAAACATATTATAATATAATATGATACTTATAATCAAACCATAACCGTGTTCACAACAAAAATGGAATACACTTGTATTTCTTATCCAAAGTCTGTGCTTATCTTTACTATTTTAAATTTATGAATACAAATTTTAAAATGAATAATTTATTGTTATTCGTTATCATAGATTTATCTTGAATTATATAAATTAAAAAATTTCTGTGCGATGTAAGTACTATGTGTCAATGGCCAAACAAAAAAAAAAGGATTTCGAGTGGGCACGTGCCCCCAGTGTCCCCCCCCCTGGCTACGGCACTGTACTGGTGTATTATAGGTACTATAAATATTAAGATTCTGAGTGAAAGTGTGAAATTAGGCATTTATTGAAGCATTTGAAGGCGTGTTTTCGTTAAAATTTCTGATACCTACACAATAACTTTTATAAGATTATCAATCAACGTACAATATATTATTATATCTCAATATCTGTATAATATATTAAAAATGATGTCACAGAATAGATAAATGATGATGTTAATATTTTATACTATTATATATTATAATATTTACCAAGATGGGTATACATTTGTTTAAGTTTAAAAAGAAGATTTTCTTTTTCTTTTTTTCTTTTATAAATTGTTTAATTTAATTACATTTTTTATTGTCCTAAATTGAGTACCTTTATCAGAATAAAAGATTTTATATTGTACCATAAAGATCTATTGTAATTGAGATGCATGGACATTTTACTGTTAAGTATTCCTTATACTCTTAGTTTTATTTTGTAGGTTTGTAATTAATTTAACATTTTAACATAGTATAATATTATATAACTGAGTTTACTTATTAAATAATTAGTTGTTGCATTTAATAAGTATGATATATTCAAGTTTATTGTTGGTCATGTTAGTTCTAAGTTTGTCATATTCACTCCATCCACACTGCTCCATAGTGGACAACAGTCCATTCAATTTTGGATAACTTAAAAAAGGAAGAAATAAAACGGAAAATTATTTTTTGTGGTTTAAACTTTAAGCTGTTGTGCTAATATGCTATGTGCCTCAATTTATAATGTATTGTAATACGGAATGTATCTACATGTCTACATATTACATTAATTCGTAAATGTAGTTAATTATTCAATATTTTATAATTTTTAATTATATTACAGATTTACAGCAGTCTACATAATATTAATTTAAGTAATTGAAATATTTATAATTCTTATAATTTTTAAATTTTTTTTAAGTGTGTAAAGAAAGTATTGAAAATAACTATCATACATTTTTAAATAGCAGATTTTTGTATAAAAAATGTTTTAATAAAAAATTTCTTTCATAGAATTAAACAAGTTTATTATTAATAATTTGAATAGTTAGAAAAGAAAGAGACTCTCTTTAATATACTTTAATAGTAGTATAAAAATCAGAACAACTCTTATTTGGTTTAATTATTGTAACATAAGTAATAACATTCTATAAGCAGTCTTGTAAAGGATACTTTTAAAAAGTATTTATAGATACTTTCTAATACTTTATCTTTTTTTTTATTTACAATGTGTTTTATCTTTTTACCTTGACCTTATGTTCTTATAGATAAATTTAATCATTAGAGTAAGAATGCAGCATTTTTTGGTCTTTGGTGTATGAACCATCAAATACCATATAACGTAGGCCTAATAATAATAATAGTAATACTAATAATAGTATAATAGTATAATACATTTAGATTTAGGTACACATTCTCATTATACAAAAAATACGTATACCCATTACCCGCTTAACATTTTCTATTTTCCAAATATTTTTCTTTAATTTCTTTCACCAAGTTGTCTACAATTGATCCATGTATAGATTTTAACCATAAACCGTGAAAATTACACAAGTTGAGGTCTTTCTTCTGTAATGCAAGTGTAGCCTTGTCTTGGTAAGATTAAGAGCACTAACCTACATTTAGAAAGATATAAAATTGAAGTATAACTCACCGTTATAACATTTTAAATTCTAAATCTTGGTATATTTTCTAAAAATTAACTATTAAGAATATTTTGTTTTAAAATTATATTTTTAGCTTTAGTTACACAACTGGCTATGGGTGCATTTTTAAACTACTCAGAACACATAATTGTAAGTAATGCACAAAACAAATTATGCATGATATTAATGGTTAAGATTCTATAACATAATTCATAAAAAGTTTTTAAAAATCTTCCTCTTCCTTGTCAGTATATCTATTACAAAAATATGTAAAGTTAAATTTAAATAATTATAATAAAATTTGGTTCTACTAATTATTTTGATATAGTAATAATAGTAATATCATATAAACTTATCTTAGTTAAATTACTTGGTTATCAGTACCTAACTAAGAGGCTAATAATTAGTATAATAGTTATTAGGTATTCATAATATATTAAGGATTTCAGCTTACACATAGGAGGTATACGCAATCATTTTTATTTGAACAAATTAAGCTATATTGTTTACTTATTGCAATAACCTACCTAAGTACCTATATAATTAGTTATTACAATTTTTATATTGTTTAATAAAACAAAAAATTTTTACTCATGAACTTATTATATATATATTTTTTTACATTGAGATATTTTCTTATGATTTCTATAGTAAATTTACATATTTATATTTATAAAAGTTTTATAGTAGGTTTTGAAGATATGATTTTTTTATTAATTTGATGGTGGCGGTGCAAGAGGTTCTGTTATAGCCGAGCGATTTTTTTAAGGGACCATATTAGCTCACTATATCGATTCATTATTCATTAAGTGTTTAATGCAACCCAGCACTAGAGTAGTTTTATATTATTTAATATTAAGTTATAGTTTTGCCAATAAAACTAAAAAACAATATTATTGCCAATGTTGCGAGATGCCAAAAAAAATGTACTCGCAACAAAAATGTAGCAAAATAACATATTATACTTTCAGAGTTCCTTGTTATTATAGTTTTATAGATTTGAATACTCTGAATAATAATCTATTTTGAAGTATGAAATAAAAATAAGTGGTCTCATCCAAAGAAGTAAAAAAATTGAAAACTGATGACGATGTCATATTATAATATCTATCGTCTATGGCAAGCACCAATCCTGGTCATTCGTCGGAGACGATTCACAGTTCTAGACTCTAGTAATTTCAATGAACAAAAAAAAATGAATAGGCCAACAATGAACAGACAAGTCGTTAAACAGTAATTTTGTACCCATGCAACATTTATTCATAAATTTCATTCTGCTCAAGTTAATTTCATAAAATATCTCTATACTATGAGTTCAGTGCCAGATGAATACGGATGAAGAAATAGCAGTTCCTTGATATAGAATCTGTACTCTACATATGGCACTCCTATATTCAACCCGAAGAGTCGACATATTCGTAAGTTTGATTAGCTATCTTTAGGAGCTTACATTTACTTTTTAGTCTTAAAATTAATATTTAAAGCCATGGCCCATGGACAATCTGCTACTCGGGTGACGTAGATGCAAATTTTACGTGCGGAGCGCGCAATTTATAAAATACGTAAGCACAGGAACGACGGCACACGCAGGTCGTAGAATATAATAATTATATATTTATACAATTAATTATAAATTGTGTTGAGCATGCAACACACGGGCGTTCTTATGTCTCTTTGTTAAATAAAAGCTGAAAATTAGTTGAAGTATTTTGAAAATTGGTACCTATAAAAAAAAATAATGAACAAGAACATTATGATGAATTTTGAATTACATTTACATGGTTTTTTGAAGAAAACATATTTTTATTAATATCTATCGGAAATAGACGGAAATTTAAAATATTCTTGAATAGCTTAAAATCAAAATAAGCGGGTACCTATGTGGGTGACGCTCTGCTGTACAGGTTACAAAGAGGACACTGGAATATATGGTGTTAAATTTAAACTCATTGATGTTGTAGGTATAGGCAGTGTTGAGAAGGAACTCGTTCCAAAAGGAACGGATTCCTGGAACGAGTTCTTTTTGTAAGAACGAAGCTTGGAACTGCTTCCTTTAGAAAATAAAGGAAAAAGGAAATGAATGAATTCTTTATTTTGAGGAACGTGAACGAAAAACACAGTTCCTTGAAAATTGAAAACCCATTTTAAATTTTAATATAGTTTTAATATAATATTAATATAGTATTATAGTTTAATAGTAAAATGTGTTGTACTTGTATTAAATATTATTTAATTTATTATCGGCGTATTGATGCCGGTAGAATACTAGAATATTATCGTCATAATAATAATAATATTATGTGTTAAAGATATAAATAGATTTTGGTGTTTTCTGAATGATTATTACTTATTTGTTATTTCTATGTTGTATGTAGACATTATCACATATTACATAATAATTTAATTTAATATTAGCCATTAGGTATTACGTAACGGTAACATATTTGGACGCGACGTCGCGTTGACAAAAGCTGTCACGTTTGTTACCACGTTTTAAATTATTATGGCTTGATGGTGCCAAACGTATCATGGCAAATACCTGGTTAAGATCACATTTTGAAAATATGGATTATACTTCTAGTTCTGAAGCCAGAGAAACGGAATCTCCGACATGTCTAGCAAGTACAGGCAGTACAGCTACATTTAAAGAAGATTTTTTCTGTTTACCAGTAAATGACAACAATTCAGTTACAAGTTCTAGTATTGAAGAATTAGAGTCATATTTCAAAAGTCAATCAAAAGAGTTATCTGTGTTGTTAGTATATCCAACAGTATTAAAAGCCTTTTTAGAATTTAATACACCTCTTCCGTCTAGTGCTCCTGTAGAGCGACTTTTCTCGACAGGTTCCAATGTGATGACTCAAAAAAGGCACAAATTGAGTGACTCACTATTTGAAAAATTAGTGCTATTAAAACAAAACAAGGTGTAAAAATGTAAAGTTTAAGTATTTAATAACTATTTGTATTCATAATATATTATTTTCATTTATTCTTATTAATATTTTAATATTTTATACTAGGTACTTAGTATACTTTATAGTTTATACTTATTAATAATTAATAATTATTATATTATTATATTATTATTTATTTATATATTATAAATTATTAAATTATAATTATAATATTATACTTAAAGCTTAATCTGAAATTACTTATAGAAAAAATAAAAAGTATGAGCAAAAATAATCTATATTATAAATTATTATACATTTTTAATTTTTTGTATACCTATTAATTAAATTGTTCAGTAGGTACCTAGTACCTATATACTACCTATTCACTATTCAGCTCCTGTTTAGTTTCATCTTTTAAGTTCTAATTCGATGATCATTGTTGTTTTTACATTATAAATAATAAGGTATGACTCTAAAGCCGAGAGAAAACTAAGAAACTAGGACATTAGGTTAACAATGGAACGAAAATTGGAACGAGTTCTTTTTTTAGGGGAACTATATTTGGAACGAGATCTTTTTAAAAAGGAACTTTCCCATCACTGGGTATAGGTAATATCATTGACTATTGTATACGAAAAACAATTCAGAGCGGAGACTGGGAGACAGCTTGTCAGACTATAGGATATTTTATATTATTGTTTTTAAGACGTTATATTTAGTCCGAAGTCGGTAGGATTATAAATTACAGAATTATAAGTAGAACGATCTGCAAAACATTGTATTTATTATTACTTAATGCATACATAAAAACTAAAAATAACAGCCTAAACGCCCTAAACTATAAAAAGAATATAATTTTTATCATTGTTTGGCATTTAATTTTTTTTGTGACATTATTTGAGAGCGAAGCATTAAAATTGTTCCTGTGGCCTCCTCTTATATCCCGTATGTACTACAAAAGAGTGTTCCATGTCCAAACTTTTGTAAATGTTTTGTTTTACAAACGAAAGTGTCCTTTTTTTACTGCAAATTGTTTATTACCAAGTGGATAATTTATTTAAAAAATGTATGTATGTACATAAGTCAAAATACGAATGAGTAGTTTTTCAATTATTAAAATATCTATCTTTATATAAATTATATTACTAAAGAATAAAGATAAAATAATTTAAAATGGTTTTACATACGATAAAAAAATTAAAAAGTACGGGTAAGTGGATGTCGCTCTGTTGTACAATAGGTTACGAATATCATCATAGTAGACGAAAACGATTCTGAGCTGAGACAGTTTGTTAGTATGGATATTTTATCTTATATTTGTATTGTTATTTCATATTATTAATACAGTTGAATTAATATTATACAATTACAATAAAATAATTAAAATCGTTATTTTTAGTTATTTATATTTAATTTTGTCCAAATCTCATCATAAAATAGCTATAAAAAAGAACTGTGTATTTATATTTTTGAGATTTTTTAGTAACAGAATGACTTACTTACGTGAAATCTTGTTTTAAATTATCAATCTAAGCTATAAAAGTTGAAAATGTTATAAATTTTTTACTACAAAAATATTTAAAAAAATAAAATTTGATAAATGTTGTCGAAAATCGAACTTTAACTGCTTATAAAAAAAAATTTATATTTTTAATATTTTTCAACGACTATTGTAATAATATACTAAGAGCCCTGTATTAAATTTTCAAGCTTTTTGACCCAATGAGTAAAACTTTATTGATATTCATAGAATAAAAAACTAAAAAAACTGAAAAAAAATATGTCCGTAAATAACGAAACAAAATATTTAAAAAAAATTATCAAGTATAGGAATTGATAAAATAAACATATATACATTTTAAGTATCTTCAGTTATTCGTTTTTGAATTACAGCAAAATAAGAAAACCGCTACATGAGAAATCGAGTGAATTTCCAATGTTATACAAATTTGCACTTCAAACGCTTAATTTGACTTTCAGGTAGACATTTTTTTTTTTTGAAAAAAGGAGGCAAACTTATGAATAATCTTAAATTAAATTTTCAAACCTTTGATTTAAAAGGAAAAATGTTTATGAATTTCTAACTGAAAATAATTTGCACATTTTAGTGATTTTTACGTATTTTGCTAAAATTTGAAATGCTTATAAAAAAATTGTGACTATAGATTTTTAATATTTTTCAAGAGTCATTGTAACAATATATTATGATCCTTGTATTAAATTTTCAAGCTTTTTCACCCAACAAATAAAATTTAATTGACATTCTTAGAAAAAAAACCTAAAAAAATATGAAACTGAGTTTGTCCTTAAACAGTTCAAAATATAATTTGAAAATTTTATCGCCTGTAGAAAATGTTAATATAAACAACCAGTGAAATGTCATGTATCTGCGGTTATTTGTTTTAGAGTTATACTAAAATTCAAAATTTGTTTTGATGAAAACCAATTTTACGTAAAAATTCCTGTTTTTCTTTTGTTTTTCCCTGCGCTTTTGAAAACTATTAGGAATTTTATCAAACAAGATATACTGTTGAAGAAAATCGAAGCATTATTTCGACTACTTATCGTGTACACAGACACACAAAAAAAAAAAAACACACACATCATTGTAAAATCATACATTCATTGCTTCGCTCAGAATCTAAAATAGGTATACAATATACATGTATACCTCATAGCTAATATTGAATCTAGTTTTTATTATACATAGGTCAATTTTACAAATCATAAAATGTTGATTGATTAGTAATTATATTAACTACCTAAATAGTTACTAAAATGTTCAAGTTACCAAAGTTTCCCTTAAATAGACGCAATTTGGGTTAAAATTCTGGGGGGGAGGGGCTAAAGTCAAACTAACAAAACTATTAAATATTAATTTGAAGTAGCCAATACGGGGCTTGTATCTAAATCAAAAAGGGATATTTCAGAGGGGGCCTAATGGGGGGGGGGCTGTATCCCGTGACTCCAGGACACTCCTTATTCCTTAAGTATAATTATTCCAAAAAAATCAGATTTTGAAAAACTGCAATATTAAAGAAGAACAAAGGCGTAAATATATTGGTGAATCACCCTGTCTGATATATCTCTACATGCCTAATGCCTATATAATAAATACAGGTGGATCGCCTACTCAAACTATACTAACTAGCACGCTGTGTAATTTAATTCGGTCTTATCGTGAGAGTCGGCACTCGGCTGTCCGAGGTCGTCCGACGTAAACAAAAAAGAAAGAAAACCTCGCGCGACCGAGGACGGAGTCGACGATAATAATAAGTAAATGTAAAATAGTAAATGCGAAACGAATACCACAGCGGCGGCAGGTGTGGGATACAACAACCATACAGGTGTGAAACACAATTATTATTATTGGAGGTAAACACATTGTTCTGCGACCGTACTGCGCAGAGTGGCAGTCAGCAGAGATAGATAGTGTGACGGGCCGCTAGCCGCTACAGTGCAGCAATGCTGCAGGTGTAGTAAGTGGAAATACAGTGGAAACGGTCTTGGCGCGTTCCCAGTTCCTACTTACCAACGGTTTGGCACGCGGCTGTCTCGGGAGCGGCGTAGCGCTCTCTACCGGCAAACCGGGCGGTTCGCTTAGAGTGGTACCACTACTGTCTACAGCCACCTCCGGGCGCCGAACTCAACCGACGACCACAACCTCAACCAAAACCACCACAAAGGCGCCACCACCGCCTTCACCGACGCGGCACTATACCGGAGTCTCATACACAACTTCTACCATCACCATCACCATCTCCAATCACCGTCGTCACCGCCGCCGTATTCCGTCCGCCAGGCACCAGTACGCGCGGCAGCGGCTGTCCATCGCTCCATCTGATCGCGAACGAAATATTTTTTTTATTTTTCCCCGAAAGGACAATAATAATACGCGGCGGCGGTACGTATACACTCTCACACACTTACAATAACAATATACATATATAGAAATACATACATACCTACTCGCGCACGAATAATATATTACGTTCCTTTATCTCTTCTCCACGTTTTTCTCATTTTTGTTATTGTTTGGTTTTTTTTTTTTTCCATTCCCGGACAGACGGTCGCGTTAAATAAGTATAATATTATCATCTGCAGCTCGTACCACCACCACAGCACTACAGCAGTAGTAATAATAATAATAATAATAATAACAGTAAGATTAATAATATTGTTATTTGTCCATTAAAGATATTATTGTTACACATACTCTGACATACGCCGCGGTCGTGTGCACAGTATTTCCAAGTTTCCAACGTTTGTCGTCGCCGCGAGTATCATCATCACCGCCGTCGCCGCCGCCGCCGCATCACGCGCCAACCGATACAACAGCCAGGACGATCGTCGTTTGTGCTCACCGTTTACAACCTCCGCGGTACCAACCACTTCTTCCGGACAACGTGTGCCCCCGTGTAAACGGACCTTTCGTGAACCTGACATGGTCCACGACCACGTCGTTCGTCCGGCCTTCAGGGCCGCAACCCCACTCGCCTGATTTAGTAAATAGATCGTCGTGATCCTCGCGATCAGCAGTTGTCCATGCTCACAATGGCTTGCCTGAACGTGTTGAAACAGGAGATCAAAGTGATCGAGTCGACGTTTCCCAAGAACCACGACCGGTTCCAGGTGCATGCAGCTACCGTTGACGAGGTAATATGCAAGTTCGTTGGCCCCACCGGTCGACAGTTCGAGATCATCGGTAATATCACGGTAAGCATCCCTGAATGGACTAAACTTCATGCTCATTCGTGTGTCTCTTATGTAGTATACTTATACCTACTTATCCATTCTTTTTTTGATACGATCAATTTTCTGCAGGAGACATATCCCGGAACTCCACCTGTCTGGTTTGCTGATACTGACGACTGTAAGGTGACCAATGCTATCGAAAAGCTAGGTCAGACTACTGGACTCAATAATCATGTGAGTACACCTATTTGTCTAATACTTAATCAACATACTATTTGTGGTTAGAGATGATAGGTCTCAACCAATCTTAATTTAAGTAATACTTTTTCTTTACTTACTTTTCTTTACTCGTTTATGAATCTCATTTGAGTCATAAGTATAACTTAACTAATACTTATTCTTTATCATCGACTGAATACGGCCCTAAGTATTTACAACCATCATGAGTCTAACATATGTTTTTATATAAAATACCAAAAACAACTAAGTATATATCTTGTAGTAACAGGGGAAAATAATTTGTTCTTTTACTATAAATATTTAATACCAATTTACTTTTTGAGTTAATGTTGAATAATAATAGGATGCTTGTACCAACTTATATGTTATGAATTATTACACTAAAAAATCAAATATTGAATAACATATAACAATATTAATAATTGACATTGAATTGAATATTTGAATTTTCACCAACAGTTATCTTTTTGTAATTAATATTATTTCATATTTTAATTCATAATATTGTTTTTTCTATCAAATATTATAATTATAACAACTATCTAGTTTTACCTATCTATTAAAATAATACATTCTAACAATTACATTACTTATGTAATTTATTCATTAATTTTTATTTTAGTTTTTATATACTGAGTACTTAGGGGTTTTCTGTTAACAATACACAACATTACCAAAAAAAAACCATTTAGGTACCTATATAAATATTTCAAATCATCTGTAGTAATAACTAATAAGTAATAACATATATAAATAACACTAAAATGAAACTAATGAACTGAGTATCTTAGATTTTATAGCATTGTCAACAAACTAATATTACAATCAATATTTAGATCTATCTTCTTCTAGTTATTGAAATCTGTTTGAATGAATACCCCCTATGGAAAAAGAGAAAAGCAAAATTATCTATTGTTTTCTTGTTCTTAATAATATTACATAATGAAAATATAGCAGTACTCACCATCTTATTTTGAAATAAACTAGTATTAAACATTTAACATAATGAAATTATCATTTTGTTAAAATTAAAAAATTATTTGATTTATATTTATCTAAATTACCTATAGAGTTGGCTTTTAAACGTAGTCTTCACATTTATTTTCATTAATTTTCTGATAAAACTTTCACTTATTAACAAGAATAGTTAATGCAGCTGTACCAACTGTTATATGTTTTCAAACCACTTAGTCTTATAAATATTGGTAAATTATTCAGTAAAATTATTATTATTATTTTTGATTTGATTCCGATTTTTTTTTTTGTGCATTTAGGACTACATTAAAATTTAAAATGTTAAGAAGCGCGCTACACCTGCATGCGTTCTGTCTGTCTTACAAACTCATAACGTAGCAAATTGTACGCACAGCCGATCACGTTTAATTCTGTTAGTTAAAAAATTAGAGTGTTTTGATCTCTTATAGAACTTAGAAATAATAATATTGTCTAGTGACCTCTTAGGTTTTTTTTATATTTTAATTTTAAAGCAAGTTATGAGTATTTTAAAATTATAAATTATTTTAGTATCTATATAATTATTAGATAACTATAATTATGCATTTTAAAATACTCATAACTTCCTTTAAAATTTAAATATAAAAAAAAACCTATGAAATTCACTAGGTAATAATTTTACCTTTAAATTTTATGAGAGATCAATTCACTCCAATTTTTAAACTAATAGAGCTAAACGTGATCTGCTGAGTATACCATTTTCTATATTATGCGGTTATAAGACAGAGAGTACGCATTTAGGTGTAGCGCCCTCCTAAAGGGATTGGTGAACAGTTTTTAAGGAGTTTGAATTAGGCAATTTTCAAATTGCATGTATGTGGGTCCTGTAAATGTAGTTAGTGATCATTAGTATGTGTGACTGTATGTAATAGAAATAGCAGAGCGTTCCCGCACACGCATGTACAAGTCTCCACCACTGTGTTGCACTTGAACGGTAAACAGTTTATGCTCATTTGTATGTACATTGTTCCATACAAATTAACCTAATAAGCGATCATTATTCAGCAAACTGATCTGAATTCTTAATAATATCTACTTGGGATCAGTCAGTCCACATTTTAAGATTTTTGATTTTAAATCGAATAATCAACATTAGATAATTTCAAAATATTCAAATTAAATGTATTGTTGTCGGGTGGATCAAAATGAGAAAAGTAGACTTTGACTGGCACACTCATGGCACGGATCTCAAGTAGACATACTAATGAATTCAAATCAATTTTAAAATGTATTATCGCATTACTAGATTGATCAGTATGATGGAAGATTGGTATGTTTTGGCTAAAATAACTGTCAAGAATTGGGGTAATTCTCTTAACCTAAAAATTGTAAAAACCAGTTGATTAAAATTAAGGATGGTTCAAACTGTTCCATATGTATGAATTAAAATTCAAACTTAAATTTTGAACTGTTGGAATTTCTTAAAGTTAGAGGGTTCAAAAAGGGTTGAATCCCTAATAATTATTTAGTGGAAAACATAACTTTATATCGGTGACCATTATAATATATTTTATTTATATTATTTATTTACATTTTAGAATTTTCAAGATATCTTACAAACATATAATGTAATTTTTTCCATAGGTCATTAACCAAGTTGGAATATTGATTAGTGAACTGTGTCGTACATATTGTTTATCTGAACCGTCCGAGTTACAAAGACTGATACAAATGCCCTCCAGTTCCGGGGCATCAACTTCTACCTCCTGCTCTAGTAAACTTACAGATGAAGAAGACGACGACGATGATGATGATGAAGAAGTTGAAGAATATATTCAACTTGAAATGGAAGAATCTACCCCTGAAACTACCAAAAAACAAGTTAGTAGTGTACATAATGTTGTATAAATTTGTTCAATTTTATTTATTTTTTTAATCTTGATTATGGGAAATTAAGGTTGATGATATGGAAATTCAACACTTGGAAACTTTAGAAAGATTACGTCAAAACCAACGTCAGGATTACTTAAAAGGGGCTGTAACTGGATCTGTCCAAGCTACTGATCGTCTTATGAAAGAGCTTAGAGATATATACAGATCTGATAGTTTCAAAAAAGGTAATGAATAGTTATATTTCATATTAAATTGAGTAGTTAGTTTAAAAAAAGTGTTACATCAATTTAGTTTTGTCCCACAAATTTAAAACTTAAGTTATGCATTTGTGTTTTGTTTAAATTGTTAGGTTAATCTCAAAATATTTGTGCAAACACCGTTATAAAACGCAAATTTTGGAAGATGCTTTCTTAGTGCACATTTACATAGTGGTTCCATGAAAATTGCAAGCCCCAAGATATCATTGTTTAGACTCTATGTTGATCTGTTAAAAGACAAGACACATTATATTATATTATATTATAGCCATCCCGCCCGGTGTTGCCTGTGAGACTCTTGTGATTATGCAAGCAGTAAACCCAAACCATATGTTAGGTTACATTATTATTATATTTTGCAGACTTCACGAAGTGCGTATGTAAGTGTATAATTTCTAACTCTAAAGATTAAAAGTTATACCAAGTTATTTATCGTTATTATTATTATTATGCTACCATATACCATATTATTTATATTTACCGTTGATTAATCTCATCTTAATGTCCATTAAAGAATTTTAATACAGTCGTTGTTTTAATGGTTTTAAATAATTATCAAATACAGGCCAAAAATGTTATTCAATCACAATAACTTTACTTTTTGTAACCAATAACACAGTCATATAATAGACAAAATTATATTATTATTTTTGTTTTTTAAAAATTTCTAAAATTTGGAATAAAAAAAAATGAAGGGCCACTTATTGAGATAAAATATAGCCATAGATACTTTGAATAGTGTAGCTTTCTGATGATAAAAGAAAAAAAAATTTAAATCTGTTAAGTAGTTCCAGACATTACCCCAAAAAAACAAACAATTTATCTTCTTTTTATATTAGTATAGATTATGTAATATGTAGGTCATTTTGTCATTATGCCAATTTGCACTGTCTGCATTAAATTTAATATTGATTCTATTCTTCGGTAATTTCCTTGGGCTTATCTTTGTTTTAAGGAATTGAATCATTTTTTAAGTTTGGGATTGTTAGTTTTTTAGTTTAGTGATAATTAATTCTCCTAGGATCTAGTCCAAAGTGACACAATATTTGACTGATATTATTAGATTTGATTTAAGTTATTTTGATTGTTTCAATTAAATAATATTAAACACATTATTTACAGTTATTTTTATTCATATATGAAGTTTTTTTTATGTACATAAGTCTATGTAAACAAGTGAAACATATATGTTTTAATAAATTAATGTAACTAAACTTTACCACTGACAATGGCCTGATTTAGTAATTTAAACTTGGTTTGATGTAAATATTAAAAGATTATAAATATTATTTAATACTAACAATATGTTAAACTGTATGCATTAGAACCAATAAGTTGTGACTTGTGATGGACAAAAACTATAAATTGACGTATCATATCTTTTTAACTATAAAATAAATATGTTGTCTGTAAATAATAAATAATTTTAATTATTTAGGAATGTATAGTGTGGAACTAGTTTGCGACAGCATCTATGAGTGGAATATAAAATTAATGACAGTTGATCCAGATTCTTCTTTATATCATGATTTGCAAAAGTTAAAGGAGAAAGAAGGAAAAGACTTTGTTCTATTAAATATTACATTCAAAGAGACATATCCCTTTGAGCCACCGTTTGTGCGCGTAGTTCATCCCATCATACAAGGTGGTTATGTCCTAGTTGGGGGTGCAATATGCATGGAATTGCTGACCAAACAAGGGTGGAGCTCAGCATATACCGTTGAAGCAGTGATTATGCAAATTGCAGCTACTTTGGTTAAAGGAAAAGCAAGAATACAATTTGGTGTTCCAAAAACAATGAACCAGGTAGCCCATGCAACATATCCAGTAGTATGTGGAAATCTATTTAAATCTAATACTTAGTATACAGTTAAATAATATAGATGCTTTTAAAACAACCATATTTAATAATTATTATTTTTATTTTAGGGTCAGTACTCTCTAGCCAGAGCACAGCAATCTTTTAAATCTCTTGTGCAAATCCATGAAAAAAATGGTAAATAATTTTTGTGTTTTGTAGTAATACATATATTATTCAAAATGTTCGTTCTGAATACAAAAACTAATGATGCTCTTATTTCTTTTTTCAGGTTGGTTTACCCCTCCTAAAGAAGATGGTTAAATAACAGTCTAACACAACCTAAACTTTTCATTCCTAAAAAAAAACCTAATAAAGTACGTCTCATTTGTAAAAAAAAAAAAATTCATTCTTGTTTACAGTATAATATTTACGTTACTTTTATTATTTTGTTTAGTTTCTTTGTATAATTCTAGAAAATATAACTTTTATACTTTTCAATTTGGTAACCTAATTCTATCCAATTTTTGAATACTGTGCCGGCTGGGCTATTTGACCCGTGACATTATTTTACTGACACAAGTCAAACATAAATACATGGGTTATTATGATATATTTTTTTTTAATACTGTTTCTTAAATTATTTTATGAGTTCAGAGTTCAATTTTTTTTGTGTATTTATTAAATTGTGATTAATTTTGATGTTACTAATTACGGTTTTTTTAAATATCAATAAATGACACACATCAAATGTGTTTAAAGGAATTTTGTGTGTTGATATCTGCTTATTCTACTATAGTCATATTATTAAAAACACCATTCTGTTAAAATATATATTTATATATATATTATATAATTATATACAAATGATAAAATTTGTAATATATAAGGTAACCTATTTATATATATATTTTTTTGTTGCAATGCTCAAAAAAAAAAACTTCCCACACTGCTTATTTAGTTTAATATGAACAATATATGGCCTTATGATTTGTGTATTACTTCATAGATTAAAGAAAGAGTATATAATATTAAAAAGTACAATTTTTTTTTTTTGTAAGACCTAATGTTAAGTATTTAATGTATAGGCTAATTCAATTTTGTATAATTCTATCGGAAATCGGAAGATTTAGTAAGAAATCATGTGTACTGTATTTAGGAACTATGTTATAAATTGGGGATTTATTTCTTTGATATTTTATCTTGTCTAAAGTTTATATCACAACCATATTATTATGAGAGTTGTTGTACAGTGTCTGTGTGTTAAAAAAATTGTTAAGTATAATCTGTACATATTTATTATTAAGAGACTGCATCACTTGGACATCAGTCCGTTTTATGAATGAGCTGTAACTATTTTCAATACAGTTTGCCGTAATATAATATAATGATATTGTTTTATTAACAAATAATTTAGTTACCTACCTACAATTCTATTTCGATTTTTAAACAGTACCTATTTCTGTTGGTAAGTTGTTACTCAGGTTATATTTTCTTACTAATAATTATAGACTTTAGTTGGTAACGTATATGGACTTTGCAGTTTGCAGTAATAATAAGTTATGGTGTTTACTTATGTTATGACTTAAGTCTGATTTTATCAAATAATGATGTGTTTATTATGCTTTGATGTCAATTAATGTTGATTACATTTTTTGATCAATGTTATATATTTATATTATATTATACTTGATACAATATTACAATAATAGCTTGAAATACCTAGTAAACCTTACATTTTCAAGTGCCAAATTTTAAATCAGTTCTTGTAAATAAAGCTGTGGTTTGTGGTTACAGCTTTGAACTCGAAAAAAATAACCCAAATTAAAAAGTTAAAATTTCAATTTAAAACAAATATAATGTGGCAGCGTCCGCACTATTTGATTCCTCGACACAAAAAGTGAAAATTGATCATAGTTACATAATAATATTATTATCTCACATATTATGGTACAAGAATATTTGAAACCGTGGAAATAGCCAAAAGGTATCCGAAAAATAATAAATTATCTCATCGGGATATCATCTATTTTATTTAAAAAAAACGTCAAGATAAACTTTACTATAGTACTATACTAGGTAAAAGATAACGTTAAAGATAGAGAGATTAAAAAATTAAGACGTTTGTACATAATATTATTGTTTATCTTTTAAAAATTGTAATTTAAAAAGTTTGTCAGTATCACATAAAAGGACTTCTTTGTAATTGTACCCAACAATCATCGCATGAATCCATCTATTATAGTAAAGTTATCACTAGGAATTATATGTTATTAAAAATTCTAAAATATGCGTTTTGTTTACAAAAATAATATTTTTCAAGTTCTTCACTGCACATTTATAGATAGGTACAGCTTGAAATAATTTGTTTTGTGGAGAAGACCAACTACGATGCGTTATAAATATTATATTATCGATCGTCAACGTCCATATGTTTGAATGTTTCATCTAAATTGAAACCCAAATTGGCTGGCGGCTGGCATATCATCAATTTCCGAACGAATACAAGAAATAGTATTTTCATAAATCTGTAAAAACATATTTGTTGCGAATTGTAGGCTAGTCAGGAACACATTTACTATACATATTTCCTAAACATTTAACTTCCATAGGTAGCAATCTACTATTCTATCGGTCGTTCGACGAAGATAATATATATTTATATATAGGTAGTATATATTTTTATGACAGTTCGACAAATAACACAATAATTATAATAGACGTTCAATAAATAAATACCATTTAAAATTTACAATATTTTAAAAATCAATAAAACTAAAAATTGTCAAGATTCTAAAAAATCTATAAAATATGCAATTATATGCATTATGTTAAAAATATGCGAAAAAAATGGTTCTATTTAAATGAGAATAAGCCAAATTTTTGTCACTGGACATATCTTACAAGTTACAATAGTCAATGACATAATATAAATAAATGTGCGTTAAGAGAGAAAGAAAAAAAAAATTTAAAACTTGGACTTAAGGAAAAAATATGCAAATGGATATAAATGTGATAACTAATTATATCTAGGACTAGAATTATTATATGCGATGAAAAATGGTCAAACATGCATTTATTCATAAAAAAAAGTGAAAAAATATGACACAAAATAAAAAACTATTTATGTTATTCAAACGTATTATGAAATAATCATGTGCTGTTTAAAATTTTCAAAAAAAAAAAATCTTCCGTCGGATCTTAGGAAGTTTTTATATAAATTATTGAATTTACTTTCAACATCACATGACAAAATTTTTCAATTTTTCAATTTTTCAATTGCCCTACAAAAGTTAGATTGCAACCTTCCATCACGTACAACGTATTAAAAACAGATTTTAGCCCTTGTTTAATATTCTAAAAGTTTATGAAATTTTTGTTGACTATTTCAACAGTTGCGTTTCTTTATTTTGTCATTTTAGTGTTTTTAACAATTTCTAGATTTTCATTAGATAATTGAAAGTGACGCATTTTTCTAGTTTTAGAATATAATGAGTGATAAATCTAAAATTACTTTTTATACAAGCTAAATAATTTTTTTATTTTTCTATTTTCAAATAAAGCTATCTCATTTTTTATAGACTTTTCAGTGTTTTTGTCCAAAGACAAATAGGTAGATACCTACTAGAATTAAAATTATCAGTGTGATACTGCAGCGTCTAACCAAGTTCCCCATCGTGTAAGGATAATAACTAATAAGTATAGGTTAGGTTAGGAATTCTTAATATTCTTAAATTCTCAGAATCTCAATTCACGCAACATGCGACCAGGAGCGTTTAAAAATACAATGTGATGATTTTTATTCAATACGAAAATATGCAAAATAAAATAACTACAATTATTTGCTTTCTCTTGACGTAATTCGTGGACATTTAAAACAAAAGCTGTAAATAATCAGAAGTTGCAAGAAAAATATGGGACAAACAAAAAATTTAAGGAAAACCTGGAATTTATACGCAAAATCAGTTTTCTATAAAATTAATTTGGTTTTTTGGTGTAACTCAAAAGTGAATAACCGTAATTAATTATAACAAATTTTAATATGTAAAAACAAAATAATTGTCAAATGACAGCCAATGGCCATCGCTGCCGAGGCTTATTTCTAATTAAAAAAAAAAAAAGTACCTAATGAATTTCCAAAATGTGACGTTATATATTATACTTACGGATTTCTTTTATTAGTTTTATTTATTCCTAAATTATAGTATTTTACATTTATATAAAATTACCTGCTACTATATAGTAGGATATAAATGTATAATAATGCCTGATTAATTTAATAGATCAATCATATTATCATTGATTACTAAACCATGTTTAAGGGGCCACTGGGCACAGACAATTAGCTTATTAGCTCAATATTGATTCATTAAAATATGTTTAGTGAATAATGATTGTTCATTCAACCCTCAATAATAATACCTAGGACTTATACGTTATACTTACATTATAAAAAATTCAAACTTTTCACAAAGAAAAACTATTATACAAAATAAAATAAACCTAAATTTAGGTATACCGACTATACCTATATAAAAAATTTAATTTAATTTAAATAAACGTTTAGGTTTCCAATTCCCATCATAACTGTTAAGTGAGAACTAATAGGTATTATTTAGTTCAGTGATAAAATTGTTGGGATTATTTAAATTATCTATATTAATTTATATATTGATTGATACTTGATAGTTACTTGATCAAGACTCAAGTTGGTTTTTGTGTAATTTGTAAAAGCCCCTCTTAATCTTTATAATATACGAATTCATTCCTCAATAGACAATATTATACTTTTTATAATATCTCATTAGATAGTTTTTCTTGGATCCAACCATTAAATATCTATTAGAAATGTGCACACCTCCCACCATAGTCAAGTCGAGCCATCGAGGTCATACAATAAAAAACACTAAAGCATGGGTTATGTATAATAAATAATATTTGATAATAATATTGTGTTTACCTAATTGACTGGTAGAAATGTAGAATAATTTAATGCTTCCAGAATGTCTCTGATACTACTATATGTTTGTGTACACTTGATGTTTTAAGGACTACAAACATCATCACAACAGATATTTCTTATATACCAATGCAATAATGACTTTTTTAAGTCAATCAGGTAACTTTTAGATTAATATTATTGCTGTATTTACAATTGTTTATACAATAATGTGTATATGTTATTCAAAGGATTTTGAGTTGCCATATTACAATTGACTGTTACAGCCGATAAACTAAGAAATGTGGCTATCGCTTTAGAAAGAATACAGAAAGCGAAGATTAATGGTTGCACATTAGCCATACTGCCCGAATGTTTCAATGCACCATATGACACTAGTAAAATATTAAATCATAGAAAATAATATAATAAGCCATATTTTTTATCCCATAATTATGTAGGTTTATAGTTACTAGTTAGTTATATATTACTAGTACTAGTAAATTAAGTAACCAACTTACAATCTGGATTTAAATGACGTTTATTATTGGGAATTTATCTTAAAAACATTTTTATAATTTGTATTGTACTTACACAGTCGACAAAATGTCTTAGGTTGTTTAATAAAAATATTACAAAAATATGGTTTAATGTACGCAAAATTTCAGTTTTGTAATTTCATAACCTTGTGTTTAAAATTTAAATATATAACTAAACAGCTTTTATTTTATTGTAGATAAAAACATACATTTTTAACTTTAGAATAATTATAAAAAGTAATTTATACCTACCACCTAGTTCATTATATCTATCAATATAGGTATCACTAAAATACCTAAGAGAAATTATCAATGCACTTTTATATCTATAAGGAAATAAGGAATAGTATTATTATATTATTCTTAAAGCCTAGGTAACAAAAACAAAAAAATTAATATTAAATACAATAAAAAATTATTTTTGTATGTAATTACCAAAATTACATTGGATATTTTTCAAATAATCATAATATAGATAGAGACAGTGATCGGCTTGACAGAATTAAAGTAGAGGAACTCTTTTTACTTTTAAAAAATAATATAAGACATAGGTAATCACTGTAGGTATGTAATCTATTATATATAATATGTTTTAGGTAGTTATAAATAATAGCAAACTCAAAAAAGATAACAAAAATTAATTAATTAATAGCTTACTAATAATTTGTTAAAATTAAATAATATTAACTAATTTATAGATTCGTTGATCTGAAATAATCCATATAAGACAAATTATGATTGTATCTCCCACATTTTGATAAAAATTAAGAATGATGAAGCATCCCGTGGGTTCCCCTTACAAATAATAATAATACATAGTATAACATTTCTAGTTATTACTTTATAGTCTATTCTTATTTGTTTTCAGCCTTGTTTAGAAAATATGCTGAAGTTATTCCTGGTGGCAAAACATGTGATGCTCTATTTTAAGCTGCCAAATTAAATCAAATGTACATTGTTGGTGGTTCAATTCCAGAGATATGTGATGATAAAGTTTACAACACGTGTACGGTTTGGGATCCTGATGGAAATTTGATAGCCAAACATAGAAAAGTACCTACTATTTATATTTTAGAAGATTTTATAGTTCATATAGCAGGTAGGTAGCTTCTTAATGCAATTAAACTGTGGTTATATCGACAAAGGTTGAACTCAATGTTATGTTATTCAATTTGTTTCAAAAATAATTAAACTGGCTATTAGCGGTTATTAAATAATATAATAATGAATACACACTTCAGTATTCTAACACAGCATCATGTTTTGACGTTTTGTGAACGGTCTAATAAAATGTATCAGCTAGGGGACTTGTTTAAAATGTAACTTTTTTTTAAACTTTTATTTGACTGTTGTAAAATGAAAGAAAGTATCTCCAAATTTAAAAAAACAGTATTGTACCTAAATAAAAATAAATACTTACATTAAAATAATAAATGTTAGGAAAAATGTCACCTATTGTGTTTGAATTTGACGCTCACAATAAACCTATAGTGAATATCCTATTAAAGTATTAAAGAAACAGAACTTATACATGGACACCCATCTATTCTAGGTGCATTTATTTGATGTAAGCATACCTGGTAGTACTTGCTTCAAAGAATCTGATGCCATGTCTGCGGGCAATACACTTAATACGTTTCAGTTGGGAACATTTAAGATCGGGCTAGGCATTTGTTATGATATAAGATTTTCAGAGATGGCAGCATTATATCGAAAACATGGTTTTTTATTTAGTTAAGTTATAAATATTTATTAAGGACGCTATTATTATAAACAATTTTGGTTTTAAGGATGTGATATGTTAATATACCCTGGTGCCTTTTGTACGGAGATTGGACCTTTACATTGGAGTTTATTAACTAGATATAGAGCGATGGAAAACCAAGCATTTGTAGCTGTTGCTTCTTCGGCCAGAGTAACTGATTCCAGTTATGTAGCATGGGGTCATTCAATGATTGTCGATCCATGAGGTAAAGTTTTAGGTGAAGCTACTGCAAAGGATATGGATTTATACATAGATCTTGGTAAATATAGGTTGTATTAATTGTTCTTGTTCAATCATAAAATATTTAATGGGTTTTAGACTTTGGTATACGAGAAAACATAAGGCAGCAAATACCCACAGAATATCAAAGAAGAACTGATATATATGACACAATTGATATGAAAATAAAATAAATAACTAATATTGATTTGTATTATTATATTATATTATATTATATTAATGACTTGAACCTAACCAAGTCAATATTTGAAGCACTACAGTTAATCAATTATTATTAAAATTATTCAAATATGTAACATTTTATCAAATGTAGGTAATTAATATATTGTACAACTTTATTATCTTTAGTTTGAAAAAATTAATTTAAATTCTTACTATCAATATTTAAAGTAATAATGTCTATTGAGACTCAAAAAATATAAAAATACCTATAATTTATTATATAAAGCCATCCAATGTAACAAAATATTTATTATTGTTTTTTTTTTTTTTTTGATTTATTTGTTTAATATTTTTCTGTGGGTTTAATTTCAAAATAAAGTTAATAAGCTGATAAGTGTTTCAATATAAACAATTACATAAATACCAACTGTTAACTGGTGTCTAGTAACAAAAAAGCAATTTCGGTGCTATTTCATTTTGATTGGTTCTTCTTAAAAAGTTAAAACAGACACTTGTTAGAACAGCATTTTTTTTATATGTTTGATGTACCTTATTTTTACTGTAGAATTGTCTATTATCTATATAATTAAAACAATTAAAAGTTGTTTTTTTATCACAGCGAGTTTGTTATATACCATAGGAAGTGATTAAAAATATAAAGAATTTTAACTTGAGTACTTTTTGATAAAAGCATTGTAAAACATGTGCATAAAATAATATTGTCCCATAAAAAATATCATACCCGATTGAATAATACAATTAAAAATAGTATGAATAAAGAATAAGACAAATTAGGAAAACAATACTCTTTTTAATTTATAAATATATAAAAATAAAATCAAACTTTTGTCCTTTTAGAACCAATAATGACATAAATGTCATAACTTAACGATTAACAAATTAATTCTTAATAATAATATTTACAAAAATGTAATTTTTTACAAAATAAAAATAATAGTAAATACAAAGGCCAAACCATTAAGTAATGGTTGATATTATTTTTCATTCTTCATACAAAGTAATAATTTTTTTAAATACATTTTGTTTATATTGTTTGATTTTTAGTTAATATCAAAACATAATAATAAATTACTAGTGATGATATACATAATTAAATGTTGTATTGTAATTTGTTTTTAAACACAAAAATTTAAATGTGTGTAGGTCACAACCTTTTTTTCGAAATATTAAACTTCTAAATGTGTAATGACTAATAATAGACAATGTTTAAATTATACTGTTTTTTAATAATGCTGTTCAGTTGTATCACCTTGTTGATTTCCAATGTACCGAACAATAGTTTCACCTAAATTATAATAAATATTTCACATTATTTAATACAGTCAACAAATAGTATATTATGAAATTTTATTTATACAGAGTGTATCATGAAGATCATATTCAAATGTAGTTTCTATGTGATTATTGTTAGATATTTATGATACACACAATATAATATGACACTAAGAAAAAAAATCTTTTTTAAGGATGATAATAATAATTTCTTAAAAATGGGTACTGAGTAGTTATGTGTTAACATACTGATAGACTTTAAGAGGTTGCCACTCAACAGAAACAATTTTGTGTAGTGAGGTTTAGTATAAGAATAAACTGACATATTATACATTTTAAAGGCAATCAATATTTAAATTTTCAAGAGTTGTGAGAATGGAAATTATTGGAAATTAAAATTTTAACAACTCGTTTAAAAATTTAAAAAAATGCAAATACAAATATAGATTTAGTTTTTATATTTAATTTTGATAATAGATAATACACATACGAATGCGGTTTCCTCAAAAGTCCATTGTTTTAACATAACAAAAATGTATTGCTAAAAACATTTGAATACTAATCTGTACAATTGTTATATACTGAATATATCTTGTAAACAAATACTGTCTATAATATTTAATACTTAAAAGTTTTTTTTCTGGGATTTATATTTATAATAAATTATCACCGAGTTGTCGAATAAGTGTCAACGTTTCCTGATGCCTTCTTTCTTCTGCTCGCTCTTGGTTTGCCGCAATTTTTAATAACGTCTTTTCCTTTTGGTTGGCAATCTCTCTCAGAGTCCTTGTCAACAATGTGTCTTGACTAGTATCAGGCTCCTTGGGTTTAGGAACTATCTTTGGCTGCTTAACAACCTTTCTTAATGTTTTGCCATCATAAGTGTGAGTGTTAAATTCAGTTTCATATAAATCTGAAGATAAAAAATTATTAACAGTAATGCAATTGATGTACTACAGTTATTAATTAATGCAAGTAATTTACTGTTAGCAAAATGTGTATCACAGTTTGAATTATCACTGTTGTTTAAATTATCTTCTATAACTATGTTATTCATGGACATATTGTTGTTTAATCTATTCTGTTTAAAATTTTTTCTTCTGAATATGGTTTTATATCTTAAACATATATTTTATTTTTAATTAATCAACTACAATTTCATCCTAACTCTTATGACATAACACTATTCAGTATACCTATTTAGACATTGCTCAGCAGTTCTAGTTATATTTAGTATATTATTTATGGCATTTGCAATATGTTCAAACATTTTTAATTTAGTCCTGAATGTTCTCTCTAGTCCTACTTTGGAAATATTTTTTTTGTACAAATCCATTAGTAGTTTAGTATCATCAACGCCCCATTCATTCATAGATTTCATTGTACATTGACCTAGAAAATCAATAATTTACTTAATGATTTATTGAGCATTTACAAACATGTTAGGTTAATATTTCTTCTCGATTTTTTTAAAATTGACAATTATGACCAAACTAAAAAATATATATTCTTAATTGTAGTATGTTACCATTAGTTCCAGAGTTCTGTCCATTATAATCATGGTCTGCTGACACTGAAGCTGTAACATCATTTTGTAATCTTTCCTCTTCATTTAATCTCCTTTCAACATTTGATCTAGACTTTTGTAATATTGAACACCCAACTTTTCGTTGATTAATTACTGTTTTATACCTAAATAAATTTAGCTCTTCCGTAAATAACAATATATGTATAATATATACAACTATCATTGAAAAAAAATACTTATAACTAATATACCTATTTTCACATTGATGAGCACTTCTGATGATACTTAATTTAGTAGATATTGATTGTGCTATACATTTGAACATTTCTCTTTTACTTTTAAATTTTTTCATTGGTCCTACTTGTGTAATATTTTGTCTATACATATCCAAAAGAATCTTTGTTTCATATTGACTCCATTCTCGGCAATTTCTTTTACCTGTATAAAAACCAATAGTTATTATTTAAATTTCTAACTCAACCTCTTCAATTGAGATATTGAAATAAAATACATAGTTTTAGTTGTTTAGAATAATTATATTATAACTTTAGGAGGGCGATTGTAAACTCTCTGGATTTTAACGACCTGTAAACTCTTTCGGGTCTTTAAGTACTACTGAAGGGTACATGTAAATTCTTTTCGGTGTCTGTTATAACTATTTTTATACTTTATAATTTAATGTTTAAAATAATATGAATATACACATTTTTAAAATTAATTATCATTTCTTTTGATGTCAATGATGTAGTTTCTTTAAAATATTCAAAAAATTAATTCTCTGATCAAAATATTAAAGTTCAACTTGCGTTTATTAAACCAAATTTGGATTACAAAACTTGAAAAACAAGAAATTCTTGGTAGGTTTTACTTCAATTGTCGAATAAGCAAAAAACCTACAACGACTACTTTTATCCGTATTAATATTTATTTAAATTGCAAATTTGAATAAATAAAACTTTTTTTGTGTATATTTTCATGATTTTTAATGCAATAAGTTCCAAGCCCAACTTATTACATTACATTTTTACATGACTCTCAATTATTTTGAGTGCTATTAAGATTGTGTTTTATAGACAGTTAATAGAACACTCAAATATAATGGGTACAAGAAATGCGCAGTATTAAATCTATAAAGTAAATTTATTATGAAAATATACATCACAACCATTTTCTATTCTAAATTTAAAATACTCAAGTAATTAGGGAAATCAACAACTAAAAAAATGTATTTAATGGAAACATTAAGTAAAGAATATTAACATGTTCACTTTAGATGACACCAAATAACGATATTTAACATTGTTCATATATAGTGAATTACACCAATTTTTGTCATGAACCTTGTAATGAAATACACTACAATTTGCTCACCATTACTATTAGTTTTTGTTAGAATCTTCTATTAAGATTATTTTATAAGTAGGTACGTGCAAGTTGTAGGTACATTGATACTTTAATATTTAAAATTTATAAGAATTTTTTTTTTAAATACTAATTTCTTCAGTGTCATAACAAGTAATAAGTATACTCAAATATGATCTGCAGCAAACAAATTAAGTAACTAATAATAATTTAATACTATTACGAGATTCTTCAAGAATATCAGTTTCTAGTTGCAGCGGTTCATCTTGAACAGTATTATTTTCATATGTTTCAAATGGTTCTTCAATAACAAATATGTCTTTTGAATCTAAATATTGAAAAAAAAAAAATGTACTCAGTATTTTGGTTCATGAAATAGAATATATTATAACCAACTTACCTATTTCAGTGTCTCGATTAACTAGATTTCCATTGCACACGTAATAAGTGGTCTCCATAATGTGGATTCATAAATCTGATAATTATTAATCAACCAAATATTAACATCACTTGACGGCCAACAGTTGACGTTTAAATAAAAAAATTATTGGAATCTCAAGTCTTAACAAAATTTAAAATTTTTTTAGCGTTATCAAATGAATACTGCAGATATTTTGTTCGCGTTATCATAGTATGAATTTTGTGGAGTTATCGACATTAAACATGAATAAAATATATTTTATATTTTTAATTTTTTTTTTATTTTATCCACAGAGATATAAACATGGCTTATTCTGTGAGTCCCCGTATGATAATAACAATATTACATTTCAGTGATTATGTCGCCTTAACACCGTCCAGCCAGCTGCAGTTCCTAGGAAAGTGTTAACATTTGAGGTTATATTTGAAAAACGTTGCGTTTTCTTATCAGCGGTTTCGATATCCTTGTAAAAATTATTCTCATTAATCTCATTTTTTTTTAAAAAATTGTATTATTTCGTGTTTTTTTTTTTTTTTGTTTGATTTTTCTTTTATTATTTTCGTTCTTCCGTCCTATAATCCTTTATTAAATTTCTTACACTAAATTAAGTTAACGACATTTCATCAATCATGAGTAAATTGCTGTTCATTCGAAACATTCGTGGCTTAGACGAACCTTCTCTTAGACAGATTATTAACAGTAAAAATTTGCCTTGTGGTACTATAATGTTTAAATCTGGTGGAGCTTGTGCAACGGTTGACTTTATGGAACCGTCCACTGCTGAGTATGCTCTGACACAGCTCAACGGTTAGTATTTTGCATCAGTAAAAAAACAAGTTCAATATAACTTTGTTTTAAATAATTTACAGGTATGCCGCTCCAAGATCAAACCCTTGCTGTGGAACCTTACAATGGCTTGCACAGTCAAATGGTGAAAAAAGCAAGGTATGTCATAGTTCTACTAAACTTATTAGGCGTGGTCATCATAAAAGATAAATACCTATTATTATAATTACAGTGATAATAATATCCAAACAATAATTAACTGATACCTATGGTTGATATTAAGCACTCTTTTATAAATTCATAATATTACCTATGTAATATTTTCAATATTTTAAACCTTATTAAGTATTGTTGATTTATTAAGACTATTTTTAGCATTTTATCTTTGTAATATATTGCAATAAAATTATGTAATTACCAATTTCATTATATGGCACATTTAGTGTATTCTGTAAGACCAGTGGCATACCCAGGGGGGCTAAGGGGTTTAACCCCTCTTATTGGTTGTGTTATTGTATAAATCTTATATAATAAAATGTAAAGTGGATATACCACTGTGTAAGACTAACTAAAATATAACTACTTTGAAATCAAACAATTTTATTAATTCTCAAAAATCCAAGACTCTGAAGACTCTATAAATGTTTTTCATGTTAATGCATTCTAAATCTGGCCTTATGTAAATATAAATGAGACAGAAAAAAATTATTAAATTGTATACTATTTATCAACAATATCAATTCATAAAGTACTAGATGAATATTATACACATTATTATATATCAATTGACGCCCCAGTTCAAAACTGCAACAACTCGAGTTATAACAAATCTGAGTTAAGCACACCATCTTATAACAATTACAGTTCAAAAACGCAATAAAATATAGTTAAATTATCGACCACGAGAGAGCATTTTTAATATTATAATTTATATTAGGAGGTTACATAGAGAAACAATATATAAAACACAGTATACCCAATAAACCAATTTTTTGAGTTGGTGCAGTTTTGAACTGAGGCATCGAAATTATACATCTACAAAAATTTGGTCGGGATTGTAAAATAATCTCAGTTGAAATGTAAAAAATAAAAAAATAAAATAATACAATAATAAACACAAATGTTTTGTTACTTTATTGTGTTTTATCTTAATTCTTAAATGAATGTTTTATAATCTATTAAATAAACGTCAATAGTTAAGTAGAAAATGAATTTATACTTCAAGTACCTAACATTATTATGTGACATGATTATTACTTTATGAACGTGTAATACAATTAACTAATAAAACAATTCTGAATTCAGTAGTATGTCTCTAAATCAAACTCGAGACTTCAATTGTTTTTATTGAATAAAAAAATGTTGAGTTTATATGTTTAGTTAATAGTTTCACATTATTTTGCAAATTTATTTTTATTTTCCTTTTATTTGGATTATAAGTTGTTCAATATTTAAATCTGTGAGGTACTAGACAATTTCAGTGAGCCTCACAAACTTTAAGATGATGAAAAATGTATAAACACTAACAAATTATTAAAATGGTTGACAAGATACTTAGTTTACACTGCTTTACTTTATTTTAAAGTCCAAATATTAATAATAATAAAAAAACGATTCAATTTATTTATAGGTACAAATGTACAAACCTTTAATTTCTATGTGCATGGTCGGTAAGCTACATGCTTTACCTTTTTACTGTTCGATTAATGTACTTTCCACATAAAAGATAAATCAATTATAAAAACCTTAAATTGTAAAACCCTAAATCAACCATGCACATTATTGAACACAAGTCATAAATAAATTTATAAATGGAAAATAATTCAAACTGTAGATATGTTTATTTATATGAAATCGTCATCATGGATGAAACTATAGACAACTAGTTACTAAACAGTAGACACTCTTGGCTTTCTTGTTAAGGGAACACCGGAGCCGGTGCGTTTTTAGAACTAAAAATAAGTTCGGAAAAACTCACACACCCTGTAGCATAGTTAGATTTAATTAATTTTGTTTTTAAATTTAAAATGAGAACATTTTACAAGTTTGATCAAAGTCTGATTTTAGATTCTGAGCGGAGCGATGAATGTATTGATTTTACAATGATGTGTGTTTTTTTTTATTTTTATGTCTGAGGACACCTTTTAGAGCAGTAAAAATGCTTCGATTTTCTTCAATAGTACTTTTTCTGATAGGAAAGTGAATCTAGTTGGTACTTTGGGGGGTCAAAAGTTAAAATTTCCCAGTAGTTTTCATGAGCGCCATGAAAAACAAATGAAAAATTAAGGAAAAAACGGAATTTTTACGGAAAACCAATTTTCAACAAAATTGATTTTGGTTTTTGGTATAACTCAAAAAGAAATGACCGTATATACATGAAGTTTTGACTGACTGTTTATATAAGCATTTTCTACACACCCTAGCATTTTTAAAATATTCTGACTTATTTTTAGCTGTTAACGGACATTTTCAGTTTCCAATTTTTTTAGTTTTTTTTCTATAATTGTCAATAAAATTTTATTTGTTGGGTAAAAAATCTTGAAAATTTACTAGTAGGCTTCTAATATATAGTTTCAAAGGCAGATGAAAAATATTAAAAATCCGTAGTCACAATTTTTTTTTATAAGTAATCAAAGTTCAAATTTTGACAAAATTCGTAAAAATGACGAAAATGTGCAATTTATTTTGAGTTGGAAATTCATAAAAAATTTTCTTTTTAAATCTAAGGTTTGAAAATGTAATACAAGATTCCTCATAAGTTTGCCTAATTTTATCAATAAAAAAAAGTTTACAAGCAAGTCATAATAAATTTTTATGAGCATTTTAAGTTTAAATTTTTACAAGATTAGATATTCACTCGATTTCTCGTGTAGCGATTTTCTTATTTTGTTGCAATTCAAAAACGAATAACTGTAGATGCATGGAAATTTCACTGAATGTTTATATAAGCATTTTCTATGCACCATCTAATTTTGAATATATTTTGAATCTTTTTAAGCTGTTTACGGACATTTTCAGTTTTCAATTTTTTTAGTTTTTTTTTCAATGAATATCAATAAAGTTTTATCTGTTGAGCCAAAAAGTGTAAAAATTTAATACAAGGCTCCTGATATATTAATACAATATCAGTTGAAAAATATTAAAAATACATAGGCACAATTTTTTTTTATAAAGCACTTAAAGTTCGAATTTTGACCAAATTCATCAAAATCTCGAAAATTATAAATCGTTGTAATTAAACAATTATAAAATGTTTTTATAATTAAGGATTGAAAATTGAAAATAAAATTTCTAATAAATAGTACATACTGTAATCAAAAAATCTAAAAAATACATTAACACAGTTATTTTTACAGACATTTTAAGTTCAAACTTGAACGAAATCACATATTAAAATCAATATTAACGATTTTGGTTGTTTTATTGTAATTTAAAAATATTATTCGGGGATATATTAATATGAAACTGAAAAATCAAAATATGGCCTATCCATACAATCTACAGTTTAATATTACCATAGAACAATATAGAAGCGATAATATGAATAATATAAATTCAACTTACCAGCTATACTGTGTAATAACAATATCAATATAATTTAAAATATCCTAGACTGACATACCGTCTCCGCTCAGAATCGTTTTTCGTATACAATGATATTATATCATTGAATTCAAATTTAATGACATCCATTATTCAATATACAGTAACCTACTGTACAGCGGAGCGACATCCACTTGACCCCCTTTTTTTATTATGTTGATTATATAAGCTAAAATATGCATTTGAATAATGCACAATATTTATTATTTTTCAGCACTATTTAAAGTAAAATGAAAATTCGGAGTTATATCCTTTCTGAAAAAAGTTCTCATTTTTCAGATAAAAAAAATAATAATCAAAATCTGACATATCTTTGAAGCTTAAGAGTTTTACTTGTAAAGTCATTTTTGTTGATATAATACACCGTATCAACCTACCCTAAGTAGGTATTGGATAGTAGATAAGTGGATAAGTATTATAACTAAGGTAACAAATAAAATATAAAATATAGTTTTTAAATTTTATAGACTCACGGAAAATTTAAAAAATCGGCTGGTACACCCGTCAGGGAATCAAACGCTTGCTTTTAAGGGGTTATGAATAGGCAATTAGTTTAACAATAATATTAAAAATATAGACCATTTGAGAAATTTGACTTTCAGTTATTGTCTATAATTATTTAATCAGTACAGAAAAAAATTAATATCGTACTTATTCAGTTTTGAGATCATAGTATAGGAAATCAAAACTGCTGTATACACCAATAAGATTAATTAAGGAAACTTAAACTATTCAATTTTGCCAAAATATATATAATCTATAAATAAAATTTGAAATTATATTTTCCGTATTTTTAAATTGCTTTAAGTAGAACTTATCAGAAATGTTATATTAAATATTCATGCTTTTTGACGTATAGACTAAATATTTTATTAATATTTATAAATAATTTTAATTCAAACCCTTCAAATGCCTATAAGATAACTAAATATTTTGAAAAAATGTCAAGTATAACTACGGTTATTAATCTTTGAATTACCACCAAATAATGAAACAATCGTTTTCCCGTTTATTAATGTGGAATTTTTTACTTTGAATCTACAAAGTACAATACGATTTTATTGTCTACCAGAAACCACCCTATAAGTGGAAAAATCAACCATTTTTACTGATTTAAAAAGTGATGAGGGACTCAAAATTTTTTTTTTTTTTAAACACATTGTCTTAAAACATTCATTGAAGCCTCTCAGAATCTAAAATTAGGGACTTGCACTCTAATATAAAGTATGTTTCAAACGTAGGTACATCGTCATTGAGCAAGTCACTTTTGCCAAAAACATCCAATGTATTATAATATTTGATTATTAAAATAGTACATCATGTATTATTTACTTATAAGTTATAGTAATTAGCGGTTCCCAAACTGCATCACGGTGTCTTTATACAGTGGCGCCGCGCTAACGTAGAATTTTACATGGTCAAAAAATAAATTTTAAAACCCAACGATTACGATTACGTAAATAATAAATTATGTATAAATTACATTTTTACTGTTTTTATATAATTTTATATTTATTAGTCATGATATGAGTTTAGGATAGGCGCCCTTAGAAAACCTTGGTGCAAAAGGACGCCGCGAGCTAAAAAAATTTGGGAACGTCTGAGTTAGTGGCCTATGTACCGGTAATAAATTGGTTGAAATTAGTCTAATGCCCGCGGTATGCATAGTCAATTTATGTGTCATATAGAACATGTTAAACTATGTCTTATGTGATACATAAATTGACAATGCACACGGTGATAAATATTTTGAAAATTTAAATTGTGTATAAAAAATAATAATAAACTTACCTAATTGCAAAAGTTTAAGTCTATAATCAATATATTTTCGCTGTAAAAAAATGTTATTTTAAAGATTATCTAATTTTTTTAAAATTAGAACTTAATAATGCTTTTAATCTACTGTAAATAATTCCATTTTCCCGCGGTTTTTTGTTAGTTTTCCCAATTGTCTAGAAAAATACGGAGATTTTTCCACTTTTGGCCCTTCAAAGTACCAAAGTAGTCCAAATTTCTTGTATAAAGCACTGTTAATTTATCGATGATTGAAATAGTATTTCTGTTGTAACAAGATAAGTGATCATCAGATAAAAAAAAGCGCACTGTAACACACTAAAACGCATATAATATAGGTACATTCCTCGATCCGCTCAAAATATAAATTTGTCTATATGTTCTAAATAAGTTAGTTTTTTTTCGATAAAACAAATAGGTACAGTTAATTCTATAAGCACATATGTTACATGTAAAAATAAATAATAAAAACATCTATTATAAAATATAAAGGTGGTATGATTGTGTGTGATATGCGTGCTTTTTTTATTCAGCACGTTGCCTGGATCCCTAATGTGCGTTCCACAAGCTTCAAACGCGAGGCTGTGAATCAAGAATCTATCTCTTATTTTTTTCTATAAACTTAATAAACTTACAAAACTAGGTTGAAAATATTAATATATTTTTTTTAAACACTGTATTTAGGCATGTATTTTTATGTTTTTTACTAAAGTCGAGGTTATTAAATTAACATACTTATCACGGTATTTGCAGGTGTTGATCCTACTTTCTCGTGTTAGTATTGTACAGTTTTAATAATTTAGGCAATTTATCTATATATAGAAAACATAATAGCTACATTTTAGATTATGTAAAATATTATCATGTATATAATCCATTGTTATTACTTACTATTGACATTATTTAAGAATATTTTGTGCAATATATGTTCCTAACTTTTATATATTTTATTCTATTTAATTGTAAAAACGTGAGCTTAATTTTTATCATTTTTATTTTAAGCTTAACTTATTAAGATGATAATTAAGTTATATAATATAATTTCGGTAAAAAAACGTCACAAAATGAAAAAGCTTTTGGATTCCTTTTTGTAGATAATAAGATTAATGTAAATTGGATTGTTAAAATTATAAACTGTTGGAAACCTTTTTATTTCAATAATATTTAAAAGAACTTCAAAACGACGTTAAAATCAGTATAATAACATTATTTTGGAAAATATAATTTGTCATACAAGCGTCAAGCATATACAATGATTTACTATGCTAAGCAATCCTATATTAATATATAACAGTCCATAGTACAGTTTAAAATTAACTTTAACAAAACTTGATTTGAAAATAATTTATTAATATAATTTAAAGCCGTAAATTTTTGGAACAAAATTATATTTTTACTATTTTATATCGTTATTAGTTATACTTATTATACAGTAAACGATAAGTAATAAAAAAGAACTTATAAGTCTTAACTACAAATTGCAATATTTTTTTGGTGATATTGAGATTTTTGAAATTTGTATCGTAATGATATAGGTATATATTGACAAAATTTCTTAAAAATCTTAAATTAGTACCTTATTCGATTTACTTTTAACGATTTTCTTTATTTTCCTCCCGCAGAATTGTCATATACTGTAATGTAATCGGTTTTTTCTAAAATGCTTTTTATACCTGTATCCAACCGTCCTAACCAATTAAGAACAGAAATAAATGAATATAATATGATGTGGTTATAATTGTAATATTATTAATGGTGGGATAAGCCACCATAAAACAATTAGTTCAATCTATTATTTAAACCTTCATTGAATCGTCAAAATAGGTCATGTATTTTTTGATTCTATAGTATTTTGCAATAAGCTTTGTCGTGCTCGGCATTTTTGAAAAAGGGGATATAACATTTTTGACTATTCTCAGACCACGTTATATAGTGGTAAATATACTTTCATTGCTTTATCATATATATTTTATATGACAAAAATTAATCAAAGGGGGGATATGACTTACTGGGCACACTTAACAAAATTCATGTATGAGCCAATAATCTATAGTGGGTTGAAAATGAACCTACCAAACTATCGATATAAGTATACAATTTATTGAAAACGAATCAACAAACAAACATTAATTTATGGTTAGGTACACATTTATATTAAATACTATCTGTCCTGCCCGACGTTGTCCAGGACAAATATTTGTATTTTTATTTTAATAAATATATTTGTACAATATGTATATCCCATATTTCTTCTAATTTTTCTTCTAATTTATTATAATGTAGCTGATTCTGCAGACTTCATTATTGCCCGTAAAAAAAGTCAACTCTTAAAATTGTTGATTGTTTAACTCCTTTTGGATGTAACACGCTGCAGTAAGTGCTACTCAGCCACCCCGGTAGGACAATGTCCTATAGCATATAGCAAGTATACATTTTGCTAAAATGTGATTGTATGCTTGCTTGATCTGCCCAATCAACTAATGTCAACCAATATTCAAATAAAATACTAATTTCTACTAATTATTATTTCTTCTATAACCAATAGCAACCATTTATAAACAAAAATGGCCATCATAAATCTCAAAATCACTGTTTGAGTACCTCCCCGGGTTGGAGCTTCAATTTACCCTCGTTCTAAATACCTTATGTTACTCAGGGATAATGCAGCATTCTAATGGTGAAATTTTTTTCAAATTAGTCCAGTAGTTTCGGAGTCTATTCAATGCATAAAATCAAATATTTTTTCTTTATAATATTAGTATATATAATTGTATTCGTTGTTTTATTGAATACTCTTATTTTTTCTGTCTCATAATTTTACTGCGCACTATATACAATCATATTATATTATATTTTTATTTTAAAATTGTACACGATATAAATATCTTCAAATCTCGATGAAATATTTTGAATACAGTAATTTATCAAAATAATATAAGCTATTTTATATATATATATATATATTTATGCATTATAATTATACAATACATTTTATCAATAGTTGTACATATATTAATATAGTGACATAGTGTAGGTATCTTATTTATTGTAAAATATAAAAAATATTCCTTGCTGAATGCTGGGTCGCTATCTACGGGTGTATTTTTTCCTCACACCCGCGTATTGGGAAACATACAAACGCGTATACAAATCATATACTCAATATACTTATATACGTACTATATTTTCTGTATACATTTACCTATACAAAAACGCGAAGTATATATAGATGCTCGTTGGTCATTCAATGTACATTCCTATTTGTGATGTATGTTAAATTATTCCGAATGAAGTAATGACCACTAGCGATGAAGAAACCCCGGTGTAGGTATTGTTTCCACATAGGTGTAATATCGCTGTATATCCAATAGTATGTTACTTTTTACATGTAATAATATTACATACTAACTATTTTATAATAGGTACGTAATGTTGTAACTTTTAAGTACCTATATTGTACACACATTTTAATATACATATAAGTACGCGTGTATAGATATTTTTATCATTTTATATACACACATTAACTGCAATATTGTATGAGTGAAGCGCAGAGGGTCGACGCCGGCGCATCATATTTCTGTCTGTTGTGTTGCCAAACGTGACAATGGAATTCGATGTGTGGTGTGAGTATGTGTGTGTGTGCGTGTGTTCGTGTATGCGTAAACATGTGTGGCGGGGGTCGCGTATTTTTGTGAGACGGACGTGCGAGGGGGTGAGTCGTGTGCTTTGTGGTGGGGTGGTGAGGAGTGGTTGGGCGTCAGCAACCCTTCGGCCGACGGCGCGCGCGTTTAATCCCCGCGCGACTCGATCCGCATCTGCCCCGTCGCCATCTTGTTTCTACACCCCAATCGGACGCGCGCACGCACACACCGGTCGCGGACACACGACGACGAGAGAAAAAAATTGGAAATAATAATAATAAAATTACACGTCGTTTTTCACCCTCCTCCGTCGTATTTGTGCGTGTGTCCTTCCTGTTACGGTTTTCCTATTTTTTTTCTTTCCTCCTATTTCGACCCCGTGCCTCTTACGTGTTATAAATAAATACACATGTATATATCATATAACGGAATTAACTATTATTATTAAAATAGGCATATCTCTTGTGTAAATACTCACGCGTACCTATACTTACACGTTTCGTCTGGGGATTTAAATACACCAATTTATAACTATACATTATATTTATAAGTTTATGTGGCTTTATAAAACGCTCTGTTTTATCCTCGACTAGAAATCTTATACACGTACAGTTGACGTTTGTTGTTAGCTTGCTGCAGTTTGTCAGTGTGCGTGTGAATTCCATTCGAGATTTAAAAAATATGCTTGGTATAATATTTTATAATCTTCGATTAACATCTATATAGGTGCTTTTATAACATCCGCGTGTAATAATATGGTGTGTTTCTCGGTGTGTATGACTGTATAAATAGTGGTGTTTTTCCTCAGTCATTCTCATATTTTTATTAACAACATTGCGAAAAACGACTAAACATAATTTTCCGTTCTTAGTGTGTATACTATCTAAGTTGTACACCTTTATATGTAAAAATATATTGTAGATTTTGTGAATTTTAATGACGCAATTTTTGTATAAATGCATACATTTATGTTGTATACTGTATAGTGTACTGAATAGTACCGTAGCGACATAGTAATTATGTTAGTGTGTTACCTACCAATTAATATCCGAGTATCGTATGCTGTTGATTAAATTTCAATTTGACATAAACCTTCATTTACGCAACCCACTGGCGGATTAGGTACAACTTACAATATTATATTATGTAAGATGTATAGTTAGATATATAGTATAAATATATTTTTCAAATACAGTCGCGTTTTTTTTTGTATCAATTATGAGTTTTAATCCTAATGGGAATATTTAATTAGCGTACCTAATGTAATTAAAAAATCTTTAAACATTTTTTATCATTGAACTCTTTCGATATTTTGCAGTATTATTTTTATAACCATATTATCGCACATATAATATACTATATATGAATCAACTCCTATTGATTACTCAATAATTATTATTCCGCCATTAAAATATAGTATATACGTGTTATATTTTAAAAGGTAAAGTTTAATTATAACTATTGTTTTACAGTAAATTTAGTCTATATATATCATATTATTTATGTATAGATGTAAAAAAATATGTTGAAATAATTAGATAATATTAAAAGTAGTTATACACATTTGTTTGTTAAATAAATAAAAGAGGTATGCTTATATAGACATGTATACATATATGATTTATGTATTCAGGGAAGACTTTATTTTACTATAGGTTTACTATTTTTTACTTAAATCAAAAACCTATACAAATATCCGCCTACTAGAATTTATTTCATCGCCATCTGGAATCTGGGTAAACTTAGACAATTGTAGAAAAACTCGAAAGAACATAAAAGGTTTTACCAATATTATGCTACCGATAAAAAGTGAAATGGCTTTTAAAATGACCGGAGTACCAAGCGATTACCTCAAAAATCAGGGTATATCAGTAATGCATAAGTGTGTATGAAAATAATATAGAAAGTCCAAGGATTTCGTCGAATCGAGTTTGTTTGTTACATTAATTTTGTTTTATTATTGCATTGTATAAGTACTATTTTTATTAATGCTGAGCTAGAATAACGCAAATTATTGGTTATCAAATTAATTACTTACTTTTATCTATGCTTCACTGAATAATTGACTAATTATAGTATAGGTAGGTATGCATAATATTCGTAATTCGTATACACCTGTTTTAACTACATAACAAATAAGATTCAAAACATACATACTGCCTTTCTTATAAAACGAAATACCATAGAGTAAATGAAATACAATGAAATAATTAATTAATTAATTAAATTTAAATTATTCCGTGATAATATGATAGGTATGTTCGTATGGATACCGTAAAATTACTCGTGTCTTTCCTCTCAGAAATTAAGTTTAAGTGGTACACATAATAATATTAATTGAGTTCAATAATTGTGAAAAATACTACGATATTCTTTATAATAAATTATATTTGCATTTTATAAACTAATTATTATTCAAATATATAACGTAGTATAGGTAAGTCTACGTATACGATTAGTACTACGACGTAGGTTGAATAATGTGCATTATCTTAATTAAGCATATTACTTATGTACAAATGTTTAATAATTTGAAATATATTGCGGACGAGGATCCATATAATCAAACTATATTTTAAATAATGTAATAATATACTACTAAAACGATATCTACTCATATTCCACGTTATCCCTAAAAGTATTATAGTGTCAAGTTGTCATGTTATAATATTGTAATTTACATATATTATATAAATTATAAATATGTTTAACGATTGTTTGAGTAATACATATCATTGACTTAATTGATTTTGAAACTAAATATATTTACAACGAATAATATTGTTTCTATAGACTAATTGCCGAGTATATTAATACAAACAAAATCAAGAAAAATATTTTTAATTTAAATAATATGATATTTAAATATTTTTAAATAACCTCGTCGTCTACTCGTCTACATATTTGTTGAATACCTATATAATATTCGTATAACTTGTATACATATTATGATATTATACTTGTTAAGCGTTGACAGTTTTTAAAAATTATAAATAAATGGTAGGTAATACGAATGCTGTGCGCATTCTTAAATTATGTTTTTAGTAAATTGGCCAAGACCCACCTAATATTTTGCTTGTACTTATTTAAAGAAAAAAAACTATAAATATCATTTACGCTCAGACGGTAATCCAAACTAGTCTGTTAACAACCTTTTTTTTTAACAAGGTAAAATAAATTATTCCACACATTATATACTGCCGCATGTAGGCATAAATAGGGCTTAGGAGAACTGACTGAACTGAGACTTCCCTAGACTATACAAAGTTCTCTCTCAATTTAAGTCTTCATTCGGCACCTGCACTAAGTAAATATAATTCGTTTTATAATTTTAAAACTCAACAATAAGAATTACTCTAAGAAAAAAAATGTATTTAAAATGTTGTTTTTATGGTACAGTATTTGATATTATATTTGATATAAACACAGACGATAAAAATTATTTTTTCTTTTCTGTAGACAATGTGTTAGAGAATAATATGACCGAACCTGTGTTTGTCAACTACTTCGTTTGTTTAATAGGTATAAAATAGATATTGAATGTAAATGATGTAATTTATTTATGTAAATAATAATTTGTTATATATTTGTAATTTGTATGTTATTAACTAGTTGCTGGGAGTGTCCTTATGACCTTACGCCCCACGTTTTTTGTAGGTGCCTAATTTATTATATTATGAGAGACTTAAGTCCCCTTAAACATTTCGGACTATCTGCGTCTATATTTGCGTCTATAGTATATACAGAGTGAATGACCATAAGCATGCTCACCCCCATTTTTTATTCAAATTCTGATTTTCGTAGTTATTAAATATAGGTATGTATTTAAAGACCACTTTTTAAATTTGTTGACATTATTTGTAGTTGATATTTAAAAAGTGTCCTGTGGAGATCAAACTTCTGTTTTTGAGATGAACCTCTTCTCCTTTTTAATGTAAATTAATTAGTGGATATTTTTTTTGAAAATGTTGTTGTAGTTCAAAATTCGAAAAAGTAGTTTCTCAATTATTAAATTGTTTATAATAATGATTATAGTCTTTAAGTTTCAACAATGGTTTTACAAAAATATATAATTTATGTAATATTGGACGTACCTTTTATTACCCTTGGACCATTTTTACCATTTGACCATTTTTTAATTGTTAGATTAATATTAATAACTTAAATTTTGAAATCACCATATTCCTTATATCTTCCAAAGACCTAAAAACCTAATACATAAAGTTGAATTATTGAATAACGACTAGTTAGTAGTTAGTTCGAATTTTTATTTTGATAAGTCATAATTTTCAGAAAAATTATTCGCTATAAAAATTACAGTAGTGACGGGAGGCCCTTACCCTTATTTACAAAAAAAATTATTTTGTATATTCAAAGGACACTCCTTAAGTACTATAAAAATTCTTAAAAGTTAGAAAATAAAGTATATTTAAGAATTCAAAAGATCAGATTCTGAACCGCGTTATTGAAAAAAAAGAGTTGACCATACTTGGTGAATCGTCCTGTAGATATATATAATGTATTTGACAAATCAGCACATGTATAGTAAAGTGTCATGTTCTGCAACTATGTCAGGCAAAAATTTTTTTAACCTATAATTTATAGTGAAAATGCTAACTTTTATTTACAGAAATGTAATATTTACGTATATATATATATATATAACTACAATATGCTATAATATTGTATTCGCGGCGAGTACATTTCTCGAAAACGATTTTAATCATATTTCCTATAAATACAATTACGGCACCTTTACCCATAATTTTAATTACTTAATATTAATTCCTCGCAGACTTCGTCAATTCATATAGATATCAAATACCCATCATAATCCATAATGGTGACTTACTTTCCATCTTTCCCACAAGTATTATCTTAGTCGTTATTGTATATACAGAGAGACAGTGCCTAATTTATTAGTGATTACTTATTACAATTATTTAGTGCTGTTTATTAGTATCGTGACGAACAATTTACAATTACAATGTACAATTTGTATTTTGGGAACCATTGAATTTTCAACAGTCATCTTCACATCGGACGTTGTTGCCGCCTCTTCCGTACGTATATATACTATACACTCCAACATGAACCCCGATTATCGTTCTTTGAAACTATATATTATTGTGTTATGTCTAATGTATATACTATATATACTATGTAAGAATATATATATACACGCGAATACGAGCCGGGAGAAGGGACATATACGCTCACACACACACGTATATAATATAATAATAGTAATACATCCCTCTCGTCATTGTCCCTCTTAAACTCCGTGTCTGTGAAATCTTGCCCTTTTTCAGTCGAATTTTTATTGTATTTACTTCGTCTTTATATTTAAAAGCACCGTTTAGAAGCATGTGTGCACGTATATTATCTAAAAAAAAATGAAATGATATAATTTCACAAGTAATTTTTTCATTTTATTCTTTTGACGTATGAGCCACTTATTCTTTTTACACGTGCTTTATTCTGTTATAATAACCGTACATCACGACCATTTCGTTAAATAGGGGGGGCATTTATACAACAATCATATTTACTCTTTATATTATTAATTATTATGTAATTGTATATATTATAGTATATTATCATTCATCATAAATATACGTGCGTGGTGCGTTTACGTATTTACAGTGATAAATAATATATATATTATATAAATTGCAGTGTGGGTATATATGGATATAAGATATCAAAGGTTAACGATTTGATTGAAAAAATCCAGTTATTTTCTTCCATCGAATAAATCACGAACGTTTCATTGCCATTTATGGTTTCCTACCTATACCTATATTGAGTTTATATTCCATAGGTACGTTTTATTATTATTTGGTACACTGCAGCTTGTATATAATTCTATATAGGAAGCATGCAGTCGTCAATACATTTTAGGTACACGGCCACCCTTATATATGACCATTTCCTTTTCTTTATTCCTGCAAGCGGTTCTCAGAATAAAAATCGAATTCAAAGGAAATAAAATATATATATATGTAGAATGTACATATTATATTGAAAATATACCTGAAAAAAAACATACCAAATCTCATGCATTGGTTAATATGATCGAATCATTGATTATCATACTTTTATATTTTCTTGCCACGAATTTTAGATTCTGAGCAGAGCGATGAATGTATCGTTTTTTTAATTTAATTTTGATTCTTGTGTCTGTCATCATGTTTTGGGGAGTAAAAATACTTCGATTTTCTACTTCAGTATTTTTACTGGTAAGAAAGAAAATCTAGTTGGTCAATTATTTAGAGTTAGAAATTCATTAACACTTTTTTATTTATATTTAAGGTTTAAAAATGTCCTACTAGATTCCTCGTAAGCCTTAAACAAAAAAAAAGTTTACCAGAAGGTCGAATTAATTTTTAATGATCGTTTGAAGTTCAAATTTTTATGACATTGTTGAATATTAACCCGATTTCTCATAAAAAATTTTCTTATTTTGTTGTACCTAATTCAAAATTAATTAGACTTCATTCGTTTATACTTTATATGGTAAAATATCGTAATATTGTTTTAAATCATATTTTCCAGTATTGCTATTTATGATATTATACATTTTTAATTTTGTTGTGTGCAATTACGAAATGTTGTCTCGTGTAGTCATGTGTGCAAATGTATAACTCCATTTCAATTGAATTTTGTTCGAAGAATTAATAAAGAACCTACTATATTATTTACTCGAGTGAGACGTGCTATTATGTATAGTAACAAATATTCCAGGGGGTTGGATTATCTTTTTGACATGCTGTGTAGTTTTTTGACTCAATACTCAATAGATTTATTTTGCTTTTCCAATCGCGGACTCAACCTAATCTAACTGGCACTTGATTAGTATCTAATGTTTTCCTTGTTCTGCAGGTATACGACTCAATTAGTATGCACCGAAATATACCAGTGGGTATAATTATAAATACATACACCCTATAATATGTTATTTGAAATAACTGAAATATAAAATAAAAATATTGACAACTACAATTGTTTTAAAACATTTAGTTAATTCACAAGGTTTGGCTGTGCACTGCACATTTTTACCTGTTATATATACACTTAAACATTTTAATGGATTTTAATCTGTGTACATATTTTATAATCATAAAAAAGTGGCAAGTGTGTACCGCTCTGCTGCTTAGTAGTTGTTGCTTGGGTCACTATAATGGGAATTTTAATTTGGAATTCAATGATATAAAATGGTTCTTCAGCGTATATAAATACACGAAAACACTCCCGCTATTCTTCGTGATTTCGTTTATCTGGAATTTTAGAACCGGCAATCAATAATAAAATTGTCTTTAATATTGAACACCTTAACTACACAAAAATTAAAAGTCGGGAAATTGGTATAGCACTCTGATGTACTGTAGGTTTCTAGTGGGTCACTGTAATGGGTGGTGTTAAATTTTAGTTTAATAATATAATATCATTGAATATGGAAAACGATTCTGAGCGAAGACGGTCGACAGCCTATATTACTAAGTTTATTTTGTGATATTATTGCTATATTTAAGTAGGTAATTAATTTTACTATTAGTACTTAGTTGAATTAATTTTTTCCGAATCTTGTTCTAAATTCTCTATCCTTAACTATAAACATTTAATATTTTATAATATCTTAAGAACTAAATAATTTGAAAAATGTCGCAGATTTTGATGAATTGTGACATAACTAATGATTAAATGCCTAGGTATAAAAAAAATTGTAGGTACCTATGTATCTTTAATATTTTTGAAATGCTATTATAACAACTCTAGGAACCTTGTATTAAATTGTCAAGCTTTTTGATTTGGGGAAAAAAATTGTATCTATTTTTATAGAACCTAAAACGAATTATTGGTGATTATATTGTGTTACATTTGAATTAATGTATAATGATAATATTTTATATTATTATATATCATATCATATTATTGATGATTATTGATATCGCTAAACGATTTTCAACTGTAACTAACAATTAATTTAAACGTGTTGATGAAAAATGTTTAGTATAAGGTTTAATTACGAAGGTGTTCAATATAATATCCAGTACGGCAATAACTGATATGTTTATGTATATATAAATATATTTGTAATGTACATATTTTGTACCTATATTGAAAAATATCGGTACATAAAACTAAATATATTTAATAAGCGAAACCAAAAAGAACTTTTTTATTTTGTTAAACTATACATTATTTGTTTATATCATCAACTTATTTATGGGAAATGAAGAAGTTAGTCACGTATCGGTCGAAATTCTTTACTTGCAGGTATAATAATATCGCTGTAATCTATATTATCATATTCATATGTATTGTTTATAATTTGCAGCTTTATTTGGGTAATGCACATAATATCATATTATATCTATACCGCAGTGTGTGACTACGGCTGATATATATGCTATTAATCTTTTATTCCCTGTAGTCTTCTCCTGCATGTAAGATGATATTTTATCTGTTAGTGTTCTTATAGTGCCAATATTCTCGAAAAATAAATCAAATAAGTTAAGCCAGATGCAAGTGACTTTCAAAAGTTATTTATTTTTTTGTTATATTTGTTGCACACAGGGCTAGTAATGTTTTATTTACTTGTTGCATTCGTGAAACAAATGAAAGTGGAAAAATAATGGTCTTTTTATCAGAAGTTGTTTTGCTACAAGTTGCATCAACTATCTCGTATAGAATATTAAAATATATGCGTGAAATGCGTGAAATGCAACATCTAGGTTAAGGTTGGAAGTGTTGGGGCTGTTATTTACCATGCATTGTCGGACCTGCAGTTTGACATTAGATAAATATATTATAATATATTTCATGATGTATTGTCAATACCTAAGTTATTTTCCGGCAGTTTTTCAATCACACATTTCGATCGCAATCCAGAATCTTTTGTAAGTTCGCTACTGACTTTATTGGTTTCAATATGTATACTTATCGGTGGCATTTATAGGAAGTATACAACTCGTATTAAAATTGTTTTATATCGACCGTTGTATAGGTGTACTAACAGTGTTCAAACGTAATCGTGCTTTAAGTACCTAATTAAGAATTTCTAGGTATAATTTAATGTTATTAATGTGAAGTGGGGTGCGTCGGACAACGACTGATGTATATTATATTATACTCGTCCGATTATAGATATTATAGCTAATAGTATCCATCAAATGTGTGTGTGGTCTAAGTAGTCACATATAATAATACACGTATTATATATATATAAAAAAAAATTGATAATTCTAATAATATATTCTAACCGTCCATCTTTATAACGACCGATGTGGTAGTTCCTGCAGAAGCAGAATTAAATAGCAACTATCTATATTATATACTATATTATTATTGTTTATTATAAATAAGAAACATACCCGGCCTCGTCGATTCGTTTCAGCCGCTCCTGGTGCAGAGCCATGACAGGACCTACCGCGCCAAAACCATCGGTCGGTACAATGAATATTATTATTATAATATTCACTATCGTGTATTATAATATATACAGCCGCGGTGCACTTAATAAAACATTTGTCGTCGTCCACACGTCCATCGCAATTTTCACGCGCGATTTCCTTCGATATTTATGCGTGCGACCGTTACACGCAATCCTATAAGGCATAAATTATGATGTATACAGCAATCAGCTAGTATATCATACAAATGTAAGTTGCATAGTCCTTATCGTCGAGAAAAAAATAGCGTGGGAAATTTACATAATATAGCTTGTGATCTATGTATAATACCTAGTCAAAATGTACACACGACACAATATTAATATATTATTTATACATAGGTGGTACAGAAGTGAATTTCGACCTTTTTAGAATGTGTTTACATTTCCACCGGTGGGGGACGTTGACTTGACTATATCGCGGGGGCCATGGGCATGGGCTGTTGTCGCCGTTGTAACAGACGATCACACGCACCTAAACTGCTGCAGTCGCACATAACATATAATAACTGTCCAATCATCGTTTATTATCATATTATTATGAAAGGCTCTACCGTGTTGTGTAAATTACGGTTTGGTGTGGCGCAGGCGTTCAAAAAGTTTGGCGGTCGAACAAACCACTTTTGATCCCAATCTGATATTTATTTTATGATGATCCACGGCAATATTATGTACCTAATTTAACGTATTACATTGTGTTTAAGTGGTGAGGTTTGCCCGCGATTGCTTATAATAATTTGATCCCCTGCAGCTGTATAATATACCTATACACATTTATATACCCATATACCGATAGGTGTCGCTTCACTTTTTTCGAGCAAAATAATCCACATTCGCGTTTACTGCACCGTGGCGCGAGATCGCCATTTTATTTTATATTCTGTAGCGCGAAAAACCGTCGGCCCCCGGTTTACCCCTTCTGAGCCGCGCGCGCCGCCATTTATACGACGTATATATATTATATATATATATATACACCAATTCGCGGTAAATCATTACAATAATATTAATATATTATATATTATTATTATTATTATTTATTTTTATTATATTTTAACGCCGTCCTCGTTTGTATTATAATAATAATATGTCCGTGTGTGCGTGTGCAGTCAGTGCGGCCATTGTGTCCCGGCGCGAATGTGTTTTATATTTTTGCCGCATTGTTCGCGCGCGTCGTCCCCATCACTCGGGTACGTGCGTGGGCGGCGGCGGCGTACGTATACGTACGAGCCGACCGGTCGGGCTCGAGCCGGACGGGACGTGGCGGGGGCGGCCGAGAACGTGCCGGCCGCGTATATTCGAGGGGACCACGGGCGTGCGGAAATCCCTGGCCATTATATTGTACAACGATGTATAATATGACGTGTGCGCGGGGCTTTATATAGGGGCGCAGGGCAATCGCGGGGGTGGCAATTATAAAATGTAGAGTACGGCGGACGACATGACAAAACTGGTGGTTGGATTTCGGGAACGGATAAAAAATAAATACCGAACCGGTACCGGACGCTCCGCTCGGGGATAATATTGTGTGGGGGCACCCACTTCCCTATTTAAAAGGAAATATTATATATAGGCGCATGCTCTTTTTCTTTGCACGTGCATCGCAGCAGTGACCGTCGTGGGTACATAATAATAATAATATTACGGGTACGTGCGCGGACGCCGGACGGTATCGTGCTACGATATTATTATTATGTATCTTTCCACGTGTGACGAAACGCACGAGCCTTTTCCCGGTGTTTATTTTTTCCGTTTCAAACGGCCGTTTCGCCCGCCAAGGAGACGACCGCGATACCTAGTCAGTGTCTTGACGCGTGTGTATAGTTTTTAACGGTTTTTTTTTGCACATTATCCTCCGTGATTATTATATGCCTATACAACAATAATATATTATTATGTACCTTATCGTGTGTGTGTAAACCTATATAGTTTTTATAAAATACTATATAGTAACCTGTGCACGCACGTATATCGTTCGTTTAAGAATATAACTCCCTAGCGATCTCGTCTTTTATATTCTCACGCAGGCCCGATCTGCAGATGTTTAAATATAAAATTATATTATATTATATATATAATGTATATTATCCTCGTCTCGTTCAATGTTACATTTACTATTTTACTAACGTTATTGTTGTTATTTACCGAAATAAAATATTATATACGTGCGTGGACGAACATTAAAATAGAATAGTAGGTACCTTATAATATGCACTGCAAAATAAGCACAACTGAAAATTTAACAATTTGATTATATATTAATATATTAACGAATAACGATCGACTTTTTATACCGACGAAAATAATATTATAATTAGGTATGTGTATTTTGGGTGCATGAGGCACCTTTGTGTACAATTTATTCGGTTTAATGTAAATAACGTAAACTAAACATTAAAATATTTACAACTTGCTTAATTAATAAGTTTATAATAGGTATTTTAATGTTCTATAAATAATTAGTCAACGATCTGTTTTCTGTAATTTAGTTGATAACCATGAATCACGACAAAGTAACAAAAATAATTTGATACTCAACCACTATAATATTTTATATACCTACCTACAAAATGTTGGACCTCGCTTGGTTTATGGTTGTTTTTGGAGTATGCTTTGGTTTGAAATTCATGTATAATAGGAACATAATGAATTGTTTTATGCTATTTTCGTTGCACTTACATCCTATAGGGCTGGAACTCCGAGGAATTCTAGGTAAAAAATTTTAAGTTGATACAATTTGTCATATTAAACCGTAAAAAAACCTTAGGTCTAAAATAATTAAAGGCCGATTGGAAACATCAGTAGGTAATCTAAATGTATTATACTATGTTCTCGTATACTTATTTTATGTAGTAATTTATACTTGTTTATGTTTATTATCTATACATATAAAATCCAAATAACACTGACTCACTGATCGCTGTAACTCAAAAACTATTTTGAATAGAGGTTCTTCTCATATTTTCACCGTGCAATAAGAAAGGATTTGCCGAAATTCACATTTTAAAGAGATGCTCAAAGAGGGATCTTAAGGTTCATTCGAAATAAAAATTCTTATACCGAATTTGTGCCAAAAACCATCATTATATTATGTAAATTACAAATAATTACCTACTGCTGAATTTGAAAGTTGGGTGATGACTCCGTCATATTATTACCCTAATATAAGGCTTAAAAAATATATATTTTTTAATTCTGAAACTATAAATGTCACTGTTCAATTACTTGTTGCAATAAATAATTTTAAATCAGGTACTTATCTACTGATACTAACATTTTTTATTTGTTTAAAGAAATAATGTGTATACATTTGTATTTAAAACAAATTTAAGAATAAAATAATCGTGAAATTGTTATTCTATTTATAATATCTAATATTGATTACAATTCACAACAATTAACCAAAATTGGAGATTTGCTTAACCATATTTTTCGCTGCATTTACCTGCTTATATTTGTATAAAAAGAAAATAATATCGTATACCAGATTTTAAATCGTCGTAATGAGCCAATTATAGTTATTGCAAGTTGCAATGAGAGAATGCGATAAAGTATTACAATAAATAACAATGATTAAAAACGATGGTATCATAATTACTAACGATTGAAATACTATGATCTCGGTTTTTAAAATTGTTCTGTAAACAGTGTGATAAATATGTTTTTATCTAATCGCTGTAATTGTACAGTTGTTAAATTAAAAATAAATTACAATAATCGGAAACAAACACAATTATACTCGATATATACCTACCTGATGATTTACCGATCATACCTCACCTATTTTATTCTTTAATAATAATTTTTTGTTATTTGGAATTTTAAATAGGTACACTGAAAGTCCATATTTTCAAATAATTAGATTGTTATACAATTCAGGAGTATCCTATTATCAATTGATAATAAATTTTTTTTTTTTTTAAATGGGAACATCCTGTGCTGTTGCAAGATATTAATTTGATGATATTTTTTCAGATGTTGACGCATTTAATTTATATAGACCTAGGATCTGCATATTCTCTAATCAGTCTAATCTTATTATTAAATGCTGTCTAGTACTAACAGTAACCCTAAAACTGTACTCTCCTTCAAAGTTAAAATGATATACATCAACATTAAAAAAAAAAAATCATATTAGTATTTATAGATATGAGGTGGTTCTTATGTATATTAACAAAAGAGTGGTATCGCCACAGGACACTCCTTAATTAAGATTCATGCAATTTTAACTAATTTAAAATATAGTCCTTATATTTATATCTTGTAATATAGTATACCTAGGTACTTAAACATTTTAAAAATAAGAGTTTTAATAAATTAATTATTAATTTAAAAATAGGGATGAACACTGAGTATTGCTTTGAATCACTCTATATATATTATATAATTTATATGTTTAGTATGACTTTATAATGTAGGCTGCGACGTTTTGAGTGTGTTTATGCAGTATATACTGTATTTACTGTATTTACTGTAATAATACGACTGTGTTGTATATTATCTTCTATAATAGATATGGTATTTTATAATATTTTGTAATACCTATACTTATTTTAATAAAAAATTAATTTGAGATTCGCCATTTTCTATATATTATGCGGTGTGCATACAATGTACGCACACGGTGGAAATGTGCAGTGCTGGTATAAAAAGAACGAAAAAAAACATCAATTATTATACGCACTCAAAATGGCGAACGGAACGGATTTCATTACCGGCCGTATTATATTATATGGCATTTTTTTCGCGTCTGTATACACACACACACATTATATATATATATTATATTCCCCGTGCATATCCATCGGATGGGTTGTACGATGACGAGTGCTTTGCATATGATATATAGATAAATAAATATAAATATATATATGACTTGAGTATATTCCATGAGGGTTGATTCGAGCAGGGTGCACGTAACGGTGCGCGTGCGTATGATAAACGATTCAAAACTTAATGGGAATACATTTATTTTAATTTCTAGTTAGTTTCAAAAAAAAAAAAAAACAGAAATCGATGGCAGTTTCATTTGTATTTACGTTGGTTTTTCGTATATTATTTATATAATAATTATATTATTAATTCATTACAACTTAGTGCGTGCTCATATTATATAATCATATACATAATATATAGGTATAGGTATAGGTTAGGTTAGGTTATACATATTTATATATTATATTACGTATACAGTACTTACTAGCATATTATTTGTTATACAGAGTCATTATTTTAACGTGCATCACTAAACATTTACATGATTATTTAGAATGTTTTATTAAAATAATATACCTATATGTTTATAAAACACTTTATATTTTGTAATAAGTTCGAATATTTCACTTCTTCTCTTGCTCTATATAGGTACTAGTGTCTAAAAAACTCATCGACTTATACATTTTTAATATGTACCTAGCTCATTATTTCTATTAAATCTTATGTAATAAAATAATTACAAAATTACTGTTAAGGTTAATATATGTTAATAAGGACGACTTATTCAACTTAAAAACAACTTTTCATCAAAAAATTCTTTAATCAAAACCAGATAAAAACGGATTCTGTTTCTGTCGAAAACAACTTAGGTAGGTATACTGTAATAAGACAATAGTTCCCAATACGGTAAATGTTATTAATCTCTGCTTTTAAAGCATATTTTTTACACTAAAAAGCTGTGAAAATGAATACTGTCAAAAATTTAACAGGGTATAATAATTAATATAATATACCTTAGAAATAATTTTTAAAACAATCTACTCTTATAACTTTATTTTTCCTCTTGTGGTTTGGATGTGACTTAAATAAATTTTTAAAGAATCGAGTGTTTTTAATTTATAATTTTCTATGAAAATCTAAGTGCTTATAAATGTATGATACCGACTGCTGGTGGTGGCATCTACATCAACAATAATAACTCGGCATATAATATGTAACGTGCATTGATCTTTTAAGAATCAATTGATACATTTTAAGTTGCTATTCTCGTTTCTATATAATGTATATCTACATGTTTATTTGACGTTTGTACACGACACAAGAAGAGAACATAATATTATTTGTATATAACGAGTATGATGCGCACACATATATACACAACACATGACGAATATTCATTAAAATACTTGACTCGTGTGTCATCCCATCTTTAATACAAAATAATATGTGTATGTGCGTGTGTGTACGCGCACGCGTATAGCACACTAGCACCTATATAAATATATACTACACAACATTTCGTTTTTTTCCCAATAGATCGAATGCTGCTGAAATGATTAGTTATTAGGATCTTAGTAGGTAATTTTCGTATGCCCAAAACTGTCTACTATACGCTCTAAGTATTTTATGTAATTTTTTATGCAGTTGTGTTTAGTTGAATTAATTTGTCGTTTTTACGAATATTTTCTATACATACATAGATAGTTATAGACATAATTAGTATATTATGTATATTGTCCAGTGTAGGTACTTATTTTAATTATTATATTAGTCGATTAATTGGCATAATTATTTAGTACGATGAATTGTATATGAAATTGGCATTATTTTTGTGTTTTGTAAACATGTACCTACAATTTTCCACCGGAAACAGATGGCATTCCTGTTCAATTTAAAACATTTAGGCGAGGAACGCCGCTTTCAAAATATTTGTTTTACTCTAAATTATATAAGACTCTTTATAATATGTACTTATATTATCGAAATATTAGGTGCAATGTAATATATATTAATGACCTAATCGAGTAATATAATTAGTAAGCAGTAAGCCATCGTTTTGAATGGATTTTCATACTTTTTCAAATTAGGTCATTATCCATGTGCTATAAATATTTGTACGACCCATTTACCGTGATTTCCAAAGATTTAATGAGAATTTATCTACATGTAATTCACTTCCTCTGCAGTGTGTAACAACAACAACAACATACTATATATGTGTATTGCGATTGTGTATTGTCATAATATATTGTTATAATTTATTATAATAGTACCTATAGTATACTATACTTATGATAGAAAATATAAAAACCCGAAGTTTAACGGGATGTTTGATTTTTGATATTGCTGTTGATGTAATCCGGGCACAAGGTCTTTTGCCTCGTTTTGTTGCAGCCTGCAGGTAGTTTGAAAATCCTGACCTGCTAAGTGTACAAAATATTTATTATATTCTCTGCGCACAAACACCACCACCACCATCATCCCCACCAAATCACTATACCATATTATATGTATAATGTATATCAAACGTTTTCGTTACTCGTTTGCCCTTGTCCTGTACATCGATATACAATATAGGTAGGTTACTTCGTATTTTCGTACTCTTATAGTATATAGTTAATATATAATATGTATTATTTATTGTGTGTCCGTGGAGAATATCGCATTCTATAGAACCATACATTAATATTATATTGTATTATATTATTATACATTAAGTCGTCTTGCTTTGTGCACCTTTTGACCTGATTAATGAAGTTTTTATTTATTTATTATTATTTTGTTTGGGAAGAGGAAGTGCTTAGGTAAATCCGGCTTTGAAACTATTCTTTAGAAATATCGTGTAATATTTACCGTTAAAAAAATCGGATCATTCGCAGTTTCTAAATATAACCCGTCCCTGCATGCGCCCGGCGCGGCGCCCTGCAGCTTCTATCACTGACGCACTCTTAGGATTTTACAATATTATGTTCGTATAGGACGTGACTGGCGGCGGCGATCCGCTTAAATTTATCGACAAACATATTATACAATTATGGTCTATTGGCCTATACAGCTATACATTTATTATTTATACGCGTAAATTCGCGTTCGCTTATTTTATCGCCTGGAATAGGAGTAGCGGACACACCGAGAGAAATGTTCAGAGGGAAAGCGTTGTCGCCGGTGTTTTGCGAGAAACCAGTGTCGTAATAAAATAAATAACAAATGCGCGCGTGGAAGGTCAAAGAAATGTCACGGCGGAGGAACACCGTTTTATAGACGATTGTATAACTCTATAGTACTTAACTGCAATGTTTTACTCTGCAAATACATACTGAACGCAAAACCCGTTGCCTCGCCGACACGATATTCATGTTATAATAAATTAATATTGTACTATATTATTATATGTTTTATTGCTTTGTTCTTATATCGATCGAATGAAAACAATAACTTATCCTACAGGATTTTTTATTTTTTAAGAACCTCTCAAAAAAAAGCACAAACAATTATTATGAAAATATTGTACACACGATGCTCTAAAATATACAAATATTATTTAATATGTATACACGTCGTATACGCATATTATTATTATGTATACACTACACTCTTTTGTATAGACTATACACAAGTGCATATTATTATAATAATATTAATACGAGAATAATATACCATAATTATAGGTATATTACATATTATTGCATCTGTGCTGATCGAACCCTCCCGCGCCGTTTGCAATCGAGCCATGGTTTGTTTGACGTGCCCGAAATGGTCCGATCTTATCCCGTTCAAAGTATACGCCGATAATGAATGGCGTGAGTTTCATAGTAAAAAATAAATGAAATAGAGAAAAAATACATTGGAGGAAGAGAGGAAGGAAAAAAACACGTTTACGTTCGGGACATCATACGACGTCGACGGCGGTGGCGGCGCGGCGGCGGCCGACTACACACCGCTATAGTTGGCCACACTGCGTTTTATATATATATATTATGTAGTAGTTCGGACGAGTTTTAAGTATTTTTTTTCTCTCCCTCTCTGTCTACCGCGGCCCGTCCGTCCGTAACGTTGTTTTTGCGCCGTGCGCTCCGACCAAAATCCATCACATCATAAAATTAAAAGTACATTTTATTTATTATATTTTAATATAAATATAAATTATTTTACAAAATTTTCGACATTTATTGTGTTCCGTCAGCTGTTGTTTTAGTTGTTTTCGTTCACTACCCGATAATATTATAGTAACGTAACTTAACAATAACAACAATTTTAGTAGTGTAGTAATAATTGAATTGTATAATAATATAATATCCGAACAGCATATTAAATATTATACATTATATTTTCTAATAGTATATTTTCTAAATAAGTTTTTCGTCGTTAATTTATGTGACGCTGTGCGTGTTTTGTGATAATCAGTGTTTCGAGCAGTAAAATTCCGTCGCCGTAGTCGGAATAAATACGTATATTTTCTCCAATTAAAAAATAAAAACGAAGCCGATTAATTATTTCTATTTTGCGCTGCCGTAGTTGACGTCGTCTTCGATTGTGTGTATGTAAAATTGCTACCTTGGTGTATAAATATTGCACGGCCAACAGTACGTAGTTTTTTTTATTTTTATTATTAATATTTTGTTTGTTCACTGGCGTCGACGGCGTAAACGCTTTTGATCGATTTCAAAAATGTTTACTCCGCCGCCGCTGCAGTACAAATTTGATATGTTCATTCGCTACCGCAACCGTGTCCGGTACTAGATTATTAGAATTATATCTTAATATATACGTATAATGCACGTAAATGTTTTTTTTAAAATATATTTTATGGGGGGTATATGAGGGAAATGGCAAATCAAAAATAAATATAGGTCGTCGTCGTCCGTTTTTCTCCCGCTCAATATAATATTAGATTTTGTATCACGTACCCTCGGTGGCGGTTTTCTATCGCGTTACGCACGCGACAAGTCACATTTCCCACACGTGGCTTACGACGTTCACCGCCGCCGAGACATTCCGATCGTCTCCACCCCCTCGCGAACGGCGCGCTTCGCTCGCAGGTGAAGTCGGGGGAAGAAAAAAAAACGCCTCCCCTGACTCGTCGTACCTGCCGCGCGTACGCGATACTATATCATTATTATTATAGCTCTCGTGTAAAGTAAAAATATTATTTACTTTTACGCGCTCGTTTCGTACGTCTCGTGCATATTGGATGACACTATGGCGTAAATATAATAATACTATGCGATTTGTACACCTCTTGCCGTGCACTATAATATGCGCGATGCACACACACACACACACACACACATACATACACATACACATACACACATACACACACACTCTAACCGGCTACAACAGAGGAGAGCCGTCGTCGCACATTCCTCGTGTGTGCGTGCGTGTAGAGGACGCGTCGGAGGAGAAGGGCAAACGCGCGACGACAACGACGACGACCGGCTGCGTGTGCGGCGTGCCGAGTTTATCGTACGCGTGTAATGTGTCGGTGGCAGGGCGAGGCGCGCGGGCGGTCGGGCGTTAATATTAGTCGTCGCCGCGTTCGAACGGGGATCGATATACGTGGAGTACGCTCGCGGTAAAATCCTCCGCCGCCGATACGATACCTACATAGCCAACAAGTACCGTCGGCGGACCCGGAAGAGTCGTAAATATCGACTATCGATCTTCCAGAACGATGCGATGCACGCGTAGGATATTAAAGGTTGTTTTGTAGGGTCTCATACGGTAGTTACACTATAGACGGTTGCAGCGGTACACGTCTATTATACCGGACCGAACTTATGCACTCGTGTCGTGTTTATGATAGCGTATATCACATGTGACGACTTCGGCCGTTGAGATTGCGAACGAACTCACATGAGATGAGGCGGTGACGACGATTACCGCTGCGACAAGTGGACTATTGCACTGTAATATTATAATATATTATGGTACATACAGTACTGCAGGTTGTGTGTGATAAATGATAATATACTGAAGTAGCGTTAGTAGAACATGTAATAAAATATTATGATAATTTACTGTTGGCTGCGTTGTGTGTAACATTGTATGTGTATTTAGTTCGAACACGGTGCACTGCGTAGTTATGACCCCGAACGACATGGACCAGAGTCAACAGCAGGCCAACCAGGGTAACACTCAAGATTACAACGGTTATGCGTTCGGCCAACCGAGCTCTCAATTCCAACCGAGACAGCCGGCCGTCCAAAGGTAAACTATTATATTATAAACATCTGGACCTTCTTTTCTGTAGTTTTGATAACCTTTTTCGCATATTCTGCAACTTTGCTAGAGCTTTAAAAAGTATAAAATATTATACAGGTAATAATGTACTATGGAAGCAGTCGCGCGTCCTCGAATGGACGAGTAGTATACAGTTAAATAATTTTGTTGCCGCCACAGCGGGGATCACTTCGCAGTTATCACGCGTGACGCTATCGCGTCGAGACCAATGGCGGCCTGGTGGTGGCGGGAACAACAGTAGTCGACTAGGGGGACTGCCGCTGCGTGTGCGTGGCTCGTGATGGACAAATGAATGAGGCTTTTACTCGCCGTTAGGGTTCTCGTCACCCCGCGTAACATGGCGGCGGCACGTCGGTTTTTTCCTCTTCGGAAATAATCGTATATGAAATTGGGGTGCAGACAAAACACAGGGAGTAGGATCCAGCGACTAGCGAGTCCGGACAATTCAATGCGCCGTGACTTAACTTCGTTTATTCTGAAACTAACGCTAGCCTGACAGGTGTGGAATCCGCGCGTCCACCAAGTCCCTTCTAGGTCGCTACATCCCACAAACCTAGGCCGAGATGAAAAAAATTGCGTGTCAGCAAATTTCCGTCTCGTGGATATACTGAATTGCGGGATTCCAGCAACCTGTTTCCCCGTGCGTACCGCGCTGACCATACTCGCGCGCGGTATACGCGTTTCGGCGGTGGTCAATGACCGGAAGTCGTTTTCGAAACGCGACCGTAATTGACGCGCTCGAAACGGGTATATAATATAATGTATAACACGCGGGTAATATATGAAACTCGGTGGAATGTTGCAGCTGTACTTTCTTAGTTTTTTTATGCATACATTATATTATATTATTATACGTTCGCGTGTGTATACGCGATATGATGCACACGACTATTATAGTGTGGGCAGTAAAAAATATAAAATTATATAGTCTTCTGCCCGACCGTTCTCTTTAATGGCCCTTATTTACGTTTATTTCGAGTTGTGCGTGAAAACTATATGCACATTATAATATACCTAACTTAAACCCGTGTTCGATACCGTGCGTGCGCTGGACGCATAGAGTCGCTGGCGCGCCGAGCCCTCGCATAGTATCCTTGTCGTTTGTAGTACTTGTTTCCGGGGTGGTGGCGACCTGTTTGTTTTGTGGTGACTTTTCGAGGAATGCGGTGTAGTACCTACCATAGCTTCGTAGGTAGTGCGCCCGTGATGTTAGGCGATTGTACGGGGTGTTTTTTTTTCTTGGCAGGTCTTCTTAGAAATTGTGTTTTTTTTTTTAAATTTTCATCTTCGATTTTTTCGGCTGTTTATTTCTAAATATATATAATCCGTATATTGTTGTTTTTGACGTTCGTCCTTGTACTGCATGTCGAACAATACACGTTTTTAGAAAACGTTTCCAGAGTTTTTCGTTATTTTTTTTCGGTCGTACCTATATGGTTTTTAACATCCCAAAACTAACGATTTTCTCTATGAATTAGAACTATATTTTGTTTAAACCTGTTATATAAAAGATACATTTTACCAATTTACAAATGTTCTTGTTTTTTTATATAGATGGCTCGGGTAAAAATATCACTAAACTTTGCTACTTGGTTAGGTAGGTATATATGAAAAATATTTGTTATTGATACTTCGGATTCAATTGTAGCAAATTATTGTATGGAATATTAAAAATTCATTACACTTCATTAGACTCTAAAGTGTAAATTCTTAAGTTTAGATAACTCATAAAATATCATATCATATTATATAGATATTAATATGTAGCCCTATATATACGAAATACAATAGATTCATTTTTAACGATCATTATTTCTCAAAACTATATAATTAGTAATTAATATTAACCATACTGACCATTTCTTATTTTTCGTAATTGTGGCTTAATGCATTGACTTAATGTATTTATTTTATTTTAATGTGAATATGTGATAATACATTCTAAGATCTGAAAATGTAATAAATAATTTGTACAGTGCAATACAATTTAATCCAAAATGGTAATGACTAATGAGTAATGTGTATATAAAATTAATTGATATTGTCATTGAGCAAAATATTTTTAATATAATTTATTATTGTTTAATTACCTATATCCATAAATTCAAGAAGAACATATTCATGGTTCACTATTATTATTAACTTATAGGTAGATACACTACAATTATAGTGAATTTAGTATTTTCTTTAACCAAGCTGTATTTCAAGCATTCACAATGCCATTAATCATTATAGTATAGTACCTATAGAAGTAAAATTATTTCATATTCGTATATTATTTGTTCCTAATAAATACCTATATTGTATATTATTACCTATTTACTATTTCGAATAAAAATGGTTGTCTGTATAATTTTTCTTACTAATTATAAACGAATATATCTGTGGAAATACAATACATAATATAAGTATTTCATATAGAGGAACCATGATTGTGTCTCGTAAATAACCCAATGAAACCTGCATTCTAAACATCATTATTATCGATTTTTTAATTGCATTACGAACGCTGTTCATGCCATTCTATAGCTACTAACGCTTCTAACTTTTTTTTTTATGTAAACACATAGGTAATATATGTACTTACATAGGTACCCCTCGTCGCATAATTTCCGATTGATAATCGTAGTGGTTTTAAAGAACAGTCGACAGAAGAATCCTGCCAGTATTTCCCACTCCGCCGCTATCACCTCGACAACCTACTCAAGTCCGAGCCAATTTTCTAGTTCGTTTGGTATTTGGCAATACCTTGTACAGCGCGTGATAAAAATATGATTTTATGATAGCTCGAGTAATAACTAGAAAATACAAAATCATCAGGGTTAATATAACGACCTAGTCGGCATCACGTACACGCACAGTGGTGTTTAGGGAGGAGGTGTGTCAAAGTTTATATATAAAATATATTTTATATGTATTGTATACATCACGTTAATCGATAATATTGCAATGGCGGTAGCATACCCCTTCATCAACTTTTAACCACCTCTCCGCACGTTCCAGGAGAAAGAGAGGGTATAAATATATAATATAGATACCTATATATTATGGTGAGTCGTGCATAGTATATATTAATGTTGTGTGTATGTATATAAAAATGTGAATCGTACGTAGGTACCCCGCTTTCAAACAGAGTAAAAAAGGATAAAAGATGAAATAACAAAAAAAATTGCGGGGGCCGACGGACGAGCGTGTGGGGACAAAAATAGGAATAAAAAAAAACACTCCGACTGCAGCAGCAGAGTCGATAGGAGGTCGGTTTCGCATAATATATTTCATTATCGCGCATATATACCTATATAATTATAAACGTAGTGCGGGTGGCCCCCGCGTGTTTTGCGTTTTTTATCATCCCGTCTATAATTTCAACTCGCGTGTGCATGCGAACCGTGCACAATGGGGCACGCGTTCTATCCATAATAACCCGTACAGCGCGGGGGTGTGGATCCTGCGTACGGGATGGACCGGTGGCTGGACAATCACGTGCCCGCGCCGCCTACTATATATGCGTATGTATAGGTCGTGTGTGCCGACAGCGCGTGTGCGTGAGTGCGGGGGCGTACGGTGAAAGGGGTAAGCGAATAATATGACGCGAGGAGGAGGTAATTTTTTGCGCGTGGGACGTGTTTTCGATATGGTGGTCTCTGCTGCGAGGGGATAGATCGTATATTATATTATAATATTAATTTCGTATATATACTACACGCGCACACAATATAACTACAAAACAGTCATCGCGCGCACGTTTATCGTATATTTATGATTTATGATTAATCATTTAAATTTTATTATATTAACCACCGCCTCCACAGAAAGTTATAGAATAATATATTTATTGAGGCTTAATATTTCTTCTACTTTATATTGTTGAATATGATATATTTCGATGCGTATAATATACGCCAAACTATACTGTCTATACTAAACTATCTGTGATACACGTTCGTCACTTATATTTACCTATATCACAGTTTAACCAGCTTTTTTTTTTTCATGTAGACCACTTTTTACTCTCAATGCCGTCGTGTGTAGTTGTCCTATATATTATATATGCATTACGTTTTACATATTGTGGCATTGCGTTATTTCTCAGTCCCGACATCCTAAATTACAAACACGATACCGAACAGTAGGTACATATAATATTATCTAAATTTATGTATAAACCTATTTATTGTAAACATCTTTGGGTTCCATAAACTTCTAATAGAGTTTAACACGTTCCAGATATTTGACAGCCCCATTAACTTCAAATTATTCTTAAACTATTCAACTATTCGATTTATGTACGACAACCAAAGTGTTATAAATAGTTTATTACATTTTCAAGATTAAACCATGATTTAAATATACGTTGCAGTATCCATAGAATTTAATTTTTTGTTAAACTTTTACTTTAATTTTTTTTGTAATATTTATGTAATTTTTTATTTTATTTTATTTTTTTGATTATTATAAAACGGCCTTTTTTTAAAAAAACTTAAAATGTAGATATTTGAACATAAGAAAGTATATATGCTAATTAAAAAACAAATAAACTAGTTATATAGGTAGATACTGCGTAGCTGCTTGCTTTGTGTGTCAGTTTTTTAATTTATGATAACTATATATTATGTATGTGTAGTGAATATACTGCGATGTTTTGTCGCAATCTAGTTTTCTAAGTTGTATACGTATGACTTAAGTACAACAATCACGTCGAAATAGAATTTGTTCGTAAATATTTTTCAATCTTGAACCGTTTCATTATTTTTTAATTTTATTATTACTATTGTTTGTTTCGCGTACAACAATAAAATATGTATAGCCATACTAGTTAGGTACTCTGGTATAAATTATGTTATAGGTCGGTACTTCCAATAGTAATATTTAGAGTTTTACGCATGGTTTTAATGATTGTGTATAACTACTATGTTCGCGGCAGTTCGGAATGCAGAAGACATTTTCCAGTGCACCGCGTTTTGCAAACATTATCAACATGGCGTTGGATGTTGGGTTTTGTCAAATTTACTGCTGGTTTTAAAAACAGTCCTTATTTTCGTCAACAGTCTGTGTCTGGTAACGGTTTTAATTGCAGAAATTCTCTTCTCAGCTTGAATTATTTATTACAATGTATTTTCATATTGTCTCGTCTGCTATAAAGTTGAAATCCTCTAAAATATAATATAGGCATGTATGGCAGGTATTGTCGTTCATTATTTTCTCGATTATAACCCATTACTATTTAAAATGTTAATTATGTCTTGGAGAAAACGTATGAATTATGATCCTTTCATGTCATAGTCTGTACACAAACAATACTATAGTTACCTACAGCTTCAACTTTTGGCTCGCCCATCAGAATTCCCGTGACAAGTACCTACAACGTACAATTGATAACTAAAAAAGCACCAGTTTTATTATTATAATATTAATTAGTGATATCTTGCCGATTTTCGAGCGTTGATTTTGGTATACTATAAAAAATGAGATAAAAATAAAGTTCCCTAATGTTAGGATAAACTATTTACAGTGTTCTGTTATTCGATTTAATATTAAAACTAATGCATCCTCGAAAACACGGTACGCATTATGATACAGTAGCATGTAAAAATTTAATTGTAATTTTGTGAATAGGTACTAGATAAAATAGATTTTATTATGGATTACCGTCAGATAAATCAATGCTAATAGACAATAGTTAAAAAATTGCAATAATGTGATAAATAATGCACAAATAGCTTAATAATTTAAGTTTTGCCTCCCCCTTCCGAGACCAAAATTTGTACACAATACAACGTGTATATAATAATAATATAATATGTGTATGTTAAATGCTCATTAAAAAATGTTAAACCCTTTCCCCCCCTTGAAAAAATCCTAGACACGCTACTGATGTATATTACATTTACATGTAACTTAAATATTTTAAAGAACATTATTCATTACATTTTTTCTCGATGTTTTTTGAATTACTGATCTTTTTCCTCGAGTTTTCATATATAATGAATAATAATTACAATTCATCGTTAATATGTATATTTCTCATTAATTTTTATATATTTATTAAAAAATAAATAGTAAAAAAATACTATTGTGACCGAAGTCTAATTAATATAATTGAATAGATAGACTGAATGTACAAAATAAGACAGTAAAATGTTGATTAAATATTTATTTTTGTGAACATTTTAACTAATCCATTTTAATGTTATTATTTTAGATTAATACTGAACCTTTTTATTTAAAATTTATTTAGTTGACTTGGAACCGCTGAATTTAGTTTTGCATAAAAGATTTTCAAAATAATGTATATTTTGTATAGATTTATATTATAATCTAAATAGCCAAGCCTGTGTTAAGTTACTCACACACACAAACAAATGCATGCATTCACACTTTAAGATTGTGTACCTACATTATAAATAACATAAAATCATTATATCAATGACTTTGACCTAAGATTGCTGTAAAACTATACTATTATTAGGTGCGATGCAACTTATCAAACATGGCGTGACATACAGCGTATGAATATCAGCTCAGAGGTAGATAAAATAATGTAGATTGTATGAAAGAAAACAAATCCTTTTTAAAAGAGCTCTAAAATCATTTTGAAGCAATTTATTTCATATTAAACGATATTGCCATATTAGCACCTAAAAGTCTAGACTTGTGATTCATATCTCAAGTTATTTTACAATCATTTTAAGTATACCATTGTATATGTAGATTGAGCTATTATCGCTGAACGTGTCAATTAAGTACATTGTACGGCTTTTATGTGTATTAATAAAACTGCCTTAATTGAAAATTTCGATTTTTATTTTTAGTCTTGACTGCCTATTTTGTAGATCCGGTTATGTAATTTAAACAAGTAAAAAAAATTTAAAATCTTCGTGTTTATATGTTAATTAATTGACTTTTATATAAAACGTTTCCTTGGATAATGTGTGTATTAAAAATGTTTTCAATTCGTTATTTCTGAAGACGCAGCTGTTTTTGTGAAATTTAGTATAAACTAGATTTTTTTTAATTTTTTCGTGTAGATGTATACAATATACATGCATTATAATATTTGTTCGTAGTTTTATACTTAAAAACTAACTAGCTACCTACATACTAGCTAGTACATAATATCATTTTTTTTATCGTTAACCTTCACTGCGATGTTTTAAAAATTATACCTTCATGTTTAACTTTTTTAGTTTTGCTCGTTTCAATTATTTATTTGGTTTAATAAGATGTACATTAATACGAATTCTTCACATCCGTGGTTGCAGTATTATAAATACATAATATTATAATATGTATTTAATATTTATATACGAAATTAATACGAGACTTTATTTTGATAACTGTACTTTAATTTTTATTTCGAGTTTCTGACGTTATTGAGTACAGTATTTTTTCTATAATATATATCCGACGCGTGCGTACGTAGGCAATATTTATTTCGAATGCTAGGCAATGACCCTTGGCGGCATGTGTACAAAAATACAAAACAAATTCTTTCCAGCGCCTATTAGATTTCAAGGTCGATTTACAATATCCCCCTATATTTTGGCCCGCCCATTTATATCTTTTTAGCTTGCCTCGTTTCTCAATATAATAATACTATAGCCTAACTAGGTGCATGAAGCAATAAATTATAATATATCCCTTGCCATTTCATTAAACACAAATATCAAAATCCAAATAAACTAGTCCCACAATATAATTTTTGTAATTAACCCTGTCATATTGCATTATGTTTTTAAAACATTTGGTCTTTCTTCTTTAGGTATTACTTTATAGGGTCTTGAGGTCTTCCCGTTCTATTGTAACAAATATATATATAAAATATTCCTACCTCTAGGTATGTTTTAGAATTACGATATTTTCATCTTCATTTCCCTGTTATTATGTCACAACCTATATGATCTTTTTATGAGAAAACTGTTTTCCGAAATGTATGCATGCATGTAATATTGGACCATATTAATTTGTTTATTTATAATAATTTGAATTGAATTATTTTATTATATTGAGGCTTTTACGTAAATACCTTATTATTAAACCTAACCACAAACTATAATAAATATAAATTTAAAAAGTTACTTAATTATATAAGAATAAAATATATTATAGTTGGTTGATTATAATTAATTTCATCCGTCAGTTCTCTCTGTTATACTTTGTATTATAATATTATATTATATTTATGCTGGGTTACGCATGTACAATCACTAAACATTAAACGTATGAATAGTGTGCTAAGGTCCCTTAAACATAATTTAGTGGCCCATTGGCCATGATTAAATCCATTAAATTAATAAATTGCTTATGTAACCCGATAATAGACGTTTAAACCCTAATTTGTTTAAGGTTCATACCTAGACACATCGTATAATAATTATGTATACCTATTGTTATTTATATTTTCTATTAATAAAAAAATATATAAGCATATATCATTGCTATCATGCTAAAAATGGTTAAGTGTTTTTATAATTTTTTTTGTTAATTTTAACTTAAAGTATACAACTTAATAGTTTTTATGTCACTTTTTGCAAGATGACAATATTTGTATAAGGTGATACTATATGATTAAATAAAACCCTACCTCGTCTGCAAATGTATTATGTATTATTGGTATACCTATCTATGCATGACTATACCTATATTATGCATATTTGTAATAAACTAATTTTGATTTTTGTCGTAGTTAAAAAATAATATTATTGGCCTTAAATCATGGTGGGCGTAACTTTGCAAGATTTTAATGACTGTGTTTTGGTTAGAAACGCACATATACTTGAATTACATAACAATATGCACATGGCGCGCGCGTTTATTATTGAATAGAGCTTTCGAGGGTTTTTATAAATAAGCTATATAGTTAAAGAGCCATTGAAATACGATATTACGATGGGCTTATGAATTCATCGGCGCGTATATTTTAAGTACGCTTCCTCCTGTAAATTATATATAGCCATATAGGCAATGACAAACATTTCAAATCATAATTCTTCTTCCTTACTTTTTTCGACTTCGCCGCATTATCATTGCTTTTAGTATACTATATTATATAAAATTAAGTTAACAAGATAATGGTATTCATAATTAAAAAATAAAAATTAATAATATTTGTTCGTACATACAAAAACGAAAAAAAGCTTTTAACGTAACATATTTAGGTATTTTTTAAGTATCAACAATTTTATATGTATAAATCGAGCATATACATTTAGAATCATATAGTTTATTTAATGTCCATGTGGCGGTTTTCATTATAAATATAGTTTTAGCGTGATGACTTGATTTGTATTTATTGTACAGAAAAAATGGCATAAATATTCATTGTAATTTTCTTATACTTATATCATATAAAATTTGAATCAATTAAATTTTAATTTTTATAACGCGTTTTTATTTGTGACGCTTAAAAAAAATTGCGTTTGTACGTTCGTAGTGTACGTTTTGACAGTTTCCTGTGAAATATCGTTTCATCACCGAAAAATTATTAATATATTAGAGTAAAATAATATACCTATCTTGGCACAACATATTAAACGCACTCACAAGTGTATAGGTATAGGTGGTAGTTACGCGTATTCTCGGGTGTGTCGTACGTGGAATGGTATGAATGGGTTATGAATTATTATTCAATATTGTGAATTTAATATTACACGTTACTTATTATGTACAGTTATTCGAGAATAATAACGTAATGATGTTATATTTACCACAGGTGACAGGTCCGAACACCAATAACAATATACCTAACATCTTCTGATAAAATTTAACGTGGTTCTCCATTATACGACGCCGACCTGTTTTATATTATTATCTATTGCAGACGTCAAATCCACCACGATCGGATAATGTCCATGTGGCGAGAGAGCAATGGGTGCCAATTTTAAATTATATGAAAACAAATTTTATATTATACAATTCATTAAAAATAAACATTTCCATATCATGAATATAATATTATATTATGTATTTATGTATTATATAATAATGTGAATATCGAATAATACATATTATAATTTATAACTAGAAAATGACTAAACAATTGACCAATGAATTGGTTTGGTAAATTATAAGAGAGCTGTTACCTTAAGTGCCACAGGTTTTAGATCCGGCTCTGCGTGTATCAACTTAAAATCTTCCTGTGGAGCAAAAATGTATATAAATTACTAAACTTGTAATATTGTAAACAAGCTGTTGAGAAATGTTGTATAGTATGTATTTACCAACTTATAAATCGTGGAGAGACTAATACACTGTAAAAGTTCAAATTCGTTGATCAGGTAAAACGAGGGTTGCCTAATCATGAACGTGACTAAAATAATGACTACCTATTTAATGGATAATTATAAATTAGTAATTATCAAATTCGTCCCAAGATGAGATTACGAGTTCTCCGACTAGTTCCCAAGTGCTTTAATTTTTAATTTCAATTAAAAATCGGATTTCGTCAACATGGCAGCGCCACCCCCGTCTTACCAACACTGCTTGGCCTACGTCTTTAAGCTATCTGAGTAAACCGGTCCAATTGTCAGACCACGTTACTGGTTATCGTTGGAGAATCGGAAACAATTTCGATAAAATATACAACTTGTGGCGACGGCTTCTGTGTTGGTAAAGGGAGGTGAGGATCATTCGTCCGGGCTATATTATTATTGTTGTTGACGAAATAATATGAACGTGTGTCAAAAGCGGCGGCGTGCCGATTTGTTTTGAGAATAATTATGAAAATAAAAAAACTCCTGGTCCCGGCGTCCCGCGGTGAAATTCGTTTATATCGTATATTATATATATTATAAAAACTTCATGAGTAGGCGTGTGCGGTACAGCGGTGTGCATTATATTGCACTTCTAGATAATATTGTATAATAATAAACTTATGATAATCGTATACCGTTAAACATATTAAAATATAGCGTATACCTATTTAGAATTGTTGTTTAGATCAAGATGATAGATTTTATGATGCTGGGATTTTAATTTTTTTTAGCATTTTAAGATAACTCGACTCGAGTGGTTGCAAGGGGACAGTAAGAATATAGACATTAGTAGATGATGATATTGTAATTTATAATACCATTGGATGTATAGTGCCGGATTCCGTAGAAAAAAGAATGGTGGTGAGTGCTGAGCAGCTAATTGAATTATAATATTATTATAAACAGTGGAGTAGTCGTGGATACGACAAATGTCGACTTTAATCGCGGACAGAGGGCAACTCATCCAACTTGGTAGGTACTAGGTAGGCAAGTTCGACAAATTGATTTGATGCAAGCTGCTTGTACCTGATCTGCCCGAATAACCAATACCAATCAATAATAAAAAAAATACTAATTTTTACTAATTATTTCTCCTACAACTAAAAGCAACCATTACGTATATAGGTATACAATTTCCACGTAAAATTTTATTTTGCCGATTTCAATCCGTTGAAATCAAAATTTTACAACATCTTTTCTCAGTGCACGGTGAAATCATAATATTAATCTACCCTCAAAATGTCAAGTCGACATCTCTTATAGGTTGGGCTCTGCGTTGATTATGAATCAGAACACTTTCGTATACATATATATATATATATATATACAATATATTATATACATTTATAGTAAATCGTCAAACCAATTTGTAAATTCTTTGTCGCTACCAATAGATTATTAACATCGTAATTTCTATAATCAATTTTTTCCAAAAGACGCTTTAAAACGTCTCAACAACGATACGATTTTATGCCGCCTTTATTTTGTATTTAAATAATATTATATAATTAATTATATATTTATATCTGCTTAATTACGACAGCTGCGGCAATTATTTAGGACGACTTACAGTTATGAGTTAAAAATAATACACTAAGGAAGTAATAATTAAAAAGTAATATCATAAGTATATTATAAAAATACGGACTTTTAAAAACATACACTATGATATTGATATAATTATATTTATATGTAATAATGCATGTACCGTATACGTGTTCGCTATGAATAACGACGCCATACATTTAAAAATAACTGCTCGCATATACTACAATTTTTATTTTTTCTCTTATTATTGACTGCTTATGTGCTCTTTCGCCAGATGAAACGGTAAAAACTATTGTCATTTCGCGTTTCACTTATCTGTTACAATACTTACTTGTTAATTTTTTTCTTTAGGTATAATTAATGTATTTTTCAATTCAAAATTAATTTTTATGTTATGATAAGTCGATCTAATTAGTGCAGATTTATACGCCACTAGAATTGTTTTTAATTTATGTCGAGTTGATAACTTTTTTTACGGATGGGCCAACATTAATTACATTAATGATTACATCTCACCTGTTATTATACACATATTAAACATTGTATTGTGCTTCAGCCCGTTTAAAATTAAATAAATAAATAAAATAAATAAATAAATATTATTAAAAATCTATAACTGTTTTCATTAAATGCCAGATAGGCTGATCTAACAGGTTTCATGTTATTTAAACACACCTAACCTAGTGTCCGTGCTCGGTCGTTTAACTAGGTATAGGTTGGCGGATGAGTCGAGTACTTACTTAGAATTCGTTTAGCAAACATAAATATATTATGTTTCAATGTAAGGTCAATGTAATCATCGGACATTGTATAGAGCGATTGTATTATTTATTGTTGATTGAATTAAACGCGCTTACGTTTCGTCAATGATCGAGGGGAATTCATATATACCTACAAAAAAACCTTACTACTAGAAACTTATATCGCTGACAATTGTTATATTCGATGGTCGTTTTAGGAATAATTTCGGTGACTTTGATCCGATTTACTATTTGATCTTACATAATATGTATGCAACGTTTAAGTGGGGTGGAGCGGGGAAGCCGGCGATTAAACATTTTTGTTTCCGTTCCAGTTTCACTCTTTACCACCGGTCTCATATTTGTTTTTGCATGCGTGGTGTGCAAAACACTACTCCCACATTATATATCCGCATCTAATAATTTCTACTGGGGTAGTCGTCGATAGTCTAACTAATTATATACATACGCTCTCTCCACGACTGAACCGCAAAGGCACCCAGAAGGCACCTGAAGTCCTTTATGTGTACCTACCTACTCTTATTAAGGATAACGACCGGGGTGAAGAGTCTTCGAACGACATTAGCGCGACATATTGTCATTTTTTATTAACTCGTTGCGTCATTGAGGATTCTCTCTCTATCTATCTGTCTCGTCAAATATTAGAGCAGTAAATTGTCTGCGTCATCGTCGAAAGGTGTTCAATTAATTATGAAACATAGTCGTTTAAAAATAATGTCGTTTCTCCCACGCTCTTCTCGAGTGTGCGCGCGCGCGTGTGTGTATGTCCGTTATCGTTACAATTATTTATGTCGCGTACAGGAAAAAGAATATCGCCCAACGAGAGGTTTTTTTCGATTTGTGCGTGATTTATACCATTTTGTTGAAATAGTGAATTCGTTGAAATCGTCGAATTCTATCCCTATAATTGCATTATTACGTACGAATATGAAACCGAGGATCGTCTTTCCGGTTAGGTTCTTGACCGTTCGAATCTCTCTCGATTTTGTTCGGCCAAAATTGTACAATATTTCTCTCGCTCGTCACACACTAACGTAAACCGACAGTACTACGGAAGGCAGGACGGTTGTTGTCGTCGTGTAGGGTATTCGACATCCGATACCGCCATACCACGGCTGCCGCAAACAGAGTATACCGCTAACACGGTGTACACTCCACCGACTCAGTACAAACAAAATCCTACTCTGTCCTAGCAGCAGCAGCAGCTGTCTACTACTACAACCACCACATTATAATATTATTTCGTTCGTCGATCGATTTGGTACGCCACCCGGAGGGGACTATAAAATACTTCGACGGTTGGTTTTCGTTTCGTTAATCTTGTTAGTATACTTATTTAACTTAATTTCCTATACAGTAAGTCGTATACCTCACGATAATGAATTCATTAACAACGAATGTACGAAAGGCATTACAATAAAATTTACAATTTATTGATAACGGGAGCGTTCCGTAATCGGCATTCGGCGGTCACACTGTCGGGCGCGGCGGATCCGGGTCCGGCGCGGCTGGCTGTATAAAAATAAAAAAAAAACACCGGCAACGTGTACACTAACTGGCCGCAAACGCCGGGTGCCTGCGACGGCGATGACGTGGCAACACTGTCGGACGGCGTTCGCGGCGCCGCCACCTACACTCCCTCCGCCCTGTAATTCCTATTTCGTCTCTTCCCTCGGACCGCCGGGCGCCGACGTTTGCGAAATCGAAAACCCAATGACGATAACGCTAACGCAGTTACCCAGTAACGCACACCTACACAAAAACAAGACCGAATACACACACTCACTACTCACACGCTGTCGTTGTACGATATTTTTGTACACAATAAATATTAAGTAATAATATCGATAATATTATCATAATCATACACTTGTCAACGATAACCGTGTGTGTGTAAAATAAGTGTAAAATAATAATGATATACTAGTAGTAGTAGTAGTAGTACTACAGCAACTGTCAACTGTTGTAGTAATAGTACGTTTTGCTGTCGTAGTATATTATTCCACGTAGTAGTACCTATATAGTAATAACGATTAACGAACGTATTACGATAATAATAACAATGGTAATAATTAATAAACGATAATAAAAGCGTAACACGGATGCACAGCGACCCAGAGTCATGCGGGACGGTAGTAGATAAAGAAACCGTTGCGGTGTAGGGACGGACTGATGAATTACTGATTAGGGAGGTGCGCCGTGTCTGTGTGTAGTACTGCGGCCAAGTCGTCGTGGTAGCGGCGGCGGCGGAGGAGGACGTCGTTTCGCAACAATGTCGACCATTATTTTCGGTACACGTTCGATGTTCTTCGCATCACCGCTGTCCGTCAACCTCCCGCACCCTCGACACGATGTCACAACACGTCGTGATATTCGCCGCAGCGGACGCACGTGGTCCACCGCCTTCCGATTTACTCGCGCCGGCTTTCAATAATCTTCAGTCTCGTTTTCGTTCTCGTTACAGCTCCAACAAGATCGTGATCAGCAACGTGCCCAGCGGTGTTCGATTCGAACAGTTGGATCAGATATTGTTGCAGTTTGGCCAGGTCAAAGACATCGAGAAGCTCAGCCAACGCGATGGACCGACTCAGGTCATACAGATTACGTTCGAATCCGCCGAACAAGCACACAAGTGAGCATACAAATTAGCACCATGCACAGACTAGACACTCTAGAACCATTCAAAATTAGTTTCTCCAATGTTACGTTTTGTGACTGTGAACTCGTTAGCTTCCGGCCATATTTTTCGAATTATTTATTTGATACTATGATATTTTTTATACTGATGACATTGACCCTTAACGATGTCATAACGATTATGACATAGTTGTGGAATTGTATAGAATAGCACAATTAAGCACTAGGTATTCTAATGTCTAATGTAAAATGCGTATCTGTAGTAAACGTACATTTGCCATTTACTTATTAAATGTATCTTATTGTTATAGTGCATTAGCCAATTTGCCAGGCTTGGAGCTTGAGGGTTGCCAGATAAAAGTTGAACCAGCTATGGAAAGGAGAAATCGAAGTGCTATAAGACAAAGAACGTATGGCGCTCCTGGCGCTACTCCTACTATTGGGAACAGACAAACAGAGTTCCCGTTACGTATACTAGTGCACAGCGATATGGTTGGTGCAATTATTGGCCGAGGTGGTTCTACGATCAGACAAATAACCCAACAGACCAGAGCCAGGTAAAATAATATATGTTATTATTAATGGTATTATTTTATCTATTTAAAAAGAAAGTTTTGGTTAAGTTAATCTGTTATTGTTTTGAATTATGTAATTGCAATATTAAAAAATAATTTATATTTCAGGGTTGATGTTCATAGAAAAGATAATGTTGGCTCCTTGGAAAAAGCTATAACAATCTACGGTAATCCAGAAAATTGCACTAACGCATGTCGTAAAATTTTGGAGGTCATGCAACAAGAAGCTACTAACACTAATAAAAGGTAATAATCCTAAATCAATCTTACCTAACTAATTCATTGCACTAAATCTGAGAAATAATGTGTTACATAAAACTTCTATTGTATGAATTTCTTAATTATATATTTTTAGCGATGTGATACTGAAGATCTTAGCTCATAATAATCTGATCGGTAGAATAATCGGAAAGGAGGGTAATACGATCAAGAGGATTATGTCTGAGACTGAAACAAAAATTACTGTATCTAGGTAAGTAAAAATACAAACATGAACATGTTTGTAAAAATTAGATAGTAATCAATAATTCAAAATAATTATAGCATAAATGACATCAACAGCTTCAACTACGAAAGGATAATTACTGTCAAAGGCTCAATAGAGAATATGTCTAAAGCAGAGGCTCAAATTAGCGCAAAGCTCAGACAGAGTTTTGAAAATGATCTACAATCGATGGCTGTAAGTATTTACTCTGCAATTATTATTTAATTGGTACTTATAATATAGTTCAATTTATTGACCTTACATTACTTATGTTTAGCCTCAAACTGTTATGTTCCCTGGACTTCATCCAATGGCAATGATGTCAGCAACAGGTATAACTTATCCAGGCCGCGGTGGTCCAACTAGTTATCAACAATTTGCACCAGCACCATATCCTCCCATGTACCCTTCTACCATTCCGCCAATCAACCCAGCTCTGGCTGCAGATGTACAGGTACATTTACAAATTTTTATAAATACATTATATTTTATAACACTTGATTTATTTTTGTTTAATGCATGTGAATATTATTTAATTTTAGGAAACAGCATTTTTGTTTATACCAAACAGTGCCGTTGGTGCTATAATTGGTACTAAGGGTTCTAACATCCGTAGTATGATAAGATTTAGTGGGGCATCAGTCAAAGTTGCATCTACAGAAAATGAAAAACAAGGAGTAGTAGGTAACGCAGGTGACGCAAACAGCGCACAACAAGCTAGCCGAAAAGTAACAATTGTTGGTACAGCTGATTCCCAGTGGAAGGTATAATACAAATCGATTTTATCATTATCACTATATCTTGGAGTAGATGACTCATTTTTTTTTCATTCATTTTATGACGTTTTGAAGTATTTTTTTTAATTGTGCGTCATTTCACTAATTTTCACTAATAGAAAAAAAAATCACAACTCTGTATTGTTTAATATTTATATAGTTCAATAGTTTTATAAATAAAATTAATTGTTGTTACCTAAATTTGAAAAATATTCAATTAACATAATTATTTTTTATTTTTTTTTACAAATTATACATTTATACAATTTTTCTTAAAAATAATATTATAGGTACATACTATTTTATTTTTTAACTTAAATATTCGGTTTATAAAACGTATTTTCATGGGCATCAACATTTTGAAGTCATATTTACTTTTTTCATGTCATAGTTAAATTTTTTTTGGTCATCTATTTCCATGCCTTAGTCATTGCGTTTAAATTTAAATAATTAATTGTTGCTCTTTTACAGGCTCAAGGTATGATATTTGACAAATTGCGGGATGAAGGTTTTGTCCCAAACAATGAAGAAGTTAGATTGACTGTAGAAATATTGGTGCCTAGTAGCCAAGTTGGTCGCATAATTGGTCGCGGTGGATCTAATGTTAGAGAATTGCAAAGAGTAACTGGATCTATAATTAAACTACCAACACAAGGATCAACTGATGGCACTGAAGATACTACCACAGTACACATTATTGGCCACTTTTTGGCTACGCAAGTGAGTCACTTATAATTATATTTTTATAATGCTTTTTAAATAAAAATGATTAATATGCTTATGTTTGAATTCTTAGTCGGCTCAAAGAAGAATCCGTTCGATGGTTGCGTCTGGAGCAAACCCAGTGCCACGTCCACAACAACGCAACAGCAGACCCACAGAAACACCACAACAGTGAGTCGATGACAGTTACCATTAGTTCCTGGCAAATATATCTCCTCCACCGACGTTTTTGAACATTTCTACATAACAAATAATGATATTTGCATTATACATTATTGTTGTCGGTTTATTTGCTACAGGAACTAATGGCTGTCTTTCCTCACAACAAATTAAGAGCTACTGTTGACCTTATAGGTCAAAGGAGGGGATGTGACTGATTGCGTGACCAAGAGTACAAACGATTGTTAGGGTATAGACAGAGACGATTTTTGCCTCTATCTACCTTTGACAATCGGCTCTTTTTATACATGATTTAAGTTAGGGATTTTTTTTTTTATTAAAAAAAGAGGGAGACAAAATTTTGAAAAAAATACCTTTTTTTTCCTTAAATTTATTTTTGATAAATTGTTAAAAGTTATTTAATTTTTAATTTATTAATTTTTTTTTTGTTAATTTTTTTTTATATTTAAAAAGTATATATTATATATATATTTATATATTTATAAAAATTTTATAAAAAAAAAAAAATAACTATGGTAGGATGTAGCTCTCCCTTCCCAGGAGGGTTGCATAGAAAATGGAGATACAAAATTTCAAACTAAGTTACAACACCCCTCAAAATTAAAAACTAAAGTAAAACATTTTTTTTTTGATATTTCTAATTAACATCTTCTCCCATCAAAACAACTTAAATAAAACGCAATCTATTATTACTTTTTTTTTTTTGCTCTTTTACTAGGTTAACACATTGACCTGGCTACAAATTTAGCGATAATCCATCCATCCCCCACTTACAAAAATTAAACAATGCCACAGTAGCATTTCTAAATGGACTAGTAGGAGGTCTAGTCCATAAAATAATTGTTATACTTTATTTAATTATAAATAATAATATAAAAAATATATATTGTTGACATTTAACAATTTTGTCTCCAGCATCTTGTTCTAGACTTACATACTAAATAATCAACACATACTCAATTTACTATGGGCATTATATAATTATAAAATTATAATTCAAAATAACTGTCTGTGACTTAAAACATTGTGATTCACATCAATAGAATATTTTTTTTGTAATTTATACACTACACAATAGTTTATATACAGTTTTATTGTTATATTTAAATTTAATAATATATATTTAGAACAAGAACGCTCTGACCAAGCAACCCCAAGCTTTACGAAGCGCTTAACCAAAGATTCATTATACATAGTTCGGTTACTGGGGGAATTATAAACAATTATTGACTTTACATTTTTTTTTGGTTATAAAAATGTCGTGAAACACTAATTATTATTATTATTAACGCAACTTCATGGGCATTTGAATATGTAACAAAAAAAAATTAAATATACAGAATAATTGAAAGTTAATTAATTATTATTATTACTATTATAGGATAGGCATTAGTAGATTCGTGGGCATATTTCCTCCCGTATCTATTTTTTCGTTTTAAATTTATAATTATACATTCATTTTGTACTTGAAATAGTAGTTAAATCTGTACAGACGGCCGTTTGTATCTTGAACCATTACCGATGTTGTTATATTTTATAATATCAACAAATTTATATTAGTTATAGTTGAAATTAAAACGGCTGATTGATATGATAACACATTTTATATTAATTGTACAAAAACGTAAATGGGGTTTATGTTTACTACTGCTGGATATCCACCAATCCCTATTTACAATAATTATACATGTTTTACAACTTAAAAAAAACAAAAAACAAAAAAAAATTGGATTATTCAATATTTATGTGTATTTTAGAACTATATTATAAACCATTTATTATTTAACTTTTTTTTCAATTTGAAATTGTGAAAATAACGTCATTTATTTTACATTTAACCAAAAATCAATATTACAAGATAATAATGAAATAACTTTATTGTGCTCGTCTTTAGTTTTTATTCTTATTATTTATTATTATTATATCTTTGAGTGCTTCATTTTATAGTTAATCTCATTTTTGGGCTTTATTTTTTTTCTTGGACAAAGTAATCACTGTATTTATGACATGAACGCATATACAATTTTTTTTATTTATGTCTACTATTTATATTTTAAAGCTTGTAATTGTTGTTTTATTAGAAAACAGTACAAGCTTATGGCAAGAATACCCAATTGGTTAATAATAATTTACCTTTTTACTTGTCAATTTTAATTTTAATTTAAAGAAGAAGTAGTACTTTTTACACAAAATATAATAATTTTTTCTCTTTAAAACAACAAAGTATATAATTTAAATTACACTTATTGATTTGTGTGGAATCGGTTGTTGCATAAAGTTCTGAATAAACTTCATATTTAACACATTTTCAGGCGTTCAAGTCATTAGATAAAAACAAAACTTAAGAATAAAAAATATAATATATTTATGTATGTATTTAGATCACCCATAAGCCGTAAATAAAATAACACAAAAATTAGCATTGTAATATTTATAGAATTATTGTACGCTTTATATTTTTTTCTTAAAAAATTAAATTTTTTATTTCAAAACTTATCATAGAATAGTTTGGTGAAAGGGTTAGTAAAAAAAATTAAATAAACGAATAATAATAATTAAAATATAAATAAAGATTTATAAACTATATTTCCATAACACCACTGGTAGGTAAGCCGACTGTAAAAAAATTTAAATAAAAATAACAAATATATATAATATTTAAAAAAAAGTAAAAATTAAATTAAGACCGAGAAAGAGCTAAGTAAAACGCAGGGAAAAAAACCATGACAGCCTCACCCGGACACAACAGGAGTATATATTATTTTGATATTTTTTATTTTTGGGGGGGGATGTTAGGCGATAAGATATGCAGTTTTTTTTTCTACAATCTGTCCATCAGCCGTTGAGTGCATTTTTTTCCAATGAATCCAATGTATCGTTTGTAATAGAATTATAATATCTGTGTATGCATGCAGTCAGGACTAAGATAATTATTTACGTACGTTGCATTTTGTATGAATTATTATTATTATATATATATGTGTCGGAGATATTATTATGTATTCGGTTATCTTGTTCTTGTTTAATTTTGACGACGTTCCGCGCGCTGTTAATTAGTTTTGTATACAAACGTGCATTTTATTAATATGTGTATAAGTGTCCAGTGTTTGTGAACGCTGTGTTACAGTCTCCTTTTTCTACCATGGGAAAAAAATTAAATTATTCTAGTTATAAAAAATTTAAAAAATAAAATAATCGTATATATGTATGTATGTATTTATATGTATAATATATATATTATATATATTTGTTTGTCTAGTTATTACTATTATTATACCTGGTTACTCTCCAAAGTCCCTAGACCATTCCTCTCTCCTCTCTCTCTCACACTGTGTTCCTAATCATTCTCTAATGTTAATGGTTCCTACGTATAGATTGTTCAGTAGTGTGCTCAGCTTTTTTAAAAAGGGGGGCACAGAAACAGTGAATAATGAAAGTATTCATCACTGGTTTTAAGTCTTACTTAACAAGTTTAAATAAGATCATCATAAACTAAGTTTGTAAAAAGGTATAAACTATATAGCCATAATGCCATATAGGTACCATAATAATACAGTATTACCTTGACTGAGTAGGACCTGTAATTAGAGCTATCCGTGATGAAATAGCCAATAGGTCAATATAAAAACTTGACAACAAAATACAAATACACTTTACAGAATATTAAGGAAGTCAAAACTACAAAACTGTTAATACCTTATTAATTTATATCATAGCTACACTATTTTAATTCGATATTTTTATTATTTTAGAAATTCTAATTTTAATATTGATTTTTAATGTAAATAAATGTTTGTTTTATGTTCAGCATTTTTTATAGTTGGAAAAAAGTATGCTCAGTTATAGGAAAATGTGTTAGGAATCTGTCTGTATCATTTTACTTTTTAGTGTGGGTAAGATGAAGCAAATTATATTAAATTTTTTAACTTTTTTTTATTATAATAATGCAATTTAAATTCATTAAAGTAAAATATTTTAAAACTTAGGAGCTTTAACTTACATTTAATATCTTAATAAAAAGTTTTATTAAGAAATTAAACTTTTTACAAGGAGTTAATTATTATAGGTGTTAACCTCAGTGCTGCCAACATCGTTAAAAATTATTAAATACACAAAACTAAATTGAATTAGAATGGTAAGTTTGGTAAGTACTGAGTATAGATTTATTTATTATGTTTTTGTTTAATTGGATCGTGTAGGTATATAATAACCAACTATTATTATCTTTTTTTGGAGGAAAATGTCGTAGGTAGCCTATGTTATAATAATACTAGTGCACTGCACAATTATTCGGACAAACGTTATACTATATAATATGAATATATGATGTGACCCTAGAGATTTTAAAATTTTGACTAAAAATGCATTTTATATAATTTATAATATTATACTTACTAATATGTATCTATTCTTAAGCTACATTTTTTTTTATAGTTTAGAAAATAATTTCAAATCGTTTTTGTGTACTATGTGTTTCAGAGCTGGTTGTTGGTAGGTACCTACGCATTTGAAATTTACCAAATGTTAAAGGAAATCGTATAAAACCAATTTGAAGATATTAGTTTTGAATGTTTCGCTTTCATGTAACGTATACTTATGATATAAATTTATAATTATTATGTATTTGTATTAAACGTCGTAAATTGTACTATACAACGCGTTTGATAAATGGAAAATGAAACATGTGTATTCATCTGTCGACAGAAAGTAAACCTACTAATATGAAAATTAAATATTTATGTAAACTTCGACTTTTTTTTTCATAATATATTAAACAAAATGTAATTTCATATTTTATACATTTCTATGGGTGGCCTTTATTTTCTAATATTGGATTTCTTTCAGTCTACTAAATTGGTTTCAATATGAGTACAAATTAATTGTATAAAATTGTTTGTCGATTGGTTGAACTCTTGGCTCGTGCTCCCTAGCCTTTTGCGTTTTTGTTCAAATATAACCGTGGTTATTTTATATTTTTGATTTAATATCTCGCCGTAGTTTTTTTGTTTGAAAATACCTATGTATATTACATAATATACATTATTTAGATTTTAGAGTAAAAAAGTAAATTTACTATAACTATTTATAAACTGTTTTTTGATTAACATGACATTTTCTAAAATAGTAACAGTTCACAATTAATAACTTAACATTGAAACAATGTTTTGCTACAAAACGTCTAATATATAATATACAGTATACAATATTTACAATATGCATTGTGTCTATATTAGGATTTTTAGAAATAATCTAGCTCCTTGGTTCGATATAAAGAATAAATAAATAAATAATAAGTTTAATTCATTGAATTTAAGACCGTAGTTTTCAGGCAATTGAGATATTTTCGACGATAATCTTCAACGACTAGAAGCTGTGGCCGCTGAGAAGTACGTACCTACCACGAACTTCATATTTTTTTGTTAAGACCGTAATATTATACTCTATGAGATTTACCTACCACTCTTTCTGCTGCGTTGTTTGTATCATGAAGTATATTTACAATTTCGAGACCTATTTTTTCCCAAGTCTTCGTTTTTATCCTACATTGAGGGATGCTGCTCCAAAAGTTATGTTGATATTTAAAATCAAAAATCCCTAAGTGGATTCAACGTAAATAATAATAAAATCATTTATTTCTTTTTTTTCACGAATCGAATTGCCGTAGATGCTTTAATCGTTGGTCGCGATGAAAAAAGTTACGCATGTAAACGGAACAAGATCGCGCCACGTGTTCCGTTGTTGATCTTGTTCCGTTATACTATATTATGAAGATTAAAGATGAACGAGAAACATTCAACTGTATCTTTGTTACTATAAATTACTATAATAAGTTAAACTGTATATAGTTTTTTTTATTGTTATAATTACATCGTAATTAAGGGAACGTCACATCCACATGTGTTGTCTACACGGTGTGACGTCCTCTCAAGATAAATGTACATTTACTAAACTATTAGGTGGCAATCTGTTCATTTGTATTGTTTTTAGAGCGTCTTTTATGCTCGTTTATCCTGTTGCGCTAAAATATAAAATGTTATATTATGTTAGTGTATGTAGGTATAAGACATTAAGACCTAAGCATACGACAAATAAAATTGAATGTACCCTTCTACTATTTTATGTTAATTTTAATTTTAAAAAAAATTGTTCATTCGACATATTCTGAGATGATGATATTTACATTTTAATCATCAACATTGTTTTAGATAATTTTAGATATCATATAAGAATATTGCCATTTAAAAATTAAAATAATACAGCTAGGTAGGTAGGAAGTAGATAGGTCTTACAAAATATTCTAAATTTTCATAAAATAAAAATAAAACCCATTTTAGTATAGGTATATTGTTTCTTTACAATAATACATTTATTTTTTTTATATTTACTATATGGTACCCATATAATTACTATAATAGTAAAGGTAAAGGTAGGTAAGTAAAAAAAAAGGTTACACTGAAAACTTGTTTTAATATTACTTATATTATTACGTACAGCATATTTTATCATGAATATATATATTATTCAATTCAGTCAAGTGAAATCATTTTTTTTACGGGCCTTACATAATACACTTTCAATCTCGTTTAAAATCATAAACATTGCGGAAGTAACAAAATAATGTACTTATCTGTCTTAACTTATAAGTTATAACTATGAAAACAATAATAATCATTATTTCCCATTAGCGTGACTCGACTTGGTTCATTTGCTGATGCAGCATATTAAATAAAATGAGCGTTGCAAAAGAAATAGTGTTCAGCACCTCAATGTTTAAAATCAACGGTATTATAAAAAGGAGAGAATGGGATTTATATACCCACTCAAAATTATTTTATAGGTAATTACTCACAGTAAATATAGGATTATTTTTCATCAATACTTTTTCTCTAAATGGCTTGTTGAAAATTACTTAAAATGTACATAAGAGACATAAATAATTAGGTATTTTATTATTTCATGGGTCCTATTTTCAATTTTTCTGTAAGTTAAAAATCTTTATTTCTTCTCCGTGAACAGCTGAAACTTTAATTTATAATTAGCCAAATTTATGTAGAAACAAATACCTATACGATGCATATACATAATATATAAATTAAAAAAAAGCAATTATCAATTTACGTAGGAAGTGATTTTAGATATTCCACACACAAATTATGTTGTGTAGTATAGTAAGTTGTATAAACGCAGTAGAGATACATATTTTTTTGATTGACATAAAACAATAACATTTTTGACTTATTGGTATCAACCCATCTACTTAACCAAAATTAAAGTAATATAAATTTTAAAATCATCAAATATTACTCTGATTACTATAATGAATATAAGCAATAAGTAATTTAACCACAAATCAGCAAATAATGTTAATCCATTTTAATAGCCTTATATTATTCCGTCATTTAATTTTAGAAAGAGTTACGTCCAAAAGACACGTGTCACAATGCCTTGACATTGGTGTTCTATAGAAAACAAAAACATGTACCTATTCCTTACCTACCAAATAGATATAAGAATAATTTAAAATAGGAAATTAACAATAAATAATATGTCTGATTGGTCTAAGCTGACTATCATGTTCCACCCATAGTAGCATAATAATATGGTCTATGATAAATATAAGAAAACGAGAATAGATATTTCGAACAGAGTTCGTATAGTTGTAGATTCGATGGATTACCGAAATATTCTATTAGTTTAATTATATTTAAATAAGTATTCGATTTTTCGACCGGCGTGGCCACCGTGATAGAAGCATCACGTAATAGAGCCTCTGCAGTCTGCGGCTAACGCGTGTATATTCACATTTATTTTATAATGAAATGTAAGATTAAGAAAGGCCCCTTGTACTTGACTATTGTAAAGACGCAATATACTACCAACAGACAATTATAGAGAGTAATATTGTTTTAATGGATTTTCTAATATGTATAGGTATTGTATATATATATATATTATAAAACATTTACACATGAATACCTATAATATACATCATCGTAGGTAAGCAGGCAATAATAAAGTATATTTTACGGTGTATTCAATATTTCAATTTCGATATTCAGCGACAATATAGTTTTCTGGTTGAAATATAAATATGATGGTTTAAGGATTCGTTTTGTTTTAAAAACAAATCATATCGTTTTGAACAAATCGTATATTATAATAATATACACTATATATACCTACACATTGCACGATACAATATTACGTCGAATTACGTTTTTTATACGTATTATAATAATAAAAAGTCGATAAATAACTGTATTGTATTTTATTTAATTATGTATACCAATTAACTAAGTTTTCTCCTATCAATCTATATGTTATCAACACATTTTTTGTCTTGATAATTATAAACGTGATTATAATACCTATAGTGTATGTAAATTTAATCAATTAAATATTATTATTGTTATTCGTAGACAGAAAAAAAATGTCAGAGGAGAGCTTAAACCCCGTGATATCATAGTCACTTAAAGAACTTTATATGCCCATGCATAATATGTACGCCTTGCACTCAGCTCGTATAACGCTCGGCAAAGTTCACAATTTAAAAACCACGTGAGGGAAATTCTCACACGTGAACAATGACGGATGAGAAGAAAACGGTGACCACCGACCGTATAGAATTTAGATAGACAATTTATAGGATTCGAAAGAAGTTGTCTGTAAATGACGATGCACTTAAATTATTTTCAATTTTCTAATGGTATCTGATATCAAATAAATAACTTCTATAAATGCGCTACAATAACAATTATGCGATGTTACTACCTATATATAGTATTATTCTCAATATCATACTTCAACAATTCATACTATGTATATATGATAATGAATTGTATATTGGAATATGTACCTTACACACTCAAAAGTGTCGCCGTAGGGCGTGGAACACGAATATGCCTTTGAATGCAAATTCTACCCCGTGGGTGTACTTATACCTATTATATTACATTAAATCTCTTACGGCGCGTACCTATACAATAATACATATTATTATGTCTCTCAGGTTACGTAGTTCGAAATACCTAAACGATATACGAAGATGTGCTCTGAAGTGAACTATATTGTACCTACCAACAAAGTAGATTTTTTAAGGCATGGCTCTTTTTAACAGTTAATTTTTATGTTTTTGGAAATAAAGAAAGATTGATATAGAGTCTACAGTAATTCGTACGATGTTGGAAGACTGCAAAATGAAGGTAAGAAACAAAAAGGTTAGTTTAGAAAGAATTATGAAACTTGGTGCACACTGATTTACACGTACATATCCTCAACCCCCCCCCCTACATTGGAATTTTCAAATTTTTTTTCGGCAAATATTTAGCATGTAATTAACATCTATTTGTATGATAACTTTTGTAATTTTCATCCAATATTCTATCCACCTCAGAGGCGTAATTACAAAAATGTGTTCCGGGGTTAGGTAATGAATATCATTGCTTTTATGTTTCAGTACAAAAATCTGTACCTATATATCCGTATGGTATATGGAGTTATGATTATTTATTTCCAAAACTGTAGTCATCATCCTGCAAAGTCCAAATGTCATATAATTTGAATCGACTTGGTAAAAAGTAGGTGTAGATATTTATATATTATGCTATTACGCTATAGTTAGACCAGGCGCGTTTCTAGAAATTTAAAATGGGCGGGGAAGGGGTAATTTTTTTTCAGAGTAAATACAATTTTAATTTTAGTTAATATTATATTATTGATTAGATTTTATAGGTAATAATAGTTACAAGTATTGTATTTATATTTTAAATTTATGACAATTTAAGATGATAATATATTATATAAATAAATGCATAACTTAACTTAAGACATATAGGTAGGTCAGGTCTTACCTAACCTAACACGTGGTACCTACTTGAATGTAATGCACGCAGTGGTGTAGGAAGACTCGTTAACACCCCTGGCAAACCTAGGAAAATGCGCCTTTTTAGCAATTAAAAAATTAACGAAAATTTTGAAGCACAAATTTGCGCACCTTCATAATTTCCGCCTCTGGCGTGGGCACAATTCACCATACCATTGCTACGCCACTGTATGCACGAGATGCATAAAAGAGAAGACCCGCACTGTGATTCGGGGAGCCAGCTTATATCATGACTCTAATTATTAGCAGCACCATCTAAAATCACTCCCTCTGGGTCGCGCTGGAGGAATTCAGCTGTACTGTAAATATCTGTAATGGGCAAACTACAGAAGAAGGAAAAAGTATAGCTAAAGATAATGTTATATAGTTAAGATTTCCAAAATGTAGGCTGAAGCCAATTTTCAGATGGCGTAGTGGCATTTATGTTTTTTGTGAACTACAAAAGTTATTAAAATAGTAGGTAATCATAGCTTTGTATATTTCCGGTTTAACTAAATAAACGATGCTGAGGAGCTGGCGAATTTTGCTCACCCGGTATTTTCGGTCTTCAGCATTCAACAATAACGCTGTATATAAAAAAAAAGGTTAAGTAACTTGCAACACTTATTGCAACATGTGACTACTATTAATCGATAAAAGTAAACATATTATTAATATAAATTTTCAAGTATTAATACATTTTATTATACATCGCAATATTCTCGAAATTTATTGTAGAACACTCTAATTTCGTTTTCTCCCAAGTCCACCGCTCAAGGCTCAAGCACCATTCGAGTGTTACCCTTACCACGGATCGACTGTGCAACGAATAGAATGCAAATTACAATATAGGTACCTACATACAGCTGTATGCACCGTAAAACATAAAATACGATGAATAATACTCATAAAGCAAATACGTTTGTGTGCGTATGTGATCTGACAGAGTATAAGACACTCGAAGACATGGAGTAGGTATGATTTAATTGCAATACACCACGTCAAGACGTAATAATTATTGTACAGCGTTTGGTGTACTAACTGTTAATCAAGTCTATAATTCATGTAAACTGATTTTGTAAGCAAGTGTATTAAAAAAAAGTATTAAATAAGTCGGCAATATAGTTAATACACAATAATATAGTTTGACGTACAAAAATACATAATTTTTAAGCAAATCAAGTATAGGTATAGTTACTTATATATTTTGTGTGTTTGCATAGGTAGGTAAATATTGAATGATAATATACATTTACCGTGATAACTAATAAGTATATAATGTAAGTAGTGCGTGAAACTATGAAAGGGTTTCGAATTTTCGATAATCAATGCAATATTGAAATTTGTATTTACTGAATTTAGCTAATCCGAAATATACTCAAGTGAACTCTGTGAAATCTTGCAGACGCTTCTGCACTGTAGAGACGTATTTAGAATTTTCGCTGTCCCATGTTAAGTAATTTGTTTTGACACCCACCTTCTTAAAAGTGTCAATTTTTGACTGAAAAAATTAATTGTGTTCATTTCATGTTACTGAATAAGAGAACAAATTCAACCAAGAAAAAACAACATTACCTATATAGTTTACTAAATTTTAAGAACCAATCGAACTGATCTCATACTAGTCAAATAGTCTAATACAAACAGTTAAGTTATGGTTCAGAGAATTGACTAAAATTCCACTGAAAACACTCCACCATACTCCCTGTAAAATAAAAGCCTAGGTATAAAAAAAACGGCTCTAAAAGTTGTGATATAATTTTATATTTTTATATGTAGGTAAACATTGAACTATAGCTGATATCATTTATGTTTTAATAATCTGCGAAAAAATTGAACTTATAGCTTGGTGACTTTAAGACCCTTGATTATAGACTACCTATTTCAATGATAGTAGACTATATTATTAATTACTATTATTATGTACTTATTATGCTATAGTATTTTTAAATTTTTAGCTTAAGTCGCCAAGCTAAGTTTTAATTTTTAGCAAATTATTTTAACATAGGTTATATCTATAGTTCAAAGACTAGCTACCTATAAAATTATACCACAACTTTTAGAGCCATCTTTTTATACAATTTTTTTTTTACACAGAATATCACGGAGTGTTTTTTTTGGGACATCAATCAGTTTTTGATGATACCTCATTATTTCGGAAACATATATTGGTTTTACAATGAACTTTTTTTTCTTAAATTATTTTATAAAAAAGTTCACATGCTTATAAATGGCTGTCATTGGTATTTGGTATACTGAGGAGTATTCTGCAAGTGATTAAAATTATGTTAGTGCGTAGACAAGGTATAATAATAGTATGTCGTTTTATATCAGATTGATGTTATTTTTATTTTTATTGAAATTTGAATTTTCTACAGGAGGAGGAGGCGAGGGGTGATGAGTTAGTAGTTTCTGATGTAACATGGCATTACAAAATTGTTAATTTTTTCGTCAAACAGTTTATTTTTGATTAAAATCGATTCAGATTTTGATTCGATTTATTATGTTTTATTTTACCACATAAAGATAAAAAATAATAGTAAATTATATCATACTCGTCAATTTTATAAAAAATATTAGGGAAAATGTCTACCTTAAAAATGTTTCAGGTGAAAATGTCCTACTCCACCAAATATATCCGAGGGAGGAAATTGTCCAATTACCATGTAAAACGTCATATTAAACATAAAACATCGTCATCTCTGTAGTATATACCTTATGGCTTATATATTACAGTTGTGAGCTGATCTTACATCTCAGTCTCGTGTACTTTTTATTAAAACAGAAATATATTGAAATATCCAATTAACTCCGTTAACGTTTTTATGAATTTATTCTTATAATATTATTTTCATTTTACACGATCTTTGTTTAATGCCCATTTTTTTTAAATATAGTCACGCGAATATAAGCAGTTATAGTTTCCTAGTGAAGATTATCTAGACTGAATTAATAATTTATATAACAACTTAAATATTGTCTTTTTGGCTTTTTAGCTTTGAAGTGGACAAAATAACTCAGACTTTTTATTTTGTTAAATTTTGATCTCGAATTGGAATATATATATTATATAATATATAATATATTCCAATTCGAGAACAAAATTTAAAAATAATAAAAAGGCTCAATTTATTATTATGTACCTATAATATTATAATAGTTATTATATCATATATAATATAGGTCACGATGGTCTCAGAAGTTGAGATTATGCAAACTTCTCTATGAATCTAATTAGGTACAGACGAATAATTCAAACCCTTAAATATATCATATTTATTATTTGACCTATACCTACATGTTAAAAGTTTATTCACATTTCGTGCTAAGACTAATGACTTTCCATTTTACATACTCTTTCAAAAAAGAATACAATCTTCTGCATCCATATAATATATTAGCTGATACCGCGCACTTAATTGTCTAACCTAACCTATCGTAGAAAATTAACTTATACCTAATGATTCTAATTCAAAGTTCAAACAATTTATATTATCTTTCTTATAAATATATAAGAATATATCTTTTTAATATATCTATATAATATATCTTTCTTATATAATATACCTACCGTTAATTTTCTTGTGGCACCACCGCATGCAAACTGAACTGTTTGCACATTAACACAATTCATTAACGGGTTATAAGACTACTGACTAATACGAGTATTTGACCGAGAAGGCGAGATACCTATACCCACTACTCACAAGTAAAGGAATATTGTGCATATTATGTATACTCATTACACATTGTTCAAACACATGTTCCGTCATTGACGCATATAATATAATAGTTTAGGTATAGCTGCTACCAGTTGGCGCTATCAAGAAATGGATACGTTTGTGTGGGGACGAAAACAGATTTAATTATCTCTGTGCACGACGTATACATCCGAGATCTAATGAAACGACGGAATTTCGATGAAACACGCATCGTCGAACAACAATAATTTTCACATCAATGACATCGCTAGTCGCTATACGTACGGCAGCGTCTTCAATACAATAAATTATAACATAATATCGTAGGTATCTTCGAGGACTGTGAAGAATCAATATTGGCTATATAGGTACAGTCGCGTGTACACACATTACGATGATAATACTGTTATTTTTCTTGTTGTTTATTTCTTCGAAAAGATAATGGGATATGATATATATATATATGTATGTATACTATATATATATATGTACTACTTAGAACAGCGAATACAAAATATTATGTACCATTATGTCCATGAAACGTACTTGTCAAAGCCCAAAGGTGTAAAAAAAGTTAAATGTTACAACATCATCATCATCATATTTCCTACGCGTCGTCCCGCGGTTAATGTTAATATTAATTTTAATGTACTTTGATACGTACTTTGCGTACGGTTTGGTATGTTGACTGCTCAAGATGTTGAGTGTAGCCTTGATATTAGTACCGTTTTAATAGTTATTGTACAACGATCACAGACACACTGCGTTGTAAATATACTCTTAAAAGTATTTCTAGTTTCCGGGCTTACGGATGATAAACGGCCAGTGGTTGGGACTCTACTGCAGTTTTTTTTTAACGCGATGACGCTACAGATACATTTTACAGCTGATATCGTTTGTAACACCCTCATTAGTGAAGTCCTGTCCGGTGACCAGATGTGGTTCGTACCAATACTTACTACCAATTTTCAATAAGCATTTTTTTAGTTTTATTACGAAAAATAGATAACATACATGAGATACATGCACCAGACATTTGTTTTATAAAATAGTCTCAACTACTCCCGTTTTTTGAGTATTTATTCATTTTTAGTTGTTTATGCGTATCACTTATTTCTTGTATTTTTAGACTTGTCACTGAACAGGATATAACAGTGGAGAAATTTTACAGACGATTGTGAGATGATCATCATTTAAAAAAAAAAAAGATTTCTGACGTATGAATGTTTGGTTAATAAATAAAACAGAAGAATCTTTTAAACATAATATTTGATTTACAAATATAATATTAAATTAAATTAATTTACAATTAAATGAAAATTAATGCTAACTGTAAATGTCTAGCTTGCTATAGTATTTTGCTACACCATATGTGTACTTGGAGTGTAGAGACTCTATGTTAAGCTCTACAAAAAAGTAGCTAGCTACTGTAGCGACACTCCAATTATACCACGCTACTCCCGATCACTTAATATTAAATAATATATTCATATTTCATAATTGTAGTTTTTTTTCTCTGTAACGGTTATTTTTATGACGATAAATGCCGAATTGTTTATTTACTAATCAAAGTGATAATGGTAAAAAAATAATCCCCATATCCGAGGACAATAGTTCTTATCGATAGCTAAAAGTTGTAAAAACTGAAATAAAAATTAAATTTCATAATAATTTCGAGTAGACATTTTTTTTCTTGTATGACTCGCAAAGCGGAATGTCGAAAGATGTCGATTTATTATATTATACGCTTTGATTGTAAATTTGTACCATATTGATTATAAACACCATTATACTTATATATAGATACGATCACGAGTGCCTGAGCCTGGCCAGCAGCTGTTCTTGACGGAGTGGTGACTGGTGATGGACTTGTGTTCTATTATTATAACGATATAAGAAATTAAACTAATAGATCATAACTTAGTACGTTTTAGATTGTCACATTTTGCTACAGGTTTAAGACTCTTGTAGCCCACAGGTTCGATTGCGGGTATTATACAATACCTCATCGGTCGATAATTTCATCCATGAAATATTTCCAATCGCTCACACTAAAATATACTATTATATACTTCATAGGTACTGTATTTAATTCAGCTGAAAAAGTTTCACCAAAAAATGTAGTACAAAAAATGTATATACGCATAAGCGGTCTTTCGGTATTTTATCAACTATACCTTGTAGACATCAGGCATCATTACAAAAAATTAATTAAAATCATCATAAAAAAAATATTTTAAATTATCACAAGACGTGTTTTTAAAAACAATCAAAGCATAATTTATTAAATATAAGTGTATAGTCTCGGGAAATGGTCATTGCATTTGTGGTCATTGCCACGAGACACTGCATGCAGACGGGCAATGCCGACGGGATATTCAAGTCTACACTAATTGATGTAAGTATACTGTATACTTGTATTACACAGAGTACCTACATTTATATATTATTTCATTCTGACGATTTATGCCAAAAAGCGTACTGCTGTAGCTGAAATTCCCCGCGGCTGACACATAACAAAGTAATCATTTTGAATTTAAGTTTATATTATTCGTTCCTCGCACTGCACTACACTTATCCACGTTTTTACATTTATTCATAATGACAAGTTTTGAAAGTATAAGAAATGGGGAATTAATAGTTTATTTTAATAATATTCTTTATAACATAATACGTATATAGTTTTATTGAAATAATAAAGAAAACAAACATTTCACTTCGTTGCTGCAAGACATCGGTTATGTAAAACTGTAAAACTCATTAAAATTCTAATAATAAAAAAATCTAATCTACAGTTTTCAATTCTTTTTACAATCTTTCACGTATTTTACATGATAGAATATAAATAATAATACAATATACACAAATTTATTATAATTTGTACATGCTATTGGGGGGGATAGCCAGAAATCGGACGTATTTAATATTTAATACATTTATAAGTAGGTAAGCTTTCATTGAGGTACTGTTGTAAACTTGTAGCCTTGTAGGTTCCACGTGCATTACTGGAAATCGAAACATATAATACAATTTCGTAAAATTTAATTACAATCATCAAACAATTACGTGGTCTATGACAACGAAACCCGGTGTATCATAATAGTTCATGATGTAATAATATTTGTTATTTATAATTATATCATATAATATAGGTAAGGTACCTATATATTTATATATATGTATCTGAATCTGAAATTCTAAACACAATTAATCCGTTTAAATATGAATTATTGAAGGCACTATATGGTATAGGTACAGGGCCATCCGTAGCGGGAGGTGTGGTGGGGATGTCACTCACTACCCAACGAGTTGATCAGTTGGCACATTTGATATTTTTATAAGATTAGATATTGACTCGAGCGATTTTCTTAATTTACTGTACTTCAAAAACGAATAACTGTAGATACTTGAAATTTACAGCATATGTTTATTTTATCAATTCCTATACCTGATAAAATTTTAAAAATATTTTGACTCGTTGTGAGCTGTTTACGGTCATATTCTGTTTACAAATTATTTAGTTTTTTTTCTATAAATGTGAATAAATTGTTACTCGTTGGGTCAAAAAGCTTGTAAATGTAATACAAGGCTCCTGATATCTTGTTACAATAGTAGTTGAAAAATATTAAAAATAAATAAGCACAATTTAATTCTATAATAAGAAGAAAATCTCAAAAAGATAAAAACACAGATTTTTTATAGTTATTTTATGTTCAAGTTTGGACGAAATTACATAGTAAGTACCTGTCTAAGAATAAACATTTAAGTTATTTTGTTGTAATTTAAAAATATTATTCGTGGGTACCCAAGTTTCTGAAGTATATTATTAAGTAAAAATATAAAAATACTATAATTTGCAAATAATATTAAATAAATAATATTTGTGGCTTTAAAATTAAAATGGTAAATATTTATATGTATACCTATGTTTATGAGACGTATTTTAATACCTAGTAATCCGAGCGGAGCGATAACATTTTTTTTTTGAGGTGGCAATTTAAAGAATCAAGCCCCCCCCCCTCATGATTTGTCTTTCAGGACGACCCTGTATTACTAAGTATAAATCTAAACCTTCTTCTGAGTTTTATTTGTACTTATTACAAATTTATATTACTTATATATATAAATTACTTAGATGTACTGTAAAACCCCTTTATAACGGAAGCGCTCGATCGGAACAGATATTTCCGTTAAAAGGAGTTTCCGTTTTAGGGAGACTAAAATATATGGGATTTACATTATACGGGATTGTTGTTATTTTCCGTTTTATAAGGAGATTTCCGTCTTATAGTGGGTCCGTTATAAGGAGGTTTTACCTTACGTCCGTATATATGTCTATAATGTAAACAATCGATCTGAGTATAGACATCAGTACATCACCAAATAAATAGTAATACTTTAAAATGAATGGAAATAATATGTGATACCTTTTAAAATCTATGAGATGATAAGTGATATTAATTCCATGATTTTGGGATAATTTTTAGTATATTTATCATTTAATATTATATTATATTTCTGCTACTAAAAATAATACGTTTGATGGATATAATTTCGTAACAAAACCTTAACATTTTTAATATTACAAAACAATGAAAAATTTAGTCCAGTATAGAATCACAAATGTTTTGTAGATTTGTTAGATCCAACAGTGAATATTATTAATGATATTTTATATGCCTGTGCTTGAGCAAGTACAACTTTTTTAAGATTTTTAACAATGTCCCCCTGAGAATTTTACGCCACACGTTCATAGTTTCTACTTTCTTTTGTTATTTTGAATGAACATTTTTTCGAAAATAAGTGAATTTGCTATAATAAATATAAAAACAATACTAACTTTGAGTCTTTGTTGTTTTTTTTAACAATACAATAAAATTAGCCATTCTATTGAAAAAATATTTATTTTCACCTTTTTTTTGTTTAATCGTCTAAAAGCAATTTGAAATAATGAAAGTAAAATATTTTAAAACGATAATTTCCTCAATAATGCGTACCTTCAAATTCAACAACAAATAGCCTACATTTTATTTAGTTTAGTTAGGTAGCTGAAAATTATGGGTGTAAAGAAATGTCTATAATAACCTTTAAAGGAGGGTAGGGATCTATGCTTCGTAAAGGTGGTTCTCTACAGCGATGTCGTTATTTTTGAAAATAGTTTCACGAAAAGCTGAAATGGTTACTTATTAAACTAATACTTTAAAATAAATACAATAATACTAATATATGTCGATATTTAAATTAGTTTAGTTATAAATGTGTAATATTATTATTTATACCAATATGGTGATATCATATTTCTGAATTTAAACTTTTAATGACATCTTCTTCATCATCTCTTTTACATTAAATTTGATTATTTTAAGATGTCAGTACAAAATACTTAATTCAGTACCTATTTATAATGTAGCGCATCGTTTATTTTCCAATATTTATTTTAGAATTTCTGTCAAAAAAATAATAATAATTTATATATAAGATTATAATATAGCATAAGTTATTGAAATTTATAATATTAGGGGAAAATATTAGTTAATAAGTTTGTTTTATTTGTAGTATCAGGGACGACATTTCAGCTTTTGAAAGGGTGGGGCAACTGATTAAATTTTCCAAATTCATAATAATTAAAACATAACGGTTACTACCTATATACTTATGGACGATCAACCATAAATAAAATTTTTTTGGAACAAAACATGTAAAGGATCAAAATTAGTAACGATGTCATGATGATGAACAAAGAACATGTATCGTTTCAATTTCTCCAATTAAATATTAACATTAAATATGGTGAAACATTAATTTGTTTACTTACCCGATCAGTTACCTATCAATTAGTTTAATGGAATAATAATAGAAATCTAATTAAATAAATAATAATAATTTAATCATTTGTATATTTAGAAATTTACAGCATTTAAATAAATTAACTTATTCATGAAAACATAAAACTGTATCTTAAATATTAATGCATTAAATTATTAAAGGATATCTTCGATTATTAAGATTAGCAAACATATCAGCAGACAACAACTTCTTCTAAGTTAACATGACTTGCAAACTCTCTTTCAACATTTATTACTATTAAATCACATAATCTTTCACCCCTATTGTACTCCTTAAGAATGATTTAATGCGTTTAAAGAAGAAGAAAATCGCTTATTGGTAGGTGTAGTGAAAGGTTAGTTATAGTTATACCATATTGTTAATAAAGTAGTTAAAAACTGTAGTGTTTCAGTAATAGCACTTTGAAGTCCCTACTGAGTTATAACTTATACGTATAAAATGAACATCTGGTTTTTGTATATCCTTACTTTTAATGAGGGATTTAGCTGTAGAAAATTTAGAAATTATAGATATTTAACTGAAAATATTTATAATGGTTGATGACATTTTGAAGTTTTATAGAGTTTGGGTTGAAATATTCTTCACTATAAGGATTAAAAATTTTAGAAATCATTAAAATTGTACATGCATTTTCAGAAAATATGTTATTAATTTCTATGCTACTTAAATCTATAAAACAAATAATATTAAATATTTATACCATTGTTTCCCAATATTTTAAAACCGTAAATGTATCTAAAAAAGAATATTATCCGATTTCTCAGTAAAAAAATAGTAAAAACAAATTAAGTATTCACCGCTTTTAACATTTGATCATTAAACAAAAATTTTTTTTAATTTTTCAGAGTGGGGTATTTTCCATAGTCTGCGTCCCCCCCAAATAACGCCCCTGTGTGGTGTGCAATTTTAACAAGATAATAATATTAACGTTTAAAACTGATGTATAGTGACTATAATCAATTTGGGTTATCTCAAAAATATCTTGTTAAATGGAAGTAGGATTTTTGAAAAATGACGAGAATAGAGCTTATAATGTTTTTGACTTATGCAGTCATGCGCATAATTATTTATTACAACAAAAATGGTTTCATTAGTGTCGGTGTTTACCAAAATATACACACTTACCGTTTTTTTATGTAACCAAATTAATAAGTTTACAAAGTTTAGATTTAAGTTTGGGTGAACCTCTAATCTAAAAACGGTAAGTGTGTGTATTTACCTACAACTTTTTAAAAAGTGATAATATTGAGTACATCGTATATTTTTATAGTATGTCAGGTTAAAATAATTAGATTTTTCTCAATATAATACTTGAAGTGACATAATGCTAAAAAAATATGTTTATACTGTAACACGATCGTATTGTTTTCTATATTAATTAAATTGTTTCAATTATTATAAAGTGTATAATACAATGATAATGATATACTTACCACAAAAATACAAATTTTTCATATATTATAGTCAAAGACTCAATAGTCATATTACAGGTAGGTAATTGCTTCATTTTTTAAGTAATAACACATTTAGATTTAATTCTAGGTTATAATAAAGTAAATATAACTCACGATCAGAATAATAATTGAGCTCCAGTATTATAGAAAACTAAAAATGCCACTTCTCCGCCTAAATAAAAGTATCATTTTAACTTATTATTGAATGTTTAGTACATTATATTGTGCTTTTTGAAATTCAAGCATTTTATCATCCATGTTATTAATACAATTCATTCATTCCTCCCTCATAATATTATATAACATTATTTATAATATACCTATTAATTATTATTATTGTTACTTATAGTCCTTACCTATACATAAAGATGCCTACTCCACAATGATAATTACTAAACGAGAGACTTACAATTACCGCAAGTAATCATATCAATGATAATACAATTGAGTTATTCAGTAAATCGGAGACCACTGGAACAATAACTTTTTGAGGGGTACAATACTATTATAATATAATGAAGACGGCTACACGTTGTCAACTATTTGATTAAATATCAGTATTATTGTATTAGTATAAATACTATTTGATCATACAATATTTATACTGATGTTATGCGTACTTTGAATGTGGAATTAATTTATTACTTTGTCTAATAATGTGGTTTTGTGGGATGGCATATTATATTAAGTTAGTCGTGAGCCTACCTGGATCATTGTGTTCAACAATGACGGCTATTATATACACTATATAGTATATACATACTCTATAGAGCATAAATAATACATAGGGATTATATAATATTATACATAGTGATTTTTCAAGCATGCTAATTCATTTTTATATTTAAATTATGTATCAATTTGTCATTGAATTAAATTGGTTATAATCTATAACTTATATCTACCAAAATGTATGTATATTTACAAAGTAAAAAGCGTTCTTAAAAGTTAAAACTATTTATTAATTCTAATAGCAGTTTCGTGAAAGTTATAATCATGTATAACCACAAACGACATAATACAGCCATACATGTACGAAGTATTCCCGCCCCAAAAAATAGTATCAAATAATGCCGACGCGATTTGGAAAATGACCCTTTGTGCTAATAGAACATATATATTTAAAGAAATTGTTGTAATAGTGTCATTAATTGCAAATTAAATTAAAATGTAATCAAATTATAGTTTGTAAGACAGTGTGAAACGATGAAATCCGATCCTTAAACATCGTTTCTTTGTATTACTGTGTACCTACTCCCTACTCGTATACCGTTATAGACGCAATTTAAGTTCAAATTTCACGTTACTTAACTGATTAAATAATAGAGTCAACGTATGAGTCATCGAATTTTTATATTAGCAGTTTTCGGATTTCTAAAATAATGGTAGATGTTTGCAGGACGAATTATTTATTATTTAATTTACAAACAAAAAGTATTCGCATTATAACCTATACTTAGGACTTAATTATCTAATGACCAATAAGGGAAAATATGTCCTATAATATCCTATAATATTTTTTCATTGAGCAACTATGGCCATTGTATGTGTGTCAATACATTATATAATATATTTATAATAATTTAAAAATACAAAATATGTAATTATTACTTAAGTTTAGGTTGATATTCAATTTTTAGGTAGAAACCCAAAATTTTAAATGCACTTTTAAATATATTGTTAAAATATAACCATACATACATTGGTAGGTTTTATTTGTTTTTATTATAAAAATAAATTTGTTGAATGAATTAAACAGATATACGTATGATTAATATGTATTCGATTTTAATTACAGGCTTGTATAATTTCTGCAAAACCTTTAGTGTTTAATGTTCATTATAAAGTTTTTAATTTAAAACAAATAAATGTCTTACCCTACGTAAAAAAAAAGATGTGTTTAATATGCATTATTTATTGGAATCACAAAAACTGTCACTTACATAAACAAATATTGTAGTATTGGTTTATACTTGCTTGCTAAAGAAAATTAATTTTCAGAAGGGTCTTCATTATCTGTGTACATACTTCATTGGCTATACATATCTTTTAGGGCCTACGAATAGTCTTAGAGTTACATTAATATATCTAGTTATTTAGGTAACTAGAGGTACTTAGGTATACACTATACAAGATAAAATTTAATAAAGTTAAATCATTTTTTATTAATTAAAATCGAAGTATAATTATCATTTTCAATTAATAATAATTTTAATAGTTTTAATTAAATTTTCATAACAATATAATAAACTAGGATGAAATTTAAAAGAAATAATTAAGTCCAAAGCATATAATAATAATTGACTTTTTGTACACAATCGATGCTAATAAAATGGTAATTTATTACGGCATATAGGCCATATTTCAAGTAAGTTGGCTATTGAATTTACAACCACCTTGGTAACAACCTACTTAATAATTCATCTTTTTGGGGACGGAGTAGTATACAGACGTAAAAATATCCCGAGGTAAAAATGTCACGTTATACTTTCGCATCATAGGGGAGGTTATATGATAACACCAAACCCACAATATTAGGTTTTTAACCCGATTAAAATATTAACCTATCCGAATTCACTCGAGAACTGAGGAATAATAATTTTTTTATGTCTTATTGAAATAGGTTTAGGAAAAATAAAATGGACATGTTTTCAATATAAATTGATTTATAAGGTACTTAAAATATTGGATATATTTATCTACATATACTCTCTTATACTTAGAGTTTTAACTTTTAGTAGAATAAATAATAACTAGATAGGTATTAAATTAAAATAGAATATTACTAAAATAGTTGATGGTTTTTAGACAATTTAAAGTGATTAGTAGAAAACAAAGTCACTATAAAAATATCAATAATAGATGACAGTGTTTTTAAAGATGTTTGAATTTAAGAAAAAAATACCAGAATTAAAGAATGTTTATTTTGATTACCTATGCATTTTAATTAGATGATTTTACAGAAATTGACAGTTGTTATACATACTAAAATATTTTTCAATTATTTCAAGAGCATTTTTTCTATTTAAATTTCTATTAAAAAATAATCGTTGTAAAACTAAGAACCGTTTTTAAACTTTACTGTGAAATAATAAAAATTACCGAAATTACACATCAAATTGAATACATTTTGTGCGTTATCAGAATATAGTATATTTTAATATACATTATATCAAAAAATATCAACTTTTTTATCGTTATTATTTCTTTTCAGAGACACACTAAAACCAAATATTTTGTTTATGGTACCTAATTAATACAATTAAAATATTAAATATATTTTATTCGTATTAAAGCGTTAAATGTATTTTTAAATTAAATTTCATTCTCAAGACTGTGCTGGTGCTGTACTGGTTTTTCAAATTGTCCACAATGCAATACAATTTTAAAATTATATTTTATATATTTTTAGTTGCCACCTTTATTATAATATTTTTTCATTAATATAAACTGCCTGATACTTATTTAGGGGGGTTGATGTGGTGTATTCAATCCAAAAAAAAAATACTTCACAGTTGATGGAGTTTTCGATTTGTAGGTCAGCTGGTCTTAATAGTTAAAGACGAATTTAGAGCAGGCTAGCAGGGCTAGTGAGAAGGATTGCACAGGGGAACTAATTTATATGGCTACAATTTTATTACAATCTTTTTATAATTATTAATTTTATTTAAATCTTATTACGAACATATAGCTTTATTAGAAATTAAATTGTTCTACCTAATTATATACCTGCAAACTACAATAGAATACTGAATTTATTTAAATGTAATTATTTAATTATAGCTTATTGCAATTTAGTAAGTACCTAACTGTTTGTTTGTAGAATATGTTTGTTTAATGTAATTATGTAACAGGTATAAAATACAATTTTGTTGTACCTAACCTAAAAGTTAAAAGCACCCAAACTTTTAGTGTAGTGACTCGGGCATATTGGTCTCTCTATTGGTTGTTAAATTACTACATAATCAATAGTAAACGAATAATTACAATAATTTACTTTTACACCACCTATTTTTATGTTTTAATTATAGGTAGGAACGCATTTATTAAGTTATATCCTGCACGACCTATCCAATCAAAACCAACGGACGACAAACAAAGAGATTTTTTCTTTAAGGTTTAACTTGAATTGTATACAACTTTAATGTACACGTTTTATATATACCAAGGGGGGAGGGGGTTCGGGTCCGTACCCTCCCCATTGATTGACAATATTTAAAATTCTTAAGGTGCAAACTACTGATTGTATACTTTTTATTTGTTAAAAAAAGGTGGACCCCGTTATAAGAAATTCCTGGGTACGCCCCTGATATATACATTAGAAAAAGTTAATAATGATAATGAAGGAGCCAGGAATAATTGGTCATAATAACCGAGAGATAATACCAAGAATTTAAAATAATAATTATACAAAAACAAAACAGTATACCTACGTTAAAATATCTTTTAGACTCTGACCAGAGCGATGAATGTATTGATTTTACCATATGAATATATGATGTGTGTTTTTTGAAACACAATACGTAAAAAGGGTGGGCAAGTGAATGTCGCTCTGTAGTACAGTAGGTTACAAGTAGATCGCTGTTTAATGGATGGTATTAAATTCGAATTCAATGACATAATATCATTGTATACGAAAAACAGAAAAACAGCTGAGACGGTTTGTTAGTGTGGATATCTTATATTATATTTATATTGTTATTTTGTATTAGTAATATGGTAGCCGGCAAGTTAAATTAATATTATAAAATTCAACAAAATAACTAAAATCGTTATTCTTGGTTATTTAATATTATGTACTTTCGTTCAAATTTGATCATAAAACAACTATAAAATAACTGTGTTTTTATATTTTTGAGATTTTTTGGTTACAGAATAACCTATACTTAGGTGGAACCTTGTTTCAAATTTTCAATCCTTAGCAATAAATGTTGAACATATCACCAATTTTCAACTAAAAATCATTTTTTAATTTTAAATTTGATAAATGATTTTAAAAATTGAACTTTAAACGCTAATAAAAAAAACTGTGCCTTTTTATTTTTAATATTTTTTAACTATTATTGTAACAAGATTTGGTTCAAATAAATAATAATAAACTAGTTATTTTAGGTAGGAAAAATACCTATTAAAATCACCGCATTTTGTTTATTTCTGCTAGAAATTAGTTACTTGTAAGAGAAAAAAGTTACTTATTAGTAGTTAATATTGTACAACATTACTACCTATCAATTAAAAATTGAATTTTTAAAGTTTTGAACATCATTACACCGATTGTTAAATAACGAGTTGAGCAAAGTTTGAATCATGTAAGAGTTGGCATTTTTTACTGGCAGCGAATTGCATTGGGGCAACTAATATTATAATATGATAATTAAATATTGTTGTAGTTTATTATTATATTATTATTATAGATATACTCGCTATCAACGACGTAAAAACGGTTTGTTTTCACGTCGCCGTTCGCGATTGCGTAATGTGTTGCGCAGAGCGACGAAATTTCGGCGAAACGAGTCTCATTGTATACGCCTATGTCGTATTATAATAATTATTGTGACTTGCGAGCACGGTTTAAGATATACTGGTTGCACAACTCCCATATTAAATTGCTATTATGATACATGGACCGTTCTATATGTTTTGCGATAAGACTCGCGTAGACTTAGATTGTAGTGAACCCTAGCGGCAAACCCGAAAACTATCCTATTAATAAACTATGTTATTGTGAGATATTACTATCAGACACCGGTGGCGGTTAATATTTCCAGGAGAGAAGCAGTTTTGGTAAACTTGAAATCTCGAGGGTTTTTGACAAATCCAGACCAAAATGTTTTTAATATTTTAAAATTATTAGAATCTTGTTTTGTTAAGCACGCAAGATCTCAAAATGTATTTTAAGATACATTTGAAGAGTTCTTTAAAATAAATAATTTAAAATTAATATTTCCATGTCCCCACCATAAATCTCGTGTTATGAGTGATTTATTCACTTATTTATATAACTATGAGAATGCGTCAGTACACATATATAATAAATCAAGAGAATAAAAAAAAATAATAGATCAAAAAAAAAGTTATCAAAAACCAACGATTAATGAATAAATACATTTTAGGAATTTTAGATATATCTTAAACCGTGGAAACTACCTAATACATATGTAACAAAAATAAACTGTTTTATTCTTTATACATAATATCTGTACATACTTATAATAATTATATTATATTAAATAATTTATTTTTATTTTCTAACTTACTTGTTTTATTTTTTATAAACTGACACTCTTAATGATTACATCTTGTATCTTATTAAATGTTTGTAATTCCACTAGTGACCAAAGACTTGTGCTCTAATACTTAATATCATTAAATCATGGTACCTATAACATTGCCTACTTTTATTGTTATTGTTTCATATAGTTTATAAGATTATAATTTTATGATCCTCAGATTTTGGAGACCTGTCTTAAGTACTTGAGAAGAATATATAGCATAGACTTATTAACTTAGTTTATACACAGACTATATGAAAGGCATATAGTCTGTGGTTTATAGGTCAATGATACATAGTATACTAGTCAGCTAAGTATTAAATGGCAACTACTGATGTACTATAAATCGTAGAACATAGAAAAATAATACAGTAATTTGGTAGAGTAGTAAAGAGTAAAAAGTACACACCATAGTTGGATCATCACAGTGAAACAGTGTAAAGGATAATATTAAATAATAAATATTAATATTCAACAATAAGTAGTAGAATACTATATAACATAATATATAATATAATATTGTCATGTCGATGTCTTTATTGGTTCAAAAATCTCCCACAAGGAGCGCTCACTTGTTCTTCATTCTTATCACATTCAATTATGAGAAGGCCCATTTCATTCCATAAAGTTGTGCAACCAGACACCAGTATATCTTAAACCGTGCTTGCGAGGCTCCATCACCTCCGGTCAGACAAAACGCGTCGCAGCCGTTTCCCGAAGATTGCCAGCCGAGAGTGGTATAATATACGTGCATATATTATTATTATAACGTTGTTCGTTTAAATGTTAACAATTGTTGATCTTGAACATAGTTTATTTATTTTTATTTTAAAGTACCCAACCCATGTTTACATAAAGATAAACCATATTAAACGGGTATTAATGAAATGTTAGATATTTTAAAATGCCAAAAAAATAATTACACGGATTATCACAGGGAAATTAAACATCTCGTGAAAAGACTAACATTCTAGGTACCGTGTAGCATAACTTAGCACATACATTAAATAATAATAATTTAATAAATTAATAATTAATGTATTTTTTTTTAAATTTTAGTTTGTAAAGTTCAGCGTGCTGCTGCATTATGATAAATAAAGGTTGCTATGCGACACTGCAGCTCAGTAGGTATGTAATGTGTATAAAGGTCTACATAATTAATAAAATGAATGGGTTTCACCATCCAAAACTGTAGTATCTACAAGTGCCAAGCTAGCCATTCAAAAGCTATTATTTGGAGTAATTACCAGATCAAAAACCAACCTCAATATATCTCATTAATGATGAATACAAAATTGTCTATTGTATAGTTTAAAATATGTTAATATATTTTGTTATACTAACAAATGGTATATTTTATATAATAAACTGCCAATTATTATTTTACAAAATTGAAGAAAAATATAATTTTAAAAATATTGTTGAATAATGGACCTTTGTTCTTCGATTAGACTTGAGAGTACTTGTTCACTCGCTGATAACGCTTGTATAGTTACCCGAACAAAATTAAAATAATACATAATATCTATAACAATAATTATTATTTAAACGCTTAAACAAAACATGTTAATTTTTTTTTTTTGAGATAAATATGTTTCAAAATTGAAAATTATAATAATTTTATTTTAAAATTAGATTCACATATAAAATCTTAATATGATGGGGCTCCTTAAGAATACGTACTTAACAATCAATATAGATACCTACGCATATTATAGTAGGCACCATAAAATAAATAAGGACCTTGAAAATCGAAATACCGATTGTAAAATAATATATTGTTGGTCACATACTCACATTGCCATGAATTCACGATACTGGCCACAATATTAATGTCTATATTTTTGATTTGCTTTTTCATCTGATTATTGATATTAAAAAACATCTAAATAAGCAACAAAAATACACTATAAAATATTGATATTTCATTACTAAAATCATGAAAATAATTGTATATATAATATATGTTATATACCACATAATAGTACCTAGAATAAATAAAATATGCTAAGAAAAAGAATGCAAACTAATTTGTTACAATAGTCAATAATAACATTGTATAATATAGGTAAGACGCGATAATGAGAAACTAGCAAAACGGTCTTTATACTATGGTCGTGGTATTATACATTATTATAATATAATCGTTTCACGCAGCCCCACACAGATTGTCGGTTATTATCGTTTACCTCTTACCGCGGTAATTATTGCGAGTAAATTATTATTATAATTTATAATATGAAAGATTCAGTTAGTCCGTCGTCATCCGAGCAATTCATGTTAATATCGCGGTCGCTCCGCTGTGTAATAGATGTTAGTGTGCTGTATCTTAGGGATTGCGGTCGCCGTTCGTGTACGGACCGACCGAAAAGGGCTCGGCGACTAATGGCCGTGGTAGATTAAGCCGTTAGCCGATTACGACACGTGACCCGCGTCCCTTGTAGCGCTTGCTCAGTTAAACTATTTTATTATAAGAGACGTCGTACAGGACCTTTATACGAGTCGTGTGCGGAGAGTACCTTATCTAACCGTCCCCAGTACCCGAACAAAAAGGTTATATATTGTTTTATTTCACTAGATTTAGTTTCGGCTTATCCGGACCACTGCCAGATTTACAATATTATTTTGTCTTTACGCGTTAAATTACAAAAACGTGTGCATATACAAACACAGTTCTTCTAATCATTTCAATAAAATATGATTGTTATTTTGCCAGATGTTGGTTAAAGATAATATTATTTTATTGTTATTTTGCACTCGATCCGTCTTTGCGACACGTATATTTCTACTTCCTTCCCGCCAAAGGTACAATATGCGTATAGAGACTGTAGAGACCGACAGAAGAATGCCCACTACCGATGAAAAAAAAAACGTATGTATAGTTGTATTTGATTCGACCTCAGACGCTGCTTTTGGACTACAAAACGAGATATTTTGTTATGTTCATTGTTAACGACAAGTTGTGTAAAAAATACTTGTATTTTACTATATTATTATACGAATACGATTGAATAAGAGGACGTCAATACGTCATGCACACCTGCATTCTGCATGTGTTTGTCCATTTTATAAACTATAACAAATTTCTGTTAAGCAGAACGAACTTTGTGTAATTAGCTTTAATATTAGAGTAATTTGATCTGTTATCACAGTTAAAGTTAAGAACATATTATTATCTGTAGTTTTTTACAATATTTCAATTTTTTGATTTTTAAAATTGAATTTATTAATTGTTTCAAAAATTTCAACATTGGTTCAACCGAATATTTTTACAAAGTTATACATTTACAATAAATAGAATAAACACGAATAAACATAGAAATATCTTCTTTGTTAGCGGTCTGGTTGGTATGTTTTTGTAGGTGAAGTTGCAGACCTTAGTGGGCAGGCGTAAGTTAGTAGCGGTATTATTATGGACATATAAATTTCGAGCAATAGAGAGCATTTCATCTGTAGAATTGATGTGTGGTTTAATATGGACTATAGGATTTTCATCTTTGCTTTAGTTTTTTATTTATGTGCATTTTTCAAGTTAGTTTTTCGTCTAGGTGTATCTCTAAGTATTTTATTGAGCCGTACTTGCTGTTTCATTGGTTTTTTTTCTTTAATTGACAATTCTAGGACTTTGTTTTGCGTTATAATTGCAGTATCATCTGCAAACATTTCCAGCAGGCAGTGATTTGGTGTTGGTATGTCATGGCAGTAGATGTTAAACAAAGTTCGTTCTAGGACAGATATTTGAGGGGCGCCTATGTAGGGACTATTATTTGGAGTACCTACTTATATTTCTACTTCAAACGAGTTATAAGTATAGGTATGCAATATGTTACAAAATAAAAATTCTTATCTTTAAATAACTAAAATGTATTATAACCGTTCACAATATTATATTGTTACAATGTTTTGTAACGTATTTTATTAATAGTCAAGCTATAATAATAGTAACTAAATATTGGGTCTAAGGCTGAGGATTTATAGATTTTGCATAATTGTCTAGAAAGGTCGCAGATCAATGTGAGTGATGTATAAATATGTTTCATAACACAACGATTTTCAATTCATAATTATTGCTCTTTGCATATTTTATTAAACATTAATAAACATTAACAACATTTTCAAAAAAATTATCAGTTTGTATCTCCATAGAATATTCCGTAGGCCACAAAAGTCTCAAGAAGTAAAAAATATAGTCTTTAAAAATATTTCAAAATTTCAAAACTCAAATTTTTAATAACTGTATTATTGAAGAACAAAAAAGGGTGAGCATGTTTGGTGATCTGGTCGCAATAACACAAATTTTAATTAATTAAAATATTTTATTTTTTTCATATGAAAATTATAATACTTAGGTACCATAATATGTATTTTACATTTTTTAAAGCATATTTTAAATGCATATTCTCGTTTTTTAAATGCATAGTTATATATATTTTGAGGTTTTTAAATGCTAGAATTCTTTAGTCCAAGTAATAACTAATAGCTAATATAAAATAATTAATTTTTTTTGATCAATATAGCCATATAGGTAATGGTGTTAACAGAACTACGCACTTAAAAAAATAAAAATCAGTTTCAGACGATGTGTTTTGATTCCATAGTTCATGAAAATTATCATTCTTATCAATATTTATTATATCAATAATTGAATTTAAAAAATATCTGGAATAATTAATATCGGGAACATTAGGTAATGTAGGTAATATTACTTAAATTATAAAAGTTTGTGAAAAAAAAACTTTAAAGACTTTACAATATCATTACCTCTATATATCTTCTTCTTTATTTAGATGAGACATCAAACGAGGTAAATGTGAATACGGTTTATCTAAATTTCAAAATTTCAAAAAACATCTTGGATTTATTTTCTCTCAGCGTTGTAACACTATTAAGCCCTATTTTCTATACAATCATCACTCATCCTTGATTGCGTGGTTCGTGGGGCGATTGCTCGGTCACACTCGCGGGATGGAAGTATACTTGCTACACTATGCGTGATTATAACTGCGAGATTGGAATACATTAGACAAAAGTTGATCAGTCATATTCTAATCGTATTGAAGCACAATTGAGGCAAATTTATCGTATAAGTCTAAATTATTTAATAATTTGTTTGCACTATGACTGCGTTTCTTGTTTTATATTAATAACTCTTTAGTGAACCGTATGGAGAATTTTGTATTAGATACTGGTGATTTGGGAATAAAATTGTTTTATATGAAAATAAAAACAATTTAGATTATTATTTATATCACTTTTGTGAAAGTATATGTAAACCAGTATAAAGCGCTTAAGTAATTTATAATAGATATATATTATTATAAAATATAAATAGTGTAATTGGGGTTCATATCATACCATTACAAATTATAATACTATATTATTATACCTACATAATAATAATATTAAATTACAATTAATATGTTTCTATAGTTATTCAATTCAACCGAATTACACAATATCTTATTATTTCTGAAATTGTATGTGTGCAAATTCGTGAAAAGTCTCATACTATTCAACTTTTAATAATAAGTGTTTTAGCGTTTTGTTAGGTGTGTATAGATGTTGTGCTGTAAATAGTGGCGTGCGTAATGCCAACGAATTACTGTTGACTGAAATCTTTTAAATCAATTATTTGAATAAATAATGTGACAGAAATAAATTTAGCTAATGGTACACATTTACTCAGCTTGAAGACAAGTTTTCATTAAATGATTCTAATAATAATACAAATGAAACTCATTATATTTGAATATTAATTGAATTTAACAAATTTTACAGTAATATTTAATATTACAGTTACTGCACTTTCAATATTTATAAACGTCAGTCTGCTCAATCGTACTTTTATGTGGAATATGAATCTTAATCAAATTAATAGAATTTAAAAGAAAGTTAATATCACACCTTGGATACAATCTCACTTTTAATTCTGAAGGAAATTATTGTACATGTTACCTATATTTTAATTTTTAACTTTAATTTTCTTGGGTTATTTTTTCGAAAAGAAAGAAGGGCCGACTAACCTCCAGAAATATAAATATATGAATAATTTATTAATAAGGAAAAATGTATTAAAGACCTATGTTTCGAGAATAGTGTTTTATGGTAGTGAGACTTGAGCTTTCAGGAAGTCTGAAGAAAAGAAATTATTTGAATTTAAAGCATGGCAAGGACACTTCCTTAAATAAGTTGGGTGGATCATATAACAAATAAAGTCTTTTGAAGACTAGGAGAGGGAAGAAGCTTCTTGAAGAATAGGAGAATTAAATTAATTGAACATACTCTACGATAGAACAACTATTACTAGGAAGAATAATAGAAGGATCCATGGAAGGGAAGAATGGAAAAATGATGCCAATTGGAATGTTAATATTCCATGACTTCCACTTTTACGTATTCATGATGTAATTTAATATTTTTCTTTTCTTGTAAATAATTAAAATTTACTTATTGTGGTTTTTTAAGTATAGATTGGAAATATCTATTTTAATCAAAAAAAAAAAAGTATATAGGTATTTTATTTTTTTACGCAAAAGTTTTAAAGATATACAAATGAATATCAATATTTCAGTTTGATTTATGTTTTGATAAAATTTAAAATTGTTGTTTAGACTTATTTATGTAAATTGCGTACATACAAGTGTACAACGTTCGATAAGGTTCAACGAATTTTTAGTTATGCTAATATGCTTATTGAATATACCCTGGCGGGATGGCATGTATTATGTAGAATGTAGATACCTACTGTTCAATGTTTTATGTGTAAAATCATTGAGATTATAGCTATTTTTTTTTAAATATCCTACAAATTTAAAAACGAATATGTAAATTTAGTTATAAAGTGTACTTATGTCATTCAGATTTCTAGTACTTTACGGGAGAAATATCCGTGCTGTTGGTGTTTATGTGTCGTTGACTGGAGAAACTTGAAATCTAAACAATAAACGTCTTCGGATTTGGTTACCAAATTCAATAAAAAGAATATTGTCTTCTTCTGTCATTTTAAAATCACCAGCAACCTTATAACTTTATCCTACTTTTTTTTCTTTTTTATTAGCCCTTTTATTTGTATCATCACTATAATTTAAAAGTAATACTAGCTGTACCCAATCGTTAAATACTTCATCGATGAATCATATATTATGTTATTTACCAAACATGTTTAACGCATATAATATAATATACCTATACACAATATGAATGCACATGAGTTTACTTTTATACTTTATTAAAATAAACCGATGATGTAATTTTTACTATTGTGAAAATAATACATTTTATTTTCATTGAAAAGCATTCACTTTTTACGATTTAATGGTATTAAATACACTTTTACCGTCTCCCAATCGATGAATAAATGGGTCAAGTACTCAAGTATGACTACTATGAGTATAATTTCTAAAAAAAATATAGAATTTTCATAAAATATGTTCATCATAATATTGTACACCCTCGAATAAGCAACTATAAATAATGTCTATAAGGTTGTATACCAATATTTCGAAGACACGTTCAATATCTACACCATGATTTACAGGTGTCCGTGTTACCGTTTACAAATTACCTTAACTATAAATTACGTATGCCACTTGAATGTGTGCACCCTGCCGACTATATTTAAGCCCTGTCCTATAAAAATGTACTGGAAAAAAATCAATCGGCTTTTGGTAGATATTTTTTCATGTCTATCACCATTTATATATTATCATTTAGAATATTCCCATACACATTGATTTCTGAAGTAATTATCAACTGCTTTATGCACGGTCACGATATGCATTAGGCACTCGTATAATATAACTATACCTACATAATTTATTTGTATCTTTAACTTGTAATTTAATTTTCACAATTTTTAGAGAAAAACTGTACTAAAATAACTCTAGTTCTGTAGAATTTATACTATTGACCCTTTTAAGTAGGTACTTATACCTAGGTACCAACTAGATCAGATTTTATATTAGACACCCCAAAAATAATATTAAAAACACATCATTATTGTAAAACCAATAAGTATACATTCATCGCTCTAGCCAGAATTTAAAATTGATGTCCAAAATAGTATTTCTATTACAAAAATTACATAGGTAGGTAAGTGTATTTTTAAAAACTCATGGTTTTTTGGTTTTTGTGTTAAATTATTATGTTTGATAAACCATAATATACTAGATCGAACTGTTAAATATATGCAAACACTATACAAATATGGTTAGAATACTCACTACTCAGTGATCGCCATTGTTAGGTTACGTTATTATCAATAGGATATATATGACATACAATTTCATGATGGGTCCTAACATATTATTATAGGTATTAAGAGCATGTCAGCACTCAGCGCACTATTTATTTTCTTTCTCCTACCCACACGCAACATACCTAATTTTACGTTCACAATAATGGTAATAATCATAATAATTTCTAAAATTTGAGTGAAATGATCTCTTATAAAGTGTAGAGGTAAGATTATTATCTAGGACATCTTATAGGCTTTTTATTACATTTTAATTTTAAAGCGAGTTATGAATATTTTAAATTGTAAATTGCTTGTAAAAATATTAAAATATTAAAATACTCATAACTCGCTTTAAAACTAAAATATAATAAAAAGACTATGAGATGCTCTATAGATAATTATCTTACCTTTACATTTTATAAGAGATTATTTCAGAATTTCTTATTTTATAAATTATTTTGATTATAACCATTATTGTGAACGTACAATTTGCTATGTTGCGCGGCCAGTCACCAGAGAGAGAAAACAAATAGTGCGCTAACCTTCCTCTTAATTATCAAACTGATATATTATTTTTTATTTTGCTATTAGCTGGATAAGCTATGGCATCTGGGTTATTGGCTGACGGTTGTTTATTTATATAATTTATAAAATACAACAATACATTAATGTAATATAATACATGATTCATATTATTACAGTAAATTATCTATTTAGTTACCTAATGATTTTTGTTCATTTTGCTTGTTGGTGATCTTATCGGGTTCTAGTGATTGATATTAGAAAATCGGGTATATTATTTGGATTTTTTTCAATTGCGGTAACTGATATTTTACAAACAGTTTCATATGATTAAATACGAAATAAAATAAGTGATCCAATTAAATAATAAAAATACATGCAATTTATATTTCAAAACTGTTTAGTTATAATTTAAAACTTATGATTTTTGATATAAAATGTTTGTTCGATAACATTATTAATAAACATGTCTTAAATTCTTAACTCAATTAATTAACAACATAATAATTAAAAATAATGTAAAAAAATTGAAATAATGTATAATTTACCTATCTTCACAGATATTTGTATTTTATGGTGATAATAATTTATTTGGCTCATGTAATAATAATAGACGCGTTAGTTGGGTGTGGTTACTGGTTAAGGTATTTTCTTTACTCCCTTGTAAATATTTTCATAAAGTTCTTTACTCGTGTGATTTATTAAAAGTACCTATTACTGAGAAGAATTACTCTTTTAACATATACATATAATGGAGAAACAGTTGTTTAAATTGTAAATAATATGTGTAGTGGGTACTGTGTGAACATGAAAAAGGAAAAAGGTGTTTTATATTTCCATTAGAAATATCCATTTTGATTATTGAATGCTAGTGCAAATCGCTGATTTCCAAGACGACAGTAAAGTTAGAGTTATTTTTATAATATTCAATCATTTTAAAAGAGTAATAGGTTTTTGGCCATAAAAAAATAGTATATAGCATGTGTCTAAATTACTCGGAACTCATAATGTTTATAAGAATAGTTTTTTTAATATAGAATGTTTTTCAAATGAAACTAGAGAAAGCCATAAAATATATGTGTATATTTTTATAAAATATCGTAATGGTAAACGAAAAAGAGTAGGTAATTTTATATCCAACACAATGAAAATAATGGTGATGAATGATAGCTAGTGTTGATTTTGTATTAATTTGTTTCAAAATTAATCAACGAAGCTTTTTTAATCATATAAGTGGTTAATGGTTGTCGTTTTATTTTTTAAATTTAAACTAAATTATTTATTATTATTGTTATATGTCTACCTTTTTATAGATAGCTTTTAGGTATGTTTAATCAACTACCTATCTACCTACGTAAGTAATAGGCATTGAGTATACCTACAGTCTGAACAGAGTGATATTATAAGAGTACGGGTGATTTGAGAACAACCACTGCAGAGGTCTGAGATATTTTTATATTTGAAAGCATCGTTTAAAAAAATTGATTTTCCAAAAAATAAAGAAAAGGTTTTATTGACAATGTGCTTCCATTTTGATTCTATTTACTATTATTTATTTCATGTTTGTGATTTATTGGAAACCTACTGAAAAGTTATCACGTTATAGCTTGACGTATATACAGTATTTGAGGAAGTTGGTGTATTTAAAAAAAACGTTCCACCTTCAAACAGTTACTGACATTTTGTAAACCTCTTAGTATTTTTCATAAAATTATAAAATTATAAAATTTCATATATATATTGTGAACAATTTTAAACTATTTGAAAAACTAATGAAACAGTTATTTAATAATGCCTATGAAAGTACTTTCTACAAGTATACATTTTAATAAAAAGTTTTGAAAACATTTTGTATTTTTTGATTCAATTTCAATATTTGTTCGTAACATGTATTTAATAAATATTTAAATAAATGTTAGTACATTTTTAATGAAATATTTGTTTGAAAATAGTTTTATGATGGATCATACATTTTGAAAGCATCATTGTTATTTCCTAATGCTGTGTTGTGTTAGTAATACATATAATAATTTACCTATTTAAATCAAATAGAACTATTAATTGAATTATATTTTGAATATAATAAAAAGGGAAGTTATGGGTTTTTTGTACTCGTCAGTTTATGAAAAATCTAAAATTTGTCTAATGCCATAATATAAATACATGGTTTTTATCTTCTATTTAGTTGACATAAAACATAAAATATTATAAAGTGTGTTAAAAAATTCGAGACTAATACTTGAGCGATTATAAAAAATATATATAGGACACACTCGTTTTTAGCGTTAGTGGACCTTCGTCGATAAATTAAATACTTTTTGAGTAAATGCATACAATAATATTATTGTATAATAAAATTATATAATAATTTTATAGATTTAGGGCCTGGTGTGGCTCGGTGGTTGGCCTCGGTCACTAACGTATTTTGAGGTCAAGCATGGGTCGACGTCACTAGTTTCCGGGTGTGTAACCCCCCGGGTTTTAGTGACGAATCCTCGCTCCACATACACGTGTTCCTTAAGCAATCGTAACCCACAACAAAAATGCTAATATGCCATCATAGTTGCCGATACATAAGATCGATAAGAATAAATATTATAGTTTCTAAAAATGTTTCGTCTGCTGCTCGCTATACTCACACACCTCACTAGATTTGGACAACCTCCTATTGAAAATACCTTTTATATGTCCACACTCATAACTGCAATATTTTAACTTTCATTTATTAATTTTTGGTGGGTATGGCGATAAACATTGAATAATAATATAAAAACTTTTTACATAGAAAAGTATCAAATCTTAGAAAAGGTAGTTTTTAAAATCACGGATTTACAGATTCGTATTCAGAATTTTCAGAATTTTTTTAAGCATCTCCTCTTCTCATATATGTAAATTGTTGATAGAAAAAACTAACAATTAATTGTATTCATGTTATTTAATTAATAATGAAAAAAATTGAACAAAGAATACTAAACTTATTTTATTATCAAGAAACATGATCACAGCCTCGGGATACTGTATTTTTCTGATTGTTATAAAATTATTGGTGCACAATAACGAGATTAATATTAATAAAAAAAGTTTCCAACAAGATTAAAATATTTATTATAAAAAATTACAAACGCAAATAATATGTCAATATAATAATAAAGTACAACTTAAATTATAATCACCCTCCAGATGACAAACACTGTTTCTTCCAACCTAATTGTACCCGTGTTTAATAATTATGGTACCTACACCGGCTACACCTATGCTATATATTATAGGTACCTATAAATTAATTTTTGAAGCGTGTTTCAGCCATGTAGGTACTGATCCAAGCAACATAATTATGGGCCACTTGGTTGTCAAAAAATGTTGGTAAATGTTTTCAACAAATTTGAAAATTTTTTTAAAAAACTTGAGCGTCTAGACCAAAGAAACATTATTGTCCAAATTTAAGTTTGGAAAATTTATAAGAAACTAGCTGGACCCGTGCACTTCGTTGCCCGTAAAAATTGGCAACTCTTAAAAAAATTATGATTGTTCAACTCCTATTGTAACTCACTGCAGTAAGTGCAACTTAGCCATCCTGGTAAGCTATCCGACTACGCCGGATCGCGGACATAGTTCAATAATTCGAAGAAAGCTTATATCTTATCTGACCGAATAATACCAATAGTAACCAGTAATAAATAAATACTAATTTATACTGTAGACTGTAACCAGAAACTATTTATAAAATAAATAAAAATTAAATATCCAATTTCCATCGTGAACCTCAAGATCTCTGTTTGAGCATCTCTTTAAAATTCGAATTTCACCAAATCCTTTTTTATTGCACGGTTAAATTATTAGAGAAACCACTATTCTAAATTTCAAGCTCGTACATTGTGTAGTTTTTGAGATACAGCGATCAGTGAGTGAGTGGTATTTGGCTTTTAGATACAGTATATAAATAATAATGAAATTGGCACGTAATTATAAACTATTCCGATATTATATTGCCAATGACAACCACTAATCAATAAATATTAATCCCCTGAATAATCAACGCAACTTATCGGAAAAAATAGTGATAAAAGATGATACAAAAATTCATATGTATCTTAGATCATATATATATATATATACTTTTGTATATGATCTAAGGAACTAAGGTATGTATAGAATATAGATAGGTAATAATAATAATAATAATTAAAACAAATAACAACCATTTATAAATAAAAGATTAGATATTGCTTGTTAGATGACGCCATTGTTGTATTCTTACAACCCCTTAATTTCCCATTTAGGAGTTGAATTTCCAAAAATCCTTTCTTAAAGCACTGTGAAATTATAATATTAATTTATTCTGAAAATTTCAGCCAGATCCATCCAGTGGTTTGAGCTCTGCGTTGATTTCTCTAGGGGACAATTTTATATATATATATAAGATATAAAATATATTTTGTCATGATCTTAGTCAAGATGCTATCAACAAAGTCACAGGAAAAAATTATAAATACCATTTATAACAATTTTCTTGATATTTTTTGATAGTTACCACTCTCTGAGTGGAAATAAAATTGTATTGCCATTTTGTTAGATTATAAATATCGCCAACTTTTGAAGACAATTTTTATAAATTGTATGGCTAACAATATGTAGAAAATGTATGTATGCAATGTTGCTTTGGTCTGGACCTGTCTTACACTTAAATTAAACATTTATTCAAATTCTGATTTTTTAGTTCACTATTTAAGTATAAAAGCTAATTTCTAAACAATTTGTTTATTTTTATACTGAATTTCAGTAGTTGATCACGTGGCTATTTCATCAAGGTTATTATTTTGGAATTTACAATGAATTCTATGTTAATCACGCTCTGCATAATGTTCAACTATACAATTGTCGTAGAGGCGTTCTAGTACCTATGAGGGACTTGAGAATAATAAAAAAACAATAGATACTGATGTGCGTACTAAAGTATTAGTGTATACACTAGAGTATTATCATGACGAGCTGATCTTTAGTACGAAATCCTCAGAAAACCGGGTGATGTATTTTTTCGACTCTGTGGACAAGGCTAGTAGGTATATTATTATAATACGCACCTACACAGTACCACCTGACTCGTTACGCCTGAATTTCGTCGCACTGCACAACGACACTCGCAGACCGCGACGTGAAAACGATTTGACGCGGACGTGGAGAAAACGGTCGGTGGCCTTGTTTTTCACGAGGGAGCAAGCGCCCTACTTATTTTCTCCCTCTAACTCACTCCCAATATGGACAATTTATGACTAACCACTACACAGTCGTATGTTATTATAGCTTTAATATTATTAGAATCAAGGGTGGACTGGGTGATAAACGGCCTAGTATTCTACAACAATAAACGTCCCAAACCCATTATATCCCGGTCTTTTTATCTTCGGATTTTATAAAGATTCAGTTTTTCTACTGATACCTACTTTTTTGGTTAGTAGGTATATCTTATATATCTTAATATACTTTCACGTTTTGTAGGGCCTTTGACATAGGCATAATTTCAGTTATTGATTTGGAAGGGCTTTACATATTTAATTGAAACAGACCCGTGGGTGACTCTCCACCAGTGGCATAGCTAGATGAGAAAGAGCCCCGCGCGGCTGAAAATAAACTAGCCCCCTCCCCCTTAACGAATATTATATTTCTGAAAATTCAAAATAAATATGCGTAATAAATGTACGTAATATTTTGGGGCCCCAGGGCACTGCCCGACTTTTACCTATGATAGCTACACCACTGCTCTTCCTCCACACTCCCTGACTATTAAAATACCTTTTAAATGCATTATCTACTTAAAGTAATAGTATACTTATTTTAAACAACGTTTACTGTATTAGTAGATTTTATTATAAATAACGAATGATTTAATGCTTCAATTAAAATACAAATTTTGGGAGGCACTAAATTTAATATTGGAGTGGCTAACCCCCTCTCTAACTCCCACCAAATCGCTCCTATGGCCTTTGAAATTATATTAAAATACCTTACTGTGATTAAATCATAGAGCCATATATTCCTATAATTTTGTTATCGATTTAAATAGGTGGAAAATAAAAATAAGTAGTTCTATGTTTTGAGACAAAATAAAACTTATATTAACAATGTGATTAACCTTTTTATAATAAACTAATAATTAAAAAATAAATAATACTATAGTATAATATACTAATGTTACAAGATACTAATCAATATTCTTAGCAGTAAAATGAGTAATTGTGTTCAGAGTAAGAGTACCTTTGTATTAGATTGTTATAATATATTACTCAATTATTGAGGAAACTTTTTTAAATAGTCTTTAGATCCTTTAATCTTTAGAAGAATAAATAAACTGAAAAAAAAAACCGAATAAAAGTTGAAACAAATATGTTGTTGGTTATTCATTGTTACCATAAAACTACGAACGCCAACAAAATATTCATATGATATACACTTAGTAAAGTGTTTCCGTAAATTATTATAGTTAATCCGGGACAAACATTTTTGCATAATTTTCATGGAAAAAATTTTACCACTCATTAGTCACTACCAAACTGGTTGTTTTAACATGTTATTTTAAAATATATATCAGAACAAAATTATTTTTTGATTAAAATTTTTCAGTGAAAGACTTAATGAAAGTGAAAGACTAAACAAAAATACATAATCAACATAAATAATTAAAGTTTGATTCCTGGATAATAAGCCTTCCCATAACACTCTATCGAAGCAACAGGGGGCTATATTCAAAATCAGCACAGTTCCCGAAAAATAAACGTATGACAACCCTTACCTGGTGCCCACTTCTACATTAATTTTATCTATTCGCTAGTTACCGTGGATGTCACGTGTTAGTACTTTACTCGAGTTGGGTATATTTTAGGTATGACTATAATAATTTATTATTATAGACTCCTATAGTGACTCCTAGTGACTCTAAGTTTTTACAGTTAGTCGTGACTCGTGGTGCTCCGAAAATCTTTATCGGGATTTTGGTACTTTGGGGGGTCAAAAGTAAAAATTCTCCAGTAGTTTTCATGAGAACCGTGAAAAACAAATGCAAAATTAAGAAAAAAACGGGAATTTTTACGCAAAACCGATTTTCGACGAAATCGATTTTGGTTTTTGAAGTAACTCTAAAAAAAATGACAGTATATACATGAAATTTTGACCGAATGTTTATATTAGCATTTTCGCCATAGCATTTTCAAAATATTCTGACTTATTTTGAGCTGTTAACGGACATTTTCAGTTTCCAATTTTTTTAGTTTTATTTTCTATAAATGTCAATAAAATTTTATTTGATGGGTAAAAAATCTTGAAAATTTAATAATCGGCTTCTAATATATAGTTTCAAAGGCAGATGAAAAAAATTAAAAATCCGTAGTCGCAATTTTTTTTTAGGTAATCAAAGTTCAAATTTTGACAAAATACGTAAAAATGACGAAAATCTGCAATTTATTTTGAGTTAGAAATTCATAAAAATTTTTCTTTTTAAATCTAAGGTTTGAAAATGTAATACAAGATTCTTCATAAGTTTGCCTAATTTTATCAATAAAAAAATGTTTATATATTGTTACAATAGCAATTGAAAAATATTAAAAATACATAGGCACACATTTTTTTTATAAGCATTTAAAGTTTGAATTTTGACAAAATTCATCAAAATCTCGAAAATTATCAACCATTGTAATTAAACAATTATAAAATAGTCAGTTTTTATAACTAAGGATTCAAAATATAATGCAAAGATTCTAATAAATAGTACATACTGTAATCAACAAATCTAAAAAATATATAAACACAGTTATTTTTTACAGACATTTCAAGTTCAAATTTTGACGAAATTACATATTAAAATCAATTTTAACGAGTAAAAGTATATGTTATAATATTTTTCCAGCATCACTGATAATTTTAGGTTAATAATTAAATAATATGAATAATATTAATTCAGCTTACCTGCAACTACCGTATATAATAACAATATCAATATAATTTAAAATATCCTAGACTTACATACCGTCTCTGCTCAGAATCGTTTTTCGTATACAATGATATTATATCATTAAATTCAAATTTAATACCATCCATTATACAGTGATCTACTTGTAACCTACTGTGCAGCAGAGGGACATCCACTTGACCCCCTTTTTAAACATGATCATTTTAGGAAACCTTTTATTGGTGAACATTAAACAATGTTTAATGTTTGTTTATTTTTTATTTTAATGTTATTGAAAACTAGAAAATTGTAATGGGATCATTGAGATCCATCAATTCCATCAAAACAGAAGTGTTTGAACATGTACATTCCCAATTGAAACCGAATGTTTTTTTTTTTTATATATTTAAGCAGTGTAAGTGCTTTTTAAATTGAATATTGAAATTACATTCACCATTATTTAGCCTCATGATGTGTAAATGTATAAACTATAATCCCACTTTATGATTCCCGTGAATAAATTCTCATATTGTGTAGGTACCTGGGGACTTCCGACAAATGATGTTCCCAGGAATTATCTACCCCTAATTGACAGAAATAAGCATATAGTGTAAGCTATCTTTTTTTCATTAAAATTTAAAATTTTTGAAAAAAAAGATTTGAATCTTGAGTTATTGAATTTCTATAGATACTAATTAGTGTAAAAAAAACTGTATTTAAATAATATAATGATTTGTCACGGAGTACGGAGATATTATGGGTGTCGAGTGATATGGAACTTTTGGGACATACTTTATTATTTTGTTTATATCATATATAGGTACCTATTATTGTCGTTAACTTTTGAGTCAATATCGACTTGCAGTAGAACGATGTGAATTAGTTTGTGGTATAACGTATAAATAAGCAATAACAGCATACTGCACACAGTTCATCAATCTAAATGTTTTGAAAATTTCATTGTGTAGTGTGTACATAAAATATAATAAAATACGTTTAGACTGTTTCAAGTACCTACGAATAATAAATTTAAAATTTAACTTTAAAATGTTTATAAATATCGAGCTTGATATTTATTTTGTAGATTTTTTTGTTCAGTACAGAATAAACTACTTATGAAGAATTTTGTAATACATTTTTAAATTTTTTGACGAAGTGCAATTTTTTTATCAACAATTATTGGGAAAAAATTGATAATTTCACAATGATCATTATTGAATTATTCATTAATTACTCAAAAAGAGTAAAAACATTTTGAAAATTATACCATGACGTATAGAAAATGCTAGTATAAATATCTTGTCCACATTTAAACTTTAAAGTATCTACCGTTTTTCGTTTTTAAATTTCATAGAAAAATAAAATTAATCCTGTCGAAAAAAATCCTGTTTTTCTTAATTACTAAGAAAATGACCTGGGTATTTCTTTCAATTTTGAATTCCCAAAGATATCAACAAGATTCATTTTTCAAACGTAAAATATATTGAAGTTTATAATCAAAGAATTTTTTTCTACTATAAATCGTGTACACTGACACATACACAAAAAAATCTTTATAAAATCTTCCACTCAGTATCTAAAATGTATTTAAAATTGATTAATTATATTAAAACGAATAGATTATACTTCGATTAGTTTTTCGAGGCCTTTGAATTTTTTAACTAAGCATACCTACTGAGTGTACAAAAATAATGCTCCAGAGGCCTTTGGTGTGCCAGGTCGACACGGGTCCAAAGCCTAACTCACAAGTCAAAAAATATATAAATTTCGTTCAGACGATATATATTATAATTATCAATTCGCGTATGCCTCAAACTTCTGATAAACGATGATAATTTTCGGATTTAACCATTTCAGGTTTACGAGATCGTCGAGATCATAATATAATAGGAATATAATCTATTTTTATACTATTATATATAATTTATAAGGTTAAGTTCAATGTCACCCGTCGGCTGTGGGCCCCGAAAACGTTGCGAACGGAATATAACAATAATAATAATATTATTATTTATATTACCTATAATGATAATTGTGACGGAGAGCGTGGCGGCTGCAATATATTATAATATTATTATTATTATTATTATTATTATTATTATTATCATGTACTCACCGTACAACTTGCACTGCTTTTCGTCGAGCGCATGTCAGGCGGCGCAGCACGGCGGCGCGGCGGCGGCATTTCTCTCTCGGCGCGCGCGGACCACCTGTCGCCGACGATTGCTCACGAACACAACGCGACACAATATTCGCCCGCGCGACGGTAAGGACAATCGTCGTCGCGCGTCGCCGTCGAGTCTCTCTCCGACCGCGTAAAAGAGTGTACTTGCGACCGCGCGCGCGGGTGTGTGTGTGTGTGTGTGTGTGTGTGTGTGTGCGTGCGCGCGTGTATTCGCGTCGTGTGCTGCCGCCGCCGATATAACTGATCAACTTCGTCCGTAGTCGTCGAATTCGAGTCACGTAACGAGCGAAATAAATAGATTGATATCATATAAGTACACGCGCGCCAGCCAGCGCCTCTCTTCTTTATTATATAATATTATTATTGTTAATAAAATAATATTATATTATTGTATAATACATTAAATATTATATTGTAGGCGAATCCGTTCGTCCATCGCCGCCGCCGCCGCCGGTGATTTTCAATTTTATTATTATTATCATTAGGTATTATTAGTATTATAATATTATATTCGTTTGTACCGTGTAAATCGTGTTTTTTATCGTATTAAATTATTACTATTATTATTATTATTATTATTGATATTAATATTATATTATCATCATCGTTTACCTTCGTCGTCGCCGCCGCCGCCGCCACTACCACTGCAGCTCGCCACTGTCGTTCGCTCCCACTCCGCCGCAGATATTCACTCAAGACGCACTTACCGCCGCCACTGTTGCACAGGTAAGCCGTTCACTTTTCGTTCGGTTTGGTATTTTTTAATTTTTTTTTTCGTGCGTTCATTCATACATCGTCCTTAAACCCGACCGACAGCCATCCGCTGCGGCAGGCATACACGTGTGCAGATCTATACGCATGTCATTAATCGTACGTGAACCTACACCCGTTTATTCGTTTTATTCGAAACTTGTTGGTTTCGTTTTTTCATCCTCGACCACGATGCGCTTGGACCATTGCTTCATAAGTAATATTATTATGCTTGTATATTGCAGAAATCCCACGCAATCTCCGTGTGCACATAATATAGAACGTTATTATATTACCTACAATTTAAATTATAATATTATGTTTAACATAATATAAGTTATAAATAATTATATTGATTATTAACAATCATTTGGCGTGTAATTAAAAATATAACTGTTTCACCTTTACGAGAGGATCAAAATTAAAAAAACCGTAAAAGCTGACTACTTATTGAAAACGTTTTATTTCATCGTATTTCTGATTAATGTAATATTGACCTTATTATTTTTATTTATATAGGCATGAGGTAGGTAATTGCTATGTAAATTGTAGGTTTATGTACACAATATAATTATTTTTCTATTTGAATTGAATATTTACGCTCAAAAATAATTAAAAATGTATATTTTATATTCGAAATATACACTACGATTTTAAAACATATTTTTTTATGTATTTTTTTCTTTGTAAACAACTTAATGATTTCATTTTATTACTAAAGTCTAAAATTGTTTCTTTTGCAAGTTAGACCTCTATACAGATTTACTTTTAAGTTTTAATCGTTAAGTTTTAAATCAAAAAGGGTTGCTATTGCGGTGATAAGTCATAATAGTAATCACAATGCTTTTTAGCTCTTTGATGTTTGCCTCTGATTATTCCTTTTTCCCAAGTTCGTGTTGGTATTTAAGCCAACTTAAGTTAAATATTGAGTTAATTATCCAATACCTACACTAAATTGTGTAAAATCTATTTAAAATACTATTTTAATACAATAAAATAAAATATAATGTACAATGTTGATATAATGTACTGTTATACTTTCCTTTAGTTTTAACCTTTTGTTATTTGTTAATATTTTATTAGACAATTTAAACACTATTATAATATTATAATTGTTTGTTTTAATAGTTAATATAATATACAAAACTTAAAAGATTAAAATCTCAATAAGTATCTCATATTATATATGTATGAAATTATAGTATTCTTCTAAGTAATAATGACTAAATTGAATTGCTCAGTATTTAAAAGTCCATGTAATCATTTTTAAGTTATTAAAATGTGCATAGCACCATATTACTACATCTTTAATTTAAATTATTTCAATGATCATTGTTATATATCACCTTTATAGATCATTTATGATGTAGTCGAACAGCGTCAACATTTAAGTGGAGGCCAATTTTTAAGATAATAAAAATGTGAATCTATACTATTTGTTTTACATTTTTTAACAGAAGGAATTGAAACTTATGAATTAGATACACCACTGAATAAATTAAAGTATAAATATATTTCAATTATTGTTTTTACGACATATACGTGGAATAATATATTTTGTTTAAGTTTAAAATGTTGGTTAGTAATCCATAACTAAAGTTTTATACAATAAAGTTATACACATAAATTACATAGTTGGTCTACTCACTAAAGCCTATGTTTGTGTGCTTAGGGTTCAAAATAGAACAAAAAAAAACCCTATATAAATATATTCATACTCATAAATATACATACAATATTATATAGAATATAGGTAGTAACATTAGCTTGCAATCAATATAGGTATCCCATATAATTATATAATATTTTAAATTATAAAATCATTGAATTATCTATTTTATAACGTTATACATTCTAGTTGTTTAATTAGTTAATTTATGTTATTTTTTAATTTTAAAACATTAAATTTAAGTTTGATAACACCGAAACTATTAGAATTAATGAAATGATAAACATGCTATTTATAATTATAGAATATTATAACTGTTTGTAATGTTACACCTACAGTTCAAAATATCTACACACCAATAAAATAAATTCAACAATAATTTATAATTACAATTTTTAATGTAGCTTTTATGTTACTTATCAGTGGCATAAGCAGGAGGGGGCTGAAGCCCCCCACTCATTGCCCTTATTAGTATTACTTAAAGGGCTTTATAAAAATATTTATCAAGTTTCAACTGTCGTCAACTAGTAAGCAAGACGTAAATTAATAAACGTCTTACCATAATAAATTCATATTTGCAAAAACATTGTGTTTGCATACCAATTTTCCTAAAAATATCAGTAGTTAATTTTCAAGCCCTCCCCATTGAAAAGTCCTGCGTACGCCACTGTTACCTATTGACATTAATATTAATTTAGTTATAGTAACTATTGTCATATTTATGGCACCGAATGTCATAATATATAAGACAACGTGTATTTTTGTATGGTTAATGTGAATATTTCATGATACAATATTCAAGGATTAATGAAGGATGAAGAATAATTACTATTATTTATCCTCTAACCGAGTAATTTAGAAGTAGCTACATTGGTTGATATTAGTTTTAGGATTTCGTCAAACTGATAATATTATATACTCTGCTGCCTGCTACAATATTATCTCACAAGGCTATACGATTTTAATATATATTTTATTTGATAAAATGAAAGGAAAAAGGTTAAGGAGTTATAAAATAAACACAATGCAATACCCATTGATTTAACAAATATTGATATATAATTATAAAGATATGAAGATTGTGTAAATCGTCGCTCTTTTTGTCAGTTGATACTTAAACATAATATATACATATTTTTTCAGTCGTTTTATTATTTCAAGGTTTGTATTAAATATTGTCAACGAGATATATTAATCAAATTAAGATAATCTTAGAAAAAATAAAATTAGTTCAACAGAATTTAAGATAATAAAGTCGACGAACTGTGTTAGTAATTAGTGTTCAAGTGCGATGAAATATATTTTTGTTGTTTACATTTATATTTTAATCATTTCAACTTAGTACCTACCTATTACAGTATTATAGCCTTATTGAACAAAAAAGTTCACAGAAGTTTATTATACCAAATGTGAAGCTAGCTGACTCAACCCAATTAGTTGATAAGTAGCATTTACAGGAGATAATAATTTTGAACAAAGCCGGTGAAGTAAAATACTAGTGGAGATAGTGACGTAGAATTAGTAAAGTACTCTAGTAAAATAGAATAGACTCATGTCTTTTTGCGTCATACAATAGTATTATATATTATTCTTGTCGTTCACGCTTGCTAGTTTTTCTTTTTGAAAGGGAACGTAAAACGTGAGAACAAATATAATTATCCAAGTATTTCGTTGGTTTTTAACGATAGGTATGCATAATGTGCAAAATATATATATCACTTTATCTTATTAAAATAGATAAGAAATAGTTCTAACTGAAGACTTCAAATATTACTAGAACATTTTTCTTTTAGCTTATTGTTAGTACTTACTTCAATTTCGTTTTACGATCTATTGTACCTATCTAAATATAGGTATAAGATTTTCATGGGCCCTCACACAAACCTGTTCAGTGGCACCAATTATCTTTTTGAAAGAATAATAAAAATAAAAATAGTCAATTATTAATATTTTTAATATTTACTTATATTGTGCATACGGTATACATCTGTGTAATTAAATTGACTTACTATTCTATATCACTGATACACGTTGATGAATAGTATTCATTAAACACAACTCATATCAATACATTATCTTTTTATCACAAACTTTTTATACATTTATTTTTCATATTTGATTCCAGTCAAATTGAAATAATAAAGAATGCTTTTTACTATTTTTTATTTACAGAGCTGTGATATTATTTAGAATTTCTTAGAAACATGGTATATATGAATTACTGACTGATTTATTCAATAATTTATTAATGGTAATAATTAACAAAGTAGTCTTGTTGTATTCATTTACTATAAACAATATACTTTATAATACTCAATTTTAGTAGCGTGTTTATACTATAAAATGAAAACTCATAAACCACTATACTGTACATTTGTAATTTGTTTTTCTTATTTCTCTGTTTTTATTTTATCCAATATTGTATTGTGATCGATCCTAATTGTTTTATTTTTCTTTAAATATTTAATCAACTCTGCTTAATTGATTGTGGTTATAAAGTGGTTATAAAGAAGGACAGGTATATTCGTGACACAAATCATATTTACTAGTTAACAACTTTTTGCTGTCTTTTCCCAATCCATGTAAAAGTATAGGAAGTCAATCAACGAAGTAGTTTAATTGACTGACATCATATTGACTTTATAGTGTTCACCCTCTAGTCATTGTGATCGATATCTATAAATAATTGAAAATAATTAAAAAATAACTTTTTTAATGTTAAACCCTAACTACGCAATAAAACTGAGTAGGGGTGATGACACCAGTTAATGAACACTCCTAGTGAATGAACAAACTTTACGTTTTTAATTATTTTAAGGATTGGGCAACAGTGATATGTCTATATAAATGTTATAAAAAAAAATATAAATAATAGTTTTGGCGACACTGTAAATATGAATATTTTATAATAATTTAAATTACTGATAGTAATTTAAATAGTAACTATTATTTATTAGTCATGTGTAGATAAAGCAAGAATTATCTCAAATGTCTTATTTTTGAAAAAATTCTGTTCCCCACAGATTAAGGTTTTTAATTTACCTATAATATAACTATAGAGGCTGTATAAGCACACACATTTTGTTTGTTTAAATATTGATAATTATGTTCATTTACTAGAAATAAATGTTCAATTACTAGAAATTATGTTCAGCCATTGGGAAATTGGCAGAAACAACTAAAATAAATAATGTTGGGTTGAATATTATAATTTTCAAATATTTAAAACAATAAAATATAGATATAAACACAAACGATTAAAAAAAAAAAATATTAATGTGTTAAGATATTTTTGAAGTAACATTTTTTTGAAAATTTTACAACCTTAAGTGTTCATTTACTGGTGTCGTCACCCCACTAGGTACCCATATATAGTTCACATCGGCAATGTGGTACTCAAAGTCTAAAAATATACATTGTAGTAATCTCAGGAACATGTTATTTTCCTTTATTCAGTATAACGAGTTTTTATTACCAGTATTTTGAAATGTTTTAAAATTCAATCTTATCCTAAAACTAATTTTCTAATCATAAACAGCTATTGATCCATTGCACATTTTCAGTCACATTTCAAGGAAATGGCCTGAAGTGAAAACCAAAGTTCACTTTTCATTTTACCTAATAAATAATTGGATAACATAAGGAACACAATATATTTAAACTTTAAATCTATATTTTAATATTACATTACTTTGTAGAGAACTTATATTTTGTAACCCAAATCAACATAAAAAACATATATAAATGAAGATAAGCTTTTTGCAAGAATGTTCGTAAAGTGTCATTCTTTTTAACATTTTCAATTTATTTTTTGTCACTCAGACTAATGAGAAAATATTTTAGAATATAAATGTAAAGTGGGTCATATCAACCCATTTTATTCCTGAAAAGGATTGAACCTAGAAATGCAACTACAATCTACAACTTACAAGCATACATACTAGCTATATTATATATTAAGTAAATAGGTAATGTGATTTTGTTGACATAACTCACTTACCCAGCCACCTATGTAATAAATTTAATATTTTTAAATCAACTAAGCTGCACAAGAATATATAAGGAATAATTTAAGTCTGGAGTTATCGATATAATTCTAATATAAATATTATAATAATTAGAAAATGTTCTTATATAATTTTAATAAATCAGAATCTCCACATATATCATATAGGTTCTTATATAACTTTTACGTTGGGATGTTTAGTAAAAAAATGTTTATAATTATGTTAAAGTGTATGCTCGTATATTTTTAAAAATTTTGATGTCTAAGAAAATGTTATACAATTAATATGTTAAAAATCATTTTGTGTAGAAATTGTTTTATTTTATTTATATATTTTCCAAACAATATTTTAGACGAATTAATTCAAATTTGTTAGAATATCGATTGTATATTCACATAATTACCTACATGTAGGTAATTACATATATAATATATATGTATATTATAAAATATACATGGTATTATATAATCCGTAGGTACATAAAGTTATTTTATATTATACTACGGTGCTTCGAATCCTGTACACAACGCTCGTCAACCCGCATATACTTCGTCAACCCACTTTGATGTTTTAACTAGTTATTAAATAGTTTTAACTAAGCCATTCTTTATAAAAATTATTATTATTTGATTGTTTTGGTTGATAAGGCAATTATAGTTATAAAACACTGATTTGTATTTTATTAAAAACTTTTTTTTTTATCCCGTCGGCATTTATTATTTATTATACTATGGTATTATGTATAGTAAAGTGCATAAAGTATGAATTATTTTTAGATTTCTATATATATATAATTATTGTAAATTTTTAACTTTTTTATATAGTCTGTGTAACTATTTGGCTTGTAAAAGTACCTATTTAATATTAGTTAATAATAAGTCAATAAAAATAAATTCAACTTGTTATTAGAGACACGTTTATACTTCCGTACAAAGTAAACTAGGTATAATAATGTTAGAAAACACAAACAAATGTATTTAACACATTTTACATTTTATTTACTGTCCAGGATGTCCCCTTGTCTATCATCGAACATATTATACTGAGCTTTGAGATACATCACAAAATACAAATACAGTTAAACCTCCTTGTAACTCACTTAATGACGGAAATCTCCTTAAAACGGAGAATAATATAACAGTTCCATATAAGTATATAACCTCTTATATTTCAGTCTTTCTATAACGAAAAAGAAGCAGATGGTCTAAAACGATTCTGTTATAAGGAGGTTTTAATTACTACATATTTTATAAAACTTCATCAGTCAACTAATTATTTAACGTTTTAGTATCTATAGTATCTTAATAACTAACAAAAGTATAATTCATTTTGAGGTTGTTTTTAACAGTCATAAAAAAAAAATACGAGAAAAAAACTTTTCAAATACGTAAAATGTAGTGCAAGTGTAGTGTGAATCATATTTAATTTAATTTTCCACAGTTATTTGGCTACTTTATAAATAACCTTTTTAGTTAAATAATTTTTGAAATGTCGATATCACTTAAAAAAAATTGTATGCAACACTGTAACAATCTTAATTATAGAGACAGCTGGACCATGGTTTTAAAATACAAAAATAAATTTCCTAACTTCAAATAAAAATGTTTAAGTAGCTATTAATATAAAGGCTGTCGTTTCATATTTTACAAATTTAATATTATGTGCATACAATAGTTTACAGCTTATTAAGGAATAGTATAATTTTAACACATAATTGTTAGTATAGGAATTCATATTTTGTATATACATTTTACTATAATAATTAGGATAAAATTTTATTCAGTCTGAGTAAATATTAACTCATCAAATATTTCACTTTAATTTTTAGTGTAGCACCTCTATTAAAGTAAATCATATTTTATTATACGATACAACATATTAAACATATTAAGGTAACAAGTTGTTGATTTTTAAAGATCTATCCATTATTTTTTTATTACTTTTCCATAAGACGTAACTTTTACTTTCTGTTAATTATTATTTATCAGTTTATCATTATGATTAAATATAAATACCTATAGGTAGTATATATATCATATCTACGTAATTAAAATATCAGAGACATTTTCGCCACCATTATAATTGATAAGTACCTATATATATATTGATATAAAAATGACAAGTGTGTGATAAATATAATTTTATCATAATATTACTATTTGAATTAAGTTATCTTTGTGGTATTTATGAAAATAAATTGTAATTATATTATTATGTTATCCTTGTCCAAAATTAAACCAAAAAATAGGTTCGAATAAAACATTTGAATCCTAAAAGATGATTTAAAGTTTTAATCACTACAACGCACTCCTAAAAATATATCTTGTAATGTTTAATTTTTATGATATTTTAATTTTGCCTATTATTACCTATGTCCACATAAATAATCAAAAACACCAACTTCGTATTTGGCAGTATTAATAGTAATAATAGTATTATATTATATTTATCCACTATTACAGTTTATATAGTGATTAAATTTACAGTTTAAAAACGTAATTATTGATCGAAAATTATACTTTTTATTTTTAAACTACTATTTGCTTCGTTGAAAACACGTCCCACGGCACACAGTTTGAAGAATGTAAAATGTAATATATATGTATATATAAATACAACGCAACGACATAATGAGTGTTTTATGAACTTTGGGTGTAAGAATGACAATGAAATGATGAGCGCTGAGGGAGAATGATGTACCACCCTATTGTCCGAGTACTGTGGCCAACAGCTCGTTTCCGGAGGCCGTAACGCTAATTTTGTCGAACGCTTTCTCGATAATGTCAACCCTCCCCCTAAAACAGCTGCAGTTAGTGCTTATTTTGTTCAATTAATGGCTCGCGTATGTTATATTATATAGAGCCTGTCTACCCTTGATTGTCTTACTTATTGAACAATTTTTTTTTCGATTCATGGTATCTATTGCGCCGACGTATTGGCCATAAAATACCCCTGAACTGGAGTTTCTGTGGGACAACATGAAAACGTGGTTTAATGTTCTAGGCTGGCCTATTTGTAATCGTAAGGTACACGAAATTCACACTCATTATTCACTCCATTCTCGAAAAAAAAAAACTTAGGTCCTATATTTACGTTACCTACGTAAAACGAAATTGTTACAATAGTATACATTTATTATCTCTAACTTACGCCACTCAAATAGTATCTTGAAGATTTGGTAAGGTTAAGAAAAAATGTTTGAGGACAACTACAACATTAAGCCCATGCTGATTATAACATTAGACCGATAGCTCTTTTTCTCCGCTCGGAATGTTGAAAAAGTTTCATAAAATATAATTATGCTATACCTCTACTTAGCAAAACGCTTAATCAATGCCAGAGATAAAAGAAAACAACCCTCAGACCCCTATTGTTCCTCGCACGTCTCCATTATTGTTATATCCGTCACTGAGATAATAATAATACAATTATAATCGTAAATGAAATTTGTTTTTCTTCGTTGAACTTTCGTGAACTTTTTTTATAATTTGTGGCTCATTTGAACACTATTTTAATTTTGATTATTTTATTTTTATAACAATAATTAATATTTAATTGTTTATATAGGCATGTTAGCGTATTAAATTGTGTTATTTTATGTAATATTTTTAGGTACATGCAGAGCCTACTTAGGAATTTTGAAGCCCGGAGCATTTTTTTGGTTGTGCCCTGTTTTAACTTAAATTATAAATTCACATTTTTTTGTTAAATTGCTTTCATATATTCAATTTATTTATTAGGATTATAAATAAATTATAATCTATATCTTATAAGTAATTATTTAATGTTGATTTTTTTTAACGTACCTACATTATAATTGTATCACTAAATGATGAAGGTATAAAGGTATATTTCATAAAAATGGTGTAATTTACAATTCAATACATCATCGTAATTAATCTTGCACTAATAAATAATAATTTAAATATATGTAGTAATTTTTTAAAACAATAAAAATTTAATAATTTATAATGGTAAAAATGTAATTTGAGTTGTTTGTAATTATTCTTTCAAAATATTTAAAAATAAGTGAATTATAAAAGTGATCTATACTCTCGTACTAATAATATTTAATATTATATTATTAGGCATAGAATCAAAAAATATTAAGGATTTTTCTACATTAAATTAAAGGAATTAAGATTTTAATCATTCATGTAAAACAGCGATACAATTTTCATTACGTAAATCACTTTTACGTTTTACTTCCGGTGTAATAATTACAATATAGTTCAATGAATATTTATTTATTTTTTATTACTTATTAATTTTCAACATTGTTTGCTACCTCACATTTAAATGGACTGATATTGATTAAGGTTTTATATTGTCAATAAGATATACAATTTTAAAATTATTTAATAACTTATTATAACCTATAAAGTTGATATAATGATGCAACAAAAACTCACTCAATAAAAAGTGTAGGCTATTTTTATGCTAGGTACTCGTAATATAATATATAATTTATAATATATATTTATTTTTCAGTATTGTAAACATCGCTCAAATTCGATATTCGAAAATGACGTTATGTGCTCGTGTCGTGTTTCACAAAGGGTAGTAGGTGTATTGTTGATTTTAACGGGTTAACTTTTATCAACTGTATAAACACAATTTTGATAAAAATATTCTTTTCTACTAGATTATCATGCCTATAATCTTTACTCAATTTCCGGTGTTGACAGGCAATTATTGAATTTTGAACGGTATATTGAAAAATATTGAATACATTATTTTAAATTACAAGTACACGTCATAAATTTGTTTTGTATAAGTCAGTTTCTGAGTTATTCAGTAAACTAATTAGATTATTTATATGGGAATATTATTATAGGTATCTACATACTTTACCTTCGTAGTGGTATGAATCTAAATTGTATGTTTTTCTTGAAAAAAATTCACAATTTATCAATTACCTGACGTAAAGCTTTTGCTTAAAAGAGTACCTATTATTAATATGGTTATTCAAATAATAGATAAACCATAAAATACAAATTTTATAACTATTTAATAGAACGTAGTAAAATTACACATGCGTATATATTATATAATTTAACTAGGCGAGTAGCAGCTGAAATGACAAGTTGGTTGATTCTGAATTCTTAATAAATGTAACCCACAGTATTTCAAAAATAATTTTGTATTGTGAGATTGACGCGGGTTTGGTAGTGTTATTATTTTAATACAATTTTTCAAAAGTGTACTTATAAAAGTTCTTGAATTATGCTTTGGCTATTGTTGTTATTGGTAGTAGATTTTTAAAGAAAATGACATATTATTGTATGCTGTATATGTTATATTGTCTTGTTATTCTAAATAACATCGAAACTTTTTCGTTTCTATTCAATGTATATCTAAATATTGAGAAATCAAAAATTATAAAATTTTAGGTTAGAAACAATTTTACAAGTATATTTAAAAACTAATTTTACATTTTATTTTTTTAAATCTTGCAATGATGTAATTTGTTTAGGCAACTTATAATCATATGATGCCCAAGATAATGATAATATTATATTAAATAGGCACCTACTCATTTTTTTACGTCTTAAAAAACCCGTTTGAGGGTTGACACATTGATCATGCATTGCGATTATTGCATATTTTTATGGTTTGGTGTGTCCGTTCAACACTAAATATTTTTTTATTCGAATATATAGGGTTTTTCTAGTTGAAGGAAATTTGATATTAGGTTCACTTTCAATACATTTCTGAGTTATATTGACATTTGATAAGCAAAATAACTTCCTATGATGTATGAGCGTTTTAAAATTAAAATATGGTTGACGTTGTACGAGGGTGTTTGACCGAGTCAAATCTATAATCACATCGATCTACGTGTACAAGTATTTCTCTAGATTAGGTTAGGGTACGCCTAAGTATTCTCTTGTCAGGAAGTTAATAATCTTGTTGACTCATTACTGTCAAAAATTTCGGATCGTTTCATATTTTAAAATTCCGGTTTGCGCTAAATATAATAATTACGTGTTTTATGTAAAATATAGAAATAACGCGACGCACATGAAAAGTGTGAAGTGCGAATGATAATAATATGCATTTAATTAATAATAATAATATAGCGTGGCATTGATAGCGGCGTTTTCCGTCCGCGGACGGCCCAACTTATAAGCCATCACTAAATTATTATTATTATCATTAAAGAGTTATAATCCTCTGTATACCGTACATTCAACGGCCGGGTTTCTCACAATCCTCCGGAAAGACGTCTTACGTTTTTTCCCGTGATCCGAAACCATCATGATATTGTTATAATATACTTTATTCAGTACGTAGGTACGTATAACAATATATTATTATCGACTCTCCGTAATCCGCCACTCCCAATAGGTTCTATAATTGGTTTTTCGAAAAATGATTCGGCGCAGGCCGCCTATGGCATCGTTCAACATGTTTGCGCATACATATTATGTTTCGTAAGTCTCGAAAGTGTCTATAAAATAAAATATTGGTGTGCGCTTAACGGACAATCCGACGTACACGCGCACGATTTAGCAGTAGTCCTGCGAATACACATTTGAATTTAGCTTGCGTTTGTATTCGATAAACTTGGTAATGGAGCCGACACGTGCGTTAATACCAGACCCGTGCTCACGAAAAACACTGAATTTCAAACGCGTCTTTATAATAATATTCCTGTCGTGTTATATCGATTTCGGTCGTCGTTTTTGGTTCGGTCGTGCGTGATGGTAAGCGGGGCCGAACAAGACGTCGACCGAAACGAGTCCAAATGGATATTTTTATTTTCAGTGGCACGCAAAAACGGCCGTGGATTAACCAGTCGAGGCTGGTATTATATTATATTTTATAATACGATCACTGGTACGCAGTAGACTACGTCACGGTGGTATAGATAATAAATAATTTGTTTTATGATGATTATTATTAATGTTTAAACTTTAAACATGTTCGGCATAGATACTTTGCCACTTTATAATCAGACGAAGTCCCTTCATATTTTTGGTAATATTCCAGTTATTTGGCTAAATAAATAAATAAATCTTATGCTAAAATTGTTTGATAATACCTATGTGAAACCCACGCACCCTTCCACAAATTTGCATTAAAATTGTGCACTTAGTAATTAAAATAGGTATGATTATAAAATGATTATAAAATGAAAACTGTAGATGGAACTACCAATGTGATGGGTACATTAAGAATGGTTGAAACATTTTTCTGATTCATCATTTGGAATAGTTTCGGTTTAATTATTTAGATATACGTGACTGATCCGTAGTAGTCATTTAAGTGGTTTGTTAGAAAAAAAGAATTTCTGATATAAGTACACGCATTAAGCAATGCCGTCCTATACTGCTAACGGTTGAAACAATCTCGAATTTTACGGTACCAAAATATGGCTGTTGTCCTGATCCTGCAATAGTCATTGAATTGCGAACCATGAGCAACATGGGGCCCTGAATTATCGTGGGATGTATCTTTACTCAACCTACGTATACAGACTATAAAATATTCTATCTTTGTATACATCATCAGAGTTTGTTTTGTGTATTAGTTTAACGGTTTAACCTTCGACAGATCTCGTGCAGGAATAGTACATCCAAACAACTATATTTGGTCACTACTAAAATAGTAAATAGTTTTACAAATTCTATAGATATCAAAGCACACATGTGTTCAACTGAAATCTAAAAAATAAAATAAAGCATTAAGAGGACTTAACACCAAAAGTAATACGTAAATTAGTAAGCTCAGCTGTCTAGCCTTGTTTTTCGAACACAATACAAATGCTTATCGTAAAATTATCTCTCGCTAGAATTAACTACTCTGGCTATACACTCTCAGTTAGGACACCAAATGTATACACAGTGTAAGTAGCGTTTGAATTTTTTTAATATCACAATAAGAATGCACAAGTAATCCTTGTTCTAAACTTCTAAGATCTTTTATTTATATGATTTTAAAATTAAATAGGAACCTTTTTTCGAAATAATTATGTAAAACAATTAAAAACGCATAGTAAAATATATATTTAATGTCCATATAATTGTCACTTTAGTGGTTGTTTCTCACGAGAAATGATTTTTATAAACAGTTAATGAATGTGTGTATTTTTCTTAATATCGAAAAAGTACAAAATGCTTAAAGTTATGAAAGTTTAAGATTAACATCTACTTTTTGTTCATTAATTCAAATAAAAAAACTGCAAAAAAACGTTAGTCTTATTAAATTCCACGTAGCCAATTACATAACAATTTTAACGATGTATGTAGGCATTGATTTAAATAGTAGTCTCTGTATATAACGTAGAATTGAGACTCAAATTTTTGACTCTACTGATCAGATATTGTATAACTTTCAAACACCTCAATTTCAATTTTACCATTTGACTATAATATATTATAGGTACTGCATATTATATTTAATTGCCAGCTTTACTTAATCGATGATTATAATACAAATTACTATTCGTCTGAGTGGGCGTTAATACTAACGTATACGTGTAAATAAATAATTACAGTAGGAGCGGAAATAATCTAAATTCTATATAAACGAAAAACAGTTTTGAAACATAAATAATAATTAATAAACGTTCTATCAACTAAATATTAATTTAATGTTGTGATGTCTGTCGTTTATTATACTTTATATACGGCTGTTGGATGAGAATAGTTTATAACAGAAAATTAAATTTTTAAATATTAAGTTAATAATATATTAGTTATTATCATACATCATAATTATAGCTATACTTCACACAGACACACAATATAAACATTTTAACACACATCATAATAATTAGAAATTGTTAAGTGTTTACTAGCATCGTTCGTCATATACTATTAGTATAAGATATACGATAAATTCGTTGATGTAGACATTTAATTTAAAGTTTCTATTCAAGTTTAGCTCACTTAATAAATTTTGATAATTTTTTCGCGCCAAAAAAATTACACTAAAATGTGAACTTACACAATTTTTTTTTAACCACGTTTTACGTCATATTTTTTTTAGATTATCTGTTTATTAACTCGTCCTCAAAAATAATTAAAAATAAACATTGACGTCGTTGTTAAGTATCATTATATTGACGTTGTTAACTTTGTTACCGATTACTGAATGTGTTTGTGTTTAATTATAATGTTTTGTGTTGATGGAATATTCTGTTTTTTTACGGCAGATAAGACGATCCAAGCTGAGCCAATACACGCGTCGGGTTCGTTTTCTAGGACGCACGCTGTTGTTTTTAATCAGTTATCGTATAAGAGATGTTGTGAATATAATCGTATGGCGATGAGCCGTATTATAGTGAGGAAATTATGTATGTGGTATAAGCAAACCTAATATTATATAATATATACATTATTTTACACTTGTGTGTGTGTGTAATGTGGACCATGAACTAGATAATCGACTGCCGTTGGACCGCCAAGCGACCTTAATATCAAAAAACATAAAATAATACCTAACCTTTTATTAAAACAAATTATTTTTCCTCTGAATCCGATAGATTATATTTTGTTATTGCGTTACGCGGCTAAACGCGAAAACAATAAAAAATTATTTACCCTGGTTATTCAATGCCAGTCGGTCTGTCGAGTACTTTCATTATCACCTAACACCTTTTCAAACGGTTAATTAGATTTTTAATCTACATTCTATGGACAATTAAACGCCTGTCCTCTGGAAAAAAATATTTATTTATTTTTTATTATTTTATCAAACGCTTGTGCGAATGTTTTCTACCATTTTTTCAACCTCAGATGAAACCTTTTTACTCTTCGACAGCACCTCTGTCACTTTTAATAACTATTATAGGTAGGACGTAGGTACTATCTTTTCCCTGTGACCCTGTGTCGAAGTTTATAGATCATAAACTAATAAGTAATATGGTTAAAAAGAGATAATAATATAGTATAGGTAATTAAAATTCAATTAATTATAAAATTTTAAAAGATTGGGGTGGTTATTTTGTACGATAGCTCTAATAAAATAATCCCCATAAATCCTATCTAATTAATGGATTCTTGTCTAAAAGTTTTCAAATTATTTTCCTTGATAGTTGATGTATTATAGCGAAAATTTACCCACGAAACGTTTGGTTGTTCTTATTATTGAGAACTTACTCATTCGTGGTTTTGACATATTTGTTTTATTTTAAACCTATTCAACACGTTTTGCTTCACAAAACCAAGATAATAAGCTATTGTCAAATAATTAAAAAGTCAAGCAGATTAAAAAAGAAAAATTTTCTGGTGGATTACGAACTCATTATTTCACAAAGTATGAATACACACGAAATTTCCACCTTTTAATTATTCTTATCCGAGATCTTGTTGAATATTTTTAATAATAAAAATAATATTTACATGATATTTTTACTTCATTTTCAAATTGTTTTTATAATTTTAATAATTTTGTTGGAATGTAGTTACTATTAAAATGAACTTGATTGAAGAATAATTTAAAATACATATTAAAAGTTTAGTAAAATATTATTAATATTATTTTGTGTGGCACAAATTACTATTTTTTTTTTGTTGTTTTTGGTGCAAAAGACTATTTTATTGGATCGAATAATCAATATATTCTTAAGTCAAATAAAGGTACACAAATACCACAGTAAGCCATCTAAAATCATTGTACTTTATGTCTTTTTCATACCTAATCAATAAATGATCAATGACCTTCAGGAAAGGGATAACTGCAAGAGTTTATCATATTTAATTTGAATTCCATTATCATTACATTTTACAAGGAAGGCTCAACATAGTTATAATGTAGTTTTTAATGAAAAAAAAAATAGTTGGGTAGCAAATACATTTTTTTAAATTAAATATCGTGTATTAGAATTTAAAATATTTAATATTGGTATAGAGTATAACGGTATACTTAAACGACTCTATAAATATGTAGCCATTTTCTCATTTATTACTAAGATAATTGTACAATTTAACAGGCTATTAAATCTTTTTTTTTCTGAAAAATTAACAAAAATGAATAATTATTGTATATTTTTAACTTGTATGTAGATTCACGATATTTTATTATACTATTTAGTGGTTGGGTACAGCATTTATTATAAATTTGGTATTTTATGTTAATTGTTAGAATTCATTTTATTCGTATTTTTTTTTATTTTAGCTCATTTTAAATAGATATTTAACATAAAAAGTATTTTTAAATAGCAAAATGTCTAAATAAACTACCCTTAGTTGCTTTTTGAATGTTACGACCGCTAATATAGTTTCCAAAACTTAATATTATGTTAAAAATTACTTAATCATAAATATGATTTAAGCCTCGAGTACATTATAAAATATATTATTAGCACTGCAAAGGGATAATTGAATTATGAAAATCAGTTGAATTTTTTGATTTGCATAAATGTAATATTCAGCTCTTGAGTTAACGAAAACATTTTTTTTTTTATAAAAATATACTATTTTTGAAGGTTTAATATGTTTGTATAATGAAGATTTATAAAATTGTTTTTCTTTGAATGCTTAAAAATAAAAAAAAGAATGGGTAGGAACTCAAAGAAAGTACAAAATTATATATTTAATTATTTTAAAGGGTACCTATATTTTGATAATCAATTGCATTGTCTTCAATCTCATGTATTTTTCTAAAACGAGAAAAACAATGTTAGACCGAGATAGAATTGCAACGTTAGTGGAAAAAGGATATACGTACCTATGTTATATACCTAAGTTGGCTATATTAATTTATAAAATTGAATTATTGAGACGAAACTTTGCTCATATATCGCCATCAATATTATCATTATTATTTCTATTGGAAATCAATTTTAAAAATGTCAGCTACTTGTCACCGGCTGAATAATGTGATAATATGATAACGTATTGTGGATATCTATACCATGCACAGAAACACACACACACACACACATTATAAAATGAAAACTTTCTTTTATCGTAGTTTGCACAAATTCTGCGTGAAATAATAGTGAGAAACTTAAAACTATTTAGTGTAAACATTTCAAAAGTTTCTGATGTTTGTCTCGTCCCAGTTTATAGTGGTATATAATATATATATACTTTTCCGTGGTCGAAAGCCAATCTACCGAATTAAAGAGTCGTGGGCGGTGGTGGTCGCCATGCGATTTTATTATGAGGTGTGCACAAATTATTATTTTTTGGCTATTCTCGTAAAGCCACCCACACTAATATTATCATTGTCAAACATTTTTACGATATTCAGTTATATAGAGGATCGCCTAATACAATACAACCAAGTAGACAGTGTTATTAATATTTATATAATATCAATACATTTTAAATGTTCTAAAGCATGATCTTATTGATATCTCAAGTTTTCACATTTCACTACCTATATTTCTACTATTTCATCGAAAATTACCAAATTAATGACTTTTGAATGCAAATTATGATTTTTTTCCTGTGTTACAAGCAAATTTTACCAATCATACCTTGACATAAATAGTACACATGCACGTATGTGTGTTTCTTTGTATAGAAAGAGCAATGGCGTATTTAAGGGGGGGCATAGATTCCCCTTGGCTTTATTTTTTTTTTATTTCTGTACCCATAGAACTTAATATACCAGTAGTCATATTAGTACCCATGAATCTAGTGAGGGAGTAAAATTATTTGGTCATAATACCCCCTCTCCTCCAAAAAAGTGAACCCTTTATTCGGTCAAATTAACATTAGTTGGCTCGAGAACCTGAAGAGCAAAAAAAATAAAAAAGTCATTTGCATGACTGGTTTCTTTGAAAATGTATTTCTAATTTCTTTATCCTCCCCTCAAGAAAATCTTAAACACGCCAGTCGCCACTGAGATAGCGTATGCAATAGCTATGGTGGGTGGTGGAATTATTATGATGACACAGAAATTAAGGCAGTAGCTTTAATGATAGCCACGTGGAATTGGGCAAGAGTGGATAAACTGCGAGTGCTGAACTGGCTCCTACACAGATCAGGAAGAAGACAAGCTTGCTACATACTAGGCTGGGTATTGTTATATAATTATATAGTTAAATAAACAAGATTGTATGAAGTTAAGTATACTTTCATAAATAAAGAAATAATGTATAAATATATGGAGGTAGTTAAATGACGATGAATGGGTATCACTGAAGCTGAGTTTTCAAAAGCTCAATTATAAAAGCCGACAACTCTATAACAAGCGCTGCAAAGATGAATGTCTGGGTATTGGTGATGGAGAAGTTACAATATCATAGGTCTCTAGAAATAGATACAACTCCCTCCACCTGGCTCCTGGACTCTCTGGAGGTACTATTTGGTGTTCCTAGAATATGTTGACCGGCGTACAGTTATTTTCTTTTGGTATCTGTTGATATTCTCCCTGCAGCAGTATATGTTTATCAGATGAATGATATCCTAGGAATTTATTACCGGGAATAATATTTTCCAAGGAAAATTGCAATCCCGGGGTTATACAATTCCTCAGTATGATTTTCCCGCCACAGTGGAGTGGTACACGATATTTTAGCACATAATATACAATGCATTTCTAACAAACGCCGCTTGACGGATAACCATCGAGAAACTCTAACGCGAAAACATATATATAATATACCCAGAACTAGGTATGTCATGTTATACAGCGGATTATGAGTATACTGACGTATAAATTTGCATTAGCATTGAATTAATAACAAAAAAACCCAAAAATAAATACTGTTTAAATTTATTATTTCATCGACTAGCACGGCTCTAAAAAGACTGACATATTATATATAGCGTGTAAAAGTGCGTCGTTAACAACTTTTTATGGGCCATTTAATGTCATATGTCTTGTCTCAGAGTTTTCAGTCTGGAAAATATCCTAATGTGTGTATTTATCAACAATATAAAGTACACTATTGTATATAAGTAGACTTATATTATATACACTAACCGAACTCTTCTGAACATTTTTTTATTACTTTTTTTTATTGTTCAATCTAAATTACAGTATCTAATAAATTTGATGTACCTTGTGCTACTATTCACGAAACAAACTAATCAAATGCATTAGTTTAAATATGTCGTGTACAATACGAAAACTAGTACACATATGAGGTCAAATTATCGCACATATGTGCCATTCTATAAGCTGAAAAGTGGCTGATAAAAAAATATTTAAATATTTACATAAGACAATTTATTCTTATCGAGCATATTATAATATCTTATCAGTCGTGTTTAGAGCGTCATATACGAGCACATGATTTAATCGCAGTGATTATATTGCCTAATAATATTATATACTTAACTAGACAGTATAATAATATTACATATTATATACATTAATTATATTATTCACTTATCCATGTTATAGCATTCCATTTTGGAAAACCAATTTTTGGTTTAGAAATTTGTTTAAATAAGCAATTTATTTATTTTTCAAATTAACAATCCTGGTTGTAACGTACGTAATAAATCAAATAATAATAAATGACAAAATTCTCATTGTTTCATCATAATTAATCATTCATTATTTAAGAATATAATACAATATTAAACAATTCAAATGTAAGATTATAATAATATTATAAGTGTACCTTAATGTATAATTTGATTTTATATATCATGGAAAATATTAAAATGAAAGATTCTTAATACTTTTTACTTTTTAAAATTTAAATATCATGTTTTAGTGTTCAAATTTCTAAGAAACTTAATAGTTCTTTTTTCACGAGTTTTTAAACTTCGTAATAGGTGAGTAAGATTGTTAAGTGAAGGGGGTTTACAATGCACAACATATTTTAGAAATATTAACTTTTGCAATACTTACTCAAAAACTTATTCACGATCAAAAATTGCAAAAAAAGTTATTTGTGCTATAAATGTGCTGGTTCACCTTAAATATAAAAAATTGTTTTATCATGACATTATAAAGGACAAATAATAATCGTGGTCTGTGGGGATGAAAAAAGTTTTTAATGTTAATTAATTTTTGAAATTATGGAGTTACAAAAATGTTCCAAAAAAACTTGTCAGGTTATGCCCTCAGAAAAAAATTTCCACACAAGGCTGAATTTATTAATGCTCATAATTTTAGTAATATGACATTACCTATATATATGAATCTTTTTTTTATCATTAATTTATTTAGTTCCTATAATACCATAACTATTAATTTTTAATAAAATATTTACTTAGTTTAAAAAACCTTTATTTAAAAATTACAACATTAAATTTATATAGATATCGTATTATCTTTGGCTTTTGTACCAAGTAAGGTTGTCGCTTCCCTTTCCTGCTATTCCTTCACAAGGTTTAAGTTAGTTTGGTGAATTCTTTTCTCAATGCATTCCGTTTTACTTGGTTGCGCCTAATAAGGAGGACATTGTTGGCCTAGGATATTGGATCAATTTGATTTCACTCATACTATTATGTACTTACCAATTTTATTTCTAAAAATATTTCATTGCGGTGATAAGCGTAAGGTATAATTAGGTTACACACTTTTTTTTTATCTGGTACTTAACGATTTTCTAGTACCTTGGGAGAATTTTGTTTGGCAATTAATCTTACCATTTTAAAGTAAAAAAAAACGGATGTCCAATTTATATTATGAGACGACAGCTATTTTAAAGATAAACCACATCAATGGTAAATACAGGTTAGCCCCTCTGCCTATGCAGAGGTACATATTTGAATACGAAAGTAGTACCCGCAGCATCGTAGGTTCAAACCTTAAAAAAGGTACATATAACTTTGTAAAAAGTTGTGACGAAAAAATAATATACGTCGAATGGTGACAAGTTAACTCGCTAATAATGGCAATCAATATTCGGGTCGAGTTTCTTATCGAATTTTTTTCTTTTATCAGTATTGTATTTTAATAAAACAATCGAACCCACCCACTTTATTATCAGTATAATTGTTTTCTACGTACCATTCAACTATTTAAATGCATCTTCTAAAATCAAATAAATATAAAATAATATATAACCTTATATTATAAAATATAATAACTATTTATAATATCTTTCATTATCTGAAAAAAATCATATTTGGAATTGAATTATTTTACTTTTAAGTTAAAAAACTAAAAGTTAAAATAAATCAAATCATTTAGACATTATTTACATAAATTACTTTTTAATTATTATTTATTATAATTAGGTTTGAATGTTGTCTAACAACTATATAATATTTACACCGATAGAGATCTTATTTCGTTGGATTGGGCTTAGAAATTATTTACTCAACAAACTGAATCAATGAATGTTCAATTAATTTATTTCAATGAATGTAACATAAAATCTTAAATATTTATCCCCGAAAAATAAATAGTTTGAATATAAAATTATTTTATGACGAAAAATTGTAATTTATTCCAATATTTATTTTGGTGATTTAAAAAAGATGCGCTCACTTGAAAAAATAAACGACTAAAATATAATTTAATATAGTTTTTGAATTAATTTTAATTTTATTTGATAAATTACATCTAACACAAAAGCTACAATGACTTCGTTTAGTAATACTAAAATCCAGTGGAAGCATTTCCATAGTAAAAATAAAAGAATAAAAATAACGACTCTCAATTATTATACCGTTTTTTAGCACTGTAAGTTTTTATATTTTTGGTGTCGTCTGTATCAACTTATACTATATTTACTATTGATATCCTAAGTAGGTACTTAACCGTAAAAACCTAATTGTAATAAAAGAAGGTCTATTTAAGTTCCAATTTTATTGCTCTATACTAAAGTTAATATTATGGGACATAATATATTATTGTTGTCTCTTTATTGAGCTAAAAAACAAAGAAAGGATCAATACTTTTGTAGCAGTCTTAAGTAAGAGCTTTAAAATTTTATATGTTACTATTCGTACATATGTATTACATATTTATTTTTCGTACTTATTGTTTGATTTTTGCTTATTTATAATATTTTTGAATTATTCCAAGATGTAAAAATCATTTTTATCAATAATATTGTTGTTTAAAATATTGTACCCTAATATTATATTATGCTTATACAACTAATATTTGAAGCACTTCAGATAGTATGTATTACACGTAATAGATATTAACCTAGACTATTATTATAAATACCTATTAATTAAAATTTAAAAATAATAATTTGAATCGTAAGATTTAAACACATACAAAATATTGTATTTTCATATTCATAAGTCATAACAATAAACTGTTTTATTATTATTTTTTCTTGAGATAATTTGTTATTTCTAATGAAATAATTATGAATTATTATGAATTAAATGATCGTTTTAATATTTTAATATTTTACTATTTTAGCGTGTTGTACTGACGATGTTACAAAATATAAATTTTTTTATCTAAAAGTTCTGAATTTAATGGGCAATTGATTTCTTTATTATTTTAATTAATTAATCCAAAATATTATTCCTAATTCTTCTAACTTTATTATAAAAATGGGGTGTATAAAAAAAATACATATCTACATAGGTTAGGTAAATACATGTTTCCCTACATAAGTACAGAAAATGAAAACTGAATTGTGGTTATTTTAATGAATAATTATAGTTATTTACAACAAAAAGAATATTGCTACACTCAGGTTTATTATTATAGGCATTAAACATGATTTTTTTCAATTGTATAGTATTATTTAGTATTTAGTTAGCGCACTATGAAATATGAGTTCCTATATACTGGATACATACGCGTTTACCATTTTTAAGCTTCAATCATTATAAAAGTAATGAAATATTGTGAACAAATTCATTACCCAAAATGACAAAATAAATGGAATTGTTGTTCCGTATTAATTTTCCTTTATCATTGTCTCCTATTTATTTTATTTACATCGGTGATCAGTATAATATGTTATATGCCCAGGGAAAAATTTTTTCATTAAAATAAAGTAATAAAAAAAAAAAAAAAACAAACATTTGAAGTCTATTGTGGTATTTTTTAAGTTCTATTTGTATATTAATTTATTTACAATTTGATTAATCATTGTTATTTTGAGTTTAACATAATATTGTTATATTGTGCGAATATTGTTTTTAATTTGAATTCTTACACCCATATTGAATTTCAGGACTTTTAATCCACAAAATATAATCTTGAAACATTTTTAATTTAATGAAGATAAGTTTTGTTCTTAATTTACTGTAAAATGCATATTGCCTTAAATTTTTGCACGAGAGAACATCTTGTAGGTTTAGAATGGTATAAAATATGCTAAGTACCTGAGTACTTGACACTTGACTGAAATACTCAGCATACACGCACCCTTCTTCTAACTGTGATATTTATTTTTAATTACTGTTATGCAAATATGATACTGTTAGTCTTTCGATACATAAATAATTTATTTAATTTTAATGTGTAACATAATATTCACTGATGATTTCTCCAGTATGTTCGCACATGTGGTATATGTATTCGTTTAAATCTCAACCAACCATTAGAATTACATTATGTAAATTTGAATTAAAATCTAAGTAATAGAGTAAGATATTTGTTTGAGGAATTGTGCCAAAGAACCAATATGACTATAAAATCTAATTACCCGGTTTGTTAATATTTCTACACTTCATAATATTGTGATTATTATTTTTTTTAAATGTGCCCTGATTAAAAAAAATAAAATTAAACCGTACGTTTGACGATATACCACAGGCCACAGCTATTACCTACCTGTAATTCAACGTAAAACAATATTTGTATTATTTTTTTTTATCTATAGGGATCAATTTTTTCTTTTTAGTTACGTTATTTCTGCTATAATGTTTATTTTCGTAGGTATTTTTACATAATATTTGTTATTGTAGTCTGAAGTTATATCAAAAAATTTCACAGTTCATACTTACTTCAGTATTTAAAGTTCAGTTCACTACGTTATTCATAAAACGCAATTATTTTTGATTGTAAAAACGAGTATATTACCTACCTACGTTATATGAGTAAATTAACTCTTGAAGAAATAATATTTAAACCATTTTTGAAATAACAATAGGTATAACTACTTAACATATCTATTGAACAAATTTTATATATTAATAATGTCAAGCTATATTCGATTCTATATAGTGTGGGGAATATTTAATTATTGTTCATATCTTTACAATAATGGATTTCTTGTCTTAAAAAAACATATTCGGAGTCAGTAAAAATGTTTTGAGAATAATAACCATGAGTTAAAATATTTAATCTGAATATTATAATATAAAACTATTCAGTGATTACTATGCAGTAAATAATATTTTTTAGTATAGGTATCACCATTAATTTATTGTTTTTTTGTATAATTTCAGATACAACCTATAAAAATATAAAAATATTTTGGACTAAAACCGTAAGTATTATTTTTTATTTACAAATTACAGTCGATTAAGACAACACTGATTATTCGTTAGCAAAATAAACTTCAGTTTTGAACAACAATCACTCTTCCAAAAAACTAATCGAAAAACTTTCAACCTTCCTGACACATATTTTGTGATTCTTAACAAAAATTACAATATAACACGATTTTTGATTTTTCAGCCATTTTATACTTTGAATTAAATAAACACACAAACCAAAATTGGCATTAAAAACAATACACCCACAGTTAAAATGGAAATTTTTTGGAAAAGTTAGTACGTTCTAAAGAGATGAAATTTAAATTAATCACGATAAATTGTGAACGGTTAAAAATTATTCATACAACTTTAACCAATGCAAAAGTTATTAATAAGGTAGCTAAACTAGGTACATTGAACTAATATTTTTCTACTAAACTAATTATTATTCAAATGAGACATACTTTTCGGCCACAACTGATATTATGGTTTTGTAAATTTAAAATGTCAATGTCGTAACGGAGAGTTACCTACAAATTATAATGTACTATAATTTTAGTATTAATTTTACTGGTGGGTGCTGGCTCGAACGCCCTATTATTATTGTTATTTTTAATTTTGTAAAAAAGACCTAATCGTTATATAAAATTGTTGGTTACATTTTTGCGAAGGAAGTTTAGATTTATTATGGTTCGTTAAGAAATAAATACATTTCAGCGTGTAAAGTTACCTTTATTGAATGTGCGCACGCTTAAAGTACACAAGTACACATTCAAATTCAAAAAAAGTATATCATATAAAATATTTGTTAGGTGTTCCGCTTGTTTGGTCGCAGTTTTATTCAAAATAAACGATAATTATCACTTCAAGCCGTTTCTTGTTGCAAATATTCAGTTCCAGTAAAAACATTTCGTAATTTATAATATTTTATACATTCATTTCGTTTGCATTTTCTAAAACTCCATGGTAAATTCATACTTTTCAACAATTCCTTATTTTTTTGGTTTTTAGTTCACTCCCATTCGACTGCGTTCGTTACGAACGAACCAAAACGTCGTTTTAAAAATATGTATAACTATGCTTCTATAGAAACGACGATATCAGATTTGCATTTTTCTTTTCTTTATTTCACTCGGTTTTACGTAACGCGTTCTTCGAACGTTCGTTTCGAGTCCTATACACGTGACAAAGTTTGGTGCGTCAATCTGCAAATTGTTGAATTCATAATCAAGTATAACCACTGTAAACGCGTATATATCAGAGCTTTTAAAAAGTTTGGAAACAGATATAAACGGTCCCAAACTTTCAATCGACTTATTGTAAACAGCAACTCCATGGACGAAGGACCTCGCAGATGACCGAAAACGAGTGTTAAGGAAACAACGTATATTATAAACACTACATATTATATACGATAAGAAACATTATAAAACATTATACACAGTTACTTAATAATATATAATGTGTGACGATTTACGCGACATTGGACTAACGTCTGGCGTCACGGTTTAGTCCATAGTTGACGCAACGAAATGCCGTTGATCTATGTGCAAACTGTGGCTCAATGTCAAAACTTGGGCTGCCAGTATGGTTTGTGTTTACCGTGGTTCGCATTCAAACCACGCCTCATATTGGATCCGGTCGCGATTATGACGTTTTTAACGTTATTAAAATCGTTCGATCATCATATATTTACTCACGCCGAAATGTTATTGTCACCATTGTCGCATTATCACTGAAAGCACGCCTGTAGGATATTATGTATTATATTATTGTATTATGTCGGTACCTATACTGAATATACCATATTACCACCACAGCATGATACATAAGTGTGTAGGACGTAGGCATATGATAATATTACGAACCCACAAAACCTCTGAACTTGTATGCACTATTCGTTGTGACATAATTTGAATTGTACATACAACGAAACCGTGTATATTTATATTCACTAAATTTCAATGGAACTAAATGCGTTTATTAAAACTTAAATTCATTAAACTTTTAGAAGTATTCACAAAGACTAATATTTTAAAATACTTAGATTTCTTACTTACGTGATGTCGGTTCAGATATAACTTGTTGTATCGGTTAAAAATCATCATCTATATTTCGCGAGTTGTTTTCCAGAGTTTGCGATTAACATAGATTAACATCTATACAAGTATATATACAATAGTTAATTTTGATGACTTTATTACAATAACTGAAATGACAGATAGGTAGACACTAGGCACCTAGACCCAGACCTAGACTAATTGGCAGGTTGATTTGGCATGACATGAATGGAGAGAAGTTCATAATTGTATGCGTAATTTATGATTTAGTTTTTGAATTTTGAAGTATTTGTGTAGAATCTACACTGTAGATTATTACTTGTTATATACTAATAACGAATAAGACACTGTTACGAAGACAAATGGACTGAAATGCTTAGAGTGTTCTTAGGTTTGAGTTTTTGTCTGACCCTCATACTTGGATTCCATATGCCCAGAAGGGTTTAATTATGGATTTTTAGATAGTGAGTTTGCAGGTGGTTGATAATTTAGATCGGATAAGAAGGCGAAGCAGCAGGTGGAGTCTGGAATTAGTAGATTTTCGCTTAGATTTAAGGTGAGGAACCCAGGAGCTTGTATAAAGTTAAGATTATATAGATATTTTACTTCGAATACGGTAGGCATTGTGTTATTGTTTAGTTTGACTGGTGGACATACCACTGCGCATAAAAAGAAAGTTATATATAATTACTTGATTTCAGTAATTTTTATTTTCCAACGGTTGGGCTAATATTGAATAATATCAAGGTGTTTTGTTATATACTTAGAGCAATTATTGGGCTTTTATTAGAAGCCATTATTATTGTTTAATCGGTGCATGTACCAATAATAGAATATAAAATGCGATTTGGTGGTATTGAAATCAAAAATTGAATAAACAAAATCAGCAATGTCGCGGAGCAGCAGTTATTACATGTTATCTCTGACCTCAAATACGTGGTTTTCTAAGTAAATTTGTGGATTCCAGACTAAATTCACAAAGCCCATCCGTTTTGTTATTAAATGGCCAAATTAATACAAAATAATGCCTCGAGATTTGCAAAAATTTGAGAGTCCACATTTAAAACCCAGTTTTCAACCGTAAAGTTGGCTCGCCCTGCAAGTGTCCTATAACTTTGAAATTGAATGTTCAGTTCTCGGGCGAGTTGCGTTCAAATATTTGATAAGTGGATTATTAAATACTACTGCTATGGAATATTTCCAATGGCCCGCGTAAATACAGCCATCATGGAGACATCGGTCAAGCATGACAAGTTAGTTGCTATTCGATAGTGTGCTCGAGACGATATTATGAACATCTTACGTTTATGCTCTATATATATCGTTTTAGTTTAAAATTAAAAATACACATTTTGAGTTAAAAAAAATGCATCGCTCCGCTTGGAATCTAAAACCATTTAGCTTTTCTTATATTAAAAAGAAAAAATCCTAGTCTTACGTACATGCCGGCTACCACCACAAAGAGTTGTGTGTAAAATACATGCAGTCATATTGGTATTAAATACATTATTTGCGAGTCAAAATTCAAAGTTTTGTGAATTTTGTTTTGCAAAATATTGACCCATGTCATTCTACGAGTAGAATGTCAACATATTGCACACCATTAGCCAAAAAATGAATAAAACAAAAACAATTTTGTTTGTTATTTTTTTTGCTCTACTATGTATGAAATTATTGTCTGAAAAATTGTGCATAATATTCAATAAATAATTACATGTACAAGTAATAATGTATAGGCGTAAAGTTATGGTTAAACATAACAATTTTCATTGTTGCATAATTTACGCTTACCATGTTTTCTTAATAGTGAATAAAATATATTTAAACTATTGTTCAGTATACAAAGTGTATTCTAAATATTTGATAAATAATGTTGACATTCTCAAAACAAGTTTTGGGGGCTTGGTCATTGACCTTGTTTTTACTCACATATTAAATTAAATTAAATGTTTAATAATTAATTGTGTGCATTTAACTGGGGAGCATAATAATAAAGTATCCGATTTAATGTGGTATTATAATGTGTTGAACTTATATAATATATATTGTATATTTTTATATAAATAAATATACGTTTGTATGGGCTTGTAGACTGGGAAACTACTGAACCAAATATGGACACCAAATTTTGCACACATATTCTTTTAGACTTTGGTAGTGTTCACTGTTCATACTAGCATAGCATTGTTTTTCTATAGGGTAATTCACCCATGAATTTCATTTAGGCTGACAAAAATTGAATATTTTTTTGATCATGTAAAGGGTTGCTAAATGCTAACGGATATAGAAATAATATAGACTTTTATAAAATCTATCTATAACATATTAAACACAAATATTATGTATACACAAATTAATATATACATATATGTTCTTATCTTATATGCTCAATAAAATAATCGACCGATTTTGACCAACATTTTAAATTGTACTTAGATATTATTAAATCAGGAAGAGTAGTTTGAACTACATTCGAAAAAATACCAAGTGCTTCACCCAATTCGTCACGGTTGGATTGCCTATCTCGTCGAATTAGTTCACAAAGCGTGGTACATCGACATAGATTTGCCCGTTAACTCGTGTACACTAAAACCGAGATACACCGTATTTATATATTTTGTTCATTTTTCACTGAGAGTGAAATCGGGTTGTACAGGTATAGTTTAATAACACAGTTTTATTTAACAAACTCGACCGATCACGCATGGATCATAATATAATATTATAGTTCACGAATAGTATGTAAAAATAAGTATTATTATTAAACACATACCCTTTCACACGTTGAAATCTTCAGTAGGTACCTACCTAGTAGTAATATATTAATACGAGAGTAGGACAAATAATATTATTATTATTTCCATATAAATCTTAAACTTGTCGAGCATCCTATGCAGACCAATCTGCTCGGGAAAGTAGCTAGATTATATATTTTGTTCGGTCTGTTCATTGTACATTATGTGATCGGGATTATTATAACAGGTTTTATTTCCGATTTCTATACTCGCGTATAAGTAACAGGATAACGTTTTCCCCGTCCCGGCGTCGTCATTATGTACGGGTACAAAAAGAAAAATCCGTTCCAGGATAATGTGCGTGGGGCGACGGCGGCGGCGGCCGGGGGATTGGAATTCTTTCCGAAATCCCGTAAAACGTATTTTCGGAATGACTGAGTCTGGTCACGACCCGTCAGTTTCGTGGCATTCGATTGACGAAAAAATACTTATTAGTTAGTTATTGTGGCGAATCGGACGCGCTCGGCTATAATATTATGTGTAAAAGCGTTCGCTGCAGTCATCCTCCGGGGCAGCACACGAGACGCGTTATAAAAAAACGTCAAAGTCCGTTTACGCATCGACGTCTGCGTTATACTTCGTGCGGTGATTTTTTTTGTTGTTCATACATTTAGGACATAGGACTTAGGTAGAGGAATGCACTGTACACTTATCCGACGGGACATGTCGTGTATCATGATTAGCGCGTGTAAGATAACGCAGCGGCTTACCGCTTGTAATTGAACTGGAGAATTCGCCGATTTTTACAGAATCCGTGTGGGCCGTGATGTTAATATTTATTACGTCTCGATTTGTCATATCATAATCGTACGATTGTTGTTAACGGCGCACTTTTTGGTTATACCTATATTTCAAGGATCGTTAATCCCGAATCTTATACATGCGAGCACTTCGACTCGAGAATATAAATTGTTCACAAGAACGCTTTTGAACTTCAAACCATAACTATTACTGTACGATATATTTTTCCCCGCACATCACGCATTTTAATACGAGTACGATTTTTGGATTACCAATGTTGCCATTGATTTATGTAAAAACTTTATACTAAATATTCAAATATTCCAAAACATGATGTCTGTAACTACTAAAATGTGCTACCCATAGGACCTTTTTTTGTTTGAACTTTGAATAATATTTATAACAGTATTACACAACTTTGGTTGAAGACTTTAAGTGATATCATATTTGAAAATAATACATAACATTTATTATGTTCTTAAAATATTTTATTTCGTTACATTTTAATAACTCAGGTCATTTCTCCGTAATTATTTTTTTATTATAAATCTCGTGGCAGTTTATTATTTCACTATTAGGTACTACAGTTTGGAAAGATTTATTTGTCGGTAAAGTGTTTTATGATAATATTATTTTGGACACATTGGATCCATGTAACTTATATTTATTGTTATTATTGTTTCCTCCGAGCTTATAGATATAAATTATCATTTGTAAGCCATAAATATTAAGTCTCAATGCATAAATAAGTGAAAAATGAACAAATAAATGAACACAATTTGTAGATGTATAACATAAAAGAAATTTGTAATTTTCTCAACCCTTATATTATATTATATTTTGTATTGCGGCTATATGGAAATGAAACGGACTGTACTGCGATAGGTCTATTATAATTTATGTATGTGTATGTACATGCAACTGCTGTGATATCTCGATCTTGTAAACATCTGTCACGGAGTTTGATACACACACATACATATTTACAAAGCTGGTCTGTATAATATTTTATATAAGTAGACGAGAACCTCTGCAGGCAGCAGCTGTGTTCAATATCTCACCAACACCTCGCAAAGGTACTTATTAATGAACAACACTGTTGAAGTCACTGTTGCGAATGTTTCATTAGGATTTATACGATCAACAAGTATATTATGTTATTATAATTATTAATAACAACACTGTTGTTGGGTTATTTTTTTTGTTTATTAAATATTAAAATATAACAAACGCAATAATCACTCATTGCAACACGACCGCGTGGAGAGGATTTTTCATTCGGTATTCTACGGGATGTACCTACTTGTATAATACGATCATCACTTGTCCAAGTTCGTTTATGTTGATGTTTATTTTCAGTATCCTCATAATCTTACGTCTGTCATAATAATATTTTATAAAAAAAAAACCCAAAACGAGCTTAGCAGCTGCAGTTCTGACAGCACGTTTAATATTTCACACGAGCTTTGTTAAAACATGCTTTAGATGACCTTGTTTTTTCTCATGGATTTTATTAAAAACATAGGTATCTATATAGTAGGTACTATATATGTGATAAGTATAGTATAATACATATATGTATGCCGTCTGGAATAGACAGTTTCAATCATATAATTGGTAAACATTTTTTTTGAAACTTTTCTATATGATGATATCAGAACAAATTTCGTATGATATAGGTGCACAAATTCACTATAATTTATTTATTTTTATAGGTAATATATTATAATACATTTTAAAGTATTCCTGTTTAATTTATCTAAACTATGTAATAATTTACAATGTAACTAGTCTGAAAATTTAGGAAAGGGCTTATAATATCTGAAAATTAAAATTTTTCAGAAAACACATTACGTTTAAAGGGGCTTAGCAAACTTATATGCTACATTTCATTTCAAAAATATTTTATAGTTTTTTTGCCAACCATATATTATTAAAATTAATACAAGCAACCAATTTTCTATTGAAAAATTTGACCCATTTCAACAATTTATTTTATAAAAGTACAGACTATAATAAAACATTACACTTCCATACATCTATGTAAAATAATATTCTTGATGGTAAATTTGATTCGATATCAAACGATCGATAAAGTTTTTCGAGACGAGTCTTTTTCAAAATTCGTTCAAGGACGTTGGTGGTTTTAGTATTGAAAATATATAAGCCATTCTCTCGTTCATAAAATATCCGGCTATACCTGTGTTGTAGGTACATAGAAAAAATAGGAAAAGCTAATTTTGATAAAAACTCCCGATGGGCCCTTCTTGAAGCTCATAATTCAACTATACAAATACCAACATTTGGTTACATATTTTATTATTTTGGTATATTGAATACACAATTTTTTATACCCTTTTTTATGTATAGTTTGAACATCTAAGGCATCTAAATATCTTCAATAATAGCGCATTTCTTGGAAAATAAAATATATATTATATTTATAAATAGATAGATAAAATGAGTAGACGGATCAACGATTTTTACGTATGGAGGATAATGTACGAAAACATCCTGTAGAATAACGTAACAACGTAAAGCTGCTATAGTTTAACGGACCAGACGCGCCAAACGAACTTTGAAATAAACTTTGTAAATGGTATTACTGTAATATATAATATATTATATTGGTCTTATTTTCGAGGCCATTCATCCACCGTGACTGAAAAGTACCGATACCTCCCTGGATGCGCAACAGAACAGAATAATCTTTAAAAGTCCTATACCTATCAAAAATTATAGTAAACACATACATTCGGAAAAACAAAAGAGTGACCTTTATATTAATATTATAAATATTTGTCACGCGTAGGATTTGTAGTTAAGTTAAATAAATATGTGCGTACGGGAGATAGAGTAATGCTTGGAGTGTGTCCAGCGGTAGGACCACGCATTACTCCTGTAATATATTTAAATCATGTACCTGACAAATGTCATGAATAAAGGCTCGTTTATTTAATTTTTTTCGAGCTTATTACTTAGACCTTTGTCCATCCTATTAAAATCAAGCGTGTACTCAAGCTGATATAATAGCTGTACTTTTTGGGTTCAGGTAGGTAGTGCAAATGTGAGCAGATCGTTGAAATGGTTTGGTTCAACTAATTCGTAACACGTCTTAACAATATAACAAAATAAATCCCAGTCGAGAATCGCTTTTCGTGAAATTGTGTTCCATTTTAATTGTAAGTTTAACTGTCACGCCACAACTCATTCGTCCGTTCGTCCATTCAGTGTAGCTACAGCCTTTAGGCCGGTCAGTACAAACAAGCAAACAAATGTGCAATATACCGACCAATGGTCACCATGATAGCGATCCGTATATAGCTTTTGTTTATGTCATCCGAAATGTTTTATAGTAGGTATCTTCAAAACCCACAATATTGTTGTTTCTGCAGACCAAATAATAATATTAAAATACACAATCATACTGACGGCTGAGTATGTAATATAATATTATATATTTTTACATTGTCTGCAATTTATACCATAATCGATTATAATTGTTAATTATGTACCTAGATGCAGAACACAAAATAATCGCTTTTGTACGTTTTAAATTTATTTCGATTATCGATGGATATTTAATTGCAATATTTTATAGCCATTTTCGTTGTGTAAATATTTTGTTTACGTCCTTAGGAAACTTAACCGTTGAATATAATATGAAATAAAGTACAACTTTTAGTTTTAAATCATAATGTAAGCAACAAACTTTATCAACTGAAATCAATTCCATACAATTTCTTTGAAATTATTTTAGTTCATATTTTATATCATCAAATATTTTGTAATAAACTGGCTAGGAACTTGCAATAATACTTTTTATTAATTATATTAGTTTTTACGAGGATATCAATAAGTGTAGGTATAGGTACTATTATAAAGAAGGCGAAAGAGCCCAAGAGCTATTATTAGAGTTATAAAGTTCCTTACCAATATTTTACATTTTTAAACAAGTTAAAAGTTTTACAATTTTGTCAGACTATACCTACGCTTGAAAGTAGATGTTTCTATCCGTTGAAAACAAAAATAGCTTTTCCATCGTTCGGAATCTAAAATATTTCGACTGACGGAATATTTGAACGGGCCCTGCAGTAAAGACTTTCAATTTAACAGTGCAATTGTTTACGTAGAATAAAGTTTCCAAATTTTTCCGAGCCTGTTAAAAAATATCACTGTTTAAAAAATATTTATGCTTCTTGTATGTCCTTTGTTAATGCAAATCCGCGAAATTGCATTTCATTATTATTCACGGCGAGCGTACACTCAGGATTTTAACTTTAGGATACCCATCAAAAGTTTAATCAATATGACCCCACAACAACTTAAATTAAACACGCGAACAACACGATATTACATAATGATTTTGTACAGTACTTTTTTTTTTTTTTGTGATATACCGAGCAATATATACCGACCAGCGAAATTATAATCCATAGAATATTTTTTTATAATCGGTTATAAAATAATTAAATTCCTGAAAAAGCATAATATGTTTATGTGCAGGGAACTCATAAACGTTTTATAATCACGTAACAGTGTGCAATAAAGCTGTTAAAAAAACACTTATGGATTCAAACAAAAACCTGTATCGTATTTCACGGTGTAAAAATGTAAATTATGCATTTTTCTAAGAATCAAACATATCGTATTTAATTTGTATTTGTAATAGTACGCCTGCAAATAATTATTATGACATATAAGTATCATTATTTTTGAAATTTTAACAATATACCATAACATTTCATAAGGCCGTCAGAACTTGCATACGAACACAAGCACGATATTAAGGGCGTGAGTGATGGTGGTGGTTAGGGGGAGGGTGTGAGGCGGTTTAAGGACCTAGCTTTCTCACTCCTAAAAGTGATGATGATCACTACAAAGATTGATAAAAAATCGTTGTCAATTTAATATAGGTACCAATAGTACATAGGTAGGTATATCATCTAAGAAGAAAATTGAAAAAATCCAAGTGCTGCAAGTTCGTTTTAGTGGCTTCTCTTTTAAACGCATACCTACACATGATTTATGAATCATAATTTTTATCGTACCTACCTAGTACCTATATATTATTATGATAAACGGTCGTTTATATACGTTTTGTCGTACACATTATGCAAAGTCATGTTATTATAATGTACAATATAATGTATAATGTATTATTATATATTAGCATTTTCTCATCGACCGCGATAACAATAATTTTAATGTATTATTGTTTCTCAGTAAATATTTTGTTTGTTATACAATTTCGTCGGTGTTTGCGTTCGGTTAAGTTATGAGCTTTCTGAAACGGGCTCACTGTGTGTATATAATATATATATACATAATATTATAATATTTATGTTGGTATATTTTATAATCTGATGTTCATTGTCTCTGAAATTCGGGCGGTCGCAGAACATACGGATGTCTGTATTGAGTGTTTGTTCAGCGTTCTCTCTTGCAGAAACAAAATTAGAAAAATACAGCTACTTCGGGTTTTACGTTTGAATATCAGCGCCGTTCTCTTTATACTCAAATATTACCTACGCGCGCGTTGAGTGCACAATAATAATAATATTGTTGTTGTTATTATTATTATTATTATTATCGTCATCATCACAGTCGTCGTCGTTGTCGTCGCCGTTTTGGGGCGAGATGTATTTTATCGACATCGTTACGCGGAGTCATCCGATACAGCTAGTATGCTAACGATTCGAAAGCAAATGTAAAAGTCCTCATATCCGCGACGAGGCAGAGTCGTGTTGATCAATCGCCTTTGATTCGCGTCGTATATTCTCATACGTAGACACTAGGAACGTATATGTCACGTGTATACCGTATAGGAGACAGGAGTACGCATATAATAAATTGTAAATTAAACGTGCTGGTGTTACATTTTTACGGTGTCGTTTGCCGTATGAGTTACGTCGTCTAAATATGAGAATGGGTACTTTTTGCTTCGATTGACGGATTTCGATAATCGCATAACGTTATTATATGATTTTGAAACAACACTTTAGTACTATATACTATATAACATTTTTTTATGTATAAATAAAATAAATACATACATTTTATATTATATATAGGGATACAGAGAGCTGAGGTACCCGTTACGTGACTTATAAGTTTTATTCTCGCTCGTCGGTTTGATATGCCGAATAAATAACACATACACCGATATTATTTTCTATACGTTATAGTGGCCGACCTAGCCACCGACCTGTGGCCTGTCGCCTGTCATAATATTATATTATTATGTACCTACCACGGTCGGTCTGCTGCTGCAGTTATACGTAGGTAATAAATCGTTGAAAATAATTAATACACAGCTGTACTTTGTATGACGATTGTTAGGGAGTAAAACCGACATGATTTATTTTTAATCGCTCTCTCTTGGCGGACGTCGCGTTTAATAATATAGAACTTGGTTTTTCGATTTAAAATAACCATGTATTTAAATTCAATCTTAACTTCGGCGTATAATGGTAACCAGTAGGTACATTATGAGAAAACGATAAAATGCTGAATCGCTGAATCGCTGAATTGTTGCACATATCTGATATCGAGTTCGTTATATTGCTCCATTCTTTACCCACCCCTACCACTCACAAACATCCACATCGAGTCGACGTCAAGTCATGGCACAGAAGTCAGAAAGGTGAGTATGACGCTGACTGCGTTCTCAACCGTACTTCAACAATTGAAATTCCAAAAAGAAAAAACCTACGGTTTGTTTAACTACATACATAATATAGTACATGGTATATATGTATATATATAGGTATATTTACTTGCTAAAAATGACATTACAGTTCATTGATAGTTGTCGTCTTCGCGAATCGATGAAATACCCGAAAATCATGCACCACAAATGTCACTGAGGTTGGAAAACAATATTTTATTAAAAATGTATGAAAGTGTGGCCCATTGGTACACAGTCGCCATTAAACCACGTGTGCGTCATTTTCAGAGTGCGTAAACAGCGTCCGATACAGCTCTACACCCTACACGTTCATAAATTGGTGGTGATTAACACCGCCAACAAAATGTTTTATTAATTACATCGCCGCCGCAGTGCAACACGTCGTTACATTTTGGTAATGAAACATATATCTAGGTTTGTGGCGTTTTAAGATTTGGACGTAAGCGGTCCTGTTGATGTTAATTTAACGCAAAATCAACAACAAATACAATTTTATATAATATAATAATATGTTGATTCAAAATATTACATAGTGGGTGGTTTTAATGCTTTCGTGTAATATTATAATAATTTGAACATTATTTTTTCGATTGTTATATTATTACTGTAATCCTGCGGTCGATGTAAAGTAAATAATTTCACATAATTATAAATTGTATTGTATGAGTATAAGGCATTAATGCATTATTATAATAATAGCCACTCCCTAAAGGTTAAGTGTTGTGCTAAATTAATTTTTAAATTTTCTATAGTAGAAAAACTGATACTCTATTCATTTTGGACTCTAAACGAGCGATGAATGTAGGTATATAATATATTTTACAATGACGTGTGTTTTTTGTTTTGTCATCATCTTTTGGAACAGTAAAAAATGTGCTTACAGTTTTAACTAAAATAACTTTTCTGGTAAGGAATTGAATTTAGTTTGTACTTTGGGAGGGGGGTTGGATGTGGATATACGAATTCCCAGTACTTACTCATCTTAATAAGCTTAATAAATGGAAAAAACAAAAAAATTCCAGCAAAACCATCAAAACCAGTTTTCTACAAAATCTGTTTTCTTATTTAGTTGTAGTTCAAAAACGAATAATATTAGATAGGTACTTGATATTTTTAACAGATGTTCATATTAGAATTTTATATACATGGTGTAATTTTAAAAATCTTTTTGAATTATTAATACAAATGTTCATTATTCAATTTTTTTCAACTTTTCCAATAATAACATTTTTGCAATATCAAAAAGTTTGAAACTTTAATACAAGATTGTCATAAGTACTTAGTTCAAATTGAAATCAAAAAAAGTAAAAATATTTAAACACAGTTAATCTTTAAAGAAATTTAAAATTCAAATTTGAAATTAGTTATTTAAATTAAACCTAATGATTTTGGTTATTTTGGTTTTAAAATATTATCTGTTGAGACATAACTTTTACGTATATTATATCATAATATGTTTTTACAATGATATTTTTATTACATTTGAATTATTGAAAATTGTACAAAACATTTGAAATTTAACATTTGAAAATATTAATAGAGGTACGATATAAATATATACTACTATAAGAATTAAATATAAATAATAAAATAAATTCAACGTTTTTGGCAAAAATTAATTCAATCTATCATGTTAGTAATTATTAGTAAGATAAATTACTACGACAAAAATATAAATATACCTATCGGCTATCATAAACTATACTTAGTAATGTAGGCCTGCAGACGGTCTTCGCTCAGAATCAGTTATTGTATCCAATGATTTATCAAATCATTTTCAAATTTAACACATTCATTACAGTGATTTACTCAATGGCGATGTTCACTCGAAACCTACAGCTGTACAGATGAGCGGTTGCCTACAACATTCCCCCTTTTTTTAGTTTTAGTTTTGCGTGGTCTCTAGAATTGCAATTTACAACTTACTATATTATTATATAGGCATATAATTAATGCAATCGGTAGGAATATAATTAGAATTATGGTATTCATTGCGGTATTCACGAACCAGATATCGTTTTGAATCGTATAGCAAGGACATTTCGCGTAAGTAGGGTGGGTTCAGCACAAGATATCGTGGGGGTCGATCTATTATTTGTTTTTACAGAAACTGGGAAAGATTAATAATTGATCTGTACATATGTATATCTGTACCCTGTATGTTCTGCAAGCGAACGAAGTGGGTGTTACCCCGATCGCCATCCCTTTTCGGCCACCACTGCTACGAGGCATAATACATATGTTATAGTCGTCAGACGTTAAATACAAAAAGGTGGGTAAGTGGATGTCGCTCTGCTGCTGCGTAGGTATTACAAGTGGGTCACTGTATTGAATGGTATTAAATTTGAATTCAATGATACAATATAATTTAATACGACAAACGTTTCTGAGTTGAGACGGTTTGTCAGAGTGGATATTTTATATTATATTTATATTGTTATTACCTATTTATTATTAATATGGTAGCTGGTAAGTTGAATTAATATTATAAAATTACTACAAAATAACTAAAATCGTCATTCTTGGTTATTTAATATATAATTTCGTTCAAATTTGAACATAAAATTACTATAAAGAAAAAAACTGTGAGTTTATATTTATGAGCTTTTTTGCTACAGAATAATCTACTTACGTTGAATATTGTTTTGAATTTTTAATCCATAATATAAAAGTTGAACACTTTATACATTTTTAACTAGAAAATAATTTTTAACTTTGATAAATGTTGTCAATATTCGAACTTTTAATGCTTATAACAAAATTGTGCCTATGTATTTTTAATATTTTTCAACTGCTATTGTTACAATATTTCAAGAGCCTTGAGTTAAATTTTCAAGCTTTTTTACCCAACAAAAAAAATTTTTTTGACATTATTTCATAGAAAAGAAACGTGGACATTCCAAAACGAAACAAAATATTTTGAAAAATTTATCGCGTATAGAAAATGCGAATATAAACATTTAGTCAAAATTTCGTGTATCTACGGTTATTTGTTTTAGAGTTACACCAAAAACCAAAATCGATTTTCCATAAAAATTCCCATGTTTCCTTAATTTTTTTTTGTTTTCCCCTGTGCTTTTAAAAACTATACTGGTAATTTTAAATGTTGATACTTAATAATAAGTAATACATTATATCATAATTATAATTAAATAAAATGAGGACTTTACTATTTTATTATACTTAACTAAATTATTAGCATATAGCGTTTTTGTTAAAAATAATTGTATTGGTAAATTTTTTGATAGGTGTGGGGTTTTTGCTCCCACGTCAAGGCTCTATGGAATATTGAATGTTTAAGTCTAGCTAACATTTTTCGTTGATTTAACTGTTTTCTGGTTTTTAATTTAATTTAAATTTTTTTTTCAATTTAAAATACTTATTGTACTAAACTTTGTATTAAACTTTTACATTTTTACGATTTTAATTTTGATTACTACCTACTCTCCATACGAGCAGGATCGTCGTTATTGCATTACATACACGTCATAACGCATAGCTGTGAAACGGTCCTATAAAAACGAAATATTACTTATTAGTTTATTACCTACCGATGAATAATATTAGACCCTCTTTATATTGCTGAAATTTAAATCGATTAGTGTAGTATGTGAAAATAATAATACGATTATTATTTTGATATTAATTATTTCTTTTTACTTTAATATACATTTTGAATAACACGAAAAAAAATTTCTATTTTTATATTACATTTGATTCCTAAAGATTGTTAATATTCAATATTGAATTTGATATAGATTTCAAGCCCTGTCCTGTGGACGTTATAATATTATGTTCTCGGTGGCTTGTCGATACAACAATGACTACTATGCATTACTTTCCTCGCCGTACCTAAACTGTTTTGGAATTTCTACTCGGAACTGTCCAAGATCAATCGACCGATCGGTACAATTAAATCAGTATATATTTTGTGCGTGTGTTGTGTATAATAACGTAATATATTTTCGTTGGTTTGGAATAAATCGAAAGCTCGAGAATACCAGATGCTGGAATTTTCGAACGTGCGTGTGGGTGATACACGGGTTTCGAGAACCAATGTCCGAAAACCGAACTAAACTATATATTATTATTGTTATACATACCGTTATTAAAATAATATAATGCTGCAGTGTGTTCTATTTTTGTGACGCAAATAACGCTCCGACGATTGAGCTATATTAAACACACGCGCAGAGGCGGCGACGGGTTGTTGACGGGAACGATACCATCGACAAGGGATTCGAATGTATTATTATACTTTATGCCTTATGGCTTGCATAAACTCTTCTACTCCAATATAAATTGCGTGCGAAACGTCAAAAATCTAAATCGCATACCTACGATAAACGGCATGGCGGCTGCGATGCGCGCGTTAAGATATATAGGTATATCATATAGGTATACCTATACCATATTACCATTCAGACTACCTACGCTTTTACAGCGTATAATATTTGTAATATAATATAATACCGTGTACGACGGAGATGAGGTTATATGTTTGATTACAATATATTATTATTATTATTATTCTTAGGACAGTCTACAGCTTGGCACGAACATTTTCGACTTCCTATCATACTGTACTGCATAATAGGTCTGCAAATAATATTATATTTGTTGTGAATATAAACTTGACATTTGTAACACGTATGTCTTACCATTTAAATCCCATTTTTGACGTTTGGTAAGGTCATAATTTAGCTATACAGTTTACTGCGATACTGCATACAGTTTTGAAATGGAATTAATAAAAATAATTATTTTTGAAAACCTATTTATTAAAACTTACAAAGCTTAAAATATTTAAAGGTATTCATCGTTTTTTTAATTTCTTTGTTTTCCTGTAATTTCTTTTTCCAATTCACTACCATTAACTACCCTTAGTATTGAAAATTGGATCGTTTTTTCTGGTATAAAACGCGTCTTTAAATAATAATTCTATTCTATAGTATCTAAATCCAATACATTCATCGCTCTGCTCAAAATCTAAAATGTAAGTACGTATAAGTAGTGGATATAATTAACAAAATAATGCCTATTTTTTGGTCACATTTATCTCTAATGAATTATCAATAATTATATTTTCTAATTTCAACATATCTGCAGTTGCGGTAAAGCATCCAACTCTTATCACACTTTTTTTTAAAATTGTTATTAATAAAGTTTAAAAACATTTTTATATTTTAAATATTACTCAGTAGTTTTTGCGGAGTCGATCAAAAAAAAAAAAAGAAAAGTTTTAGCTCTTCTTTCCATCTCATCATATAAATACTTTTTTTATTAGAAATTTGGTGGATTTTACTTATTATATATGAAATATAATATGCATAAAATATATTATGTTTAAATATATGGAAATATGTTTATAGGTTTGTTCATAATACACAATCTATTGACACAATAACTTTCAGAATTTTTGATTTTAGCGTCGATCACTTTAAAATAAAATCAGTACCTACGCATTTATTTGAGTTGGGTTAGGTTTGATTTATAGTGTGTACTGACTTCACTTTAATATCTTTCAGGCAGTACATGGTATATATTTTATATACATATATGTATAAATATATAACAAATATTACACAGAAGTTAGTTTACGTCAAATGGTAATTGAAATTGAATTTTTTCATTTTAACTTTAAACTTTGATCTAATGAATACAGATTTATAGGAAGCGTAAAAGAGGTATGTTTAATGTCATATAATGATTATATACTAAATTTAAATATATTTAAAATGCACCAAAGTAGGGTGTTGTAAACCAATAATTTAAAATGAAGGTTTACGACTGGTATTTGATACCTACGTATACAGTAAATTTGTTGTAGTTGTGATCGCTGGGCAAATACTGATGACCTACACAGTGATGTATAAAGTGCGAGAGTTTTTATATATGAATGTGTTGAAATGAAGAAATAAAAGTGAAACGAATTGTTGTATGATTAAAAATGATTGACAAATACAATGGTAGGTATTAACTAGATGTATAAGTATTCAGCAGACTCTCCAAAATTGAAATATTAAACAATTTTTTTGTTTTGGCAAATAATTAGCATGTATGAATAAGTAATTGTGATATCAACAATTAAGTGGGTGGCGTAGACACGTGTATCCAACCCCCCACCACTTATCAAAAATACTTATATCCAATTTTTTTCCAAACCAATATTTAGCATGTAATTAGCATGTATTTGCACAGCTGGTCCCGAAACTCAATATAGTTATCCAATGTTTCGTCAAATCCGTTATTCTAATTCACACGTGTATACCGCCTCATCTGGTTCAAAAATTCTTGAAACTGCAAATTTTTTTCTAAATAAATATTTACCAGGTAATTAGCATGTATTTGCACAGCCGGTCTCGAAACTCAATGGTTATCCGTTGGTTCGCAAAATACGCTCTCACTCTCCTAATTCACACGTGTCCCCAGTGTCATAGTCAAATCATATACCCAGACCCCCTCCCCCCCACACAAACACACACACACAAGCACGGGTATAAAATAATGGGAGATATAGATATCCTAGAAATATTATAAATAGGGTATGATTTGCCTGTTACATAATCACTTTTAAATGTACAAAATTTAGCATAAAAATGGAAATATATATAAATAACACGCATGTTTAATTGCTAAATATTTTTTTATTTCAATGTAAAGACACGTACATAAATTAACTGTTTAAAAATGAAAATGTTAAAACTTTTAAAAAGTTAATTATTTTTTTAATTTTTTAACTGAACTAGATAGTTTGATAATTTAATGACTTTAGCTTTATTCAGTTAATTCGAAAAATAATAGGTAAAATTATGTGTATAGAAAATCTATAACTATGGTTAAAATTAAGAATTAATTTGTATATTTTATATTTAATCGCGCTGTAATAATGTTTTTAAGTAAAATTAAACAAAATATACATATTTTTCGATATCACAATTTAGTAGACACAAATAAATTATCATTGGCTAACCACTATGACAGCTAGTGTACAATACGAAGGAATAGTTAAATAAACTTTTAATACAATTTTAAGTTATTAAAATAATTGTTATGTTGCACAAACACAATTGTGTGACGCAGGTGATAATTAAAACCAACGGTGAAACTAAAAAATGAAACTTTATTTAAATGAATCAAGTTAATATTTTTTCTCCATAATATTTATAAACTTTTAGAGTTGAATATATTATTTGGTTACTTATTTAGTATTAACTTCTGAACGTTTATTTAACTTAACCAACTCAAGTTAATTGTTTTAATTAATTTACCTACCTTTGGTAAAATGTACAAAATAATTTACAGAAACACGTGCAGAATATTAATCATTGATACAAAATAACTATGAACAGTGAAATGTATATATAATAATATTCCTTTTGGCTTAACAGTTAATATAATATGATAATAAGTCGTGTAATAAATAATTAACAAGACTTGTCAGCCTTTATCTTATGGTTAGTGTGTTACCTTAATTACTGTATCGTGCTACATAGTTTTCCCCAGGTGCCCGTACTGGAATCCGTATATTATGATAAAAATTAATATAATAAAAGGTACAAGTTAATCCCGCGCACGTGCTTTGTATTATTGTATGAATACAGTAGTTGTTGACGAATAACTCACACACGAACATGATGGGCAGCTAGATAATGAACACAGAACACGTTTATTTACAAATCCGTTAGTAATAATTAATTATTGGACCACCCTAGAATAGGGGAAAAACTATTAGGGAAATACAACATTTTGATGTTGAACGATAATTACCAAACGAATGGTTCACAACAATTATAGGCAATATAGTAAACGTGAATTGCAGCTACCATACGCTAAACCCTTAGGTTTAACGGCTATTCGAGTTGGCATAAAATAAAAAATAATATATAAAAAAAGAAACGGGAGCTAGTCATAGGTACTAAATATTTCATAATGTGAATAATTTTTTACAAACACACTGGGAAAAACTCGACTCATGACTAAATGAAACTAATTTTGTATTAACCTAAGAATTCCTTGAATGATTATAAAATATATATTAACATTTGGATTTGAAATCATTCGTAGTCAAGGAATAAAAATTATGATTATAGTTCATGCTGTTATACTAATATGATTCATATACACCTAAACAACTCTATTATACGCAACTCTTCTATCTCACAAAAATTATAGTAACGTCAATAATATATTTAAAGCATAACAAAATGAGTTCTGTAAAACAGATAATGGGTATGGGACTTGGGCACCTATTATGCCGTGTGTGTGTGTGTGTGTGTGAGAGAGAGTGTATGTGTCGGCAGAAGGTGACGCTTGTAGGCTCTTAAATATTATAATAATAAAATCTTGATTGTGAAAGGAACATACATGTACATTGAACCATGCCGATCCGTTTGCTCGCCTGGTCAGCTTTATTTTAATAACGCTGTACTTATAATATATACTATACATTTATATGTATACCTATATATTATATTACATTATATTTTTCGTCTGCTTTCTGACCCTTGTCCGTTCGTTTATCTCCACCTCCGGTCATAGTTTGCCACTGGTACTTTGATATATAACTTCACCCTATAATGTGGTTGTCCAATATGGTTGTGGCTAGTGGTTGATAAAGGATATCCATGTGTAATGACGTGTATATACAGTAAAACTACCATATAACGAACTTCCATTAAATGAACCATTTTTGATAACCGATCCACATTAAAACCAAATTTATTTAATTACATTTATCGAATTTTTCCATAAGTCATACGAATTTTATTTTTTCGCCTATGAGACTTCGTAGTATGGAAGTTTCACTGTATAACTAATTTGATAAAAAAAAATTGATATCGCCACAGCCATCAAAGCACTCTCTAATCTAAATAAATGCAAATATTGTTCTTAAATCTTAAGTATTCAATACTATACATAGGTACCTACATGCAGATCTCAAAAATTCATTATTAAAGGGAAAATGTGTAGTTAGCACGTTTGATGGATCTACCTGTATATTATATTGATATACGTTGTAGCCAGTATATTTGTATATACACATAGACCGCGAATTAAGATACCATTATTATCTGCTGTTCCATGTTGCATTGTACCTGCAGTCGGTTAGCAGTAGGGCATACATATACATTTAGGTAAAATGTAAATATTTGTAATATGTATACTATTAAAATGCGAGTATGATGAAATAAGAGGGCTGCCGTAGAGGAAAAATTTGTTTGTCTAATAATATAAATTACTGTTTCGCACATTCAGAATTTGTTGTATATTTGGCTAAAGCTTGGCTAAGACTTGCAATCAATGAAAAAAAATATCGTTGTTTGATTTAAAAACCTATATAATTAAAGTTAATGAAATATATTTCATTGCTAATGTTTCACAATTACTAATAGGTACTTATCGTCATATATCGTCATACAATTTAAATCGAGTATTGGCAACGTAAATAGTATAATGTAGATATTGCAGCTTTGAATACGTAAAATCAAATTGCTATTATTATATAAATAATATTCCTTATAATTTATAATAAAATTAACTTCAAATTTATAATTTGACCTTCTTCTTGGTCAGATGTGCTGGAGTGAAATAATATCACTATGGTAGAGTCGGTGAATCTTTTTAGTCCAGGCTTGTTTAAAGACCCCAAATTATCCTAAACCAGCTAGCGTACAAAAAACTAAACAACAGAGGAATATAACGTATATAAACAGAGGGAATAGTAAGAGGTAAATACTTATAGGTATACGTCGTCCGTTTGAGTTTTTAGTACCAGAGATATGAACAGATTATGTTTTATACCATAATATAATGATAGCGAATACTTTTTTTTGAACAAAATATTAAATATTTTATTACTTTTTATTGTTTTTACTTTTATAAAAATATACGGACTGACTAAAATCAAATCGAAAAGGTCAATTTCATCTTCTAGAGTTGGTCGTCCGAGTGCATTAGAATGGTTTTCAAAGATTTCGGAAATAGATAAGTTTAATTGTATACTATAGAGTGTATATATTATATATATATTATTTATTACTATGTTTAGGTATTCGAGTTAGTTTAAAAATAAAATCGAATCTAGTAAATTTTTTTTTTATATATTTTATACCCGAAATACCTACTTTGCTGATATAATATAACGACCGGAACATAATAAATATAGGTACTTACTTAGTTTTTTTTTCACTGAAGTAGTGACGTATAATAAAGTTTAGTGAAAGAAAGAAATACAATAAGCGAATAAGATTACTGAATTTACTAATAAAGTAAATATTACTTCTATTACAGTTTATAATAAGAGGAATGAGTATTTTGCTATATTATGCTATAATATAGCATTGAAGACCCATTTCTCTCCACAAGCTTGTTTAAAGATAAGGTTATAATCACTAATCATCCCATGCGAGAAACTTTTAATTTACGGTTGTACTACGTTACCTGAGTTGAAATAGATTATTATTATTATTAAGCTATTCAATGTTAAGTGTTAACATACAATTATACAGTTCATAGAAAAGTTAAAACTGAGTAGGTACCTACTTATAATGTACCTATCTAAACGTTTACTGAAAAATTATAACATTTTTTCGTCAACACTTCTTTAAAACGTTTAGCTTAAAAAACAGAAACTATAATAATACAAAATATTTTATATTTATCTGATGATAAAGAAGTAGTAAAGTTTAGTAAGTATCTCAATTTATATTTATATAGAATTTATAATTTATTTACGAGTATTATTAACTTTTTAGTTTTTAGAATTATAATATGCAGATATTGGAAACGGATACTTATCTAATAAAATGAAAATCAGTATGATCAGAAGATTATAATATTATACAGATTGTGTGCAATGAAAAAAAAAAGTAAACGATGTAAATAAATACCAGACATATTTAAATTAAAGTCTGGTGAAGTTGAATAATTGAATTAATCTGTTTTGCGTGACATTTGATTACATGTTTATACTAAACGCATGACTGATAATTGAATTTTAAAAACTAACGGTTAATCTAATCTTTACCATAATAAAAAGTGATCTATATATTATTACAGCTTTGTTACTATTATTCCTTCGTAAATGAAAGCTTGTACGTTTTGAAACGTTTTATTTATTTTACGTTTTTTTTGTTTAAATAATTGTAGCGAATTTTTGATAGAGTCCGGTCCATCTATTAAAAATTAGAATCTTACTTTCGACTTTTTTACATACACAAATAAACCAGACATACTGTTGTGCACGTGAGCGCCGTACCAAATCACGGCAGCGGTGGTCAAATTCCGGAACCAAGGTTCGATTTCCCCACAAAATGAGGTACATAAAAACTAATTTGTCACTCATAGGCGCCTGTTAACTATATGGTCACTCAAAATTGTGTAGTGTAATTCAGCTGCTGATGCATGGTACCGAAGACCCCAATGCCAAACACCAGTTCCATGTTGTGAAATATTTAATTTCCAAGTAAAAACAAATTATTATAATAAGACTAGTTGTTAACAACTCATACGACATGAATATCATACGCAATCTAAATAAAATTGATTAAAATGGTTATTGAGAAGACGATTTTTTAAAAGTAGGTATAAACTATAAATGTCATCACACCTCTCATAAATGTGCGAAATGCATTAGCATTTTGATATTTGATTAAAATATATTATAGATTTGGCACTTGGCACCAAACTTTATTACTTTGTAAGCATTATTAATATTTATTTTTCTCTGAAATATATTATGTTATGTCATGAATATTACAAAAGTGATTTTGAAATTAACCGGCTTATGAGGTTACGTCCTATAAGTTTTTTTTTAATTAGTGAAAGAGTTAATATTGTATTACCAAAATTGGAAATGTAATTTACACTTAAAAATTTAGGTATGGTATTAAAAAAGTACAAACATATTATTTTTAATAGTTGTATTGAATTTCATTGATGCTGAAATTGCTTCAGCAAAATGCTAAATTTGAAAGCCTGTATTTACTAAAAGTGGTATTTCTAGTGCTGAAAAAGACCGGAACAACAACCACCTAATTACGTCCATTAGATCAAAGGATTAAATTTCGGCAGTTCACAGGTAAACAATCCATTACGTTCGTATATCTGTAATTCGTAAACCATAATAATAAACAGAGAATGTACTGTTGAAAACAGTTAATACAATCGTGAACACAAGAAAGCATATCTCCGAGTAAACATAGATTATCCTTGAAAGTTCTTCTATAATAATTGAGTTTGCTATCCAAGGCATAAAATTCATAATTTAATTAATACAACTATTGAATTTCAGTATAAATAAGAAAATTCACAAACATTTCCAAAGATTAATTTACCATTGGATTTTTTTTAGTAAGACATCAAACATCCTTAAAATTGTAAAGTTTTAATTACTTACAACATTTTTTAAATAAATATCGTTTTTTACAGATTTTAATCATAGTTGCTTTGGTTCTTGATGAAACCAGAAATATTCATTATAAAATTAATAACCAAATAGAGGCACACGCTTAATAGTAAGACAATAGCTTTACAGACTTGTATTCATCAATCGCTTCACTTAAAGTTAAATGAAAACTAGCATGAAAGAAAAACTTAATATTTCCAATTTACAAAACCTAGAACTTCATTTAATGAAAATACTATTTTTATACAACAGTTATAAAATAAAAATGTAAAGAAATACTTAAGATTTATTATAAAAATAAATTACAGTGGGCAAGTTCATATTTTGAATGTAATTTGATACATTATTCTTATACATCAATTCAATCAAGTTTAATTTGAAAAGAAGTATCAATTTATATATTAATTAAATTCTACAACAATACATAGGAATCGGGGAGGGAGAGACTTGAAACATTTTTATTTTAAGATTTTAATCTTAATCGTAAGTCAAAACACTCGTCAGTCATCTCACTTACAACAGTTAAAGTTTACTACCTATCATTATATTGTTATTTATTAAAAATATGTAGATACATGCACTGCAGTGCATGCATTATACATTAATATTTTATCTCAAAAAATGCTATCAGTCATTGTCATTATAACAATTAGCGAGCCGAAGTAAAAACATTTAAGTCAAATTAATAAATAATTATGCTAATAATAACCACTGTACATATTAATATGTTAATAGCGTTGTGACTATAGGTAGGTATTTCGCTTTCTATACGATTTTAATGTTTAGAAAATATTTATTGTACGAAATAAATACATTAATATTACCCACTAAATAATATTCAGGATTTTTGCAAAGTTAATTGTACGCGTGTTATACAATAGACGAGGAAAAACAAATACAAACATTTATTTACTATAAATTTCAATAAAGCACACACACTGATTTTGTAATAAACAAATAAGCGTCTGTACACGAATATTCGGTCACTAAAATAAATTATTATATCCTTGCGGTGTGTCAAGATATTGTCGTTGCTAGCCGGACTTTAATCCATGTTATGTCGTCTGGGTATGATACGACAGCTTGTATCGCGTAACTGTTGTCGGTATGACGAAACCTAGATGCTGCGACAGTGCATAGGAAATATGAAATACGGGGAACTCGGCCGAGCGTCGTAAATGTGGTGCTTGAGAGTTTCTACTTTCTAGTTCCGAACGTTAAATTGACTCATCACGCGATTCAGTAATTGAACGTCGGATTTCAAAGGCTGTTGCACCAGAGTGCTACATCAGTAAATAATAGAAAATAATAAAAGTAAAATATAATACTATCATAGTAGTTACCTAATATATAATCATTATTTACTCGCTATTACTGCTAATTTCGATTACGATTTACTGACGGCCGCTTATTAGGCGATGCGTTTGAAATCGAATTTCACAGTTTCACGATTCTTTGAGCCTGCAGGTTTTCTCGTTCGTCCACGACGACGGTATTATTAATTTTTTGTCGCACACTAGTTCGGATCGGAACGGAATCGAAATTTTTCAATCGCAACCGTAGGAACTAGGAACCGCAACGATATTGTAATCCACACGTTATCGGAATAATAATTATTATTCGGAATTACTGGTTTAAAAAAGGTTACGTGAACAAAATTAGAACTTTAGTTGAACGTATAATATATACGGGCGTTTTAATTTTTAGTTGGTTATTGTTATATCACGTCGATTGTATATACATAATCTCAGAGTATTGTTATTTGTAGCAGTTTTTTGCTAGAAAAAATGTGTTTCAAAAATTTTAACTTTAAAGTAAAATATAAACGAGTAAATATCTTTATAATAATTTAGTAGTCAAAAATATTTTCACATTTTAATGACCGGACCTCGGTAAAAATAAATCTATAGATTGCTATACAACATTTAAAATTTATGCTCAAACGCTTCGGAATCCAATTAGTTTCAAAATTATTACACAAACTCTTATTTAAAAGAATAGGTAGGAATATATTTTTCGGTCGTTTTCGTTCGGTAAGTTCGATGTACCCAAACCCTCGCTCCGACGAGATATTATTCGTAAACTTTATTCAGTGCATTTCTTTTATCATATATAACTGTTAACGCTTGCAGCTGAAACTGTATAATGTTGTGTACATCGTTTTATTACGATGTTACGACATTGTAAAAAAGTTGTGCTAAACGAAATACTACCCGTTCTACCAATGCTACTTAACTTCACTACTTAACCAAACCTAACAAACTAGGCGACGAACCTGGCTGTAACTTTTAGGAAAACCAACTAATAGTTACCAATTGGCAATTGAGACATGTACTCTGAATTTTTGTTAATATTTTTGAGAAAGTAACATTTAAAATAATTCTAATATTTAAATAAAACAATTTAATTTATAAAATACATGTTTATAGAAATTTAAGTCAAAGTTAAGTTGCTAGTACAGCAATTGTATAACAGAAAGTAGGAGCATAGACAAATTCTTTGTTACAGGCATTTGAAGTTAAAATTTCGTTGGAATCGGATAATAAACGTAAATTAACAATTTATCAACTACAGCAGCTTTGGTTATTTTTTTGGAATTCAAAAAATATTAATCGTAGACGCTAGAAACATTATGACATTATTATTATCTATGAATGGTGAATTTTTTAAAATATTTAAGTAACTTTAACCAATTTACAATATTTTGGACTATATACGTGTTACGTTGTGACTAAATTGATATACCTAAACTTATAACTTTACAATTAATAATTATATTATATAGTATAATACTGTCATTACTAATTACTTAATTGTTGTAGGACGTTATAACATATTATAAACATGGGTATTTGGAAATTTTGTTAAAAATTCGTCCAAATTCAACCTTTTAAATATCTTATAATAATATAAATATATGTAAAATATCTTCAAATAGAAGGCTGATATACGTTGTCTACACTAAGAATCGTTTTTTGTAATTATGTGGTATATTAGTGATGTAAATTTTCATTTTCAAATGTTCAAAAACTTGAAAATTTTATAATTTCTCATATTAATCTCTTATCAAATAAATCCATTGATATTTTATAGTTATACATTTGTAATATAATTAACCTACATTTAAAATTGTGTACTTGTATTACTATTTACCCATTTTAATATTATTTTAATAGTAGGTATAGGTAATTACTATTAAATATAATATTATAGGAAATCCAAAATACAAATTTATTTATTTCTATTGTAAATTTGCATTTTAATCTGCTATTAGAAAATTTGTATTTTTAATTCAGTATAAATTATGAGTGGTATAGGTTAACATTTTCCCAAAATGATTGATTTTTTCTTTCTTTTATATTTTTTGATATTTATTGATTGAGTTACTTCCACAAATTTGTTTTTTTATGAGTACAGAGTAGTTTTTAGTTATTAGTTATTACTTATTACAAATTAAATGTTATCTAGTGTTAACACAAGACCATAAGTCAGAACTATTTGTCATTTATAAATATGTTTTATTTTTAACATGTATATTGTGGATAGGTACCTCTAAGTATATTTTAATTTTATTTAATAATCACAGATTTTAATTCCTAATTAAATAATTAACATTTAACTAAAATACCAATTGCAAAACCTCAAAAATGAATTAAGTTAAAAAAAATACTTCACAGAAAAATGAAAATGTTCAAGCTTACATCTTTAGGTATATTATAGTTATATACCATTGTAATAAAATTTGACATTCAATAGCAAGTTACACGCAAAATCAAAAAGTTACCTCACAAAAAAACAATATAACTACCACTTATGTATCTTCAGATACCTGATACATATTTAATTTTTGTCGTTCCTAAAATTTGGTAGCACAATAATTTACTCAGTCACCTCCACCCTCTTCAACGCCAAATTGCGCAAAGCCGTCATAAAAACCCTTTCAGCTAAGATATATGGTAGTCGGTATAGCAGTTCGCATTCGTGTATTTTAATTTTACACTTTGAGATTCAATGAAAGATTGATGGAAATTGAAACATTACATAATATATTATGAATGTTAGGTATATACAGTATAGGTACATCCATGGCCATTATTACAATACATATTAGTCCATACACAGTATACACATACATTGTACGATATTTATTTTTAATTGTTAGTAATGAGAAAATGAGAAAAAAGTTTTTACCCATGATGTTTAAAAACAAAGTGCACAAAGTAATCAAAACTTTTTCCATACATTACTTTTTTTATTCTATTTCTGTGTAGTTGTTACACTGGGCTTGGAAAAGACTACCTAGGAGCGTGTTAATTAAATTATCATGTAGTTATTTCCAAGTAAAATGTACGAAATGTAAATATTATTTATTTGATTTTAATTTTAAAATTAATAATCTACTATTATGTCTATTGGCTATGACTAATGATTGTCTCTGTCTATGCACCTACGTACATTTAGACATAATTATGTGAAGTACAATATTGTTATTGGACCTGTAATCAGTAATAACTCTTGAAATGTTGAAATATTACTTTCAAGTTACAATTCGTGTTTGTAACTGTTTATTGTTTTAATCTTTTTAGTTTTGCATACTTATACATATGTAATAAAATATCATTATTATACTTTATGGTGGCTACGTCAAAATAATAAAAATAATACAGTTATTTAAACACCTACGCGTCTTAAATACCTGTCGAACATTTTAAATCAACTAAACGAAATTGAGTTTGGTGTCTATAAAATAGCCGGTATGCTGGCCTAGACAATTCACAACAAAAACAATATTACATAGGTAAATAGGTAATAGTATATAAATAAATAGACAAACGTTGCGGATTGAATGAAATTAAATCTGCAAGTGATTGTGAAAATGCCACTCGTTACAAATATCGATATATCAACTGTCAATTGTATGAAAAAAAACTGAAACATTTTAAGTAACATTATATCAAATAATTTAAAATTATGCAAATCCGCTCTAAAATAAAAGAAAAAAAACTATATAAAATGTGCATGCTTAGTGAATTTTTGTGAAGTTGGCCTGCCAATTATATCCGATCGATTAGAAAAATGTGCCAATATTTTTCAAATAAATAAAATTGCAAATAATTCCAAGTTGTTTTTCTAAAATATACGAATTATTACTTTTTTTGTAAAGTTATACGTATTTTGTAGTTGAAAATAATGGTTTTTAACTTATAATATTTTATTGACTTATTTAAAATTCTAAATCCAATTTCCAAAAATGTTCACATTGTCCAACTGGACAAAACGGAAATCACATTTTACGATGTTTCATATTATTAAAAAATAAATACTAGTAACTGGTCAACCTTGCAACTTTAAATACTTTAAACGTGGCAGAATATTATATTTATTTATTTCAAGGTCAATATATTTTTTTTAAATATTTACATACCAATTGTTTTAATATTGGGTACGATTTAGAGGATCCGTCGTGATGGCACAGATTTTTGACTAGAATATCAGAAAATCCTTCTAAGCATGATATTTTTTAGTAACTCGTATGATATCCACGTGCAGAGATTACATTTCCAGCAAAGTTTAAAATAAATTCATATATTTATGAATATAAATTATGTATTATATACTCTTAAGGATGGAATTTACAACAACTTCTGGATTTCCGCATTACAATGCGTTATAAGGTGGTAATAAAAAAATATTGGTCGTGGGTTTCTTGTGCATGCATTTCTTATACGGAATTTTTTTTATCCTGTTTAGGAGCTTCAATAAAGACGCCTTTATGTCTTGTTGAATTGTATGTATCAATTTGTGTGTGATGACTCGCTCGACGTTCTTAGGTTTATATGCCCCGAAGACTGAACGCTATTCGACCTGTCAACGATATAACCTACTACTTCTCTGCCCACCAATAAAAGTTCTATACATTCACCCGGCGTTTTTTGTAATTGAAACGAAAAACCAGGAAACAAATTTTTTCAGACCTCTAAAACACTTGACCGTTTGTTGATTAAAGAGAATAAGAAATCTTGATACAAAAGATATGGAACTTGAAATATGGAATACAAACGGAATCATATATAGTTATATAATATATTACAATTCAACCAACAAAATTATACAATTATAGAAAAAAAAAATTTTAAAATAAATATATTGTGTCATAATAACTTTTCTATCAAAAAGTAATAATCCAGTGTAATTAATTTTTATTTTAAGTACCTATATAATACATATACCGACGGGAGAACATCTGAAAAAAGTGTACATTGTTTACATTTTTCAACTGTTAATATGAGAATGAAGTCGTCCTAGGTACAACGACGACGATGATATTGGTAATTTATTGATATTGCATTATGATATATGAAAATATCTATATGTTGGGTTTGAATTTTCAATGTTATAGTCTATCAATGTGAGATGGTTATAGGGGCTATCGAGCGTAGGGCACTGAATTTCGATAAAAGTTTTTCAATACGTTCTTTGTAGTTAGTATGGCATAATGAGTAATATTTCAAACTCTGTGTAGTAAACTAAAACATAAAAAGTTTGCTAATAGACTGGTCCAGAATCAAAACACAAAGAAACTTTTAAATGTTTCCAAACTGATTTCTTAATTAGCTCTACTGAAGATTTTCGTTAAATATGTTAAATGGAATTATTTTATATTTGTATATTGCTACACCAGAAATTTGTGCAAATCAGATAAGACCAACAAAACATGTAGTTTGATATTAAAATACATATTAATTATTTGTTTCAATAATGTTACGTGCAATATTGTTATTATAATATGAAGTATGAGGTATTGTAAATTATAATCATATACCGGGTAATGCATTTAACATTATAGGTATTCAATATTTAAAAAAATATTAACGTTTTTGAAAATAACATTTTACTAAATTAAAGTCCTCTTAAACAATTTTTTAATAATTTTTAATGACAAATGCATTTTTAATTTCTTATTTCAATACAGAATATTTTTTTAAAGTACCTACTTCGATGTCTAAAAATCTAATTTTTGATTAGTAGCTTATGAGTTTTAAATATTTTAATGTTAGATGAATAGAGTGGAGTAGTATAGGGCTACTACGCGAAACGCTGGTCCACTAATTCGCTCTTCCAGACTTTAAATAGGTACTTATAGCTTATAGGTAAGTAATAATCTACTTGTCCCAAATTGGATTTTTAATGATCAAAATACTCCGAATATTATTCTGTTTGGGAACATGAAATTAAAAATGTATATTATATTTCAACAGAGTAAAAAAGTCAAACACCCTGTGTATTTATTAGACATAATAACATACTAAAATATCCTCTTATGGTTAAACTATTTGAATTCGTAGTTCCAAAATTTCTACGCTACTTAATTAATATGTAATAATATGATTTTCATGAATAACCGCGTTGGTGCCAGGATAAAATAATTCAATGACCTGATTTCATATTTCCATAGCATTATTATTTTATTTTATATTCATTAAAAGAATTAATTATATGCGACGAGTGAATAAAAAAAACGTATAAAAACAATATTGGTCAGACACAAAGACTTGTAATAGTGTAATATTTTACTATGCATTAAAGATAAAAATTACATTAGTTTATAATAGTACAAAGATTTAAAGGAGATGAATGAATAAATTATGAATAGAGACCAATTTATACATATATATATATATAAACAAGTATTTATAATTTAAATAGAGCTAAATAACATTGAATATTTTTATTAATTTCCTTGTCAAAAATGAGATAATATTTTATCAAAATAAAACCGTATAGAGCGGGATTGTTTGTTGTACGTTGTTTTTATTTCTAGTATATTTTACGCTGTATATGACATTTTTAAGTTGAATTTTAAACGAATTATTATATTTTGACCGTTCAAAGGATAAAATGAACTTCAAAAAGATGTGGTTGGACATTTGTGCGACAAACCTTAAACTACTACCAGATTACCATAGAGGTTATTTGAAAATGTACTTTTAAAATGATATAGGTTATAACGTTGTATGTCAATACACGAGTGTTGGATTATTTTCAAAAAAAATGTTAGTTATAAGCCTGCTTGATGACAACAACTAACGATACACGACAATAAGAGGTGGCTCAGAATGTATTGTGGTATCGCAAATATATTATTACTATATTATGTATACTTCTCTGATGCTGTCGAATATTAGTACAAATTTAATACAGAGAATTTATACTTATATTAAAATTAATATAAATGCGAGAAGTGTAAGACATGAATGCCGGAACAGTGTTTCAGTTATAAAAAAAAACCCGTAAGGAGAGCGGTACTAATACAGAGAATACTTTGTAATTTCCGAGCCCCTTGGCACTTTTAAACTATACCAAACTATTTCCAGTAGGAGATCAATATAAATATCAAATATTATAGGTGTATAAGGTATACCTAACTATTAACTAGATAAAAATAAATACATAACCTTTTAAAACCTTTTGCTTCTCTTAAAACCCCGTAGCATTCATTAAACATAATCCAGATTCTCTTTCGAAAATGACATGATTATCGAAAAGTATGGAAATAAAACATAAAATCACGATAATGTACCTACACACATATTTGACCGATATAATAATACATTTTATAATAAAATGTCAATGCAAAATCAAAACCGTGTAAGGTAATAGTTATATCTTATGCATAAGCTGCGAGTATGCTTATATTATAAACAACAAAAATATGTTGTTTTGCCCTTCACCCCTCCCTAAGACGCACCATCATAATAATATTATAGACACGTGCCGACGTCGCCTCCGCGTAAATCAGCCGCTGCAGTCGCATGTGACCACACAATCCACTGGCACTTTGCTTCCGGACACTTTGAATAGCGTTTGCACTCCGTCTGCACCTCCGCTTCGAACGGTTTGCTGCGAGTTGTACGCAACTATATTATTATTATAATATTATAACGACATGAAAAAAATGCTAATCTCACGCCACTGATGATGATAATAATGATAATGTACTGTTATGATATTATGTTTATCTGTTAAGTCTATTCGCAAACAGTCAAAGGAATACGCGTCGTCGTAAAAAAAAAAATGAAAACGTAAAAAACCGTAAAAAACGCACCGCCGCGGCCGAGCAACGGGTTTCACAGAATGAGATTTTTACGCAGATAGGTCGCGTGCGCGCGTCGTTTTTGCCTGTCGTCTCGGACGGGGGCCGAGCAACCGGCGGCCGGCGACCGCAGTCGTCACTCGTTGTTCCGACGTCGTTGTTTGTCGGTCGGTCTGTCGGTCTGTCGGTCGGACCGGGTCGGGCGAGTGTGTGTATGTTTTCAATACTGTTTTCGCCTATTCGGTTTCCGTTCGTCATTATCGTCGAATGCGTCGTGTAGTTGCCATGCTTATACATTATAAAAGGTTCAGCCATCCACTGGCCGTTGCTGCAGAAAAATTCTGATTTCGTTGGACTGAATTCCGCCGGTTTTTTGCGTCACAAGTGAGTGTGCACCGATAACCGGATAACGCATGACGAAAACTAATACGTATACTTAGCACGGTCCAATATAGATGACGCGTTTGACGTCACTGACATTCTCCCAACGGTTTTGAGGATACATTACTAAATGACAAAATTATAATTATCGTTGTCTCCATACCGAGTCACCCAGTGTGTGACGGCGCGTCGGTGTAGTCCCCAAAAGTGGCGTGACAGGATCGCCGCATCGTACTGTTTTGCGTTACTGCGGTTGTGGTTGAATGGAAGTGCAGGTTTGGAACGGTACACACTCGTGAAATAAGGGGTCCATTTTAATAATAATAATATGTAGGTATTCAAGATATTTAAGGTATTACACTATTACCGACTAATGTATGCATAAGGTCCAAACACTGTCCGTGGAAATGCCGTTTCAAGCCGGTTTCTATAAAATATTACCTTATCCTAGCCCTAACTTGAATGACAGATGCAGGTAACGCAGGTACACCTACTTATGTATTGAAATATGGCCCTATACAGATAGTATTCGTTTTGCAAAGAAATGGTGACGTGCAAGTCGCGACTTTTTTTCCTGGTTGCCTGGAGGGATGGTCGGTTTTTGGGAACGTTTGTCGTCGTTTTTGCCCATTACGAATAACGTGGGAATCCCGCGAGTGCTGCCCGTTTTTCCGCACGGTTATCAAGCACCACCAATGAGTGAGAACGCCGAAACGGATTACGAGCTAATGACGAACCGACAATGCAGAACGGCGGGACACAATGGACCTTTCGCTAATAATAATAACAATAAAAAAACCACAACATTGTAACATGTAATAAACTATTTGTGATGAAAAAAATATATATACCATGTACGATGTACCTATAGGGTTACCTTTAGGTACCTTTGCTGACGGCTAGGTACCTACGTTTTCGAATTAGTCCACGTACTATTTAGTGTTAACTATTTCCATTTTTCTCTTTTATTATAGTTACATATCACCCACCACATATTTGATAAGCCTGAGTAAAGTATTTTAAAAATATCACCTATATGTCGTAAAGATGAAGTTTTATAGTAATTGATAAGCCTATACAAATTAAGTATAATAAGTAAAATATCTACGAAGAGTGATTAGGTATTAAACACCCGACACATTTCAAAAAAAAGTAGCGTATTAACATTTTAACTTAAATAGTACCAACGCCATGCTATTATTGTGTTTTTGTAGGTATTATAATATTACGGTCAGGGGACATATCTCCTTTTGAGTTTTGAGTCTTTGACAAGGGTTTCCTAAATGTTGTTGAGTGTGTAATCTGTTAGTTTAAAAATGTATCGATTAAGCATAAAATGGTAACAACTTACATTAATAGAATATAATGTTGAAAAAGGTAATAATAATTTTGAAAAAACACATTGATATTACGTTCAATTTGGTATATTATCGGAATCAATTTGCTGTAATTTTTTTCTTGAACAGTTGTCGGCACATGTTACTAATAACTTATATTTCTGTGAGGATATAAACCAAATAAAGTACAGGTAGTTATGATTTTATATGATTTAATTCAAATAAAAAATAATAACTTTTCGTAATCTGGTATGCAAATAAACAATTGATATAATATTTATATAAATGTATGTCTTATTGCGTACTAAATATTTATACTTTTGATTTATATGTGTATAAGTATAATATAATATATCATAATACAATATGTGAACAATCATTGATTTATCTATAATCTTATAGATTAGTCATACTAGGATATTTTATACAAATATCTCATTCAATATCTTGTGTAATAGGAGCAAGAAATAAGCAAGAAAAAGTTGATTTATTAGCAAAATTATGCTATTCATCATTTATATATATATTACATTATATTCATAAAGATAATCTCTTACCTAATAAAACCAACTTTGTCGTTAATTTTCTTGTATAGCAATATTGAAATTTATTGGTTCGAAGTAATTAATAAATTAAATAAATATCAAGTCTATAATAATAGTAGATAAAGTATATTATTATCAGTCTTTTCCGAAACAATTAAACGAGTGTTTGTTTATTATTTATGTATTTGAATTTTTAAGAGCCATTTTATAAATTAAGACTTAGTACCAATACTTAAATATATGTAAAAAGGAAAAACCAATAAAGTTTTAAATTCATTAATTTTTTTCTTTGAGTAATTTTGAAAATTGTAATAAGAATACAATAATTAGAATCAAACAATAATATTACACACTGTGGACTGATTAATCTAAAAATATAATCTACCGTTCTTCTGACTGAATATAGAAAAACTGTGTACAGAAAGAAACAATACCAATTATAATTAATAGGTATTAAACATTGTATGATTTAATGATAAAACGCATGGCTATATTTTGTTTCTACTTATGTACCCAGCTTGTACAGCTTTGTTATCTGCACTTATCATCTTTAATATTATTTTTTGATTTCAATGAGATAATACATTTAACAAATTATGTAATAGTTTTATTATGTTATTAGGTAATCGGTTATCTGTTATGGTTGTTATGATGGAATTAAATAGGAATGCCAAACAAAAGCTGTCATCACGTTTTCTACGTAGGGATATCTGATAAACGATAATGTATTATAGTAGGTAGTCGCTAGGTATGCACTACTAACCTATACTTGATTCTTAACATTAGTCGTTAAAAATCAAGCATTGCGGGCTTGATCTAATTCCTAATTATTTAATCATAGTTTGGTTCAATTTGATTGAAATAGCAAATCCATGTAAAATTAAATTTAAAACAGACGTACATTTGGCGGATTATTAGATCTTGTTTTTCAATGTGAAGAATATAATATTATAATTGTTGTCTTTTTGTAACACCGTTATATTATTATACCTAAACTCATAAAATTATACTTACCAATGTAATTTCCTACTAGAACGCATTCAGCGGCACTTGAGCTTCAACGTACAATTCGTTTAAACGCGTAGAGCATTCACACCATTTATGTTTTTTATAAAACTATTAATCCTCAGTAACATTAAAATATGTATGTAATCGGCTAGTAAGTGCAACATATTATACTTATACCAGTCCTCTTTTCTAATAACGGAAAGGTTTTGTTATACACACTTTTTATTTTCTCAACTTGATGGGAAAATGGGCTTTTAACAAAAATATATAATATATATTTTTTTATGATATATGGTATAACATCAATCGGATATTGATTGGTCATGAATGCAATATGCAGCTAAATCTAGGACTAAAGGCTACATTATTACGGACTAATTATGTATTGATTTAAGCGATATAAATATACAATATAACAGTTAGTTGTATAATTTATTTTATACTTAAACACATTTATAGTACCTATAAGGTAGTAAATGATAGTTTTGAATATTTTATACTTAATTAATATTATTATACTACATAATATTAGGTGATCTTACTTAACACTGGTATAAATGTGAAATCTGTTGTATTAATTATGGAATTACTTTATAGTGTATAATATGAATGCTGAAAGGTTATTTGCTATACATTTATTGATCCATTAACGAAAGTACAAAACTTGATTTTGAGGGTAAATATAAATAAGTGAACTCTTGCATGTAGTAGGTATACACCTCTATAGTTTGATGTATTCAATATCTTCCTCTGAAACAGGTCAATACTCTTTTTTGTGGAAACATCAAATTTATAAAAAAATATTATTATCACGTAGGAATAGGCACTATGTAATTATTAAAATCTGTTTAAGACTAATGTCGTTAAAATATAGGAGAGATATTATTCATATTTACCTTCATGTGTACTAAAGCATTCTAATTATTTCAAGAATTTAAGCTATTATATAAATATATATTTATTTCAAACAAAAATAAAATGGATTGTTGCATATGATTTATGATTGAAATAATATGTTGGTTTCATTGAAGTGTAAAACTTGGGTAATAATAATATAATAATTAAACATGTGGTTTTCATTGGCATTTTACATGACGTAAACTAGTTTAATATCTAAAATCGCTTTCGTATAATGGAGGTGCGTTTATGATTTTTGAAACAGTCATAAAATGTAATTTTAGTTTAACGTTTTGATGTTTATGTAAATTATGTATTTTTTGTTCTGTTTGTACTCTAGATTAATGACTTTATTATTTTTTACTAATCCGTTAGTGTATTGCTACCTATAATCTTATCATTAACTTAAATGATTATATTTTGTGTGCGTTGTGTTAACATTTTTAAAATTAATAGCACAGTATAAACTTTTGGCAAATTAAGACAAATATGAGGATGTTGTGGCCAAGGACAAGCGTCCTAGTAGGACGACTTTGTTACAAATTGAAATATTAACAAGGATCTGCTCATAATACGTAGGCGTATATAGTGTCATTTAATATGGCATATCGGTACATCATGTGCCCACGGATTAAGAATGACTGACTATTTAAAAAAAAACAATTTCGGTCATGTGTTATACGTCCGGCAAAGAACGAATGTTTTACATTTTACTGACTTTGTTACAGTGTAAATATTTTATATGAACGGTTATCACTGTAGAACTCAATGAAGTTATATTAACTGTTATATTTTATGTTTATATTGTAAAATAATAAATTATGACCAACATAATAAAAATTTAAAATTGTATTTTATGTTTTTTTATTATAATATTAAGTGTAGAACGGCTGTGTTTCATTTTCATCGATTTTCATTATTTTAATTTTCTTTGTTTCTTTAGTGGACTGAAATAAAATAAAAATAATTGTTGCTATCTTTTTAGCGTACTCATAAAATATTGTACATATTTTAATTATTAAAAATAACATTTGTGTTTTTTTTTTATTTTTGTGTCCGTCAATAAAAATGCTTCGATTTTCTTCAATAGTACCTTTTCTGATAGGAAAGTGAATCTAGTTGGTACTCTGGGGGGTCAAAAGTTAAAATTTCCCAGTAATTTTCAAAAGCGACGTGAAAAACAAATGAAAAATTAAGGAAAAAACGGGAATTTTTACGGAAAACCAATTTTCGACAAAATCGATTTTGGTTTTTGGTATAACTCTAAAAGAAATGACGGTAGATACATGAAATTTTGACTGAATGTTTATACAACCATTTTCTACATACCATAGCATTTTCAAAATATTCTGAATTATTTAGAGCTGTTAACGGACATTTTCAGTTTCCAATTTTAGATTCTGAGCGGAGCGATGAATGTATTGGTTTTACAATGATGTGTGTTTTTTTTTTTATTTTTTTTTAATTTTTTTTTTATTTTTTTTTGTGTCTGTCATCACGTTTTGGGACAGTAAAAGTGCTTAGATTTTCTTCAATAGTACCTTTTCTGATAGGAAAGTGAATCTAGTTGGTACTTTGGGGGGTCAAAAGTAAACATTTTCCAGTAGTTTTCAAAAGTACCGTGAAAAACAAATGGAAAATTAAGGAAAAAACGGGAATTTTTACGCAACATTGATTTTCGATAAAATCGATTTTGGTTTTTGGTGTAAGTCTAAAAAAAATGACGGTAAATACATGAAATTTTTACTGAATGTTTATATAAGCAGTTTCTATATACCATACCGTTTTCAAAATATTTTGACTTATTTTGAGCTGTTTACAGACATTTTAAATTTCCAATCTTTTTGGTTTTTTTTTTTAAAAAATCAATAACATTTTATTTATTCGTTAAAAATTCTTGAAAATTTAATAGAATGCTCCTAATATATTGTTTCAAAGGCACATGAAAAATATTAAAAATCTGTAGTCACAATTTTTTTTTTTAAGCATTTAAAGTTGAAATTTTGACAAATTACGTAAAAATGACGAAAATTTGAAAATTATTTGTAGTTAGAAATTCATAAAAATTTTTCTTTTTAAATCTAAGGTTTTAAATTTTAACACAAGATTTAACGTAAGTTTTTCTACTTTTATCAAAAATAAAATATCTAAAAGCAATTAAAAATAATTTTTTATGAGTGTTTTAAGTTCATAATTTTACAACATAGGATATTCACTCGATTTCTCATGTAGCGTTTTTCTTATTTGGTTGTAATTCAAAAACGAATAATTGTAGATGCATGAAAATTTCACTAAATGTTTATATTCTCATTTTCTATACACCATTCAATTTTGAAAATATTTTGATTTGTTTTGAGCTGTTTACAGACATTTTTAGTTTTCAATTTTTTTAGTTTTTTTTTTTATAATTGTCAATAAAATTTTATTTGGTGGGCCAAAAGTCTGAAAATTTAATACAAGCTTTTTTATATATTGTTACAATATCATTTGAAAAATTTTAAAAATACATAGGCACGATTTTTTTTTATAAGCATTTAAAGTTCGAATTTTGACAAAATTTGTCAAAATCTCGAAAATTATAAATCATTGTAATTAAAAAATTATAAAATGTTCAGTTTTTATAACTAAGTGTTGAAAATTTAAAACAAAAATTCTCATAAATAAATCATACTGTAACCAAAAAATCTAAAAAATATATCAACACATTTATTTTTTACAGACATTTTAATTTCAAATTTAGACAAAATTTCATATTTAAACCAAGAATAATGATTTTAGTTATTTTGATATAATTTAAAAATATTATTTGTTGGTATATGAAACTTTTAGAATATATTGTTATATTTTATATACACGCAATGGCATTTTAAAATATAATTTTTTTGAGAAAAATGAATTTAACCAACTATAGTTAATACTAATGCCTATAATACTAAAATTAATTAGTTTATTCACAATAATATCATCAAATACATTTAGACTTGATAAGATATTATAGACTGACTGACCGTTTTCCCTCAGAATCGTTTTTCTTATTCAATGATATTATATCATTGGATAAAAATCTAACACAATCCATTACAGTGACTCACTTGTAACCTACTGTACAGCAGAGCGACATACACTTACCCGCCCTTTTTTTAGTTTTTTTTCTATAACTGTCAATGAAATTTTATTTGTTAGGTAAAAAATCTTGAAAATTTAATAGTAGGCTTCTAATATACAGTTTCAAAGGCAGATGAAAAATATTAAAAATATATATTGAATTCAAATTTAATACTATCCATTATACAGGGATCTACTTGTAACCTACTGTACAGCAGAGCGACATCCACTTGACCCCCTTTTTTTTTATCTATTTTAATATAGAAATACGTGTGTATTTATATTTATACCTACATTATTTTTTTTTTTTGCAGGTCTTTGACCCTTTAATGAAAATTGTTTGAGTGAGTATTGCAAAATATAAGTTACATAGTCTATGATGATGTTTATGTGTTTTAGTGTACACATAAAATTGTTTGATACTTAACAATATTTCATTTCTGCATGCATTAACATATACATCACATATTATATTATGACGTAAAATAAATGTTTTGTTTGTGACATGAACTAATTTATCTCGAAATTATATTTACTTTTAAGATCGTTGTAAATTATGATAGGTATGAATAACAATCTTGTCGATTTTCCGACCTTTCATGTAAAATTACAAGAGCTTGAGAAGATTATGTTTTCATAAATAAAACTTGAGGATATTATTACTTAGCACCCGTTATACGACGAATCCCGATACGTATTTATATATTATATTTATTTGTAAAACGTGACTTTTGTCATTTAATAAATCAGTTTTTACGTGCAACTGTGCGAGTAGTGTCATGTTACGGTACAAAATAAATCGTATTTATGAAACTTAAAATTAGTAAGATATACGCAAATATATTATACAAAAAGTGAGCCGTCGCGAGACGCCTGGCAGATGTGAAACATAATTATTATTATGTATAGAATACATGCATGAAAATTGAAGGGATGGAACATTAAAGGAAATAATCAAAAACAAAATATTCAGATTCTTTTAGGGGAAATAGATGTTTTACGATTTGCGGCTTGCGCTTTGCCAACAGCTGACCTTACCCGTCCCATTAGATGTTTCACATAAAAAAAAATATCTAAGTATACGTTGTTCACAAATATAAAAAACGAGGAAAGATTATTTTATTAATTTCGAGATTATCTGATTTGGTGCTGATGGAGATAAAATATGAAAATAAGAACTTCACCAAGACTTAAAATATGACCGATGAAAGGGTTTTGTTTCAATGAAAAATACCTCAATTACGAACATTGTAAGGAAGTTAAGGATTTATCGACTCCGCCGAAACATTTTTTTATTAAAACGATATTTATCGGACCCCGTCGGTCATTAATTCTGCTGGCTACTGTAGTTCATACTAAATACATTTCGGTACAAATAGTTTATTATTTATGTCTACACGTTTAGTACTAGCCAACAGATTTAAACAGCATTCAAATTAAATTTTAATCAATAGGCCATACTATTTATGAATAATTATTATGCATCTATTAATAAATGATGAACATACCTAATTGTATCAAACCTATTTAGAGCACTGTATGTCTGTATACATACTAGTTGTTATCTGCTTTAAACTTTTTTTTTGCACCTATTCAATTACAATTTCTATTTTATTAATGAAATTAATGTAATTATACTAATATTTATTAAATAAATTCAAATTTAGTATTTTATGTAAACTGTAATATTCAATTTGGTATATATTATTTTTTTAACATAACTATGTTTTAAGGCTAGATTATTTTCTCTGACCGATACCATGTAACCAATTTTTTTTAGTTTTAATTTTTTATATTTTAATTTTCCTTGCGGGAAAAAATGTTGAGCTACTTTTATATTTTTTAATTTTATTTGTGTTATAAATTAAGTAATTTAAATAATTATTTCAGTAAAATACTTAAGTCTAAAATGTATAACTTGGTGACTACCGTTTTGGTAAATGTATGACATGTGACTAGTGAGTAGTAACTAATAGTTACTAACTATTAGCAGTAGCCGGCGGAGTTGATACAAATTTACGTAATCGATATATACCCAATACATTAACCATTACATCGGAAAAATTCAAATTCAACGTTACACTTATATAATAACCAAAAAAACCAATCTTGCACCGGAGCACCAAGTAATTATAGTGGTTCCTACTGCCATAACAAAACCGCATCATATATGACTATTAACCATACACTCACAAGTATGTTATACCTACAGATGTAATACTAACCAAAGGTACTCCAGATGAACCAAAGTTCACTTACACCGAGGCGCACCTGTAATATAATGAAAATATACCTCTGTGTAATTATAATAACAGTAATAATTAATATGTAGCCATGCTACTATATTGGTTTCCGTACCTAAACATTTATATCCAAATTGATCCCAGATATTTTAGCAGCACATATCAGAATTAGTTCTCACTATGATTTTGCAAATAAATTGAAAAGTTCATTTCAGGTTGTAAAAGAAAAAGGCGAAATTTAACGAGTTAATTTTGTTACGATTTCGGTCATCTAATAATTTTTTCGATCATTTACGGATATTTAAATAATGAACATTTTAAAAAAGATTGTAATTTAAATTTGAATGAAAATGTTCAATCACAACTATAGATACTAAATGTATATAAGTATACAGTCAATATAATCTGTCTGTATAAAATAGGAAGGCATTTAGTATACCTACTTTTAAAATCTAGGAACTACTTTGGGTACATACTCCTTCGTAACAACTCGAGAATCAATTAGGACGTTTCTAGTCTAATACTTTAAATTCCAGATACAATTTTTTCTTGACTATCTAGCTATATTGTGACAATGTTATATAACAAGGAAATCACTCCTCTCTCTGACGTTTAAATCAACTTTTTTTCGCTCGAATCATCTCACATTTTCTTTGACTATATTATATTATCGGAAATCGGATTTTCTCACTGTGCGGGCGTTATAGTTTCTGATTTGTCTATTTCATATATTAACACTGTGATGTGTTGTACTGGAGTATACTAACATGATTTTTGCATCCGCTGCTAACTGCTTTAAAATATATTACAAATCCGCCCAAACACTCGTCGTACATAACTCATGTTGACGCGGGTGCATAATATTTTCAACGCAAAGAAAATGAGTTACAACTAAGCCGTTTAGACACGACTGTAGTACATGGGAATGGTACCCACCCTAAACGTTTAAGACACCTAGCTAGTACCCACACTACATTATAAGACACCACCCTCAGTCGGTTAGACACTCAAAACATTATATTGTATTTAATATATTATATATCAAAATAAGAACACGGTAGTACACGTTCGTGCACGCTAAATAATGCATTAACTATGTAAGAATATGTTACCTACATATATATAAACGTAAGAAAAGATAGTAAATCATTATTACTATCTTGATCCCATCGCACATATATAACTACTATAATACAATTATGAACCCAAGAAATATTGCATCCTGTCCATGTTTGTAGCGTTGGGCGTTTTGCATTATGCTATTTGAAGATTATTAAATGGTAGAGATTAATTAACTATAGGTATAGCTAGTCTTTGGATGGTCCTCTAGAGTTTTTTCCAAAAACAAAATACTGTTCTGATAATTTCAAAAACGTTTTTTATAAATTATAATTTATCAATGATTAGATTACTATAACAACAAAGAATGCATTTTTTGAAAATTTTACTGAATTATAAAAATAACCATACCACGGTCCACGATACATATTGTTATTAAAACCAATGTCTTCGTAGTCTTTATTAATTTTCTTCTAGATGTCTAATTTGTACCTATAAATATATGTTATTGATTTCCTTACTGAACAACAAAAGTTTTTAGATATATTTAAAACTTAAATGTAGGTACCTACGTATAATACTTTATCCTTATCAGTGTTTTGAATAAGCTACGACACTTTACGCTTACAGTTATATGCATTACTTATCTTATTTTTTTTACACAGCACTCAGTAGCAATGTAACTTTGTTACATAATAAGTAACAATGTAAGAACAAAGTAAGCTTCCGGGAATAAATTCCTTTCTCACTGGCACTAAAATAAAATCTAAATTTAAATTCAATATACCTATTCTTGACATGGATATTTTACTTGACTAAGAACTTATTGAATATATTTTGTCGACAAATAATATAATATTATAAAAGATTCTATCAATTTCAGTAAAAATACCAAATAGGATAAAACTAAATTAGATACCTACTACATAGCTATATTAGAAATATATAGCTTGTTATTTAAATTTGAGATTATATTAACAAGCATTAAAAATTTAAGTTAAGCCTTAAAAAAACAATTATTATACAATTTATAAGAATTGGATGTACATAAAAAACACTCAACTTATTGGTCATACATGTATGATTGTACATGTATTATACATATGGTTGTACATATAGTAGTACAATCAGTTACTTAATTTAATTTATTATGAAATATAAAAGGTTTCATTTATTTTAGCTACATAAATAATAATAAGCTCATTACTACTATAATAGTTTAATGATTAATAACTTCTTATAACTAGTCTTAAATCATACTACATTGATGTAATTGTTTTTAGAAAACCGATATTCAATTGGTTAACTATAACCGACATTTTTTTGAAGCTGTTAACGCTTAATCGGTATCCTGTAGTATTGAATTTAGACAAAATTCTATAGCGGAAAACGGTTTGCAGTACGATCTCCAACGTTTGAAAAGTTGAAAAGGTTGAAATGAGTGAGTGCTTGGTGCGGTATGTTAATTAACTGTGGTATATATTTTGAGACATAATCTAGGTAACAATTCTAATTTTAAATAAAATAAATATACATAGGTACTTTTGAACTATCAAGTCAAAATCATAGGAAAGTAAGTTAAATTAAGTATTGATTATAATAAATAACCAGAGGGCCTACGAGACTCACGTTAAAAGCGGAAAGCGGAAAAAGTATAAACAAACTCAACTACGGTAAGTATTGGTTATTGGAATTGAACAGACAAAACACCGTATCTGAAATGTTTGCAAACAGACAGTCCGAACTTCTTTATTATTAAACGTTTCCAACGTTTACCACTATAGAACTTACTAGCGGCGACTGACAATTTCGATAACAGTTTCAAGACCTGGACTATGTTTAGTGTTCATAAAACGCTTAAACACGTTGCGATATACCTAAAGTTTGTATATCAGCGGAAAACGCCAACGCGCGACAACAGACGACGTACGACCTGTTCGCAGCTGCGCGCCTGCGCATGCGTTCAAATAGTATACTATACAATACATTTTAAGTTAAGGGGATTCCACCAGGTGGTAATGAAGCAATAAGAATTCTTAAATCTCAACAGATTTGAAGTTGTCGTCTAATATACTTAAAATCAACTTTCCCACATTTTTGATATTATTCCCAAAATTCCTAAAAACGTTTTATTAAAAAGAATAATTAAAAAATTGTCATATTTAAATTTTTGTAGAGGTTGAATTAAAAAAGGAAAAATGTGGAAAAGTCGATTTCAAGTAGACTTGACGAAAGATTCAAATTTATTTTCAGATTTCTTATCGCTTCATAAGACCAATTGGTATGTTTGTCAAAAACCCCGTCTAAAATCCTATGTTTCGTGTGTGTTAGCCAAAGACAGAAATCAGGGTATCGAATCTACTAACTGCTCACATTAGTTTTCAACGATGAACCAATGTGACGCTTTCGCTGGCAACGTGTTCAAGGTCCATGGTCGTAAAAAAATGTCAATTTTTGACTCAGCAGTTGCTAAAAAAGGTACTAAAATGATCTAACGCTTTGACTTTAGTATTTTTAAATGTATTATAATTCAGTTCACTATTTTAGATGGCATAATAATATAAATATTTAGCTTAGAAGATACATATGTAGTGGGGGGGGGGGGGCGCAAAAGACGGATGTGACATTGTATAATTTCGAATTACGATTAAATAACGAGTGCATTTAATCAAAATTATTTCTAAGATCTTTTATTCTATGTTAAAAATTCTTTTGATGTTGCATACAAAAATCAGCAAAAAATATGAGTAGGTTTATGGAATATAGTTAATGGTTGTATATAGGGTTATTTATGTTTTAGTAGATACCCAATTCATGTGAATTATTTAATTTATTTTGTAATTATGTGATGTTTTTTCGGTTGAAACCGCTTTTTTTTATACCTCACAAACCCTTGACCTTTATCATATATTCCCCATCCTTCAAGACTTATTCGATAAAAGTTTATTCATGTGGCAACACTTCAAATAAGTTGTAAATGATGTCGATAAAAGTAGAACATATTACAAATAACGAGAAATAAAATTATTTTTGGGTCTTGTTGAGTAAACATCTGAAAAAAAGTTTTTATCATACGATGACGATAACCTTGTGCCATACCTATATATACAAATATACAATGTATTTCTTTTTCATTTCTAACGCTCTTTCAATACAAAAACTATTGGGTTTTTAATGTTATAATTGTCAATTTAATTTTCTCTATGAAAATGAATGTTATGTTTTCTCATATTGCGCTTGAAATATGTGGATGTGTATATCGTATATGGATCATAAAAAATGTATACAACATTACAATTAAATAATTAAATAACTAGGTATTAATAATAATGTTCATAAATCATAATATAATATTTGATTGAAATTGACAGTTTTAATTATAACAAACAATAAAATATAAATCTTAAAAAACTCCATAGATTTAATTTACAGTAATGCATAATATCACAAATATATTTATTAAATTAAGTAATGTATATTTTATATGTGGTGCCACTAGGTACTCCCATAATACGGCCACTCATTTTAAAATAACTTTTAATTATTATTTTTACTTATAAAATATAAATACAGATTGTAAATAATATATTATTTCATAATAATAAAAGGCCCGGCGTGCCGCCATTAGGTGACTTCCCGTCTACTGTTCTTCTATTTATTTTTTGTTTTAATTTTAATTTGCTTATTGTATTACTATAAATACAAATTGTAAATAATCCTTCTTTTGTAATAATAATAATAATAATAATTAAAGTAAAATAAGGTAATATATACATGATAAATATTTAAACCAAAATCTTTTATCTTGTACTCAGTAAAAAACGAGTCGCTAAAACAATTTAAATTGTTCTATAATTATATTTGTATATATTATGTATTATAGTTTGTTTCGTACACAAAATAAACAACATATTAAAACTTTGAAATATTTATTGCCACGGCTTATTTTATAGGTATAGGTATGGTCGGTATACCTTTGTGGAATGAAGGCCAATTTCACAGGGTGTTTAGAGGCCCCCTTTCATGTGTCTCCTTCTCTGTTAATCTTGATATATATAACTAGTGAATAAACGATGTAGAGCCGGGTGGCAGTACTGTGACATACAGTTTACACTCGTCTCTTTGTTTTGAACGGGGGAACAAAAAGTATAGCATAAGCATGGTAATTATTAGTATTCAGTAATTACTAATTTATCAAATTACAATATTTACCTATTAAGTTAGTTTTTTTAAATTCTTAATAATTGAACTATTATGATCACTAAAACTATTCTAACAAATTGTAGAACATCAGCTATCATTTTAAATCAGCGAATTTTATTCCCAAATTTACTGGTTTGAAAAAATGTTCAAATTATTGCTTATATGGATCAGATAATATTAGATTAAGTATATTGTTATTTATTATTTTTGTAAATAAATAAATATTTCATGTGTGCAAATAATACAATCTAAGAGTACAAAATATGTTTTAAAAGTTTTTATCGTTCAGTTGAATTGTAATTTAAAATTTAAATTAAATAAATACATTTTTATATTTCCATTATTTACTTTTGTTATTTAAAAAATAATTTATTGAATATCTTCTTTTACAGTTTGTTGAAAAATATTGTACATGTAAACTTATCAACTATCTACCTATTTATCTATAATCATTGATTTATACATATTACTGCATATAGGTAACTATTAATGTTTGGATTTATTACGATTTATTTTTAAGTATGTATATTATTATATTTTAATGTTTGAAGGTGATTTGAATGGGTTTTAATCGTAACTCTAGTGAGAAAACCTTCTTTTAATATTAAAACTGTTATGGGAAAGGAAAACAGATTTAATGAGTTGCTGCCGGAGTGTAAAGTAAAGACTGGAAAACAACTTTAAGAACTGTTTTACGAGTGGTGTTTTCGGATTTAACTCGATGTACTAAAAACGTACCTTGGGTGTATACTAATCTTAATTGTTTGCTGACTACATATCATACTATTTAAATTACGAAAGCTACCTATATTTACACGATCAAGCGCGTTTTAGTCGAGTTATCATGGTCTACGGCTCGGATAATGTGCTACAACTTCCCGAACGAATAGTATCACAACATTTTATAGTGTGTTAAACGAGCGCGCATATTGGAGTAAAAAATCTATAAAATGTTCGTAATATTGGTTAAACGCCATTAATTGTTTTGTTGATCATGTAAGTTTTTTCCGATTCTCGTGGGCAAGACGTAATTACGACAACAAATTACAAACCTTCTGCGTGACAGCCCTATATAATACTCGTTTTTGTTACATTAAACTACTATACCTATTTTACATAATATTTAGAGTATTATAATAATATTAGGTACCTACGTCTTATTTTTATTTCGCAGACAACACACAGCTGATAAAAGTATAAAACTATATTATGATGTGTGAAGACATTTTTTCAATTATTTTTTTTGCTTCCATATTTTCATTTAGCTTTTTTCCCGAGAATTTATAAAATGTCCTGGATCCCCTAAAGCGATATTATAATTTGAATTTTACACGCGATGGATAGATGAGTGAATACCGGTGATGGACAAATTCCCCTAGATTTCAGTGGACTAGTGGAGCCATCCGTTTAGCCGTCAAAACAACCTATTGTTGGCAGTTTATCTCAACAAATTGTGTTCGATAACGTCTATGGTTTTGCACTGCAACTACGTAAATCCACTATAAAGTCTGCTTGCGTGGCATTTATCATAAGACGAGAAACTGTATATTTTTGCTGTATACGGTGTTTTTGTAGACTTTGATAATGCATATGGATTTCATTTGGTGGTAAAAGAAATAGGGAAATATTTCCCATTATTGAAGGTACCTATATCTGCAAAAATGTAAAAACAATTATTGATAATAGTTAAAATATATAATAATATTTTGACTGTGCTGCTCTATATTAAAACATACATCAACACATGCAATTTTAGTTTATAATATTATATTTTATATAACATTATTTGTTTATTTATTTATTTTCGGGTTATATAGGTTCGGTTCAAGACCATATTTTGAAGTTTTACCCACCTCTACTCAATAGTTATGCATTCATTTTTAATGAGTATTTATCGGTACAATTTAGTTAAAGGATCATATTATTGTTAATCCTGTTAACATAATCGACGTGTAAATAGAACTATTTACTAATTCAAAATATAAAAAAATTCAAACCTTAATTGTATTTAGATTTGTTTTTTGAAATTGAATGAATATAATCATCATTAAATAATCATCATTCCATATCACATTTACCTACCTAGCGTAATAATATATGTTCACGATAACTAGTGGTGATATTATGATATGTTGCCGGTTGGAATTAATTTATCATCATTGAAATTGAAAACCATAATATAGTATGTATTGGGTAGTATTTGGTATTTACAATGTATCTATACTATATACCTAATACTGTATATTAAATTTTTTTTGTACAAATTAACTTAAATTAATTTAATAATATTATCTAGAGGCTAGAGAGTTGTGTACCAAAAAAATATCGCCAAAAAAAATTTGAAGAAATGTGTGGAATATAAAAAAATTGAACTAAATTATATTATATTTTTTAAGAAGGCATGTTTATAAATATTCTATAATAGTAATGACACAAAATATAAAAATATATTAATTAATGTATAGTGTTATACTTTAGAAACCCGTTTTAATCGTTTCACTAGTACTTACCCTTCAGCATTTGTATGTTAAGGAATTATATATCAAACAAAACTGTTACTATATTTGGTCAAAAAAACCTTAAGATTAATCAACGAAATGGAAATACCACTCTAAATAATATCCTTTTTCCGTCGTGACCGCAACTTTCTCAGATATCCTGATGAACATCGTACAATAAATACTAATAACAAATTTCTTTTAATATTACATTTAGACTTGACATGCAAAACCTTTAGTACAAACACATCCACTATCGTAATTCTAAGTACCGGGACAATATTGTATTATATTCGTCAATTATTTTACACTCTAAGAAAAATACTCTGATGAAATAAAAGAATCGTTCCTAGAGGTTCGCTATTTTAAAACAAAAATAACGACGGTGCCGTGATAACTGCAGAAGAACAATAAAATATAAATCACTTGAATTTCTCGAATTGCTAGGAATCTGAAAAATACAATATGAAAACACGATGTGATTTATATTTTTTTTTTTTTTTGCGTGGAGTCATGATTAACTATTTGTTCACCATCGATTTATAACTTTTTGATCTTTAATTTACTAATTAAATTATATTTCATAATTTATATAATATTATCAAAGAGGGATTAATATTATGTTTTATACTGTTTGTTATGAAATATCATTTTTATACATAATAATTATTTAATTTTTTTGTTTAAGCGATTTGGTACGTGTGTTAAGAAATAAAATGGTCATATGATACTTGTATACTTTAATTAATTCATATAACTGATACAAGTGCATTCTAAATTACACAACAAATATATCTTTGGGTATATTAGAAATCACTGACAACATTACAACAGTATTAATTATTGTTTATTTATTATGTATTATACCTACCTTAAATACAACACTCAAATATTTGTTAAGCATTAAGACTTACAAAAATAAAAATATATATACACATGAAAATTAAATGAAACACCTACAAAAATATTTTGATTGTATAGAAACATTCGTTCTTTCTCATTGAGGCTTTTAGATTTTTATAAAACATTTATAAAATACTTTATATATTATTATTTTATTCATCCTTCTGTCTCGTATCTTGTTGCCATAGTGACCATTCGTATTATTGTTTTTTTCGTAAAAATATTTTGAACACAAAACAACACAAGAGGTATTATTCTTAAATAAATTGTTTTAAATTGATATTATACATACATAATTACCTACGTCTACTTACATTTTTATTATATAGGGTAGTATAACCTGTTGATTAAATGTGTAAACTTGTAGGTACATCGACATAAAATGGAAAATTATAATAATGATTGAATTTTTTTATTCATAGTCTTTATTTTTAAAACAATATTGCAAGACATATGATTGTCACGCATAAGTCATGGTCTTCAATTTTAGCCATGAATATAGTTTTATTATATATCTAAGTAGTAAGTACCTTTGCAAAATTAAAACGATTTGTTGTTAAATTAAGGTATCTACCAGAGTTTTGGTGATAAAAGTAAATGTGAATATGGTGGTACCTATATCGGGGGTAGTGTAGTTAAAATTGAAGATAACTCAGATAAGACATGAATTTATTATAGTGTTCCAAGAATATAGGATGAGGACAATGTTGTCATAACATAAAAAAAAATTAAAATTTAATTTGAGAATATTATAGATTATGATAAACAAGGAACTTAAAATGTCCATAAATTGGGTATTTCCTAACTCGCTATAAAATATAAGATATATGTGTGAAATAGGAAATACTAAAATACAATGACTTATAAAAAACCTTAAATAATGGTTGGATACTAAAAGCTAATAGTTAGCTTATATAGGGTACCTATACAATTCTTACGTGTCCACCTATAGAGTTAATAGTAAAAAAAAAAATTAGGCGTATTTTTATAAACATGCCAATCATAATTTAAAATTTGTCCATGATTAGTGTAAGGGATAATATCAATTAAAAAATAATGTACCGTAAATTGATTCACCATACATGCATGAATTGCGATTTAAATTACTATACTATTAAATTACTTCATATAAAATAAGATATTTTACTGTAGGCTTTTTGTTTTATTTACTTAAATAAATTACGCTGTTATTCCTTACTAATAATATAGTATAACACTTATAATACGTAATTATTATTATAACATCAACGATCGAATTACAACTGAAAAATAATAATGAATAGGTATCAAGTACATACAAATATAAATCATGTTATTATTTTAAAGTCAGTACCGGAATTCTTAATATGAAGATTATAAATTTGAATAATAATATGATTAAAAGTAATAATAACTAAGAAAGACATTGATATGAGGGTGTATTGTATATCTAATTTAATATGTGTCTGAGTATTTGTTTCAACGTGGCTCCAGTGTACATTGTTCATTTAGTGGTTCTAATTCAATAAACAATAATCATTCTTGTAAACTAATCTATTTGATATTCTCATCAACCAATGATATTTGTATGAGAAATTCTCCGCGTATAGTCGTAACCATCCTTTTCTTCGTATGATGTATTTGGTCATTGATAGTTTATTCATAGATCATCGTTACTTCGATCTCTACATCCGTGTGTGTTAAAATAAAATAAAATTTATATATTAGAACTGTTAGCATTAAAATAATTATAACTACGTGCATACAATTTATATGTTTAAATCAGTAATAAAAAGTTAATGTACCTATACTTAATAAAAAAAATTAAACACACATGCGTAATATAATTTTATGGACTCAAACAATACGAATTGTCATACGTCATACAAGTTGCACTAGGCAACGGTTTAACCCCTTCAAAAAAAATCATGATTAATAATTAAGATCCAATAAGAAGGAAAACGTTCTTGCGGTTATGAAAAAAACATGTTGTGTATTTTTTTTTTAAGTAACCGGAATAATATATCAATCAGTGTTTCCGGTAAGTCACTATCCAGTGATCGATGTTTTGCATTTTAATAGGTACTTAAATATATTATTTGTACGATCTTATTACCTACTGTTCTATTGCTTGGTAAAAATAGAATGGTGAAGTAGTTTTATACTTAATAGAATAAATATACAGAATATTGTGAATAAGAGATTTTACTAGGTACCTAATTTTATATTTTTTTACGGTTTTTTATCATTTTCATTTTCATCTATAAAAATGACAAAATTAATGTTTTAGCACTTAGTTGACAAACGTAACTTATACTAAATGATACACATAATATTATAGATATTGGATAGCCTATAATACCTACATTGTTTTGTATTATACTATTACTATTATGTCATTTGAAATTCAATGATATAAGACTGTGTTAAGTCTAAGTTATATAACTTAGAACGTTATAAAAAGTTTTATGGATTTCTGTGAGGATTTATTTTTTCTTGATATTCAAAAAGGCGTAAAGTGTTTGTTAAAAAGCTAATGGAATAGAATTTCTGTCACAGATTTATTCAACTATTCCTACTCTTAAATAAAATATCAACCTGAAAATACATAACCTACCAAGTGCTCAGTTTTTTTTATAAATGTGAGATTCGATAACTAACAAAACAACTTTTAAAAATCTTAGCTGAATAATAGTTCTACACAAAACACAGAAAATTAGTATTAAAGATTCTTTGATAAAGCTTCTATTATTTCAGTCAAATATGTTTGTAATGTTTTATATAATATTGTATAATATTATCATGCAATACCAAGGCGATGGTTATAAAATATTTGAAATAAAGTTCCGATATATGTTTAATGTTTATATATGTATATTACACATAGGTATTCAGTATTCGCATTATATGAACATTGTAACCTATCCTGAGGTAGGTATTCGTGGGATGTTTGTAACTTTTGTATTTTTTTTATGAATTGATTGTTTTATAACAATACAGATACTCGATACATAATTCACATATTCAGAATATATATCTGTTTAGTTTTCGGTTTATTTAGCTTTAAAATTATCAGTTGTTAATTAAAGCAATTATAAATAACGACGTATAGACAATACTGTTTATAATTTTCAAGTTTTTTGAGAATATTTTTATTTATTATATTTGATTCAATCGGCTCCAACTCAATACATTTTTCACCGGAGAACGAAGAGATTACACTCATAGTTTCCTAAATGTCGAAAATGGTTTCTATAGTGATACATTCATTCTCGTTGCCAAACAACGGCATTTTCTCATAAAATAGAATAACCTTTTATTAAAATAATAATACAATTATCAAGTTTTAAAAGATAATATACGTCGTTAAACATAAGAAAGTCGATGCTTGTATTTTAAAAAGGTCATTGATTGGTTTTTGGATGTGATGACCTCTTTATTAGAACTCTTGAACACTAATGCAGATAATATTTTATTACCTATAGAACGTGTGGTTACGTTGCATAAATTTGTCTATTATTAAAATTATAAGAATATTTTTTCAAATAAGTTATTAAATATTTAAATTAAATTAGTTGATTTAAATTAATTGTTACTCTAGATTTAAGAATGATTAAATTGTATTTTTAGTGAAATTTGTATAAACTTATTTTGATTAAATAGTATTTTGAAATGTAGATATTAATCAATTAAATAACCAATTCATCATGTAAAATGAACAATAATATTATTTTTAATTAAAATTAGAATATTATCTGGAAGTGTAATAAAGTGTATTTTAAAAATTGTATTATTACTTTTGAATTTTCATTTGAATTTAATTTTTTTAAAGTTTTTATTAATTTTTTTTTGTTGTACGGTAATTTAAAATTTTTACTGATATGTAAACTTTTCAAAATATATAGAGAACAAAGTATGCCAAATATTCCTTATTTAAAAAGAATGTGAAAAAAATTATTATTCATTAGGTACTCTTTTATTTTGAGTTTTTATTAAAACTTGATTGAAAAAATACAAAAAATGTTGTCATTACATTTTTAAAAAACTTAAAACTTTTATATTTTTTTGTGAGTTATAAAACTTCATAGTAAAATATTGTAAGGATAAAATCTAATTTTGTTGTCATTGACTATTATTTATATTAAATGTTTTGTTAGTATATTGTTGCAATCCTAAATAATCGCTACTCCAATGCATTATTTCATGAACTCTACATATAATGTTCAGTGTACAGTGTATATTATGATTTCAAGACTATGGATCGATATTGTTAATGAAAAATTGATAGGTTGGATTAATCAATAAAAATTTAACAAAGATAAATAAAAATAAGGGTCATTATTGCTATATTTATTTTTAATTTACTTACATTTAATTTTCCAACAAAAAATCTATTGGTCCTGATTTGATATCGGTTTAAAAGTCATCATATATTATATATCTATATATTATGATATAATAAATTGCAGTTTGTTATAATTTATACATATAAATAAAATAATAAATACGGTACATTGCATATGACGTTTAAACTGTTACTAATATAACTTTTTTTTCTTTAATCTTTGACGTGGAACACGATATGTTATGACTTACTTACAAAAAAAAAAACAACTATTAAATGCTAGTAGACAATCATTTGAATAAAAAGTGCGTCGAGTACAATCAAATATTTTGAACAATAATATATATTATATTTATTTTTCAAAATGTTTAAAAATGCATTGATGTATTGTCTTCTACATTAATTTTCTGAATTTAACTAAAATATTAATTAAAGTGTATTTTTGGGAACTTGATGTTCATAATTTTTCTAAAACTGATTTACGTAGGTAAATTATAATGACCTTTTCACGCAAATCATATAAAAAATCATTTTAGTATTTATAGATACGCAGTTTTCTCACGTCTTTCATCAATATTATGGCAACAAAGATTTTTGAACAGTTTCCAATTTTTCGATATCATAATATCTTCGTAGGTAAGACTAATGATTTATAACGTTGAAATGTATTATTAAATTATAATAGTGCAACACATTGCAGGTCGTTTGACTGTTATTCATATTTAGAATTATTTAAACGTATTTATTATAAGTAGGCACTTACAATGTACACTGTACACTTATAATACGGTGGTGGAGTCAGGATTTTACTTTTGTGAAGAGGGGTTGATAATTTGTTATATAGAGTAGGCTTAACTGTGTAATATACCACTCATTGGTATATAATACATTTTACTAAACACATTAAAATTTTAATACGTTCAAAAAAACAGTATTCTTTAAACTCTCCCTAAAATTTTGGGAAGCACTCATGTCTATGTCATTGTTACAAGTTATCTATTATATGTGTAGAATTAGTAACATAAAATATATTTTTGACGGATAGAAACAAATTTTTTTCATAATTATTAACAGGTTTAAATTTATTGGAACAGTACGTTTGTTTTATTTAGTTGAATATTTAGTTTCATAACTTTGATCATTCTTTATTCATGCGTTGGTGTACAATAAACGTACTCCAGGTTATGCGTATTAGTTTCAAGTATTTTTGTTTTTAAATCAAATACTACATGATTTCTTCAAGGAGTTACTTTGACATGAAATCACGTGCTTATAAATTATAGTTCTTCACTTTATTGAGTTATGCGTCCAAGTTTCAGGAAAACGCAACCTGCTTTTGACAGCTATTTTAACTCTTGAATTCTTGGTATACATAATTTTTATATCAACGTGACCATTACATATTGTTTGAGTCATTTAGGTCCGAGAAATATTTAATAAGCTTTGGTTGAAAATATATAGGTATATAATCTATTAAATTCTGATCTATTATCATAGTTTTTAAAGGGACACTTTCCTTTAAATTTGGTCAAATAATTAGTTCATTCGAAAATAATGTGCAAAACATAATAATACTGTATAATATAAATGTATAATTTATTTAATTTTACTCGACAATGGTATTAGATTATAAATTTATAAATATTAAAATAAAATCCAATGATTCGGAGCATCATCATTGTAATACATTTTATTTGTTTACCAGTTTATAAGCTTTAAGGAAAACAATATTTATCGAATAACAATAATAGTTGATACTTTACTTTATTAAATATTCTGCAATTTGGAAAATATTCATTAAAAATAATCTCTCAACCCTACAAAATTTACTCGCAATAATTATCCATCAAAATATACACGATGAAAAATAGTTGTTATTTTAAATTATTGACAAAAGAGCCGCAGTGAAATATTGGGTAGGTATCGAATTGTTATTACAAACAAGAGGAGGTATAAAATATAATACAATAATATAGGTACTTATATCATAGGTACTTAAAACATATTTGTTCCGAAACCATGGTGAGTATTATCATTGCTTTGAAAACAGACGTCGGGAGCAAAAAAAAATAAGCCGATTATTATCACTTACATTAAGCTCGAGTACAAAGTTTATATATTTACAGAAATTAATTTGTACAATGAAGTAAAAATATATTATTAATAATGACAAAAGATCAACAATTTTTAAAGATTGTGTATACCGGTTTTTATTTACATAGGTAGGTACAGAATATTTTGCCCTTTGAAAGTCGACAGTTTAAACGAAGAAAAAGTTTCGATACCGCACGTGATATAGAGAGTTGAATGTGAATTTTTAACGAGTTTATTTCAAAAGCTTTTTGCCAAAAACAACACACACCCGGGAATTGGACGTTTGTGCGTATATTGTATGTTCTACGTGAGTTTGGGGAAAAAACCTTAAAAGTATTCAATCAAAATTCCGAAACAAAGTCGTGGCATCGAACGACAAACACGTCACGGAAATAAATGAAAACAGCCGAGCGCGAAAAAGAACGAGACATTCGATAAGTGTGGGTACAGCACACACCGCATTGCGCACCAATATCCACGCGTATAATACACACAGCCGGGCGCACCTACGGTAGTCAGTGTATACAGGTTGAGATGTTTGTTCTGCATTATTTTTTATCCATTATACATTTATACGGTGTGTGCGCATGATAATATAATGTACAGGGGTAGTCCCCGGCGGCCGACCTCAGACCCGAACCGTCATCGAATATGATCGGGTCTGATGCGAGTGCTATCGGCCAATACAGTCATCACGATGACGTGTTGAATGCACCTAGGAAGGTACCTGTCTACTTCGGTGGGTTGGTTGTCGCTCGTATATTGTAATCACGCGTATAATATTATATCATCGTATCGACACATTCGACACGCGTCGCCAATATATATTACAATATTATAATAATATTATGTATTATTATATTGCGGTGTTGTCGTCTCGGATTTTATTCATTCGGTGCATGAAACTATACGAATCGACTCCACCGCAATTCTCTGTGGTGCGCTGTAATTTGCGAGTCGTCGCTCTCCCCCACCCTACCACCACCCTGCCACTACCCACTCTCTCACACCCTCCCATCGCTCTCGCACAAATACTTTCTCTCTCTCACACACTCACTCTCTCCCTCTCGCACGCACCCACGTATAGTATACACACCACTTCCACCGTGTGCGATCGACGTCGTGCGTAACAAGTTGAGGAAACCGCTGTACATATTATTACTATTATTATTATTATTATTGTGGGTACGGCCAACGGCTGCTCGTGGGATTCGATCTTCTCACGTGCACGCACTGCGGAGACTGCAACTGCACCAGATAATGTATTATATATTATATTATCATGATTAGAATATAATAATAACACGTTCGGTACAATATGCTACACGACGTATAATATTATTATAAGATATAATATATCCACGATATTGTTGTAGGTACAACCGCGCAGGGGTAGAATATATTATTATTATTATTATATCAAACTTCAGGGCAACAATAATATATATATATATATAGTATATACATATATAACGTCGAAGGTATCAGGTAAATTTGAATCGACGTGACTTTCTGTCGGATGTAGTGATGTATCTGTGTGCACATTGGTATTCACCCAAAATATAGAGGAGGGGTGTAGACAAATATTCACAAACCAAATATCCGAGAAATAATTTTCACTGAACAACATATTATATAAATTATATCAGAAGACAAAATATGTATGAGCCAAATTTATTCAAGGTAAAAATATTTATGCAAAGATTATATCCATTGGTAACAAAAAATTATTTTAAAATTTTACAAAATTCATAGACAATACAAGAAGATGCTTTACATTTTATATTTTTTTTCTGCATAATATGACGTATTAACTTATATAGAATCTACCTATATAATGGCTTCAACTTATAAAATACAAGAAAATAAATTAATACTTGTAAAAAAAAATTATAGTACCTAATCATATTAATAATAAATATTGCAGTAGAATTTCAACGTTATGTATGGTATACCTATTACCTACTCTTATATTATATTCGCTTTACTCAAATATTATTTCACTTGTATTTGTTGGAAAACTTGAATACGTATAACATTTTATCGCCACACTTTTTTGCTGTAAGCAACGACTGTGCATGGTCAAGGAAGGCATTATACGGACATTTCAACTAATAGCGTATGAATATATTTTATTCTTCTGGAATTTTTTTTCTTAGCGTATTAGGAACTACTGTAGAACATTTTTTCTTCGTATACGATATTATGTAATAATAATATGATATACTGTAGACATTTTTTCTCGAATACCTTTCCGTGGATATATTTTACTATTGATATTCTTACTTTGATTCAGTGACGTATCCAGAGAGGCTACAGAAGCTCCAACCTCCCTCTATTATTGACATAATAATATGTATAACATACAACAGTGCGCTTAAACGATTTATATAAGACATGTTGATGTATCGAGTATACAATATTATTATTTAATATTCTAATAAAAATATCAAAATCTCCTAATTACTTCACTGCTTAGATTTGTGTGTAGTTTACAGTGCAACACGCTTATCAACCAAGATGCATATATCGGCCTATTTCCTATATTATAATATGTTATATCTTACCTACTATATTTTATTGTGTATACTTGAGTGATGGATTTACAAATTACAATATAATTATGACTAGATTTCTTTCGTCTACCATTTTTGTCATTGTTATTTTTATTAGGTATTATTATAAACAATATTGATTACTTTTGTAGGGGATTACTCCACAGACGGTTTCCAAACATTTCAAAGTCGACCTATACATGCGGCCACGTTATATAATAACATAATATAATAATAATAGAATTATATAATAGTAGGTAAGTACTTGCCGAGATTGTTGGCAGACAAACTCACACATAATTCAAACGTTCATACATATTTTCGTCCACCATCGCGGAGGATTTTCGCAAAAACTCAATTGTTATAAACCCTAGACTCATTCGATACGACTGAACGGTATGCGATCACTATGTCGGGTTCGGCTTTTATTATTATTCAAGCCGGTTGAATGGCTCATATTATTATATATTATAACGTGTTGCGCTTTTAAAATGTTAAAACGCAGGTATATAGGTAGTTTTAACCTTTTTTATTCCACATTCTGATGCAAGATGGTCCAATGGTTCGGTGGTTTTAGTTATATTCTCTGTGTTTGACAGTCGAACTTTAACTGGACGGCATAATATTATATACCTACCCATTTTCTAGAAACTAAAATGATGATGGGGGTGGGTTAGCATACAAACATCTATTACAGCCGAAAATTAAGGCTGATTATATCGAATACACATACGCGTTAAATGACTCCCTTTTATTGTTTAATAATGCATTTATTAAATCTTGATTATTTTGTACACTTAAATACCATATTTTATGGTTTACCATTTTAGGAATGTCTTATGGTAACTCATAAACTAATTATTTCATACGAGAATCACCTTTCTTCTGCGAATCGTTAAGGAGATATTTGTTTTGAAATTGTTAAAGCTTGTAATGAGAAAGTTGAACATTAGTTTCTGAATAATAACTTTATATATTGGTAGATACCTACTAATAAGGATATCAATCCTTTATAATGGTTTAACATCAAATATAAAATGTATATAATGTTTTATGAGTAATCTTGTACTTATTATTCAAGTTCAAATTTCAACTTTTTTTTCTACCATCAAAAATTTAAAAATTCATCTCTTTAACAATTCGCAGTAAAAAATGTAACGTCACAGGATACTCATTAAACGGCATAAAAATAATGTAATTATGTACCATTTAATGACACTTAAAAATTTCGAATAGGAGAATTTGAATAATTTCATTATTAAAACGAATAATAAGTGCAAGGACGCCCGGTAAATCATCTTATACATTATGTTTTGTAAATTTCATTGGTAAATTAAAAGTTTTGTATTGCATTTAACAAAAACGCGCTGTATACATACACATTTATTCCGTTTGAAATCAATAAGACGTGCAACTTACGTCCTACGGTCCTCGCCACAAAAATAAAATTAATACTTGTTATTGCATGATGTACCTTATTAGGTATGCCAATATATTATTATTGTTATAACAGCAAATAAACTAAACCGATACTATTTTCAAATTACAATTGTATATAATATTATAATATAAATTATACCTTCTGTATTATAATTTATAATAAATATATAGAGTTAGGCAACAATACTTTAGTGGGCGCAGGTTCCATTGACGTGTGCATGGCATGTGAAACGTAACACGCGGGGGCGTCAATTGTTTGTCAAATATAGCATGATACGGGTACACATGTGATACTGTGTTGGTGTATACATAAAAAAAATAATATTATGATTTTGATAACTATTAGTTGTCAGTTATTACCTATTATTACTGTCATCATTTTTTTTCATATAATCATTCAATGTTATAAGTAGGTACATTATTATATAATGACATTCGAATTTATAAATTTAATTTTTTATTCGATATTAATAATATTTTGTTATTCTACTTAAAATTCTGTTTTTTTTACGTGCGACACGATGAAAAAGTTAAATAAATTAAAAAATGATAAAAATGTAAATAAAAGTAGGTCTATCGGCATCGAAGTGAAGTAATATGATAATAAATGTATGATCAAGGTGATTATATATAATATATAAATTATGTTACAATAGGGATTCAATTTAATAATTATAAATTATACGTTTATATTAAATTGGTGTACTGGGTAGAGGGGTCGAAATGATTGCAATTGTTTTTATTGTCTTCGACTTGAACACATCCCGGCGTCAAGTAGGTACGCAACGACGTGGGAATCGCAGGTATAAACGAATGTATCATATAATAACAATAATAATAATGATAATATAAAGTGTTGTAAATCGACCGACATCGCGTGTCACCTGACGATGTCTGGGTGGAAGGGCGAACGCTATTGAAACATAATTAAAAATCCTCTAAGTGCTGCTGCAAGGGCGTCGTCCGGAAGCCGTCCGAGATATCTGCTGAAAAATCGTGAGGGTGACGAAGTTTGACAGAGTGTTTTATTACGTCGCGAGCAAGACATCTCCGAACAAACAATTCTGCGTCGAAGTCGTCGGCGTATAATAACAGTCGGATGACGCCGCGGAGAGAGCAGTTTCAATTTGCGTAGTGGCTTAAAAACATTAATATACGTATTTCACCCTCCACGATCGTTGTAGTCATCTTCGTGTCTGAACAACCACCCCTCGTGTTTGACTTTATAAACTTTTCCTATATTATCATTTTATTATATTTAAACAAATAACGCTTTAAAATTTGTAGTCGATGATGATTTTTTTTGTGTTATTGTTGTTGTTGTTGTTGTTGTCGTCGTCGTCGACGTTGTTGTTATTATTAAATCAACATTATACAGGTCACGACGTCTTGTGGGCCGTATAGCATAGTGCATTAATGTGTATATTCAAACATGACAATTTATTGCTTTTGGCAAAGACGATTTATAGGTACCTTACATTTTATGATATAAGATATCATGATATACTATGATATTGATAGGTACGTGTTGTGATGATTTGTGATGTCCGATTGGAATGCTAATGAAATCCATAATAAAACTTATTAATTTAGTCAATGAATGTTCTTCTTGGTTCCGACTTTCCGAGTTACTCGGAAAGATTTTTTTTCTAATTAAAATTGTTATACTTTTAATTAAAAATAAAACTACTTTTTTCAACAATTATTTCTTAAAAAAGTCGAAACAAATAGGTTTTTAAAAATATTAGGGTCGTTGGTACTTAAATCTCGTCAGCTGTTTCACTATTAGCATCTTCGTTTCGTGCATTATTTGGTATTAAATTCATGCGTAAAATGAAGTTGATAATAACAATTTTGTAATTTTTTTAAGACTTGATAGTTTCCATAATTTATGTTAATAATGTTTGAAGACTTTATTTTTTTATAATCGTTGTTTCAAAATCGTCCCGTTGTTTCTCATAAAGGATTTTATCTTATTTTTTTTATGGTATCGATTAATATTCTCTGTCGTTTGAATTTAAAATACCTAATATTAACCAAATATTGCCAACAAGTGCTATACGCGTTATATAATAACATTATAGTTTTAGCATTATAGCATTATTATGTGTAAAATTAATGTTTTTTCGTAAGTACTTACCTTTTACATTGAGTTGTATATTTTATTCATTACCTATAAATTACGTGAAATTTATCTATTCGTGTAGGATATTTTAGAAAAACGAACATTTTTCATTTGACGGGAAAAGGAATAATATATAGGTTTGATATAGGTACATTATGTAATATATACGTACCACAGTTTGGAGGAAAAGGGTAACGCCTCGGTATGGTTGTCTAGAGACTGGACAGTGCCTTAATCGGAAGACGAACCTAGTTACATCTCGCCAGGGTGCGGTCACGTGGAGTTGGAAATGACATTTAAAGAGATTTAAACGACCCCAGTATAGTACAAATACTCCGCAACGGTTCGCCGTACAATTTCAAACCCAAGTTGTTCATAGAATTTTCTCTTTTCATTCAATTCGTACTCCATTATATTATATGTTCATGGTTAATGTATATTTTTCTCTTATCTCTACCCCTCTATTCTCGTTCTACAACACGTACAACTAGCCTGATAATTTCTTTCAAATAAAACCGTTTTTATTTTGTTTCTCGATATTCTTTACACTATATAGGTTTTCGTCTTACATATTACATAGGTTTTTCACTTTGTTCTATTTAATATACCACCGCTCAAATTTAACTAAGTAGTTATTTTCTTCTTCATCTCATTTTATTAGAATTTCGGATATTTTATGTATTTTATTACATATAGGTAAACGTAAGCTTTACGAAATGTAATGATACATTCTTGAATTCTACTTTTTTCATAAATTGGGTATACGTATACTTAATAAGCTTTTTTAAATTAATTTAAACATATTAATTTTGAATATTAATGAAAACAAAACAGTGAATTTTACATGTGAGGTAAGTACCTATTTTGTATTCTTATTTCTTACCAAACAAAGGTTCAAAATTATATTAATTGGTGAATGAATCAGTGTTGTTCAGGTCGTCAGAAGTCTGATACTAAAAAATATATGTCAATAATAATTCGTACACATCGCTACCCCAGAAACAACGAGCTAAATTAATTTTCATCGAGTGCCTTTAATTACAATATTTCATTAACGTCAAATAGCATTGTGCATTAAATATTGTTTTCTCTAATCCAGCTATCACTAAACATGTATATTTAGTTTTGTTCTGAACAATATTAGTTACATAATATATACATATTACATATAGTATTGTTTATTAACACTTCATCAATTAACATATTTTGACGTGTCGTATTTTTTTGTTTTTCATCATCATTAATCTATTTTCACTGTAGATATAGTGAACAGATGGAAATCAATAACGCGTGAAATCATTATTGTTTGTGATGATTTATCACTGTAACGGAAACAGCAAACTACAATTTATTTATTAATTAATTGCTATTAAACTTGTAATTCAGCCACTCAACAACAACGTGTGATGATACTAGGAATTTAACAAAGGTTTTCAGACTAAATGTGGAGAAATAATAATTATACTTTCCTTTTATCGATCGTTCGTTAAATTATTTGGTGCTGATAAAATATAATTATATTGCATCAAATTACTATTTATAAATTGATGCCAAATAGATTTTGTAAAATTTTAATATGTTTCACATATTATCCAATAGATTGTGGGTTGGTATAACATTTTGTTCATGACTCACCTAAAATTCTATCCAACGTTTATATTGTGTTTCAAAAAAAATAATCAAATTATAAATCAGAGTTTTTTTATTAACTTGGTATGATAAATGAGGAGTTAATTCTATCCAATAATTTATGGACTGGTTAAAATAAACAATGTTTATTGACTCTGTGCAAAAAACAATTTTTTCTTCATACAATAATAATACAGTAAATATGGGTACAATCGATAAATCCAAACATACGAGTACGTTTTTAACAATCGAGAAAAAGTGAGACATCGAAAATAATTTTTTTAAAAGATAATGATTTAGTTGAATACACGGTAAAGGATTTGATGTTCAAGTTACATAATCGATATCTGAAAATATATTTAAAAATTTAAAAATTACAAACTTATCCTTTGCTATAATTTGATTTCTTTAGTAAACGAAATAATATTTAATATACTGGGAAAAAGTTAAAGTAGAACTGGAATATTACCATTTGTGACTGTTATATAAACATTTGTTATATAACCACGATAGTTATATCTCGAGTTATATTTAGCATGTGAGTGTATAAAATGACAAGTTATAATTTTATTTTACTAGATTATTTTAAGTTCTAACAAAAGCGGGTAAATGGAAGTCACTCTGCTGTATAGTAGGAGTTAGGATAATAATTGGGATAATATATATGTTCCGGTGAAACACGATTGCGTACGGTTTTTATCTGCAACATTGAAGCACTGTTGTCATTTGCTTTGAACTAATAGAACATACAATTTAAAATTAATTGAGAGGCGATAGATGATATTTCAAAATTTAAGATTTTTAAGAGGGACCCAGGTATAACATTTTTTTATTATATTATTTTAACCTTTTATTATTTTTAATTATTTATTTTGTATACTACCTATATTATAACATATTTTTCAAAATTTGAGATTTTTAAGTGGTACCAAGGTATAACATTTTTTATTATATTTTACTGATTACACATAAAAAACATAAATTTGGCAACGTTGCACAGCAAATCATCCGCAATCGTTTGACTTTTGGGGTAAATATTAAAGTTAATGGTTTAACATACGCAATCGTGTTAACGTACGCAATCGTGTTCTCAAAAAGGTACATCGTACGCAATCGTGTGGTACCCATATTTTCATAATAACTATAGGTACCTATATGAATTAAAATTTATTATTTTTAATTGTTTATCTTATTATTGCAACTCCGGTGAGTGTAAAAAATAATTTTATTTTTGTTGTTAAAATATAAAGTCATCTTTACCTATAATATTAAAGTTGCATATTCAGTAGGTATAATTATTAAAATACAAATGCAATATATTATGACATGTTGAGAAAGTCGTCTATTGGTAACATCTCCGAATGCTGTTCCAATGTCCACATAGCATATATTTACAACAGTAAATGGTTCTAATGATTCCAGACTCGAGTTACGTATAATATATAATCTTGCAAGGACGTTCGTCAGATATTATACACAATTGAATCCACGATTTTACTATGCGAAAATTCATGTCTGTTTTAGATACTCTGCGTGATATTTCACACGATCACGTTAACTGCGTCTTTATACTAAAGTAATATTTATTTCTTACAATAATTATTTGGAGAATTTATAAACCAATATTATTAGTACACGTTAAACAAAACAACGCGTGGATTGGTGAACGAATAATATAATATAATATAACATAGTACAATACCTAGAAAAATTATGGTAATTTGATATGCTCAATAGGTGGATGTCTAATGTGCATAATCCGCACGTGTAAGAAAAAATATTGTTTGACTTACATAGCTGCTTGACGTAATAAAAAAAAAAAAATAATAATATTGCTTTTTCAATTTGAGTTTCTATTTCACAAAGGGTACAAGGTATTATGTTCATGTTTTGCAGGTTTTCGCGATTAATGATCATCGCGTCCATTAGTATCGTTGGTATTTTTTTTTAATACTTGATATAGCGGTATCATTTTTTAATGGAACGTTCTTTATTTTTTAAAACACATATTTTGTGCAATGAATTAAGCAATATGTATTTTAGTATAATATGAGTAACTATTATGAGTAACTACAATAATTGTATTATGTGATAAGACATTTGAATGGTTAAGTTATTTTATAATATAATTTGTCGTACTAGATTATTAATCCCCGAGATATCGTATAAATATTTAACTAAGTAAGTAACGTTTATTGGATGTAATGAAGACACAAAAGTCATGTTAAAATATTTAATTTCCGGCAGTCGGCGAGTGTTCGTACTTTTTTAAAAGCATCATCGTTGCACATAAATATCCAAAAGATTTTTTAGTATGCACAAACCAGAAAATGTTTTGAGATTTTTCTCGGATAATTTTGTTTGTTATATATTCAAAACTAAAGTCACCTGTTCAAATAATTAAACGTCCATATAAAATTAAAATAGTATATGAAAAACACAAAAAAAAAAAAAAAAAATGAAAGAATAAATTATGAAAAATAATTACAAATAAAGCACGAAGAATTATTTATCTTCTTAACGTCCGCTAATATAATATAAGGAATAGCTGGTATTAACACATAATAAACATATTGCAGTGATATACGTACGTGCATAATAATTAACAGGTAGATACTATATAGTATTATAGATTTATAGGTGTATAATATTATAAGCGGTGCCGACTACTTAACCCGTATCAACACGGACGACGCTGTATTCGGTACGGGACAGGAAGTTAAAAACGTTGTTCAGCAAAAAACAATAACTAATGACTGGAATAGTATTTAAAAAAACAATAACAACACGGTCGAGCGGACCACCGCGAAAATATCGTCGGTAATGTTATTTGTACATAGGTACTACCTAATAAAACAATATATATTATGAACACTTTTCCCAGACGAGTACCTATTGTGTCGCCACAGCCCTCGTTATTATGTACCCCCAAACACCCGAAACCCATCAAACTTTATGTATGTGCTTTCATTTATTCGTCAGTGTAATGTTTTTTTTTTTTTTTGTTTTTTTTTCATGCGATATCAAGATGTTGACATAAACGGTCGGGTACGCTTGGAGGTCGGGTCAGCCCCTCGGGACCACGGAGACGACTACGACGACTGCGATGGATACGACCAGTGCAGGAGGAGTAGGAGCAGGGGGAGGTGGCGTCCTTGGTGGTGGAAAACAGCGGACGTGGCGCAGACTGAGCTTAAAACAATACAAGAGAGCTCCGACACAGGACACGGCGGAGGTGAGTGTTTTTCTTGGTTTCGTATTGTTTATTTATTTTCCTTATTTCCGTCTTCCACCCCCCTCCCCTCCCTCTCGGACCCGTTTCCATTGCAATTTGTTTTTCCTCAACGTGCGCTAGTGCGGGCGTTATGGCACGCATATACCACCACGGCCGCCGAGTAACTTCATTATTTCGGTTTGGTTAGGTTAGGTGCCTACTGGGTATATACCTAACGTGTACGTTATATATATTGGGTATACCCGTGGTTAATTCGACGACCTAAAAACACGACCCGCACACACGACGGTCGTCGTCGGTAAAAACGAATTACCTGTCAGTGGTTATATCCTGAGCGGCGCGGAGACGTATGTAATACGGGACGGTGAACTCCGGGAGAGGTTAGTATAGTGTGTACGCCCCCGCATGTTTCACGCTGGGCACTTCGAACGTGTGTGTGTGTTTGTATTATTATTTGTTCAATGTACGTATAATATACTATTGTGAGTAGGTAACCTACCAATGCTCAGAAGAATAACCGTTGGACGTACGATGAATTATGTATTTAAGAGAAATTCTGTATTTTTTACCAAAATAGACCTATCCTATACTGTACCGCGACTATTCTAGTCTATAACATTTTTGAAAACATATTTGAATTTGTCTTGAACTTTACTCAAAAAACAGTTTCACATTTTTAAAATCGAAGTCCTAGACCATTCAGCATTTTAAAATGTTAATAATATTAAAATGAAAAAATAAATTTAAAATTTTTAGAAAATAGATTTAAGTCAACTATTTGAATTTGAGTATTATGTTTTCAGAAATTTTATCGGATGAATAAGGTTAGCAGCTTCGATTGCAATTGGCAATTTTCAATTAATATTTGTATAGTGCCTTTTTGACACGTGCTCTCAGGGCGAGAACGTACCGCTATTTCTTATAGCTTATTACAGTCACACACATTTACTACGCACACATTTGCACGTGCGTAAATAGAAATTCACCAAAATTTATCTCTTTAAAAGCGGTCTGCTTCGAAAAATAATATTCGTGTAGGTACTCGATACGGCGTGTTGTACCTGAGAGTTTTACCCACAGGTACCTAGCATAATATAATGTTCCAATCACCATATTTATAAATTAAAAAAATAGTCAAAGGTCTCAATTGAAAAAAAAGCTCCAAAATGTGTAGTGATTTTTATATTTTTAATGGTCTTTTGGAGATAACGTTCGCCTGTTATATGTTTTAACTGCCACACTCGTTGTGATTGGCTGAGGGTTTATAATGTTACTTTGAGCAATACGGCATGATATTATGTCTTGTACTTGTCGCTGACGACAACTGTTCTTCGACGACAAACGTCTTCCATGCTCATTTTTAAAAAACTGTATAGGTTATAGCTACTATATGTCTTTGGTTTCAACAATTAACTCCATACACGGTAAATATTACGTTTAATTTTCTACCAAAACGGGACGAAAAGCATCTCGTTCGAAACTTTTCGGAACGCGGGGACAAAAATATGATGTCAAAAAAAGGGACGATTCCGTTTTAAACTAGGTACCTAGGGTTACCCTAGCGCCATCGTCCAATACGCGTATCATACTTAAACGACTATTGGTGGACCGCGGCACACGTGACGTTCTCAAACTGGCGTGCGAATAATAATACCACGGAGTAGGTACCGACCCGTGAACTAAGTACTGCGGACCTAACGACCACGTGCAGCACAATACCGTCGTGCGCTTCCGTTAACGGGGCAGTGAGCGGCTGCGTGTAAGGGAGGGTACGCGTCGTAATAACACGTGGGGGGTCGTACATTGCCGTGTGATACCCTAGGGGTGATCGGCGTTGACGGAATTAGCTCGATGCATAATAATATCGTTATTATAATAATTATTGTGTGTTGATATTATTCCCTTCGGCGTATTCCGCGGCCGTAAAATGTACCTATACATCGAATCGAAATAATTACAAAATATTATGCACCCACACTGAATCCCTGTGAAAACGACTGGTTATACATCATAATAACTGCGTGTAACCTAGGTTGGTAATATTAAACACAGCAGTATACCTACGTGTGTGCGGGGTAGCGAGTTACATGCTTTCGAACATGTCTGTGCTAATTCTGAAGTGTTCGCATATCGTTTGTTGCGCGCGTGAAATCTTTTCAAATCATTCAATTATTATAGTTTTTTGGGGTAAGTGGTGAGGGCGACCTTTCAAATAAAGGTAGGTGACCTTTTTTCACTCTAATTGCCTCCGAGGGGTTTTGGTGGTACACTTGTACGTGTATCGCCGATTATCTCATCGATTTCTGTTATGTTAAAAAATATTAGGTATTTTAAGACATACAATATTTCCCAGACAGATTAATTTATCGAATACAATAATCTTGCTGACCACTGATTATCAGCTAAAAATTAATTGACTATCGTATTCAATAGAACCAACATAGTCTGCAGCTTCGTTTGCGCAATCAAAATTTCAATATTTAAAAGTATTGTCAAATAAATTTAAACCCCGGAAACATTAAGGTATAACATAACTCCCTTAAATTATTGACACTAAGACAGTAAAACATAAAGATATTTTATCTAAATTATTTATTTTTTATTAAAATTTTTGATCTGACATATTTTTGAAACAGTCTATTAACTACACTATATATAATTAATCATTAACCTTAACCTTATTTAAATTAATCAGCATTGATTTATTAGGTACTCAATTAATTTAATTTATTAATATTTCTAGGTTGGACCTACATCCTTCTATATTGACTGTCGTGTATGAGGTCATAATTGTTTTTAATTAAAACAAATTAATGTTGGTGATTTGAACTATAAATCGATTGATTATAGCTATCGGAGGCTATTCCAGTGCAAGAGGGACACTACCTAAAATAGGAGGCAATTCAAATGAATGCTATTTTTAAAATCTGGAGGAAATTTTTGAGTAACCTTTTAAAATAATAATTCACGGGAGGCAATTTGTGAAAATTTTAAGTGTTTTCAAAACCGTTTCAGCCAAGAAGATATAATACGTTCTCAATCGTTCAATAGTCGAACTGAAAGTATTTGAACATTTTGTATCATTTGCTTTCTTTAAATGTTATATTTTCGAAGATCTAGTATTTGAATCATAAAATAATAATTGAAGTTAACCGAACTAAAATAATCTAAGAACGATGCACATATGATGACCGATGGGTACGGGTTATTTTTTAAAAGTAGGTATGTTACTGAAATAACTTAAAATGAGTTAATTAAGCTAAGTCAACATTAAAACATTAAGTAATAAGTTGAAAGAAAATAGTAACAATACATAAAGAAAAGTTTTCAGTCAATATAGAGAAAAACATTAAGTTACCTAATGTAAAATAAGTTTATAAAATTTTTTTTTTTAAATATTAAATATTAGATGCATGTAAAAACTAATAATTAAACATTTTTTAAAAACGAATCATAGTATACATATTATATCTCTTAATTGAAAACTAACTGTAATAGTTCAGGCACACATTTTCAATAATTTATTTTTATTTAAAATCCTTGTGTTAAACCTACATATAATTAATCAATTAGTTTTAACAACAATTTTAGATGATGAATCACATTAATTTAAAAAAGTTTAAGATATTATACAATAGGTAGATAGTTAAACTAGATACCTATTTATTTGGTTAGTTCAAAAATTAGCTTGATTAAAAAAAATTGTATAAAGGTTATATATTATAACGTAATAAAATATAAACTGTTTTAAACATTATTATTTATAAAGTATAGAATCAATTCAAGCTTGGCGTAATATAGGTATATTGATCAATATGTTAGTTATGAATAAACTTGGGCATTGAAATCATATTTAAAACTTTAAAATATTTTTTTGTGTCATTTGTTTGCTTCTATCAAAAGAGGTTTGGCTATTGGCGTTATTCAACTCGAATTAATCTATGTTATTTTTTGCTGTTGAAATGAATTTATGTAAAAACACTAAGTCCCGATGTTTGAATGATGAAAGACAGGTAAAGGATTATTTATTACACTAACACAATAAGCCATAATCAATATTCTGATTCCAGTAAAGGATAAAAAACATTAGATCTTGTTAAATGCAAAAAAAATCATTGTGTTTGTATTGCCATTTATTTTGCATACTGTTGAAAAGTTCATTATGTATAGGTATATTTAACTTTTTCAAAGAAAGAAAATACCTGGTAATTCGTAGAATGATGTTCAGCGATAATCATAATAATTGTGTATATGATGGTTTAATCAAAATAACGATTGGTCACCATAGCACAGTGACGAACAGTGTCATTTTAAAAAATCACTCATATTTCTAGTATTAAAGATAATAATTCAGGTTGCTCATTAAAATCACCAGCAATTTTCAATTATTTTATTTTATGTTGGTAGATGAATCAAGACGATTACTGTATTTTGGAATCACAGACTGGACTGCTTTTTGAGATAATTTTCGTAAATGAAAATTTTTATTTTTTTTGATAATTTTTTAAATCAATTTAAAACCATATTGGAAATTATAAATTGATTTCATAGTTATATAGTTACAATTTACTATAAATACGGCAGTGAAACACTATAAAGTTTCATTCTTGTAATTCAATATTGAATTTTAAACTAATCATTTTTATATAACGAAATAATTGAGGAACACTATAACCAAACAATTACAATTCACGTTAATGTAAAAAAATAAAGTAAAATATATACAACTTTTTGTAAAATGTTGAGTGGTTTGATATCTATATCTATATCTATATCTCGTATGTATATATAAGACAAACAATTTTTGTATCTACCTACCTACCTTTGTCATTTATGCTTTCCCAATCCGTTCATACGATTGCGATGGAATTTGGTACAGAGATATATATTAGATTTTGGGAAAGAAGATAAGCTATATTTTGTCGCAAAAAAGATAAATAAGATACCCAACCCGGGGAGATTCGCAAATAGGAATTTTTAGATTATTATTATTATAAGTTTTAGTTATAAATAATGGTTTCTGTTGGTTTTAATAATAATAATTATTATTATTAATGCGATAAACCTGTGTATTTTTGTACAGAATGTATCGAGTTCGAACAACTGTTTCGGTTGACAATTTTTTTGGTAATTTACAGTTAAAATATACACTTGCGTAAGCACTACCCGTGGTCCGTGGTGTACCACAAGTAGATTGCCTATTACCTGATAATATTTTTCTCACATAATCTTAAGCGAATCTCACAGACAGCGCCAGTCGTCCCGGTCATAAATTAAAATATTATATAATTTATACATAAAAATACATTGATTCCACAGCATGTTCACCCAAAAAGAATTACAAAAACCTAGCAACAGCAAAGCATTGCCGTTTCAGCTAGTACATTACAAGACAAAATAATTTTTTAACAAATAATGTGATGGGTGCTTTTTTATTTTATATTATTTTTCACTAATGATTAATGTACACTACAAATTTAATATTTAAAAATACAATAAATTATGTTTTCTCTTACAATATATATATATATAATAGAAATTATGTTTTCTTCACTGAAATGTTCGGGTAAAACATCATAAAATGATACGTACCTATATGTAAAGCTATCAATTTCACTCTCAAATGTCTTCGTGAGTTTGTTTCTGTCTCTTACCAAATGTGTCGGGACCATTAAAGTTTCAGAATAAAATAATGAATATTTATTAGCAATATTTTCACATGTTGATCATTTTTCCATGTTTACTTTTGATCCCTCTTATAATGGTATGATTAATTTATGGAGATGCTTTTCGCATAAACGAGGGATCTTTTCGGCTAAACAACATTACTCTTTATTAGATATATCCACATAATATAATGATAACAAAGTTACATTGGTTAGATCATTAAATATTTAGAAGGTGTGAAGTTTTTGTAACGAAAAACTGGACGAATGTAATATAATATGGTGATTTAAACTTTTAACAAACTTTATACTTTTGTATTTATTATTATAAATCAGAAGGTTATGTTATTATTTATTAAAGATGTTTTGAAGTATAATTAAATAAAACTTAGAGTAGCTAAAACAGTACATTAAAATTCAAGATAACATTAATTATTAAACTAATAGCCATAACGATTTGTCCTTGAAGGAATTCCCAAATCGTGGTGCACCTTGAGCGTGTGACTTATAACTATATAGACACTCAAAATACCCAATGCGCCATTCCACCCTTATTTTGTACGGTTCTTGCAGAAATCATTTTTCCAGTATGTTATAATAAAACATACATAGATACTTCATGTGTTATTTTATTTTTTTATTTTATATTTCAATATAAAAATATTAAGATAACACGGCGTTATGGATAGGCAATTTAGATACATCACTTTCGTGGGATCATTTTTAGGTGCTCATCTCGTAATAAAATCGTGATGATTATTAATGAATACATAATTGTTTTAGATTTTAAGAGGAGTGATGAATGTATTGATTTTACAGCGATGTGTTTTTATTTTTTTATTTTGTATCTGTCATCATCTTTTAGGACAATTAAAATGCTTAAATTTTCTTTAACAGCACCTTTGCTGATAGAAAACTGAATCTAGTTTGTACTTTTGGGGGGACAAAAATTTCCAGTAGTTTTGAAAAGCACTGGAAAAAATTTTTACGCAAAATAAGTTTTTGACAAAATCGATTTAGGTTTTTGGTGTAACTCAAAAAAAAATAAACGTTGATACTTCGAACTTAAACCATATGTTTATTTCATCAATTCCTATACTTGATAAAATATCTTGTTTTTTTTGGATCTATTTATGGATATTTTCAGTTTCCAATTTTATATTATTTTTTCTTAGTTGGGTTAAAAAGTTTAAAAATGTAATACAATGCTAACTAATCTATAGTTACAATGATAGTGGGAATATTTTAGAAATACCTAAACACTTTAAATCATGAAAATGTGCAAATTATTTTGAGTTAGAAATTTATAAAAATTATGTAGCGATTTTCTTATTTTGTTGTAATTCAAAAGCAAATAACAGTGCACTCTTAAAATTTACAACATAATATGTTTACTTTATACAATTTTAAAAATATTTTGACTCGTTTCAAGTTGTTTACGGACATATTATTCATCTATCAATTTTTTTGTTTTTTTCTGCCATAAATATCAATGGAATTGTATCTATTGGGTTAAAATGCTTGGAAATTTATTACAAGGTCCTCACACAATATTACAATATCAGTTAAAAAATATTAAAATGTTGACATAGATTATCAAATAGAAAATGTACAAATTATTTTGTTGTTAAAAATTTACAAAATATTTACAACTTTTATAGTTAAGGATTGAAAATAAGATAATGCTCTCTCAGATAATTAACACAAAAGTATCGAACCGTATTTAAAGAAGACGAAAGGTACTTTCGTGGAAAGTTTCCACAAAATTAAATCTTTTGGCATAAAGACCTTAATTTCATCACCTTTCATATATCTGTGGTAAAGTTTTTCTGACAGCACTATTTGACCCACTATTTAATTAGTTCTAAAATACATCTTCGAGTGGTGATGTGTCTCGAAGCCACAATGGTTTCCTTTTAATAATTTAATATAATTTTTAATAGTTTTGAAGAAATAAACTATTCAGTTTAGCGTAATATTTTGTACGGTGATAGGTCGTTATACGATTTACATAATTCACATTGTCAACAAATTGTTATTTTTACGTTGACGCAGTAGTTTTAGAGTGAAACGGGAGAGGAAACCGCAAAGACAACTGTATTAATATCGAGTATAAAAGATAATATTGTGAAAAAAAAAACACCCTCTCTTAGTCCTATATTTCTATATATCCACATTTCATATATATCAGTATATATTTTTCGTACCTTACCAATGTTAGTGTCTTAACTATGTATTTTCCGTGTCTTTGTGATCACCATGATTGGCGATTCAAACGAGGGAATTGTTGGCAACCATTATCACGATATTTGCACCGAGGCATCGCGCGATTGTGGTCGCGATAGCGCGAGCGTAATTTACGTTTACTTTGACAATTTATGATAATTGTTTTATTTTTGTTAAGTCCATGCAATTTATTTATTTGAATGGAGATGAGCCAACTGCATTCGGCCCGTAAAGCGTATGCATTTTTCGCATAAAAGTATACATATTGTATTCGCCAGCTTGTTAATAAACCGAGACGAAAATAATAATAACTGCAATAATAATATGTGCACATTTGTATTGTCTGGGTTTATTCAGTTTCTTAGTTTTTATTTCAAAATATCAGCATTCTCGTAAACACGTCATGTTTTATGATCTCAGATCTATAATTACGTGGTACGTAACCTAATAACGAAGTTTTGTCACATGTTTATGTCGAAACGTCGTAGTGGAAGACATTTTATTTCGGGATTCGTGTTTTGTTTGATGCCATACAATCTCGCGAATCACGGTTTGTAAAATAATATAAAGTATTACACTATAAACACAATGATTGATATACTGTTCACCGAATTCGATCGTTGTTTTATTCCATTAAAATTGATGTTATTTTTACCTTCTTAAATAAATAATCGCATGTACGTGTTGTAAATAATAAAATAAAATCGTATATTGTCACATGGGAGTTGAAATATTAATAATAATAATAATAATAATAATAATGTGGATATTGCTTGAGACGTTCGTAGAAATATGAAAACTGATTAAATATCCTTTACGCGTATAATACATATACGTGGTGTAGGTATGTATGTTTTCCTTTAGCTTGTAAAAATATATGATAAATCAAGCAATAAAAAAAAAACGTAATTATGGTTTCTCCAACCCAAAAAAACGATAAAATTAATTTGTTCTTTAGTAAAAAACCTAAATTGTTCAATGAAATGGAATAAAACCAATTGAAAAAAAAAATGTTTAGCCAAAAAGCCGACAAGCCTAAAAAGCCTCTATCAGACAAAATTATATGGCATTAAAACTTGTTGGTGATAATGTGTTCTCTTATTTTAAATATCCATAAAAAATATACATTTGACCGCATTTGCATGTCGAGCTACTTTTCAAAACCAAACTTTTCTCCTACTTATATCTTATCTTATACCTCATCCTGTTTAATTATTAAATCTGATTAATCAGAAATCAAACATTAAAAAGTAAGAAAAAATAATGTAATTAAATTCCTTTGTTAAATAAGTTTTGGTGTCAACCAAGGCACTTCCAAAGTACTTTAAATAATAGGACCTACTATAATAGCCAAATTTTCTGACGATATCACTATACCATAATATTATCTAAGAAATGTACTCTGTCTGATACGGATTTAATTCAATCTCGTTTAAATCAAATATCATCAAAATGCCACTTACTGTAATATTCAAAATAACTACGAAATACAAAAAAATTTAATTTCAAAATTCTGTTACTTAATGGTGGTAACTTTCTTCGTGAGTTTCAAGCTATTTAACACTTTCAATATCATACACATCGAAATTTATAATTTAATGAAAAAAAAAACCAAACGGCCAAGTATCATTTATATTTTTACAAAAATATTATATATTTTAGATATTTCGAAGAAAAATTAAAAATCTAAATGCTTCAAGTTTGTAAAATTTAATTTACCTTAACAGAATAATGAATTTTGTTTTAAGCTTTTATATTCTACCACGTGTTAAAAAAGTGAACTTTTTTAAATTCCATTTATAATCTTATCAGTCAAAAAATAAAGTTAGATTTTAAATAAATTATACTAAATTCATAATTAAATGTACTAAAAAGCTCAATGATTTTAAGGCCGATAAAGGAACTTAAAAGTTTACTTAAGTTGCTAAACTATTCATGATTATAATTTTTAATTAACGAATAAACAAATATATTGTGTGCGTATAGTATAATTTTAAATAATTATAGAAGGATATATTATTATTCATTTTTTTACAAATTTAAATAGATTTATCTTATCATTGTTTGTATTTTATATATCGTATACCCTTAGCAAACTCCATGTTTGAGTTTATGACTTTTTGATTAATTATTATTTTATTAATAGATAATAAGTAAATAATGTTTATAATTCTCCGACACTTAAGTTTTTTTATAAATATAGGTTTGCTTTATTTTGTGATTATATTGTTAAAAATATTAACTATTATAATATAAGGTGTAAAGATACATCTTATTATATTGGTTTATTTTTGTAGTGTCTGATATTAAAATAATAAGTTATTATTAATAACAAATATACTGATGATTAAATGCATTACGTTCTTAATATAATAAAAAATTACTAGGACTTTATTTTTTTTTATTTTTTAAAACTTAATTTTAATCAGTACCTATATAACAAAATATATTTACACATAGGTATTACAAAAAATATTATATGTTAGTTTTGATTGGTACACATTTTCTAAGTTTTCAATACAATCAGATGGATATCTCGGTATATTATTAAACAAATAACGTACCTATTTTATGAAGTGATTCTGTTATAGTCACTACAACAATTTGTATCAACTAAATATTAGTATGTTACTGCAGTTTACATTTAAAAACTAGAGATCCGACTTTTAGAGAAACCCTGTTAAATTGTCTGAGCCAAGAAACTTTTTAAAGATCAATTAAATGTCATAATGTAGCCATTCACCTTTAGCTACTGTACCTACAAATTACCTTCCCAAATTAAAAAATAACGAGAATGACAAATTTTGTTTTAATATTAATTAAATTCTTATTTATAATAAAATCAAAAAAAGTTCCAAACATCGTTTATAATCTTAACTTTATTTGTGATTAAGAATATGTGGCATACATTTGTTCAATGTTAGCTTACCCTTATTATTACCAATCCAGTAGTGAGCAATGCGCATATTAGGATAAGTCTAGTTTTTATTTTTGTTTCTTCATTATTAATAATTATTAAATTTTTCTTTATATAAATTATAATTGTGATTTTAAATGATATTATGTCAATTAATATAAATAATACCATATGAGAAATCTCTAGAAATATTGAAAAACAAATCACTGTTTTTTTTATAGATATAATAAATATCTCGTTAACTGGAATGTCAATAATTCGAAATTCCTTGCATTTCAAAAACATATTTCTGTTACGCAATAGATATTATTTATAATACCATGATATATCGAATGTTCTTATATCTCTTGAGAGTTGTACTATCGAAAATCCACTATATAATGTGTGTAGGATGAATGGATGATTGGTTAGTAGAATAGGTATTCAAATTGTATTGTTCAATTAATTTTATCAAACTAAAAAATAAAGGTACACTTATTTGACTATGTGAAGCGTAACTCATTTCAATGAATATCTGAGTATAAACAAAAAAAAAACGTTTTGGTTTTTTTTTTACGAAATAACATTTGAAATACAAAGGTATTAGGGGTGGATAAATTTAAAAATGAACATATTTTTCCTTACAACCCAGAAATAAGATGAATAATGCATATTGGATCAAATGGAAAGAATGGATAATTCTATTTCAGTTATTTGTCTATATAAACTGATATGAAATTAGGAATACTGAGCATCCTAATTTTCCTAAATATAATATTCTGTTAAGCTGAAGCAGAAACTTCTACAAAGCCTAAGTGAAATGTTCAGATTAAAAAATAAACGGAAATTATGTGTTAACCGACGTTTGGCTCAACTCGGGGGCTCACGGGATAGTGTTGTTCCATTATTTAAAACATTGTATTTGAAAAAAATAGAAGCTGAACAAAGCTTAACATATACATTTTTAAATTTCGTATAACTGTTGGTAAATATATTATGAAGTAAAGATTTTTAAAAAGTACAAAGCAATTTATAAGTAACGATGCTTTGTAAAGCTGAAAAAATTCACTGCAATCCAAATTTTAAACGTTGTTAAAATACTTATCATAGTTAAATGATAATATTTAAGTCTATTATAATACATGTTTTATCTTAAATAAAAACAATTAGATAATAAAGTAGGTTTTGGATGCGTAAATCAAGAAAATAATATATGTCGTATTAGCCTTTAGTACCTCAATTAAGTTTGGAATTTAATTTAGAAGCTACAGGAACATAGTGCGTTTATAGTGTTTGTAGAGATATTAAGGGAATTATCAGCGGAGCATTATTGGAATTTCAATACTAGCTACATAAGTTCACAAAGGAACCAACTAGTGCGAAACGTTTTAACTATACACTAGGTATTATTATTTGTCACTGTTGCACAAAATATTATGAACCCGATCTACGTATATTCTGTCAGCGAACGGCGTACCCTCAGCTCCGCATGATGTACTTATACCGATTACCCAGGTACAATATATATAGGTACATACAATTATTATCGTCGTTGTGTGCAGATCGTAAGACCAATACTTTCGTCAGTCGTAAAAAGCGATCGATCGTCAACGAGGAAATCACCCACACAGTATATAAGCTAGCTGTTATTACCAATGCTATTATTACATTATAACTGCCCCTGCGTGTAGGAGACGGTCATATACAGAGGGTTACTTAGTTGTGTACTTTATTTTATTCGAAATTCCTTGTAAAATATAGTTTTCCAACGGGAAAAGTGTTGGGAATTTAGGATGACGATTAAATCGATTATACCGCTCGCCATAAAGGTCGTTTTTCTTATTGTTATCGCTCGTGTGTGTATATACTATATACGTATATACGCGTGTATGGGTTTAGAGCTAATTACTAGAAAGGTTGTTGTTTGCGTTTTTCCTGAGGAAGTTTTATAAAGGATCCATTATGACGGTGACGGTGGTGCCGGTGACGTATGTGTGTGTGCGCGTGTGAGTAGTTGCGTGTGGGAAAGGGGATTGATGGACAAGAAATAAAATATGTGAAACGGCGAGAATGGTAGAGCGGCGGGGATGAGTGTAAAATGGGAGGATTTCCGAGTGGTCGACCGGGGGTGTTTGGCAATTAATTTTTACACTGCCGTGGTTTGCCCTTGTCATATTGAATATTACTATTATTATTATTATTGTAGTATTGCGGGTGGTCCACGTATATAACTATTATGTGTGCGCGTGGTTCAATTAAAAACTTCATTAAACACCCCGGGTTATAAATTTCAGACGTTCTATTGTGCGTGAAATCCCAGTTTTATTATTTTTTATTTTACTTCCTGGGCCCTACTTTTTGATGATAATCGTTCCACCATTTTCAAACTATGTATATACTTTTCACCGGTTATATTAAAGTGTCCTCGAAGATCGGACCAGCCCCTGCGACTGTGATCCTCGAACGAATACGACGTCTAAAATCAAACAATAAAATAACAATCGTCGTTACCAGTCCTGGGACCGGTCGTAAGCCGCATCAGTGCTCGTCGTATTTTGCATGAACACAATGTTTGTTCACGTGCGCATAACGTAAACCGGGTTGTTTTTAAAACGTGCACGGTTATTAAATTGACGATTTTAACATCGCAACATAATAGTACAATACCGTCGTTTGATGGAGTGGTTATTACTTATTACTTAATATGTAGGTAAGTATTATTTCTGTGCGCAGGAAAACACGACGACGGTAACTGTTACACATAATATTATAATATTTACTCGGCAACAGGCGATACCACGTCATCACTATAGGGCTTGCCATTTTAAGAATCAATTGGGACCATTTAAGACCATAGGGAGATTTCAGAGCATGGATCATAACTCGTGAGAAGATTTAACGCATAACATAGTCCGTAATATTATTATTACTTGCATAGTTCCAAAACGGTAAATACGTTAAAAATATAAAAAAAAAGATATAGTTCCATCACCGAAGATACTAAGATATAGAGATCTCTATAATTTTTTATAGAACTTTATAGAATTAATACTCTCTTCTATGCGTCAAACAACCTTATTTGTCACTTATTCTCCTAGAAAAAAAAAGAAAAGCGTATTGCATGCACTCTTGCTGCAGTTATAACTTCCAAACGTGAAAGTTTACGAAAATTGTGTTTGTTTAGAACGATTTACCAGGTAACTGACTGCTGACTACTGCAACCACTCACAGAGTTTAAAAAATAGCTTAAAACAATCCCCCGACTGACACTAAGAAGCCGAAAGGAAAAACCAAGAACCCGAGTGCTAATCATTTAATCCGTTATAATAATATGCAAATATTTGATCTCAGATACTCTATATATCAATACTCATACTCTATCACTATAATTTCCCGTGAATATATTGCTCGGGTGTGAACGAATAGTATGTGTCTTATAATATACACAATATGGACCACTACCCCATCGACCAAATAATAATTTTTGTGACCTGCGTTAGGAATTTAGGGGAGGTTTTATGGCCATTAAAATACAATTTATACATACTATGTAACCAATAAAGTAAAAGAAAAATCCAGAAATAAAATTAAAACAATTATAGGTGAGTAATAAAAATAAATTAAAACAATAATTTAAATAAAATATCTTTTTCATATAAGGGCCAGATACGATTTGTCCGTGAGCTGCCATTTGGTGACGCCTAGTCCTATGAGGTACAATTATTTTTATCGTGGAATTTCGCACAGACGTGTAGCAATTTAGAAACATAAAATTATTATAATCTTAACTTCGGCGATGGCACAACACCCCGACCTGCGTCTAATATCAACTCTTTTATATACAGACCGCTCAACCAATGCACCTTAATACGTGCATGATTTTACCATTTAAATATAATAATAGTATATACGCTTCTAATATAATACGCGTTATTACCTTGGTGTATATTTTATATCGTAGCGAGTGAGTGTCGTGAAATTCACCGACCCCACCGTTTGATGGTGAAAAAATTACGGTTTGAAGTGGCGCCGTTTTTTTGGGCGTACAATATTTACCTATATAGTTATTTTTCCAACCCCGAAACTGTGTTTCCCTTTGTTTAGGATTTCGATTTTTCGATACGCGATTATTTTTAATGCCCTTCTCATCAAAACAGCATTTACCGAAATATATTATAATGACGTATATAGTGTTGTTTTTGCGCGTGGCGTCAATATTACATTCAATCGATATTTAACATAATACGGGATTAATGATACCGTTGCACGTTGGTATAGCGTTATAATATGCTACCGTGTTTCGACGAACGTAATTATGTTCTCGATGAAAAACGAGTGTTCTGCAATACACGGTTTTCCAATATTTCCAAAATCGCATATTAGACTTGTATTTCCTTCTTTACATAACCATATTGTGCTATCTTTGAGGTTGATTTTTAGGCTATGTGTTTGTTTGTTTTTCCGTAATAAATAATTGCAAATTACCAATCACAATAATATTATGAAATATCATAATAAAAAGTAATATACACATTATATAATATAAATATCCTCATATAATATTGTTGAATATAAGTTCAAAGGAACATAATATTGATATGTAGATTGTATACTAGGTATATAAGTATATAGTTGCTCAGTATACGTTTACATGTTTTGTCGAAATTTCGATTTAAGTAATATTCAAATGAAAAATATATAATAACTAATAAGTAATAATCAATTGTATATTTACATACTTTAGCTCCGTAATATATGGAGAATTGTTCAGCGGTATCGTATTTTTTTTTTTTTTTTTTTTTTTTTTTGAGGAAACCCGACCTTTTATTACATTTCCAATGAAACGGGTAGTCCGACATTTTGATTACACTCCATGTTATGACTAATATGGAACCCCGTACAAATATGATTTTGAAACCTTACAAGTAGTTACAACTTACAACACATGCTGTTCGCGTTTTACAAATGACCCATTATTCGATCCGACAAGTGACTCAGGGTGGGTTTTAAGCTAAATATGCGTCAAAAATCCACCAATATACGCGTTGACTTTGCGGGTGGCAATTTTGAATTTTTTTAAAAAACATGGTGGCAATTTGAATAGGAATAATAAACTCTAAACTTGGAAATATTGCAGTACTTGTTTTAATTAAAATAGTTCACTCAACTTGGTGCGTGTGAAAATATTTACGAATCTCTGGAACGCATACCTACCTGGCGTTATTCGTGATTAAACATAGTCATAAGCCCGTCTTCTGGGTTGCTATAGACATTTACGTTAACTATAGTAATTTAAAACACACACTATATATAAATTGAAAATCAATTTTTTTCTTGGTCTACGACGAAATTACTCTAATTGTAGTTTACAGTTTTGATAGTCATTACCACAATTCCGATAATTTCATTTGCTCACTAATTAAAAAAGATCTCTCAGCGAACTTTCTCTTATATATTATTATAGTATACTCTCATATGGCGAGAAGGAAACGCGGATAATTCATATGCGTTGAAAAACACATCATGGAGATCATACACGTCGACTAGTAAACAGACGGGATGATGGACGGAAAATAACACGAACTGTACAACTGCTTTAACAAGATTGCAATAAAATATAATAAAATATCTCGTTTTGCAACACACAACCTACCCAACCACCCACCCCACCCACCACACACCGCACCCACACATATAATATATTACGTATATGAAACGATATATTTTATTTTTAAAAATAACCATCCAACAATGTTTTGATTTGAGTGAAAATTCGCACTAGATAGCTCGTCTTATATTATATTCGAGTATTATATGTTTTATGATGGCGATCATTCATTGTACACTTTCATTCATGCTGGAGGGCCGCGGAGTGTACACAGGGCACGTGGCAAATATATTATATATCTGGACGTTCGATATTCCGATAAACACTCTCTCACAAAAAATACATCATATTATTATTATTATTATTATTATTATTATTGTGTTTCAAATACAAACGAGTTTGTTTTTTTTTTTTGCAACGCGCGAACGCCGACAACTTCATATTTCATCTTCTACTATATGTATATTATTATATTACTATAACGTGTACGAGCACGTTCAGTGTATTATATTTACAAACTGTGAGAGAGAACGAGGTAAACGAATACAATATGGTTTGCGTTAAATATATTTTGAAGTGTCTAAGTCGATTCGAATTGCTATAATAATAATAATAATAATAATACAAATAATGATGATAGTCGGCGCGGGCTGCTGTACGAAACGGTGGCGGCGGCGACGACGAGTGACACAGCTTTCGATATTTTTCTTTGTACGTTTTTCATTTTTCCACGCGTTTCCTGTCCAAGAAATCCCTGTACACGCTGAACTTCAGATCGTTGTCCTGGATGAGTAACAGATGTTCGATTTCGGCGGTAACCGTTTCGATTTCACGAGATGCCGTTTCGATTTTTCTTTTCAGTTTTTTCAACTGATGTTTCATTGCGGGTGCTGTGTCACCTCCGAGAATACAGAATATGTACCTACATTGAAATACACAAGAGTCTGTAGACAGTTTTAATTTAGTGTAGTCGTCACTATTAGTTAAGCGTATAGAGACGACAGAACCGTATTTAACACAAATGTTTAAGACAATGGTCGAAACATTTTTAAATTTGTATGTATTTTTTCATATTCAACTTTTGCACCATAACATTATAGTATCACATTAATAATCATGACATATAATGTCGGTGTACTTACGCATATATGTACAGTACGCATGAAAAAGCTTTTTAGTGATGTTAAAACAGTAAGCTACCTACCTACTTACTTTTATTTCATATAATGGTTTAAAGGTATGGACGACAAAGCAGAGAGTCATTTCATTTTAGTAAACATGAAATGTCTGTGTTATATGATTTCATAGAATCGTTAAACTTTTTAAATTTACTGATAATCTCCAGATAAATATTGTACGGGCTACTGTGAAATATGAAGGACAACATTACGTAATAATGTATGATAAAGAAGATAATTTATAAAAAAATAGTATTACTTCGTTATACCTGTAGTTATAGATATTACGATTACTTAGGTGCTTTGTATTATACTTAATACAATATACATAATATTAATTGTAGGTAATATAAGTGTGTTAAATTACAATAAAACGATCACATAAGTTATAAGCTGTTATTTTCAAGTCAGAATTTAATGTTAGTAAATGGAATATAAGATATTAATTAATAAATTTTACCTCGGTAGTAAAATTATGTAATATGTAAAATATGTCATTTAGAATAAAAATAGAAATCATGATTTGGAAATAAATCAATGAGTTAATAACTTACTAAGCTTATTATACGTGAAGATTATATTATTTCAGTATTTAATTTTTTCATACTATATAGAGTATAACCTAACTTTATTTTTTATTTTTTATACATAGTGGATACTAAACAATACTAAAGCAAATAAAAAAAAGAAACTTTTAAATGTTAAATTTTTCAACGAATTCAAATGATTAAATAGAAATACATACATTACTAAAATAAATATGGTAATGCTTTCAGGGCACATTAAACAAACTTCATGTATTTTTTTTAATTAATTCAATGAAAAATTTAATTTAAATTAACCGAGGGTATGTGGTTGATATAACATAATTTTAAAATTATTTTAATGGTCAGAATATTTTTAATATAATATAATATACAAAACATTTTTTATATATATATATAGCACGTCTCATTTAGAGTTAATTATTTTAACTAAATTTACTATATAAATATTAAACAAAGAATTATATTTTCGTCAAAAAGGTATTTGTTATAGTAGGTATAGGTATACCTTTTTAATTCTTCGAGTGGAAAAATTACAATCTGAGGAATTTTGATTAAAATGAAAAGCATTTAGATGTTCTATATAAGTGTAGGTATATAAATGTTAAGGTTTTAATGCTTTCAAAACCTATATCAACGCTCAAAAAATATAGCTACTGGTACACGAAATATACCCATATTTGCCTCCATCGATAATGTGTTTTCATTGTAAGTGAAGGTACGTAGTGATGGGTGATATTAAAAACAATTTAGTGCAATTTTAATTATTAATTCATAAATAGATTTTTGATTCCATGAATTCAGGGAAGTTCCATCAAGAATGTCAAACAATATGAATAACCAATAACTAGGTGCATCAATCAAAATACATTATAGTAATATAATTAACATAATTATTATTTTTATTTTTAAAAATTATTATTGGAAAAAATGGTTTGAAATGTGACAATCACGGAGAGATATTTCAACGTACATCATATTAAACTTCTAGTATAATAATAATCATTTTATCATACAAAAATAACTGTGTATATTTTATCTTTCGCATATTTAATTTTCAAATATTTTAAATAACAGATATTAAATTTTAAGATTTACGTAATAGGGTTATGAAATCCTCTTAGTTTAATATAATATTATAATATTATAATATAGGTCATGAATAGTGCTATTGAATTAAAAATAATATTTGGTTATTTTCTGAATAAAAAAATATTGAACATTTAGGTTTTTACATCAATTATGAAATATAGAATTTACGCCTAAGGGTACATGAGATACGATTAAGATATATATTATACATGTGAACAAAATACATTGTATTTTTTAAATAAGTGGACTAACGTTGAAAGGAGAAGACACCCAATTGGTAGCACCACTTTTGGATAAATTAAAAAATCTTTTTAATTTGACTTCATTTAATTAGTAATCAGTATTATACATTTGTGCATTTAGCAAATGACGACACCATTTACTTTGAAGAAGTCGTGGGAGATTACTGGAAATTGTGGGAACTTTAAGATTAGACGGTAAAAGATAAGATGATTGTAGAAGTATTATTTGTTAAAAAATTATAGTTTCTTCGTGAACGAGTTTCAATTTGAAATCAGAGTGTATTGTTTGGTCGAAGACAAATGGATGGGAATTAATTAATTTTTTAAGTGCAATGTTATAGAAAGTTTGGATTTTATTAAGGTGTACCTATTTATTTATTATTAATGTTAAATGTTTTTAGTGAACGCAGGTGAGATTTGTAAAGTATAAGTTTTTAAATTTTATGAGAGCTTGGGGCCCACTTATTCTACGATTTAATGTTAGAACTAGATATTTGACCATAAAGGTTAAAGACAATTGGGTGTCTACTATAATTTTTTTTTTTGGGCAAGGAGAGAGAGTCCGTAAATATAGCAATATTGTAATTTAGAATAGTTTTCATGAGCGTGATGCGATTTTGAAGATCAATCGAAACTGTATCGATATCACAATTGATGGGCATAATATTGTGGCCTTGTCGTATGAGTAATCAGAAAGTATCAACCACAGAAAAATTAGATTACAAATTGATAGATATTTATCATATTATTATGTTATGCATTGATTGGGTTACATTCGTACTCGTGTCATTTGAAAATAAAAATATTTACTGATTAACATTTTTCGGTGAAGGATTTTCGTTGAACAAACAATACAGTGCATTTGTTATCGCTGATACTACTCCTTTGCGTTCCAAGTAAAACTCGAAAGCTGCCCAGTCGTCAAACTTTACCTGCAAACATATTTTTGTAACTTCATAGGTTTTAGACACTCCTTTATTTACATATTTTCAAAAAAATATGATTTTATAAATTCTCGTAATTGCACTTGCATATTATACTAGGAAGAAACTCACTTTAAATTGAAATTATAAATCAAAATCTAGTAATTCAATTTTGATACATATGAAATACAATCATACAATGGTATTAACAAAAATAAGGCTGTCATTTTTTTTAAACATAATAGGTATCAAAGTTTTCGGTTTTTAATCATAAAATATAGTAAAATCAATTAAATAGATATATATAGGTACTGAAGAAATGACTTACGTTTATAACGGATATTATTTAGTCACAAAGTATAATATATTACAGACGAACAAAATTAAATTATATAATATATGACAACCAACTAATCGTTTTCTTTTTTGAATACTTTTGATTATTTTTTATTATTGTGTTGGCAGTTAATATTTAAATGGATTATACATCAACGATTTTGTATTCAAACACTATGACATAGTTGTAGTAACACATTGTGTTGTTGTGCCACTTTCCGGCGATATTAAAAATTAATTTTCTCAACAGTTCATTCATACATACACGAAATTGTTGTTTGTTATTATATTTATATCCGTTATTCAAAATAAATAATTAAATTAAAAAAATGATAATATGTATAATGTATATTAATTTGTCTATCTGCTTTCAAGTAAAAACATGTATTTTAGAAATTTATATAATATTATAATGTATTGATTTTACAATGATGATGACATTGTGTGTGTCTTTTTCTGTCGTCATCACAATTTGATGCAGTAAAAATGCTTCTATATTCAACATTGAGAGTGGTGTGTGGTAGGTAGTCAATATTATCTAGTTGATGCTATGAGTGGTCAAATTAGAAAGTTCCAATCACTTTTCAAAATAACTGGGAAAATAAATAATGAATACGCAAAACCAGTATAAGTACTTTAAATTTTCAGCAAATGTTTTTATTGTCATTTTCTGTGAAACATTTTCAAAATAGTCTGAGTCTTTTGAGTTATTTATAGACATTTTACTTTTTTATTTCTTAGTTCTTTATTTTTTTTTTTGTTTAGTTTTATTTTTATAAATGTCTATAAAAATTGTTTACATGATAAAAACCTTGGCAATTTAATACAAGGTTCCTCATAAGTCATAAGCTTGAATAATGTCGAAAATACTTTAACTCTATACAAGTGTTTAAAGTAAGAATTTTGACAAAATTTGCAAATTATTTTGTTAGTAAAAAAGTTAAATTTTTTACATGGTTCTAATTGGTTCCTAATGCAACAAAAAATATATAAAATTTTTATTTTTTATTTACGTTTAAAGTTAAAGTTTGGATAAAACTATATATTTAAACAAAGATAACAAATTTTATTTGGTTATAATAATTTTAAAATTCTATTCATGAGATCATGATACTTTTAACGTACCTATAGTATTATATTTTAAAAACACAATGACATTTTCAAATGCAATGTTTTTGAAAAATATTAATTCAACCTAGCTAATGTATTACCAATTGCAAAAAAAAATATCTTTAATAGCGGTACTAATATATCATAAAATATACTTGGGACTTAGGTACCTAGTAATATAGGCTGATAAACCAGTCTTCGCTCAGAATTGTTATCATTGAATTAAAATTTTACTGTAAATTACTCCTCAATGAAGAGGTACTTTCAACACCCACTAAAAAGCAGAAGATGTTTCTATTTTTTTAATGAACTTATAGTTGTAAAAATATAATTAAACCTTCAAACGATAATATTGTAGGTATCTACCGTTTCGAATGTATGTTTTATTTGAACTAATATTATATTGAATATTTATTATATTAAAAATTAATGATATTCATGTTTTAACACGTCAGTTGTTCAATATAACGTAGTTTTACTTAGGTAAATACAAAATATAATATTATTATTTACAATTGTTTTCTTTTGTCTAAAAATAATATTCATGCTATATTAAATAAGATAGGGTGGTTCACAGTAAAATAATTTATCGATTCAAAAAAACAATACAGATTATAAAATAATATATTATGTTTACCTCAATACCTAATGTGCATACTATGAATTTCAGGATTTTCGAAAATATAATTTTTAATTTTTGGAAACTAAATATACTGATCGCTCATTGGTAATATTATGAACGATGAACCATTAACATTATTATTATGAAATGCTTTATGTATATTATATTATTACCTATAATAACGGTTGCAATATAACTTTCATAACCTTAAATTGTCATTAGCGTTATATTTAGGCAAATGTATATATTTGAAGATTATTAAAATAATGAAAAATTAATTAAGTTACTATAGATTGATTATACGCGAATATTAAAACTAACAAATGACAACGATAAGTTTACCGTTAAAAGTGGAACTGAAAAAATAAACAGCTTATTTTACCCTAATACAATATTAATAAAAAAACGTAGTGTACATACTGATTACCTAAAAATTACTTACCTATTAGTATTATTATTATTTAAATTTAAAATATAGTAATATTACATGTTTTGTATGTTCTGAAGCTGCAATAGGTACAATATTAAACACATTTTATGTCCGTAAACGATTAGCAATATGGTATATTATAAATATAAATATAATACAAAGAATAATGAAGTATTGAAATCATTATAATAATATTGTAAGACGTTTTTATAATAAAAAAAAATTAATTGTGTACACGATTTCTACTTATAATATAGGTTAGTTTAAATGTATATTAGAAGTACCTACATTAAATCGTATAGGTTCTATTTTTGCTCCTTTTGAGTACTTATTGTAAGCTAAGGTTAACAATCGCTGATAAACAAGTTAGTGGTGACTCAATGACTCATTTATATTGATTACAATTATTTGCAGCAAATTTATTATTTGTATGCTACATGATTTTTAATATGTACATATAACTTTTACTCACATTTTTTCGATCAACCATCGAATTTTTGTCCATTACTTGTTAATATTGTTTTATTGTTCAGAATAATCCTCGTTAAACCGATATTATTATTTATTAAATTAAACGCAAAACATTCATAACACAGCGAGAATGTTATAATATATGAATTAAACGTGATTTTTGTGAATTAATCAAAAACCATAGATACCTACTTTATTACATTTCATTTTTAGCCAAATATTCTCCATACTATGTAGAGACTTTTAACAATGTCCATCGGAAAATTGAATATGTTATATATTAAATATTTTACCACAGGATGCAGCAAATGGTCATAATATATTATTATAAGGAATTTTTTTGTTATATTAATATTCATCAAACTGATGATATTCATTTTTATTTATCAATTCATTTTTTAAATTCTGATAAGAGCAAGGAAAGTAAATAGTGTATTAATTCTGATTTAACAAATACATGTTTATTAGATGTGATATTCACTAATGTGTGTGTACATATTTTTATCGCAGGATCGAACCAGACTGTCTAGACTCACGCGGTTTTTTTTTCACATTGGTAATCGATTTTTGTTACTTTATTTAAAACAAAAAAAAAAATAATCAAAAACCTTAATTATTAATTTATATATATATATATAATAATTTGAACAGATTTATCTTATTTTTTTTTACTTGTATATATTAGATGTTTTGTATTAATTGATACTCAAAAATACGCAAAAATATAACAAAAAAATTCAACAAAACATAATTAAAATAATTTATTATTTGAATCATTATTTATTAGTAGGTATAGGTACCTATTACTTTATGAAAATAATAATATCAACATCATTACTTAATTGTTAATATCTGTTTGGCTTCAGAGGGACTTAAACATCGTTACTAATCAAATATGTATTCAATTTTAGAGTGAGCATGTTTAACTAATTAGCAAAATAATTTAATTAATATTTTAGAACTATTTGAACACCTAACTACCATGTTATTTTAGAATCAAACATTTCACCAAAGAGAAAACATTTTGTTTGTCGATGGGATTTTTTTTCCAAAAAAGTTTATCATAATAAGATACACAAAAACTTTATCATCAGCTTGAATATGTAACCATCTGCCAAAGGATTCGAGTATTCTGTGTACAATGAAACATATAATATATATTTTAAATATTAGATTATCAAAACTGTATTGAGTACTTGTTAAAACGCAATATTTACAAAACCGTATAGTGTAATAACGAAACATGAGTTTGTGAAGTATTATACCGGGTATTAAACAATTACGTACACACACCATCATATTATTATTTATTTTCTTTAGATATAAAATATTGTTAATAATAATTATAATAGAAATATATTATAGCTGAAATATTTGAATTTGAAAAAAATTTATAAATTAATAATTAATCCGAAAAATTATTTTATTAAATATATTCAACCGAAAATAGCCATAATTCTGTGAAAAAAAATCTGTTTGTATCTACTTAATGATTATTCAACTGCCAAGACCTCATAAGAAAAAACTGAGCAGTTTTTAAAACAATACCTGTATCTCTCCTATTAAATGAGAGACCGGAGAGGCTCTACACAGAACTTTTTTATAACTGTTTCTACAGCTCAAAAGTGTTACAAAAAAAAAGTTACAGGTAAACTACACACACACACACACAGTATAATACAGTAATTCATACGGTCGTATCTCGCTCTGTCCACGATAAGTATGAAAAATTGTGCTCATGCAAATTTAATAAAGTCAATACACGTTTAAATTTAAACAGTTACGTGTTATCGGAAAATCACTTTTGAGTCGTTTGGTCTTCTCTTCGTACGTGTGTGTGTCTGTGTACGTGTGCGTACAAGCGTGCTTATACTCGATAAATTGAGTTTCATAAGCACCGTAAATTTCCGCCATGTAATATTTTCTTTTGTCGTAACGGTTGGGTTTGGTATAATAATAATAATTATTATTCCACGGAACATTTCATATTAAATTGTTCACGTCGCGCAGCGTTTACACGCGGCGTATTAAAAGCGGTGGAGCTCAGCGTGGCAACTTATTCTCGTACAAAAGTCAAAAACTCGAATGCATATAATATCAAAGTGGCAATGTTATAAAAACGTTAACCGGTCGCACGAAATTTAATGGTCCACACGACCACACTCCACATGGGTCAACAATTAGAAATAATAAGAATCATAACTTGATCTTACATAATGTCATCATCGTTATTAGAAATGTTCAATTTTACAAAGGGGAACGACCATACCGCGGAATAATAACATTATCGCTGCAAGTATAAAATTTTATAATATTATCGTATGTCATGTTGCACTAGGCACCGTCCTGACGCGACGAAAAAAGTCGGACAAAACGTTAGGTTTACGACGGTTAGGTTTATACCTAGGCCATCATAATCCTATAGTATGTACGTATCGATAGTTGAGTAGGTGGTTGAATACGTGTCTGCAGATGACACCGACCGCGTTGGGTTAGCGGCGTCTAGTCAGGTTACCTGCTAGGTATATGATTTAGTTACGTTTTCTGTTTTTCATTAAATCGTGATAATCGAATATTTGTAAATTTGTAATTATTATATTATTATGTAAACATATTTGTTGAGCGGTATATAATAATAATGTTTCGAACATATAGATAATTAATATTACACATCACCATTCACCGAGTGGCACCGAATGAAACGCTGAGTCAATATTTTCACCGATTCTGAGAAGACACGTGCGCTAATTAAATGCAAAATATTGCATAAAATATATAATACCTATTTATTTAGTTTTACTCAAGTATAGGGCGCAACGACAACCCTTAGTGCATAGTACTGTTGTAGTAGTGGCATAGAGTTCGGAAAATCGGAGCTGCGTCTGTGTTAATGGACGTTTTCTCCAGTCAATCATTGTGCAGACAAATACAGTGTACTCGTACTTTGTTTATTATAACATTTTTGTTCGTTGTAATTTTAAATTTTAAAATAATATTGTACATCGATATTTTTTTTTTAAGTTGCGCGCAATTAAGAGGAATTGAAAAATGAAAATACCAGCAAATAAAAACGATATTATATTTTAAATCGTTTCATGTGAAAAACAACGATTATTTTTATGCAACTAAAACACGATTCAGACTTATATTTATTCTTTTTTTTATCATAATCATTATTGCTCAGTGCTCGTATACAATGCAGATGCGATATTTTACAATATGACTTAATGGATTTTATGTTCGTTCTTGAATTACACTGCCCGTTCTTTGTTGCATCAAATTCAAATGGTTTTCGACTTTACGATATCGTTAAAAAAAAATACATTTGTTCGGTAACGCATTTATATCCGGCCGTTTCTATTATGAAATGATCCTGGTTGGGTCACAATACATAACATAATAATGCAGCAATTGTTTGAAAATATGTGATTGTGACTTTTTGTTGATACACCAACACGATGTTTAGTAGAATGGTTTTTCAAAAAAGTTTCACGATAGAATTATTCTATATTATAAATACAGTTTTACAAGAGATAAACATTACAACGCCGTAGCAAAAGTTTTTGTTTTATTTATTTTTTTAATTTTTCTATTAGAATATCAGTACTAATTTTTAACTGTCCTGTTATACTCATAGAACTTACACTAATAGATACACAGTTCTTTCACCTTTTTACATTCAGATCGGTGAGAGATAGGTACAGTGATCGCGCTTCTCACGTGTGACGGACTTCTTGTGAAATGATTCCTTCTCATTCGATATTATTGAATCTATAAAATCGGTTATTACTAGGGAGCTCCTAAAGCAATATTTAATTATGATATGTTTTAGAAAACTAATAGGTACTTTCAAAATGAAAACTTGACATATTTTAACGTTACGGTCATACAATTTATAATACATTTTTATTTTTGTATTTTACTCTCTGGAAAATCGAAATATTATTTATTTAATTTTGTTTGTAATGACTTATAATTACTAATTTTTTAATCTTCGTGGGGTGTTATACTGTTGTATTACAATTTCTAAGTTGATAAAATATAGGTTAGCATGAGTTAGCTTTAATTTAATAGCATAGTTACGCTCTGTATATTCTGTGTGTATGATGGATTAAAATATATTTGAATATGTTGAAATATGAATATATTTTTTCGAAATTCATAGGTAAGAAAATTTTTTTATGTACTATAGAATTCACGAAAATATAAGTCATCACGTATCCGGTATTATTTCGTAAAAAAATAACACTACAGACGAAACAATAAAAATAAACTGTATGTGACCATGTGGTGGATCAGTATAATAGTGATGGCATTCTGTCAAAGATTACGTGACATGTTAATAAGTACTGCAGCTGCAGTAACGTAGACAAAATTAAATTCCTAAAAAGAGACCTTGATGGTATTTAAACATTTAAATGACAATCGTATAATTAACTAAATTTGTTAGGTAATTTTTTCTTCCTTGCGGGAACATAGTATGTTCTTACATTTAAAAGGCAGGGAATCACAACTATGTCCACTAAAAGTGACTTGTACTTTTTAAAAATACACGGTTGTATTTCTATATATCCTAGTCACAGTGCAACACAAAATCGTGAAAATCGTGATGATATTAAGTAAACCTTCAGTCACTGTCACATATGAAACATAGTAGTATATCAGTCTCACTTCATCTGAAGTCTCGACCGGTGAAAGTGACCATTTTGTACAGAAAAAGTATTGTTTCACATTAATTTAAGAATTATTAAATAGGAACACACATAATAACAAAATTGTGTAGGTACCTATAAATAATTATTGTTTATTATCAACGTGTCGTTATGCGTTATACCGATATAAATCACGTTGAAATCAATCGAGTAAAAACAGTAAAGCACAAAATATAGGTATAGTATATAATATGCCATAAAGGAACTAATAAAGTAAAAAAACATAATCAGTTTTAACATTTTTAACACGTGTTTAAACAGAAAGGTGAATTCTCGGTAATAATTTGATTAGAACATTTTCTACGTGAATAATGGAACGTTTCACATAATATAACGTATATTGTACGAAATCGGTTTTACTTTGTTCACCAAATGCATTTGCATAAAATTGGTATTTTGAGTATAGACGTGAATAATGTACCTACATACGCCTATTGAATACAATTTATTATGATTTTAATATATTTAAATATACATTAACTTAATAGGTTACTCGTACATGTTAGTGTCATAATTTGTGTTATGTTAACGAAACTATGAGTATAACAAAATGTTTTATCAATGTATAACTCTGAAAATATTATTATAATATTATGGTATTGTAGAAAATAGAAATTTGTATTTTTTTTCATTAATTAGAAGTCAGTATTAAAAATTATTTATAATTCATAAGTTATGATTCTTCTTTTATGGAATCAATGATTTTACTACAATATATACGTGAAGAACTAGACACAATTTATAAATTATTTCTGAATAAAATAGGCTTTAAAATAAAGTCATTGAAACATTGTTAAGACTAATTCAAGTTATTGGTTTATATTTATTAGAGAACCGTTAATTAGTATAAATACAATGTAGTGATCAATAAAATATTTATTAATGAAAGATAAATGAGATTGGCATCACGACAATAAATATAACGAATAATCAGATAATAATAAATTAAAATTATATAAATAGCTTCTGGAATGGCACAAAATTCAAAGACAAATTATGGGCGTTCAACACAAAAAGACATTGCGATAAACTGTTGAAGCGCATAAATCCCAAAACTAATGATAGCTTACTTTTAAGGGTCTAAGGGTGAAAAAGTTTCCAATCGTCTGATTATTTCCAAGGCTGTGGGAAGGGGTGCAGATATGTATATATTATTATATTGTCGGTGGAAGTTATTATAAAGGTGATATAAAATCGAATCTGTGGATAAAAAAAAATGGAATAAACACCAACGTTTGACAGATTTAATTTATTTTTCCGATCGGTCGGTCATTACTCGTAAGCAATGGATTTACCTATTTAATACCTACTCGTATATATTTTTGGCTAATTAATGCACAATACTTTTCACGCATAAATCTATAACGTTACCATAACAATAATTTCCAAGTTTAAACGTCGGCACAAAACTCGGCACCGACGAGGCGACGAATAAACTTAGACCAATATTGACCATCGACTATTTATCGTCGATTGGTTCTCGAGTATTTGGTGTTTGCAAGACAAAATTAATAACGGAAAAGTGCAAAACATTGAGAAAATCAAATTGGGTAATGGACACAATCTACAATACGTTATAATATATAGTGTCCGGTGATCCGTTATGCAGAAATTTACATAATGTAATACATTAATGCTTATATACCCATCGATTTCGTAAATTGTTATACTATTATGATTGTCGGCACGTATAGAATGTAATGACGACATTTCCGTCTTCGTGTCGGTCGACCGTCAGTCGATCGGTCTCCAGTGGAACATCTCTGTCCTCTCCAAAAGCCGCGATCGATGATTTCATAGTGTTTCGCAGCTCGAAGACAATTATTATATGACTCGATCCCGTACGACGAGGGAGGCGGTGACGTCGTCATGTATAACCGATGATACGTTAATATAATTTCCACAATTTTCGCGTATGGGACCACCGGTGGAGGGTGTCTGTTGTAGTACAGTTGATGGGTGGTATACCTACGCGGGCGCAACAGCTTATAATTGCATTACGGGCGAGGCGCCTGCAAGTGCAAAACATTTCGGGGTCGACATAAGTGCTATTAAACAAAACGCCACTCGCCGATAATAATAATTATTTACGCCGAACAGGGCCGCTGTTTTAAGCGGTATAAGTACCTACGTCGTCGTTATACCGGGCGTACATAATATTATGATATTAAATTGCAATGTGTTATTGTATGATAATATTTTGTTTTAAATTTCCACGGCGGCGTTTCCCAGTGACCCCCGTGGACGAATTCAAAACAATCGCGTAATAATAATATTATATTATTTTATTTGTGTAACGACGTTTTGTGTATACCTACATTAATTTTGGTTGGATTTTGGCCGACAAAACGACGTATACGAAAACATGACACGGCCAATAGTCATCGAAACTCGAAAATTACAATATTTTTTCTAAATTTTGTCACTAAACATTACAATATATGTGTACCATAATTCGCAATTACTTTTCAGTGTGATACATTTATATCATTATCATGCGCATTTCTCGTTTGTATAAGCGTGTGTGAAGTATAATATAGTTTGAATTTTGAAACTGATCTAAAGTATGTAAAATATGATTGCGATATTGCGGTATGTTCACTCCCGGAGGGTGTTTTATAATTAGTCCACGTATACCTAACTCTGCAGTTTATTTTTTCATTTATAATGTAATGTTAATGTACCAACCTATACACGTGAGACTATTTATTAAGGAAACTTAAAATGAAAATGACTTAAAATTCGGGACGTGAATTGACTGTTTTTTTTTTGTATTCTCTCTGAAATCCTCTAAATATATTGTTTTTTCGGATGTTTATAATGAAATATTTAGTTTTGGATATAAACTTTTACATTAATGGCCTATAAATATAAAATACACGTTGAAAATAATATGCCCATTTATAAATAAATTTTTACTCTTAGTTTCGTTTTGTGAAAAATGTAAAAACCAGTTTTTCTAATGTGAATCTATGACTATCTATGCAATAACTAATAACATTATGAATGATATTTTAAATTATCTGTCTAGAATAAACACACAGCTGAATATAAATAAAACTGCCAGGTATATTCACACACGACGTATGTATGAATTGTGTTATCAACTACACCACAGACGGAAAATGGTGACTCAGTTTGGTGGTTGTCTAAATTGAAAAAAATAAGTGTTATTATAAATTAAAACTATATTGTACCTATGTTGAACTAAAAAAATATATATATTATTGGTTTATTAGGTATTTAAAATGATTACGTGGTTATTGTACTATGTTATTACTACCTACTTGATTTAATATAATACGAATAAATAAATTGGTTACAAAAACAAAATAGAGTATGTAATTTGCGCCACTTTTTAAGGTTATAGTTTGCACCCACAAAACTAAGTAAAAGGGCATTAAGTAATCTGCGCCATCGTGTAACTACAAAAAATGTAATTTGCGTCATTGGTCACCTTATTAAAATTGACTACAACATATTGTATTCTTAACAATTGGCCAATCAAGTTCATTTTTAACGGGCGTTATATTTATTTCGTCGAACTAGTGATATATCAACGTTAGTAATGGTTTGTAAATTACATAAATTCGCATTTCCGATGCGATATCGGTCAATTTATCTGCTGGTAAATTCCAAAAATTAAAGTTGAAAGTGTGGAGAAGATTACATGTCCATTTCGTTTTCTGTTGTGGCACAAATTACCAAAATTAATTTTTAGATGTGGCGCAAAATACATATTTAATTTTTATATTTTGGCACAAATTACATACGCGCTTAAAAATACCTATTGGTGGCGCAAATGACAAATAATAAAATTGGCGCAAAATACCATCTCCCAAACAAAAATCCCCAGTTATTTGGATTACTTTCGGCAGTGGTCCGCGACTCTTTTTCTGGGGTATGTATAAATTATGTAAAAGGAGACGTGAATTTAAAAACGCCGTGGGCATTTTATTTTACTTTTTTTGAAAGGGACCCAGATTCCCGATATGTGTATTTGACAACAATAGTTAACAACGGTCTGCTGTTATTGAACAATAATACAATACATATACAAAACATAATGGGAAAACACATTGAAAATTCGTCTGTGAAATTTGTCAGTGTAACAATAATATATACTTTTATGTATAACACATAATAGTTGCATAATAGGTATACTCGTGTTCGTAAAAAGACCAAAAAGATTAATTTAATTTTCACCTCCACGCCCGCCATTGACTCTTTGCACTAATGTTCTGAACTCATACCGCCAGACTATAATAATATGGTACACAAAAAACAGCTTGTCAACGAGTTATATTAACGACTTAAGCCAATATTGTACATCATTTACCCTAAAACCAACTCACGTTGATCGATTGCAGACCACATCGGTATAGCTTGCAGCGCTAAGGAATTTTATTAGAACTGTCCAACATATTTTTGTACATGCGATTTAAAAACATCTCTCCTATCGCTTATCAACTAATATTCAGGAAACTAAAAACTATACACTTGTTATAATCCTCAAGCTTGGAATAGGGGGAGATAAAAAAAGTCATGCTTGAGGGGCCCCAAGACTCCAAGGGCCTCAGTTTTTACCACGGTTAACCATTTATATCAATTTTCCAACCGTATCCATAATTTAAGAGGTAAGAATATAGTGGTATTATATTAATATTACTAACTGATCCCGTGAATTTCGCTGCCCGATAAATACCAACTCTATAATATGATTCAAATTTTTTTCAATTCGTTATTTAATATTCTGTGTTATGGTGTTCAAAACTTAAAAATGGTCACCGGAAATCTTTAATCTCAAAATACTTGTCCACCACTTTAAAATGCTTTCTTAATGCACACTGCAGAGTCTTAGATGGTGGTACGAGAAGGTACCGTGAAAATTGCAAGTATCGAGCTATCACTGTTTAGGCTCTACATTGTTCAGTCAGTGAGTCAGTCAGGACACGTTTTTATTATATTTTATTATATCTATCCCTATTTAATTACAATACAAATAACAGTGAATCAAGGTTAAAATTCTATTTTTTCCAAAGCCTCTTTTGTTAGATTGAAAATTATGGTTCGCTTTTAGCTATTAAATTATAATCATCAAAAATCATTATAACTTATACCTAGGTTAGGGGAATACCTTGATTCGTTAACAATGTCATGGAATAAAAATGTACGTAGATCAACTAAAATAAAAATCATAAAATTGTTTTGAATTAAAACAAATAGTTGTTTACAAAAATATTATGATATGCGTAAAATATCTCCAAGAACTCAAAGGTATTTTAACCTTTAGGTACTGACCAAATATATATTTAAAACTGCCAATTTTAATTTAGAACTGCTCATGTTGGTTTGAGCTACCCGTAAGCACAAGCTTTGCACATCGGTATTTTATGTAATAAATTACGCCGCGTGAGCCGAGCGTTGATTGGTTTAATTTCTGCCGTCTCTCGTCCGATGGTCTGACTGACGGGTGAAAACAAATGAGTGGACGAAACAAAATATATTGCACAGACTAGACGGTTTGGCGTCTTTGTTACGCTGAAATAGAAAATAATACAACGGTCTTAGGATATAATATATATATATATATAATTACTTGGTGTTTTGTGAGGCGGAACGGTATTATCTAATATATAGGCAGGTACAATATACAACACACTCTACGAGACCCAGACTACAGTACCAAATAATATACTGGAAAACCAGAACGCAATTATCATTATTATTACTATGGCCGAGGAAACGAATATCGCTTGGGGGTTTTCACTTTCCGGATCCGTGGTCGGATAAAAGCGAAAACGTATGTTAAAGGAGATTTTTCGTTTGTCGATCGAACGTTGTAAATTTGTAATCTTATGACTATTGTGTTGTATAAGACTACAATAATATAATAATATGGGCGCGTTTGTATCTGTATTAATATAGCATATATATATATATATATTTATATATACGTATGTATATAAACGTTTATGTTGTATATATTAAAGTTATGTTAAACATTAAAAACATTTCGTGGATCCTGAGGCGGTCGCAAATATGCATTATTCACGTTTAGTCTCTGAAATTATTGCAACCGCGTAATTTAATTGGTATCTGTCCGTGGAAAAGGTAAAGTATTGTTATTTTTTTCTCTTATTTCTTATAGTTTATGTGCTGTGACGTAAAAGTTGTTCACAAATAAAAATGCGATAAATTGGGTATTCATTACGAAAAATCTAAAATATGTAATAAACGTTCACATTGTTGTTGTTCCACGGCTGTTTCTTCTGCAGTATTTCAAGTAATCGTTAAATTACGTCGTTACAAATTCCCAAATGTTTACGAACGCATACTTTCAAATAATTCTCGAAGCCGTCTGTCGGTCTACAAAAGTTCAGAGACAGATCGCCACCCATAAATATGGGTCGCGTAAGGGCCTAAATGATATAACCACAGAGCACAACACGAGTCGAAGAAAATAAAAACCAACCATGTTAGCCTCGCATAAACGACTATACTATAAAAAATACGTTCATACACTCATGTATAATATTTACATGTGCAAACGTACGCCATAACACCAGTATTATTATATTATAAATCACCAAGTTTCTCTCACACACACACACATAGTATATAATAATATATCGACATAAACCTTTAACTTTTAAGTTATACCGTGACGCGCGTGCGAAAAATGTTATCGTTTCGTGTGAAACAGAGGTGTAGCTACCTCAGCTACTACTACGCTGCATCAGGCACGCGTATTACACATAGTAAATATTATTATAAAGTTCGATATCTCCCGTACAATATATATATATATTTGGTACGCTCACGCTGTACTGAATCTAATAAATCACACTTCGTTGTGCTGCAGAATAGATAACTCTTTTGACGTGTCAAAACTATGTAACGAATATAATATATAACTACGTATATATATACTATATAAGTACGAGCACATTATTATGCATTAGAGTAATGCATTTCTCGCGGACGTATCGTATCCGTTCTTGTGCCTATACACCCGAGTCGCGCAGATATCACGTGTCACAATTCACAAGGACACGCGACCGGAAAATTAAAAAAATCTGATCACAGCTCCTCACACTTTTGACTTCGACCCAAAGACGGTCGTGATGTAGACGACCACTACACACCACATAGGCTCGTTTTCCCATAAAAAAACAAAGCTCTGCAGTGTTTTAATCTACCAACACACCTGCAGTACCTAGTTGTCAGACAGCATTGTTGTAATAGTACAATAATAAATTTTGTATGTGTATAAAATCAGCGAAAGCGCTTTAAGTTGTGATTTGAAATATAGCTGTCAGCTGAAGATAAGTGGGTCCGATAAGCGTACCACGGTCATATATAGGTACCATATACGAGGTGTATAGCGTCAAACTAGGACATATTGAAGAAATACAGTACTAATTAGAGGTGTTCCGGGTACAGTTTTTACTTATAAACCGGGTACCGAGTATTTGTCGAGTAACAATATCTGTTAAAACCGAGTCTCGAGTAGGTACTGGTCGAGTAATAATTTTTTTTTAAACCGATTCTCGAGTACTAGTCGAGTAATAATTTTTTTTAAACCGAGTCTCGAGTACTGATCGAGTAATAATTTTTTTAAAAACTGAGTCTCGGGTACTGGTCAAGTAATAATTTACATAAATATTAAATACCATGTACCGAGTATTAGCCAAGTAATAAATAATAATGTCTGTTAAAATTTAAAACTGAGTCAACATTTAATGGAGATTATCAGTTTGTAATTTGTATGTGGTTTTTTGTGATAATTAATTTTTTTAGAAAGTTTTGCATAATATAGCATAAATTAAAAATGCTCATGGATCATTTAAAAACTGAATTATTGTAAAAATCCCACATATACAAACTCAGATAATGTTTTAACTTTTAACCATCAAGTTTCATAATAATTGATAGGTTGATTCACTCTAGATAGCAGATAGGTAATTCCTTAATAAAAAATTAGCTGCAAGTCTGCAAACATAACTACTTATAGTTTTAATTTGCTCAAACAAAATTAAAAATTAAAATAAAGCATAAAAAGTAAAAACATTGATAAATAATTAAATATTTAAAATTTGTTATTTATTATTTATTATTTAAATCGTTATCGGTAAACGTATTATTATTAATTACGTAACGATTTATTTTATAGTCATAACAACTAGCATGGGGGCTAGTACCTACTATTATAATTTTATAAAATATTTTCGTTTGGTCGATTGCGGGCACACATTTTTTTTATTATTAACCCGGGTGCCGGGTTTATTAAGCCGGGTACCGGGTATATTCCAGGGTAAAAATGTAGGTTTACATCGGGTATCGGGTACTGTCCAAGTCATCTTTTAATAATTCGCCGGGTAACGAGTATTAGTCGGGTACTGAATATGATATCGGGTACCCGGTTTGGACTCGATAACCGGGTACCCGGAACACCTCTAGTACTAATTGTCGTCACTAATTTAGCTTTTCGAGGATCGTGACAATTAAAAAAAAAAAAAAAACGTTGAATATCAATACCAGCAAATAAACCGAAATTTTATTTTATATTGTATTTGTTTATTTTGTTATTTGAGTTTGTATTTTTCTTATGTGTTAATATATAAACAATAAATACTACGTTTTAAAAATATATTAATTTTTAAAAATGATGAATTCATTTTAAAGTGTGTACTGAATGGTCTTAACCTATAATACTGAATGTGAGTGGTTTTAACCAACAGAAAGTTTGCGGTTTTGTCCAGTACCTAAACAATTTTATTTGAAAAAATTATTTCTTAAAAGGTATTTTTAAATGCAGTAGTGGTGACTTGGATTCAGCGTCAATCCCACGTATACAAAAAAATTACAACCATGGTAATTATTGCGTGCATATCATATTATATTATGTTTTGCCAACTTGTACCGTCATAGCACCTATATGAATTGGATGTTTTTGAATCATGCCCTGAAACGGAAACGCGTGGTTGGAAAAAAATTATTAATTTCTTTTTTTTTGCAAGCATCCCTTTTGAACATCACTTTGTACGACTTTTATTGCACGCCAGCTGTCATCGAAATCTTTTGTTGTCGTGGCATCTCTACGCCTTAGTGGGTACGTGGTGGACGGTAAAAACGGCATCGAAATGAAAATTGTATAAATGAAGCTGAGAAAGAGTAAAAAACATTCAGTGTAGAAGGAAAAATCATCCCTTTTCATCGATAACCTTAAGCCAAATCGGCGCAAGACCTATTGGAAAATGATATATTATTATTATTACTGTACATACTATATAGATATATTAGAGTTGGTAAAATAAGAGATATGACCGAGCGGATTTCGATGAATAACGATTTTATTCACCTTTTTTTATCACCCAGGCTGATCAAAATTCCGACGCTTTTTTTCTTGCATTTCACTTCTACATACCTAATATAATGTACTGTGTAAGTGAAATAACACTTTTTCCAATAAAACTAGTCGACGGCGGATACCGATCGCGCTCTTCAACGACAAGCTTCGTGACCAGTGGGTTTTTAAAACTTTTGTAAAGGTATTTATTTTTTAAATAAATAAAAATATAACCGACCTTGCCGCGTAAAAATATAATAATAATAAATGTACATGTATATCGTATAGATATACCAGTGTACTGTGGACTAAACGACCGCCGGGATGTCCCGCGTGGAAGAGTCTTCGATATCGAATTAAGTCTAGAAAACCTCTTGTGGGGTGCAGTGCAATTATATCATAGTGAAACAAGAGTCCGTATAATAATACGTCTAATAATATGTGTAAGTCACGTCCTGTCGAGAAAATTAGTCATCTTCCTTGGTCTGTTTTATTTTTTTTAAATATATTTTTCCGGCTTGGGGCTACGTCTACTACCTGGCACTGCAAGGGATTAAATGCATGATCGTTTTCGTACATAGTAGAGCGTACCTGAATGTGTGCATTGCTCGTTTACAAATAAATACGATAACCCAGACCTCGAGAAAAAAAGATACGGTTTCGCCAAAAATTATATTATAATATACATGGGTATATATATAATTATTTACATTATACATCGGTCGGCAGAATGTTTGAAAATTAGATATTATTTTTTGTCACGGAGTACTGTGCCTGTGCCTTGAAAATCAATTTAGCACTTTGATTTATCTGATAAAGATTAAATAGTGAAAAAAAAATTAGTGAGTATAGTGCAAGTTTTGTGTCATTATGAAATTTAATCACTTATCGAATTGTGTTCATTGTCAAAATAATCGCAGTTTATTTAAATATTATACCGATTTAATGTGGCTTATAAGTATCAATATATTGTGTATACTTGCTGCATTATATCAATAGTATAATTATTGTTGCTTATTGAGTTTACCTTATTATAGGTTAACTTACTAACTTTCATAAGTTATATCATATTACTTGGTTAATTGTTTTGACTTACAATGTAAATTCAAAAGCCATATGTGGTTGCAGTGTACTTTTTCACTCAGGTTATACAAAGGTACCTAATAAAGTGTTCACCGATCTCCGACATTCAAATGTATTATATTTTATGTTAAAATTATTAAAAATGTATCGTCATCCCTTACACCGGGGGTTGGTTGCCCGCTTTTATTTTAAATTTACACTAAAAATACTATCCCGCATTAATTAACAATAAAATTATTCATATAACGATAAAATAAAAACGCATCATAATAAAAAAAGGTGGCAATACTTTTTTTTTTATGAATAAAAACATAAAATGAATTATTATAACCATTTTATTATTAAATTATCTTATTTTATTTACTCTGGATAAATAATCATTAGTATAAATTAAGAACTTATAAATATATAAGTTAAATTAGAAAAAAATACAAACAAGAACGTCAAGCATCATATTACCATATCTTATGTTATAAAAACAACATATCTAACTAAATGATTCACAACTGATTAGCTATACATCTTTAATACATCTTTTCAGATTAGTAGTCATTACTGCTCAGTGGTTAATAGAACCACATAAAATACAACTGAATAATCTCTTAGAACAATGCAATATATTTTATGTTCATTTAAAATCCACATATTAATATATTATACAACAATAAAAAAGGAACAAATATTTTCTTTCATATTCTTATGGTTATTATTTATAATATAAGACTAATGTAAATGACGACTAACACTACATTCTTAAATCTATTAGTATTACAAAACATGCAAACATTTTCATAATATTTGTCTTTTTTTATATTGAACTTATGATACTGCTATACCAAATGAAATATCCAAACTGAATGTTATTCTACAATTTTTGAACCTCCCAAAGTTAATTATTTTAGTTATGAACAATAAAATCCTATTATAAATAATCATTGTTTTATATTAATATTAAAAACAATAATAGGTATAATGTGTTGATAAGCTAAGGTAACTAACCATTTTTTAAATTATATTAGGGATTATAATAATATAATAAACCACATACTAAACCCAATTCATTGTATAACCATTCATTGATTATATTAATCAATCATAAATGTAAGGTAATACATTTTTACTTTAGATTCGTATCAAGTTGGTTCATTGTTTTTCCCTAGTTTCATAGTTTTATACATTTTATATAAATTACTATAAATATTTTATGAATTTTTCCTATGTCGATCAAGATTTTCTTCACTTAACATAAGTTCACAAGTAAAAATCTAATACATTATGATTTTAAAATATTTTTCGACCACATTACATTATTATATAAAAATTTTAAATATTATACATTATATAGTATTATAGTGATGATGTAAAGAAACCTTTCATACTGATTAAATGCTTATTTGATATAATTTAATTTACAACTATGTTTGTTAAAAACTTTCATATTTTTTAAAATGTAGGTAAGCACGTACAATATTACTAAAATATTCCATTGACATTTTGATACGTTTATAATATGTAACAAAAATTTTACAATTACAATTTCCATAACATGGGTATGGCTGATATTGGTATACACGTTATGATTAAATAATATTAGCAAGTCAAAATAACCTAACCTACCTATAGTAGATAACTATTGTTCAATCTTTTTTTGAAATAAAAAAACCGTATAACGAGATGTAAATACAAAATAATTATTATGTTTAATGACATTATGCTGGAATTATTTAAATAATATATGAAATTCACTTTGAAAAATTCATAAAATAGGGTATTAAAGAGAAATAAATTATAATTAATAACTATCTATACCAATACTTAGTTTATGGCAAAACAAAAATTGTAGTTATAGTAAAAATACTAACTTTTATTTTTCTTATTATATAAAAGTTAATTAAATATTTTTAATAAAATTATATAATAATTATAAATATTTATAATATGCTTTATAATGTAATACATCTTACGTATATATTATAATAAATTTTTTTTCGTCGTCAAAGAAATAAACTACCTGATCCCTTAAAACGAGCTCCCTAATACATAAAAATCAGCTAATCATGCCAAAGTTCACGTCATTAGTTCTGCGTATACGGTTACTAGGGTAGCCAGCCGGTAGGATTAGTTTTAGTAAGAGTTTCTCAAAAACTTTTGTGAAGAATGGTAGAAGACTTATAAGTATATTGAACGTTGGATTAATGTCCAAATAAAAGGTTATTATAGGTTTAGCCGCTTATAAACTCTGAGATAATGAATAAATTATCGAACATGAAGTAAATTCGTTGTAAGATATTAAAGTCGTAACAAATATTTTTAAAATAATACAAAATTTAAATTATAATTTGCACAATATTCAATTTGTAAAATTACGTCTTAAAATCAATAATAATATTTTTGTCATCAATATACTTAAACTTTATTTGTATTAATGTAAAATTTATAATATATATACATATTAAATTGTAATGCACTTAACATGACCTAACCATGAAATATGCATTTAAAAATTCTATTAAAAGTGTCAAGTTTAATTAATAATAGAACACCTTATATTATTGATATTTATATTTAGCATACCTAAAATAACATATACATATTTAATTTATTAAGGTATGTGCTTTCAAGCTATAAAAAATACAACTATACAACTTAATATGTATACTAAAAATTATTTTTAAAATGTGTGGAAAAAATATAAGTTGGCAGAAGCCGTCGAAAATACTGTGAATTGATTTTTTTAAATAAAAAATTATCCAAAAAATCTAAGTGTGTACAAGAATATGATATTTGTTAATCTATGCAAAGTTAATTTTTCTAAAACATCTCACCACTAATACTCATAGTTTGTGCTAAGCAATTCATATTTTATGTGTTTAATATTTAAATTACACCCGAATCAGCATACCTATATGGGCTACATATACAAACATAGGAGCATAATTTATGTGTCGCAGATTTGAGCTCAAAAAACTGACTACTTTATATCTATAATTGATATGGGCTACATAGACGAACCTAGGAGCATAATTAATTTGTCACAGATGGTTTGAGCACAAAAAACTGACCACTTTATATCTATGATTATAATAACATATTGCAACCCTGATCTTGTCATGGATTAGATAAATGCTAATTTTGGGTGCCTTCTTGACTATAACACGCTAACACATTATGATCATAACTTTATTATTGATAAAAAATTTTTTTTTAACGACAAACATGAGATACGAAATAATGTATCCACGACCGTGCTGTAGCTAAATTGCCTATCTAAGATGCCGTGTTATCATTATACAGTGGACGCTGCTTAATATAACACTCATAACTCATAAGTCATAAAGACTCACGGATATAAGGTTCAATCGCTTATTAGACTCAACATAGTCCAGAACAGTCCGGACGTATTCCACTAAATTATAAAAATATGATTATAAGACTCACCACTTCGTTTATATGACTCAAATTTCGTAAAAAAAAAATGTTAGAAAATAAACATTTTAGGTTAAAAATTATAAATAAATTTGTTTTTAAAACTTACATACTTTTGTTGGTGATGACTGGTTTCAATTCATGCCTTATATGTATGTATGTCCAACAAATTTTATCGAATTTTACATCTATCGCAATTATCGTTCTAGTAGTGTGAGGTATATATATTCACATCAAATTACCATTTACCTGGCACAGCTATCGTAAATGATAAGGTCGAAGGTATAACCGTTATGAAATGTACCTACAATCATCAATCAGTCGTCATTCGAGCTTTATCGCCGTTTTTTTCGTTGTTGTTAACATAAGTGCTAATCTAACGCAACGTATTTTTAATTTTTTGATCAAATTTGTTTTATTCATTCACTAATAAGTAATACCATTATATTATATATTAAAGTTAAATAAAGATAAAATGATTAAAATTAAAGAAAAATATTATGCTATAAAATTAAATTCATAAATATAATTAAACATTTTGTTTTTTTCCCACTTCGCCTATAAGATTCATTTGGTTATAAGCTTCACTTTGTACTGGTCCCAAAATGAGTCTTATAAGCAGCATTCACTGTACATATATATTTTTTTTATTCAATTATATTTTGAAAATCTATTATTTATGAGATTGAGGTATCTACCTATATAGATATATAACGGACCGATAATAATAATAGTTTACGATGTTAAAGTATTGTCCAAAGTGTGCATTGAGTTTAATCACTTAAATCATTTGTTACGGAACTAAGAGTTTCATTAAATATAGCATAACTTATCATCATTTTAACATTCTGAAGAGTTTGGTTTTATTTTACATATGAATTAAAGTATGCCAATTATAATCATTATACAAATGGTTATACTGAATGGAGATCATATATAATATAATAACAATAATATATTTAAGTATTTATACACAACTGTATTGCTAAATGTTAAATACCTATGGATTATTATTATTCTGATATTTCACGTTCGTTGTATTTTGATAATTTCCATAAAAAATAAATGCTAATTGGATTATAATGTTTAATGAGTTTCGTCGTTTAAAAGTTTTAAAGATCAACGGATCAAACTTCATCTTTTAAGACTACTTTCATGAAGCATTTAGTATACTTTATTTTATCTCGGTTACAGTTCAAAATTATTTTTCAAAAGTAGCTAGTTATAGCTTTATAGCTAAGGTTATGACTAAGGTCTTTCTTTCGGCTGCATTATCAATTGTAATTTTACTAAATTTAAGGTCAGTTTAATAATAAACTTCATTTAAAAATAGTAACGATTATTGGGAGTTAGTGTTTATAACTGGGTCTTAAGCTTAACCAGCCAAATGTGGTCGATTACGAACTTTAAACCAAGTTTAATCTTCAAGTTTAAATTTAAACGTTTGAAGTTATATTAAGTAGCTATAAGATTATACATTATGATTATTTAGATCAACAATATTAGAACCAAAAACTAAAAATGGAAACAGAAATCCAAAACTTCTATAATTTCTACAGCGTAATAAAATAATATAGTTCGGTAAATTGTTTTCTTATGGGTACCTTATGTCGATTGAACCAAATTTTACAACAATAAACAACAGGAATCGAAAAAATGCAATTTTTAGTTTTTTTCCCCTATTATTATAATATCAACAAATTACATGAGATTTAAAACTTTTAAATGAAATCAATCGAAACAAATTACAATTTAAATACCGATTAATAGTGATTCATAATTAAACCAATTTTTATCAATGATATCTTTTTCACGATGTGTTTTTTTTCTGATCCATATAACTTTAGTCGAATACCTACACTCGTGAAAAGTGTTCTGAAAGTTTTATATAGTAGATGGATTTGATTGAATATGTTCTCTTGGTACATATTTTTTGGAAATATCACTGAATCAGATATGATTTATTACACAACCAGAGTAATAATACAAGGAAGTAGTAGTGGTTATATTTTGAATCACGATTTTAGCACAGATTCTTATCTAAGAATTATTATGAATTTTTGATCTGGAAAATAAAGAAGTATCCTAAAGTAATTTTATTAAGTTAAATAGTATAAAAAAACGTATGTAATAAATAGTTAACAGCTTGGTATTCGAAACAGTTAATTATACGGCCGTTGTAATTAAACGTTGATTTGAAACCGACGATAAATCATATTAAAATTCAAAACCACAGTTGGATTAGAAAATCAACGATCGAAAATGTAAACAGGTCAGTTTTCACATGACCTATATTTTTACCAAAAAACGAGTACCTATAATGCTAATAATATTTAAAATACTCAATGTTATAATATGTTTCATCCAGAGTTAATTCATATAACTTTTGAACTAAAATTGCAACTACAACTCAATCCACTGTTGCAAATGTTTTAATATTTGTTCATTCCGATATCCATAATAATATATTTAAACTTTGTATTCGATTACGCCCAAAGTAATTATTATTATAGCTATATTTTATTTGTCAGATTGATATATTCATTGCTTTGAAGTTATTGGATAAATATTGAACTTAACCTAATTCGTTCATGTAATCGACAGTACCTATATTTGTTTTACGTCCAGTAGCTTTTACATTGCAAAATTTGTTTGAAAAGTCATTGTGATTTTTTACATTTATTTCGAAGAATATGAATATTTTATTGTATTGACAGTATATTTTACCTAATGACTTGTGCAGAACAAAAATAGTGTTTCGGGTAAATAATGCTTTCTATTCGTTGTTTGATACACCGATTTTATCCTGTGGAAATCATGTTTATCTGTTTTACATTTTTATTTTTCTCAAAAATTATAATATATTATTATAGTCAATACTGTCAATCAAATATCAACATAATATTTGACAAAATATATAATATATATCATATAATATCATACCAATTTCTCATATTTTGTAATTTTAAATGAGTTATAGATTTAAATTTGTAATATTTTATACCAATATAATTCAAGATCTATAACTTAGTATTCAACATCTTTTTATTTGTTAACTTCGTCCCAGGCTCGCGTTCAAAGAAGTCAATTGTCTCAGTTATCCAATTTCCATCTGTCTTATTACCATGTTTGGCAAGCTATAATTTATTTTCACAATTTCAGACCTTCTACTTTTTTACAATCAATAAATGGAAATATTATTAATTATTATAGTAAAATTGTTCTTTAAAATTGTACCATAAATATATATTTCAGGACAATATGTTATATTTAATATTATTTATATAAAACATTTGAGCACCTAAAAATATGATTTCTCGCAAGGTGTTATTTGTGTAATTAAAATAATTGAATTTACAAAGGTAGGTATCCATTTAAAAATATGGAGTTGATCGTTTAAAAAAATGAATAAGTAATAACAAAAAAAAAAAATTATGTAAAATAATTTTACTAAATGAACCGACAAAAAAGCAGTGAAAATTTCAACAATCCACATTTATGTTATTATTTCTAAATTTATTATAAGTATAATATTATAGAAAATAAAACTTACAAATAAAAATACTATACTAAAAATATATATTTAAATAATAATTGATTTGCTAACAACAACAACGTTAATAGATGTTCACATAATATATATAAAATTATTAAAAAGTAATTTATATTGGTACATAATTTCATATTTATTCATAATAAATTACATTCTAAAACCAATTTAAAATTTTATTTTGAGTTAGAGAAAATATATTGAATGGATGGTTGTTGCGATTATATTTCGTAATTTATTATAATTTGATTATTATAACTACCACAATTGCAACTTTGCTAAACTGAATAATATGTATTCTCCACTCTATACAAATAACATCATACTATTTGCTTAACAAACCTTGGTCAGAGTAAAGTGGACCTAGTATGATGACTTGGCAGTTTTGAATATTATTCCTATACCATAATCAAACTTGAATTATTTATTTTCCTAGGGCTATAGGTAATAAGTCTAAATGTGATTTTTTCACAACAGTTTAAGTGGTTGAAAATACATAAATTGAATGAATTCAATACTATTTTCCCATTTGAATACTGCAGATATATTCAATTTTAACTATTATTGATACCTACTTAATCATATAACTCATATAATTGTTTTCTTAACAGCAAATAATTTTTATTTATTCAACAAGCAATAAAATCATAATTAATATTTTTAATAGAGTTAAAATTAGAGAAAATGGATAGAGATAACTCGGGCTTAAATTATGATACATAAAAATTACAAATTTGATTTTTAAATAATTTATCTTACCTTCAACACTTCAAACGAAACGTAAAATGTTATGTAAGTTTTATTTAAATATTATCAGCTTATATATGTATATAGTAACCTAAATAACTAATATATAGTAAATTGTATCTGATGTACCTATTTAAATGTATTGAACCGAAAATGTGTTCGAAATTGTGTGTGTTACCCATAAATAATGCACCACTGTGTATCTGTAGATATAGATAGACATTGGTATTTTTGTGTGCCGTTCACACCGAGTAATTAATTTAAACAACAAATGGCGTTCAATAGGCTTACGACTTGCCTGTACGCATGTAATGCGATAACTAATTATTATTTCGAAACTCTTTCGACCGTTGAGGTATTTCCTTGTCAAACGTACATCTTTTGATAAATAATAAACGTATTAGTGGTTTTAGAAGTGGTCGCTGATTATATTACCTTGAAGTTTATATAAAATTACAGTCCGGCGCAAGGTATGTGGTTTTGTTTGTATTCGTAATTACGCAATTAATTCGATTTTTTGACCTAATACATTTTGTTGCACCCTAGCTGTGTATCAATGGTAATTATTTTTAAGAAATACAATAATTTTCTAGAAAATATTTAACGGTCTTGAAAATATTTTTGTTAGTAATTTTAAGTCAATACAAAACAACATTAAAATAAGTAAAAAAAATTCAGTTTTACTTTATTGAATGACAAGTGTAGATTTTTATTCCACATATTCTGAAGTAGGATATTATTCTAAAAATTTGAATAGGTATAAAAAAATTAAATTTCAAACAAGAAGCTAACTATAGTTACCTATATAAGTATAAGTAAGTATTTAAAATTGAAATGACCGTAGCAGTGGATCAGTATTTTTCTGAAATCCCGTATTGCGTTACACCACGCCTATCTAAATATTTTTAATTTTATCTAAACTTTAAAAAATAGTCATAAGTTATAATACTAATCAAAATTAAATATGATAACGAGATAATAATAGTTTTTTTTTTTTCAAAAATTTAGTTTTGTGATCTTCGTATTATATTGTGTCATGAACAATTGGACTGCGATTGGACTGGACCTGCGGCATTGGTAGACTGGGTAGGTGGGGGGTGCGTGAGGTCGCAACACGGGTAAATTGGAAACGGAATAACCGTGTTTGGGCTAGCAAGGATTCCACTCGCGTATCGTCCGAGCATTAGCGTTCCTCGGGCCGTCTCATCGCCCCGTCATCGATGCCGTAATAACGTTGGGGATTTGGGGGGGGGGCTGGAGCAATTTAAAGGAGAATCGTGTTACTAGCCGTGTATTACGGTATAATATACCTATGTTCATGGGCCTGTCCCCGGAGGACCAGCCGCGAGTGTAGCGAGTGTGGCCGATTTTGAATGTCCATCTGACTCGTCTAATAAAATCCGGTGACAATATTTTCCTCGTGCACATTCCGCGTTACATTATTATTGCGTAAGCAAACGGTGACGATCACTCAATGGTTCGACACAATGCTTTGCGATGGTCACACGTAGAGTATGTGCACGGAAAATCGATGAAATAAAAATAAAACGTAGACATACTACTGCTACTGCTGCTGCAGCAACCACGCCCGACTGGTCGAGTCTAATATTATAATGATAATAATGATACAACGATATTGTTATTTTTTTCACGATAACACTACATGATTAATCGCTTTGTGAAACTTTTATAATAAAGTCCTTGTCGAAATGTCATGTATTTTTTTTTCGGTTTTTTTTTTATCATGTACAGATAACACCTGCAAGGACTCCTGGGTACATTAAACTCGATAACATCTAATTTATTTTAATACTTTAATAACATAATTGTAATTATACACGTCACACGAACCATTAAAAGTGTGTATACATTTTATTACCGTGTTGTACGTTTAGTGTTGCTCTATAGAAAACACATTAACAATTGTTGTTGTTATAATATGTTTAATTTTAAAGTAGATGAGTCGTTTTTAGGATTATTTCACGTCTTATAAAATATATATTTTAGTTGGAAATAATATTACTTTAATTTAAATAGTAAAAATACATTTTGTAAAATGTAATATCTAATTCCTTCATTGAAATAAACATTTTTAAATACTCTATTCAATTACTAAACACAGCATACCTTGTTTACACGGTGGGTGTATGGGTAGGTACTATATGCTTTCAGTGTAAATTGTAAATAAATCTGTAAAATAAATAACTGAATTCTAAAGTTTTAATGTATCTAAAAACAGTTGTTTGTGGACGGAATGAGAGAAAAATTATTTTTTAACTCAACCAAAGTAAGCTCACCTAATACAATATGTATGGTAATTAGTCCAAAACCACTGCAGCTCTATGGAGATTAGATGGAATTATAAAGTAAAAACGAAAAACAAGTTTCAAACAAAAGTCTAAGTCCTCTAAATATTGTTCACAAAAGTTAACTGAAGTTTGGTCAGCGTTTTGAGTTGAAATCATTCTTGTTTCGCTCAAAAAACAATTACACACCCGCCGGTTCGTCAATATAAGACGAACCAAATAAAAATGTGGCAGAATGTATAAATATATATTATATATATAGGTTTTGAAATAAATTGGTCGTTATAAAACTCTTCTATAGTCCATATAATACCAGTGTACTTAGATAAATATATTATAATTTACATAATGCAGTTGGTGCGTGCACAGATTTATGTGGTATAAACGTGTAGTTTCCGTCACCCTGACTGGTGGACTGATTTCTCGTAAAAGATGAGCCGCAGTCAATAATTATGAATACAACAGTAATATTAATGTGTGCAGTCGATCTCCGTTAGCAAAATCGTTTTGTATCGTATCTGCTAGAAGAGAGACTTCGTGGTGATACATGAAGTGTATAAACAACAGGCTTGATCCAAAATATTCGTATGCTATATAAATTATTTATTAACCTAACGTTTCAATAGCGTTTTCATGTTGTCAGACGTCAGTTCCGTTTCATCGAATTGATCATATAATATCAAAGCTATACCGTTCTTTTGAATAACAGAAGAAATTTCGAATCACTAGTTCACATATAATATTAGGTATATAATGTATATATATTGTACTCTAATATCGCCCAACGTTAAATTATAATATTTGTCATTTGCATAACAATAATGAAATGTTCCGAAAAAAAATGCTGAGTAACTTCTGTTACGATACCTACTATATAACGTATTATCTATTGAACCCAATGTCTGGTGATTACTTTATATAATGCCACTTTTGTTTCAGGAAATGATGATAAGACTCGCATAAAAACGTTCTTCTAAGAACTCTTCGTCTCGAATGAAACAAATTGCTCTTACCCCTAAATGTCTTCGAATCTTTCAAAACATATTGTTAACGGGGCATAAAAAATCATTGGAGAGATTTCGTCTGTTTCATAGTAATACAAAGTGATTCAACAAGCCTTATCATTTCACTTTTATTCTTTGATAATACATTTATTCAAATTCTGATTTTTGGAATTTTCAATCCGGTGCACCTAAATATCATATTATTTTCAAATAATTACATTTTTATGCCATTTAAGAAGTATGCTGTATTCTAGTGGTGATAGATACATATTTTTGAAACGTATATTAATATTTTAAAAATGTTGAAGCATCTAAATCTAACGAGGAATTTATGAGTCATTTAATTTTATGTATTGAGGAAATTAGTAATTTATAATGATATCACCAAAAATATAAAATTAGGACGAGCCGGGAATCACATTGTATACACTCGTAAACACATAAAATGATTTTATTGTTTGGAGGAGAATTTTTGTATACGTGTCCAAGATACAAAAAACCGTACCTGTTTCAAATACTACCTAGTTATAGGTTACTGAAGTATATAAGTCATCGATGAAATATAAAGTTGACATTATTTTACAACTCAAAATTTCGCAGAAGCTGGTCCGACAGTTTGAACATTTAGGGTATACTTAGCAGTGACAATTTTGGGATCTCTCTCAAATTACTTTCTTTGATTTTACCAATATCACTAGTCTAAATTAGTTAGTAAACTGTATAGAAAAATAGCAACAAATACGAGGAGTGATGGGCAATAAACGACGGAAGCAGTGAAGCGCCGCCAGAGAGCACATAATAAATATTATAATTTGTTTGAATGTAATTTTCGGAAAAAAAAACATCTTATTCAAAAAATTAAAACTATTAAAACAACCATCATGAAATCCAAAAACGAATATTTACAATTTACAATATTCTAATATATATTTTAATAAGTATATTGATTATTATTCTGTTGTGTAATTTTATATTGTATAATAGGTATATGACAGAACATATTTTAATATTAAACTCTATTTCTGTCCACACTAGCTATTTCTGTTCTCTTCAAAAAGAGAAGTGCGCTTACTGCACCCATAAAATGGGTAATCCGTCAATGCGTTCCGAAGATATATTGTATAATTTTTTAGAGTCAAAAATGAATAATCGGGTGAAAACTAAATGCTTTATTTTCGTTCAAACTCAGAAGGCTGAGTATTCGATAATAATGTTTTATTATCATACGTCATATCATCATATTATTACGACGAAATTCAGACGCAACTCAAAATACACTCTCAAAAAAATTAAATCACACACTGACTTGGCAGCAAACGGTTTTGGAACATTGAATGTAAATATATTATATTATATTTTACCGGCAACGAGTCTACAGTAAGGTCGACTAAGGACTCGCACAAAGATGCAGCCGCTGCTCATAGGCGAAAATAGGGCGGGGGGCTTTAGGGGCTAAGCCCCCGAAGATGACCATAGCCCCCCAAACATTTCCCACATTTTGTTTTAAGCTTGTATATTATACAATGTTATCAAAGTAGGACTTTGCCCCCCCCCCCCGTCTAAATCCCAAATGCTATTGGCGCCTATGCCACTCCCGCTATTTTAACGACAGTGTAGGTACCTTTGATGACGTACATAAACTGTTGTTTACAATTCGCACTGCATCATATTTTATAAATTATGAGTCGTATTCCGTATATTACTTATATACTATTATTTTTACGTGTCCGATGCGCGATCACTATAGGTGCAGGGTAACCGTTTAATATAAGACACACGCAATATAACAGAATATAGTCTCTAACAAGCGACCCCTGAAATCGGCCGACGTTAAATTTCATGGTTTTTATTATTGTTATTTCTATAACACGCCATTTCAGTTGTTGACCCAACGCTAAGGACGAAACTATATGTCTTGTTATTGTTATTATTATTATTATTATTATTATTATGCTTCCTGCGCAAAAGCTGCGTGAGAACGACATAGGTTCTATAATATTATACAATATAGGTAGGTACTATAATATTGCTTCCCGATTTCGTTCGTATTTCTAAATATGTCGATCAAAGATCACCTAAAATTATCAATGATAAAAATATCAACATTTAAAACACCGAACGAAAACAATTTAAACATTTTTAAAGTATTTTATTTAGTTAGAGTACCTACATTTCAGAAAAAAAATGGTTCTAATATTACCTATATTTTAGACTTAAGGACAACTGTTACTCGAATACTTTTTTCCGTACATTATCTCTTGAAAATCTCATTTATTTTAATTTTAGTTAATTTAAGAATTTATTATAAATTATATAAATGATGATAATATGCATAAATAGTATGAATAATATTTCTTTTTAAATATTTTTCTTTTTAGTTTTCATGAATAATATACGGGTGAAGTTAGATTACTGCAATGAAAACTCAGAACACAATATAAATTCTAATAAATTAAATTAAATAGGTAGTGAAAATAAAAGTGGAAATAAAGTTTTTTAAAAGTAAAAATACAGTTAATCTGTGTCTTGCAAACTTCTATTAAAAATGATTAGCTAAAAACGTTTACAATTGTCTTACAAAGAATAATTGATTTAAATAATTTACATTTATTTCTGCTGTTTGAATTTTATTAATAAATTTTTAATAATAACTTACAGCATAAGATAAATTATGTGTCACAACGGTACGTTTAAAGTGAAGTATTTATGATGATAAACGATAATTAATTTCATTTACGAATAATGTGTAAACACTAAACACGTTATTATGTGATTTAAAATTAATGAATGTTTTAGTTGTAATAACAAAATAATAAAAACTAAATGTGACAACAGGGTATGAACTGATTATATTTTCACATATAAAGAGCCGGAAAATTGTACACATAACATAAGCACAAAATACTTACTTAACATGTTTCTAAAATACGGTAGTACTATACTGTCTATTGTATATATTTTCATCCGAGCAGTGTCGTTTCCCTCGAGAAAAACATTCCCACTGAATTTCTTTTATGAAAAATATCAAGAAGACGAAATATTTTTCAAATTACCTTTTCACAAGGGTCCCTATTAAATAAATATAACCCAATTTATATATATATTTGTTTTGTTTTAGTAAAACACTAACCTTTATATTGTCTATTTCGTGTTTGGTTTCTATCAAATAAAATGTTATAACGAAGTACCTAACATAAAATGTATGTTTTTAAATTCAATTTGTGTAACTGAATTATATACATCCAAATTAATAACAAGCTCAAAACATGACTGTGTATAGGTCATAACTCACTCGTGCTAGTTAATATAATATTTTCGTATTGATCAATGGTGAAATAATTATAAAACAACATTAAAGTTCATGAAATATGTTTAATCTCTGTATACAATATGTACAATTAAAATTCATCTGCCTATTTAAAAATTATTATTTTGCAACTCAAATATCCAATTTAAATGTATTAGTTTATTGTATTACAACATTTTAGTTTGTGCACAAAATATACACATACTCGTATATATTATTTGTATATCTACAGACATTTTACTCTTAATATTTTTTTTATTATAAACTCATTAAGAATGTTGTTTCACTTTTATTTACTCATCAATAAATTTTCGTCTGACAAAAAGGTGTGAACTAGCTGATCTGTTGACGTCAAATGTTTCATTAAACATTTAAAATGCAAAAGTTATGAAGTATCAAGGTACAATAGTCCAACTCTCGGCAACTTTTATTTTTCAAAGTCACGTCATTTTTGTGAAATTGTCCATATGATATAAAACTAAAATAGAACTTACAATTACTGAACAAAGCAAAATTCGTATTTTAGTTTTCAAAAGCTTTACACGTTTGGTCGGTCTAAATTGTATTACTTATTTTTAATTTTTATTATTATTTACGTGAACCTCGAACGGTATAATATATCTCAAAATTGAATTCTTGTCATAAATATAATTATTTTGACTTTTATATGCTAGTCTTTAAATTGTTCAGAATACTATATATGCCATTGCCTACAATAATTTTATACTGGTTCAAACGTTGATTCTCGGCTGTTTGAAATGTTCTGATCGTAAAAATGAATAGTATATAATTTTCTATAGCGCAGTACCCTTCGGCTACATAATATATGCTCAAAATATGAGAATAATTTATTTGTGTAATGTAATTTGTACATTTACAAGGGTGACGCCTATACACGCTAAACAATGTTTTATTAACAAAGTTTTATTTAAAATTAACATTTTACGTTTGGACATTTGACTTTAATCACAGAAAATAAAATCTGCTGTGATTATTGTTGTAATCAAATATATAATACACACATAAAATAAGACCTTAAAATGCTTTGTCTTGGGGCCAAATAATGTTTAACATAACGTCAATTTTTATCAGTCTCCAAAACCAGCTCGATGAGTTAAAAAAAAATAAAACTTTTATTTAAATTTGGATTTCTCTTGTAATTCAGTAGTTAATAACTTTTAAAGCACATTTTACAACTTTGTTTGTTTAAATGTTCAGTATTTAGTAATAACTAGTAAAAAAAAAATAATAGTTTACTGGCACACATACTATATCGAGTGTATACGTTTGTTAATATTAACCATATCCATTTAATGACGATAAGACAATAATTTAAACAAAATTGTGAAGTCTATAGTTTTTGAATATGTCAATCATACTTTTGTATAATTTAATCGTGCTTATCCGTTTACCAAACATCCCCGTTAACAATATTATGTTTCATGCGAAAGTTTAATAATATAAATACATATATATATGCGTATGTTGGAAAAGGGGCATAGTTATGATTGTGAAACATCACGGATCTAAGGAATGGGGGCATGGAATTTAAATCGTATAACCATTAGATTATGCGTATGTACTCACAATTTACAATGATTCTACAATTAAACGTAAAAACTGACCAATCGCCATTAAACTGGATTCGAAGACCTAATAAATCGAAGGATAATTACTAAAAAATATTTACTCAAAAAGTGTTGATTGCGACAACACAATATAAACTTATCAGTTATGTATAATAAATAATAATTATATAACTTTCAAACTAACATAATATCAAAAAAAAATATGATTGTTAAGATAAAAAAAATTCATCAGAATTATTCGAGAGGGATTTATCTTTAATTGTTAGCTTTTATCTATATAGTGGACTCGTGGTTGATTATTAATGTTTACAATAAAATATAAATCAAGAACTGTTAACATTGTATTGTTTTTAAAAATGGAAAGAACATAATACTATTATTATGTTCTTTAAGTTGAATCATGAAAGTGTAAACATTAGCATTACATTATAATATTATTTTTATAAGAAAATCCTATATAAACTTATTAAACTCAAATAAACCTTATTTAAATTTTCATTCCATGTATCTAGAAACCCCATAATATTATGAACAGAATAACCATGCATCTATTCATTATTGGAATCTTTTTTTTTGTCCTGCGAACTCATCAAATCACAGAATATGTGCAATCAAATAACATTCTAGAAATAATTAACTTTCTGAAATACAATTTTGTATACAAAATAATAAATTGTTAATTAAGTGCGAACAATATTTAGGTACTCTACAGTCAAACAGTATCGTATAGCGTGTTTAATTGTATAAAATAGGAATCGAGAACTGCAATTTGATTTTAATGTAGATAAAAATGAAAAATTGTAATAATTGTGTATAAACTTTTATAATTTTTGTTTAAATCGTCGAGTTTTAATCCCTTTTCAACGCGTTTAGGCTGCTTAATGCGTATCTATTATATAATATAATATAGCACATATTATTACAGTCATTATTAGGGTCGTGATTTCGACTTTCGTCGGATTTTTTGTAAATTATAATGATATAGCATAATGTCCACTAGCTGCAATAAATTATCAGTCTGTATCAAGTAAAAATAATCCTACAGCAGTCAACGGCACAATATCATTATTATTATTATATAATATACGGTTATAATATTTTAATGTGAATCAACCAAAATTTATCCTTATTATGTCAGTAATATTACAATATGTGTAATTTTTTTTACCCAACGGTCACATTTCACCCAGCCGCCGTCCCCATTTGGATATTTTACCATCTTATACGTAGGTTTGTAAAGTTAGATACATATTTCTGATAATTTTGATGTATCAAAATAAAAATTGTAACAAAGAGTTTTTTTTAGTTATATAACTTTGTGTACTAAGGATAAAAGGTATGTATGTTGATGGATTTGGAAGATGTGGAGTAAAATGTGGAACTATGTGGATTTAAACATTTTAGTAGGTAATTAATATTAATATACAAACATTTATAATTTGTAAATATTGGTCATCTAAGCATAGTAATTACTAGAATTAATATTACACCTACCTTAAATTTTTGTAATTCCATTTTTAAGGAATATTATTCTTACATTTTAATAACTGAGAAACTACTCATTTGAATTTTAAATTAAGTACCTACCTACATTAACATTTTCAGATAAATTATCCACATAATAACTCATAGTGTAGAAAGTGGGGTTCTCATTGGAAAAATATAAGATGTTTGTATCACCACAAGACACTCAAATAAGTAACCTATTAAAAACATTTTTAACGATTTAAAAATATAAAAAAACTAAGTTGTTTAAAAATTCTAAAAATCAGAATTTATATAAATTCATTATTAAAAGAAAAAATTTAGGTGAACATAGTTGGTGAACCACCCTGTATACAGTGGTACTTTCCGATACCGAGTAATTTTCCACGAGTCTTTGGAATGCCTACATATATCATACAAATTTTTTTGACAACGGTATCATTGAACCTTATAAATACATAATTATATGTACCTATTGTACCTAGTCTCGTTTTTTACCGAACGCTCTTTGAACAATAATCCGACACGCGTGCGCGCTCGTCTATATACAAAATGTTTAAATGTATAATACTAGGTACATAAATTGAAGTTTCAGTCTGGTGTTTGTTACGCCACATTTGGTTGCGAGCCGCCAGAAGGGTTGTTTACGGTTTTCGCGGAACGTAAACATTGCTGAAAAACCCAGGAACGCGTATCGTTGACCCGAGGATAAGCTTAAGTGTTGCTTCAGTGTGCTCAGCGCGTGTACATAGTTAGGTACCGCCAACGCGAAAGGCCGGAAAAGGGTACGCGCGCGTAGTGGTTCAACCAATATTGTTATAATAATTTGCCTCATATCCGTCTAACCCCTCCTCATCCGATATATAATTAAATGTAATAATATAATAGGTATAACCACTTTAATCAACAAACATAAATTAACACCAAAAACAACACGCGTCGTGTTCGATGTCTTGTCGATTATAAATTATAATATTATAGTATATGTTTACGCTTCAAGGTAGGTACCTATAGGTATTATGGGTTACCACAAGTTAATATACGCGTATACGCGGTTGAAACTTGGACGCTATAAGTGGTTCAAACGTCTGGCTGGTTTCATAGCCACGTAGTAGGTATATAATACTATATATATATAGAGTTTATACCGAGTATACCCAGATATATATATATATTGTAATATGATATTATAATATTATGCTGAGGGCCGTGTTTATCATATAGTTAAGCGTCTCAGAACATAATATGCATTTTGAATTTTGATCACATGAAATCTCAAACGATAGTGTACTTATTCACTCTGTAGAAGTATAAGTACCTATACAACCCATAATACACTTTTTATTTCATTCTGAATTATATTTCAATTTTCTGATTTTCTTTTTTACTTTTACGAACCATTTACCACACGTATCAAAACTGTCCAACCATTGATGACGAACAACGACCGGGAAAAAAAAATTCTTACAAAAACGGTTCAACCACTCTGTTACGTATTATTGTAGATTTAAATCGTAGGTCTCATTTCGATAATAGAAAATAATCGGTTTAACCTTAACCTCTGATGTTTATACAAGTGCATATTATGTTATTATGTTATTATACCCACAATTAGAGTGATTTGCCAAATATTTTCATTTCCTTTTGATCTTTAGATAATGCATTTGTTGAATTCTGATTTTTAGAATTTTCAAGTAGGCCTGCTTCATTTTTTTCTATATTTCTAAGTAGTGATAAAACTTTTTTAATGAAAACTGCCTATTTTTACGTCAAATTAAAGCAGAGTTTTTTTTTCAAATTGATGCGTCTAAATCTAAATTCGAACAAAGGGTTTTTATATTGTTACATTTTCCCATAGCCCACGTCACATCATATTATCTTATAAACCGATTATACCATATCCTATTATTCTTAACTCATAACCTACCCGTTTGAATTTTGATTAATATAGGTACAACAATATTTCATGAAAATGGTATGCTTAACGATTTTCCATAAAATAAGGCGGTTTATATAATTATTTGAAATTATGGTATTTGGTTTACTAAAAAAAAACCAAAAATAAGAATTTTCATAAATATCAAAGAACAAATGGGAATTTTCACACTCTGTGTATTATAATTAAGTAATAATATGATTAATTTGATTGTTGTATAATAACTGGCGTATGATCAATATTCGAGGAGCAACAACTGTTGGCAATCTGTTGAGTTTAAAAATAAATTAATAATATATTCTATTAACGTATCTCGGCATTTTAAGATTTGGAAAAAAATGACATGATTTGTAACCTAATAATTAGTATAAAATATATAGTGATTACACGGCACTGTGATTTAATAGTGTGTCGTGTTTTACTAGATAGTAATAATTCTAAAGCTTTCCGTGGCGATAAAATCAACCAACTAAAAAATAATAATAATTATGTTGATGGTGAGCCAAAACCCCGAGGTAATGGTGTTTTAGGCAAAATTCTCATTAGAATACGCCCACAAGTTCTGCCGCATCTCCACGCACTGGAACGGGACCAAAATATACACGATGACAATGCCTACGCGATATTATTATTATCACACCGTTGCTTGATAAATATGATTCACCCTCCTCTCCGACCAACGGGTGGATAATAATATTATAATAATATCATATAATATTATATAATATATATGTATCTGCTTCTCGTTGCGATACAATGTAATAAATGAGAGTACGAAACACGCCTCGCAATAAAGACGAAGCGCATTCTATCGCGTTTTCTGCAGAAACCGTGTGATGCGCGTGTGCATGAACTAAACTATATAATGCTAATGAAACAAAGACGACGAGAATGATCTGTCGTTGGTATATTATAAGTAGGATGACTCCTGCGATTGTAACCTGACAATATAATATTATATACTCGTATTACTGTATTGGTAACACGCGTACGTAGAAATGTGGAATTTACTGATAAAAAAAATTGTATTAAATATATTTTGGTAAAATTGTAAATTTAAAAATAAAATAATTGATTTTTGTCACCAATTATAATTTTATACCCATACTAATGTTTTATTATTATTCATTTGAGACAATATTATATAATTTAATATTATTGTACCTATGCAGCGTCACATCATGGTATATTTAGTTACAGATAATGATACAATTTTAAATTACAAAATTACGTTTAAATTCAATTAATTATCTGATTAAATTAGACAATAGTTATACATTTTGTAAACTAATTTTAATAACGAGTCATTTTTTTGTCCATTAAATTTGTTCTGTTTATCTGGAAAATGTGTCACTGTATTTATTAGAAATTAGAATAACCGTTGAGGTAGTAGAAAAATATTCTCTCAAAAATGTCGATTATTAAATTTACGTAAATTGACCTTATCTGATAAAATGTAACTAGCTCACTGACTACTCGCACAGTCTCACCACGTGAGTGGCAAACATTAAGATAACGGCGACGACAGAATAATAACAATAATATTATAATATCGTTCGTTGTGCAATATAATAATATTGCACAACCTATCATCGTACTTTATTTGTAACCGTTGCATGAGCGAATAGCTTATATATTTGTATTTTCGTTTTCTGGCCAAATGTCTCATAATAGGTAGGTACACACACACACACCTAAATACGCGTATTCTCGCGTTTTCCCGATATATGAAACGGTTATTTACTCGACTCGGTGGGGATTCTCGGCAGGTGAAATATTAAAAACAGCAATTTTCTTCTACTCGACACGCAATATACATGTTATACGTATAAAAGGTACCCATAGAACACACTATAAGTATACCTTTACGTATGATACGACTATTCGGCGACGCGAAAAGAGACATAATATTTTTACAATATCGTATACATTATACATCTTATACTGCGTAGGTATCTATAATACTATACGCACCATTTTTAAAACGAAATCACACTATATTAAATACTGGATGTTATACGATATACACGTACCTATTATAACAATATAAATATATAATATACCTATCGGGACCGTTTGCGTTATAACTTATATAACCCGAAATCTCATCTCAAAATCTGCTCGCAGGCCGCTTCCTTCCACATTTTGATAATAAATAATAATATAATATTAATCGCGTAATCTTCGCCAACTTATACCATTGTGTTCTTATAATACGACGTACTATTGTACGGTGCGAAAATAGCTACAGTTTCCTCGACAAAACATGGCCCTCGGCTGCCTTTTCCACATAGTACACGTCTGAGTGCCCAAAGTAAAAAACCTTACCGATCGGGCTCAAACGAAATTGCATCGTACTGCAGACAACGTGTCGTATATTATAATAACCGATGATATCAAAAGGACGACTATTTATGTATTTCGTTTTTAATCGATTTCATCGCCCAACCACAGGCAGCGTGACTTCAGTATTAGGTAAATATTACCGTTTAACCAGTCAACCGATTTCTAAATTGCGTGTGTGCAGAGGTATTATGATAATAATTATTATCACGCTACCGCAGCATCTTAGTCGTCGTTATTGGCTGTATAATATCTAGGTATTATTATTATTACGCTACATCACATTGTAGAATACGAATATTAAACGTACATAGACAGCACACCCACTTCAATAAGTAAGTGCACTTGACGTTTTTAGTTATTATTATTATAGTTATTACCTATTTGATATAATATATTACTATTATATACATCAAATACCTAATGGCATACCTATATTATATTGCGAGTACCTAACTGAAATATTAGAACGGTTACTGTAGGTAGGTTATCGAAAATGATAATATTGTTATTCATTTATACACAATTATTAAAACCATATTTAATTTAGTTTACAAACTCAAATCAACGAAATAGATGGAATAATAATATTATATAAACGAAATAATCTAATAAAGTTTTACATTTTAATTATATCTTCGGGCTCTAATTTTTAACTTTTTTCAACCGTTTTTATCCCAGAACACTATAATTTATTTATCATATAACACTTAACTCACCTGTATAATTATTATTGTCTTACCATAATCTTAATAATGATAACAATGATATTATGCTCAGCTACAATGAGTCTACAATATTATAATTTATAACAAATATATTTAGTAAGCCTAATAGGTACGCACATATAAATTATTATGATGTAATATATACAATTACGAAAACTTTTTTATCGAATCGTTTTATTACTTAATAATTAGGTTTACACGTTTTTCGCAATCGTTTAAGTGCCTATAATTATTGTTTGTAGATAATACTAAAGTAAAATAGCAAAATAAATATACTTTGTCAGCATAAAAACTAAACTGGACCATAAACGTTTTAAAATTATTTAATATACCTACCTATAGGTAATTTCATTACTAAATTTTGATATTTTTACAACTTAAATTATTTTAATCTGTTTTAACTTTCTTTCAGTATCTATAACGTGGAAATGTTAAGTATAAGTCTATTAAAATTGATTTTAGTTAAGAATTTTTAAATTTTTAAATTAGGCGCCTAATATTTGATAATTAATAATAATAGTTAATACCAATCTATAAATGTGTTGTAGTGGCCTAGTGTGACGCAGTATTTAGCTTAAGTGACAAACGTGTTCTGAGTGGCAACACCGACTTGTGTCACAGTTCCCAGATGGGTGACCACCCGGATTTTAGGGACATTTACTTGCCAGTTGCCAAAACATACACGTGTCCAAACCTACTGTACCCCCTCCCCCCACAGTAACCAGCTAATGACCTCAGTTTTCGAACCTTAACTCGAATGAGTGCAAAAGTAAAATAAATAAGTTAATTTAATTTTAATTAATTAACTCATAACTGAACTGAGTTATTCATAAATTATTAATTATTATTACATTTTATCTCGTTGAATTTTCGTTTAACCTTTATTTAATTGAGTTAAAATTATTCGCCAACATGTCCAGTCTTCCAAAAAAGTACATTTGGGTAATACAAATATTGCTGCATTCAGTGTTGTCTATAATAGAGGTTACTCTCTAATGATTGGATTAATATCGATCAAAATATCAAACTATTATAATTGAATACCTACAGAATAACTATTATTTAATGTATAAAGTATGACTTGGTATTATAAAAATAACGATAATTTATTACTAGTAATTTAGTAAGTAGTACATATTTTTAGGTACTTTCTACCAAAACTATTATATTAGAATATGCAATATGTATATTTTATATTATAGTATCATATAAGAATTCAAAAGTTATATTTAAACATAATATCTCATATTATAATATACTAACTTTAATTATAATGAAGATAATATTATGAAGATACTCAAATCTTGCAAACCTGTTGATAAATTAAATTTATAGTATAAATTGGTTCAAAGTTATATGTAACATTTACTTTTCCTTGATATCAATCATTTGATTAGATACGGCTGTCGAGTTTAAAAGATCAAGATTTAATGGTAAAAAAACTCTTTACCAAACATATCTAATTTCAAAGATCACGATGTTAGAGACATTGTCAAAGTGAGTAAACTTAAATCCATGAGTGTGTATATATATACATATACTGTACGTGATTGAGAAAAACAAACATAATACCAATTTAAAATAATGTTATCAAAAGTAAAACAATGACATATTGTTTTACCTACAACAACTACCTGTAAGACAGAGTCCATGGAACTTTTTGTTTTCAGATCTGATACCATATAGTAATATATATATATAGCTATTATTATATAATACATTATATAGTTAAGTAATTATATACTAAACCATCATAGATATACAAACAGTTTTATCTTTTAACATACAAAAGGTCAATAATGCGTATTTTAGCAGACTTTCGTCGTTAGGTATTATACTTATCAGAGATGTTTATCAAATGGTGAAAGATTAAAATCAAATCGAATTAAATCCCCGGAAGAAGAGCATATTCAGAAGATTACTATTATTATTATGCATACATTCGACCCTTATATAATACACTAGATGGATGGTAGATTTTACACTTACTGCGGTTTTGCCTCAACAACCACCTTGTTTTCATAATTAATAAAGCTGGAGAACCAAATTAATTTGTGTGTAAAAAGGTATAAGCGGTAAATTATACAGTGTGCTTTAATAAATAAAACATAATTATTATATTGTAATAGATACTTTACTTAAATTAATGTTGGTAAAAGTTTAGCTCATATAAATACCTACTCATATAGATACCTACCAATCATGTATTGTGTATTATATTGAACTAAATAAATGTATACTTAAAATATATTAACAGTAAATTATACTAACAGAAGTAAATGTTGATAATTAATCAAAAATCTATATGGTGTAAATAATTATTATGATTTTTGATTTTGAATGTTCTTATTGTAATTATCAAATTATTTTAATCATACGTTTTCCAATCATTATATAATATCGTCCTACGCTTAACTAATACATTGTTCACTCATAAGTCATAGTAATTGTATTCTATAATTTTTTTTTTTTTTTTTTGTCTCATATAGAGAACGCCCAAAAAATGGACGAGTCTTCGACAACACCGCAAAACAGCGGAAGAATCTATAACGGAAATGGAATCATCGCCACAGACACAAAGACGCACTAATTGGGCGGTTTACCAACATTTTTCCACAGCTTCCGACTCTCCAACTCCATTGCTGGTAAAAGTAATAATAATAATATTTTTTTTTCTAAATAGGTATACATAAAAATTAATAATTATCGTATGAAAAATATATTCGAAGAGCATAATCAAGCTGTCCACAATGATAGCTAAATGAACAAGGTTATGCAAGAATGGTTTTATATAAATATATAAATAATATATTATTATATGATCACGTACAAACATACGTTGATGAGCACTAATGTGCGTGGCGCACGTGTGTGGCGCGCGCGCGTGTGTGTGTTTGTGTTTTGAACTTTTGCCCGGCGGTTATGCAATATGTATAAACATGAGAGGAAATACCCATGTAATTGAATAAATTATCACCGAAAGCCCTTGAGTACATCGGAAACACTGCTACAGTGACTATATATAGCTAGATCTGTGGGTGGTTTATGAAAATTCAAATTACCAATAACATTAATTAACTACTCCTCTTAATTTTCCGTAAAATTAAAAACTAAGCCCATAACAATATATTTTGTTACGAACAATCGATTGAATGTACAATATGATGACGTGTGAGTTGACATGATCGATTATCCCTAAAATAATTATTATTATTGACAACCTACGTTATGTTTCAGAAATAAAAAATAACGATACATAAATAAAATTATTATAACCTGTAAAAAAAATTACCTTTTAAAAAAAATTAAAGCGAAAAAATTGAAATTTCTACTGAAAATAATTTATATGTTTTATTTTTTTATCCTGGAAAAAGGACATTAACAATCAATTTAACGAACAGGAGAGTAGAGACTAATATATAATAAGTTCTAAGAAGAAAAACATTTTCTTTTTTTTTGTCAGTTTCATCCGTAAGGTTAATGTAAATAACTTTAAAGCAAAATATAATGTTATACATTTCTTATTAAAAGTTATGTTTAAAGAAATATTTTTTTTTTATGGAAAATATTCAAATAATAATAATATGATATCACCGTATTTAAAGTATATTTATTATAATATTTGTCACTAAACATGAGTAAATAAAAAAACAATTTTCAATTTCAATAAGTTGTTCGGATAAATATATATTGTAAAAATATCAATTTTTTATGTGTAGACGTGTTATATCTATAATACAATATACTGATAAGTGTAGTGACTGTATTGACTATGTACCGTGACTAGCCCATCGATCTCCTCACAAAATTACGTAAAAGATATTAATATTTTTTGAGAAACTGTTTATTTTTGTACGCAGACATCAATACAATTTTTTATTTATTTCAGAATTATTGTTGTTACTTTATTCTGGTGATTTTTTTTTTTATAACTTATATCCCAAGATATAGTGTGGATGTTTACATTACTTCGTATGAAATATAATACATTTGATTTTGTACTAACTTTATCCATTTAGCATATTTCTTGTTATTCGTTTTGAGAGGTTATCTCTGTACAATGGACAGACACTATACAGTATTAAAAGGAATTCATACAGCAAACATTCATATTGTTTGTAAAAACCACTCAAAGAGGGTAAAAACCATTCGGGCTACATCAGTCCTGTCTAATACATCAACATTTTACGCATAATATAAAAGAAAATGTTTACTGCATAGCATAACGTTTTTTTTTTATTTATTTTTTTGATGACATAATTATTCTGAAAATAAGTTATTAAAGTTACATCAAAATGAAAGATTTCAAAACTATTTTTACTTTTCTTCATATTTAATAACGTTATGTATACATAAAAAGTAAAAAGATGAACTTTACAACTTTACAGTTAAATTCTCCTCAACAATGTTTACCTACGAATCTGTAAAATTGTGTTTAAATAAGGACAAAATTATTTTTTCACTACAAAAAAACAATTTTTACTGTGAACATTTTTTTATTTTGTAGTTTATAACAATATATTATTGAGTGTTAAAATCGATTCAAATTTGATGTAGCTTTCTCTTAATGATGGATATATTTGGGAAATTATTTTAAATGTATTGCTATAATAGGTTTCATAGTCAACAATTTACTTCTATTTTTTCGGTGCCAAGATGATCTACTGGTTGGTTTTAAATAAATTTTGTCTAAGTTTTTGTACACAAAACGTATTTTTGGGGTTGACTGTTGTTATAGTTTTGTGTACACATATTAAGATTATTCCAAACAATGATTAAGTCTAAAAATATATATACAGATTGCTAATTTAAAACAAGTGGAACTACGATGGTATAAGTTTCGGAACTTTACGGTAGTTTTTCAAGAAAAAAAATTAATTATTTACAGTTATGTGTTTTTATTAAATATATCTATTTTAAGGCAAATAAAATGATATAAACAATGAAATAAATAATACATTTTTTTTGTATTATCTTCGAATACATTTGGCCCAACAGGTAGAATGTTTGAAGGTTGAAAGTTGGAAACTGATCATCTTTTTCTGTACCAAAGGCACTGTATTTATTTATTTTTCAACACGAACAGCATGAATTGTTGAACAGCTTAGTTATTTTTGAAAATCTAAATAACTAGTATAAAATATAGACGGAAATGTTAAATAAACTTTGTAAATCTAAATATTCATCTAGCACCCAAAATTCAGGTAAATCATTAGAGTGTAAAGCTGCCCTCATCATAAACATGATAATATGTGGTTTAATCTTTTATATTAATTATTTCTTATTAGTAGTTAATAAAACATTGATCATTTTGAATTCAGATCTCTTAATCTATCTGCACCAACAATTAAGGCATCTTAAAACATTTGTAGCGATAGAAATGGAATCCAACTTTTGAATTAAAAAAGTTCTGTTAAAAGGTGGTTTTAACTTTCAGATACAGTAGTAATGTTTGGGTATATATGTAGAATAATTTAGACTGAGTAATAATCACGCCAATAAATTATTCTACTATTATATATTTATTAACCTCGTTAGATATCAGAGTCTCGAGCATTAAATGTAATATCATATAGAAATAAAATAGAACAGTATTGTTTCTTCTTACCTTCACGGAGTATTTGTTGATTGGTGATTCAAGTTTATTTGAACTCTTTATTATGTACCTACCGAACTATCAAGCATAAAAACGGCACTTAAAAAACTAATCATTATCTAGTAGGTGCTTACAGATACATTCAAATAACAGTTAAATACGGTTGGCAGAATTATGTATGAATGTATAATGATTATGTCCCATATTTAAGATTAATATGGCTTATATGTGTTTATAAGTGTTTTGAAATCACGTGTCAAGTATTTCAGTTTTGTTGATTTTTTTTTTTATTCGTTAAAAAACAATTTCATATTAAGTAGTTTTTAAAATAATTATCCGAATCAACGTTGTCGTAATTGTTGCTTAATTTTTTTAATCATTTGTCCTATATTATATACATTGTTTTCTATTTTTTTTTTTTTTTTTTTTATTCATTTATATTTCATATTGTTTTTATTACTTTATTACTGTGTGTTAATTTCATTAAAACTGTGTGAATCATTTTTATAAAGCTTGATTGTTTAAATCAACTTTATACTATACACAATAAACAATTGTTTTTGGTAAGTTATTATCATGACTATAATTGTATGACCATCACATAATTTAACTTTAAAAACTTTATTAAAAACTTTTAGATTTTAGAATTTTCGACAAAAACAGAACAAACTGAATTATTACTGAATGGTGATAATAAGTATCTAAATTCCTCGATTTCGGGAATTTTAAAGTATAAAAATTAAAATACTAGATTATTTGTAATTAAACAATTTAAATTTAACTAACTACTTGTTGTTATCTCGAATAAAACACTTAACTGATTTTTTCTATAACTTCGTAGAAAAAATGAGAAAAAAATGTTATAATTAATATTATTTTTATCAATTAAATACCTAAACAATTTATCTGAACTTTCACTACAATTATATAATTATAGCTCCTGAGAGTTGTTAATTAATTAGAATTAATGAATATTATGATATGTTTTAATATTTAATTCATACATAATATCAAATAAGCAATACAAGTAAAAGATAAAATGGAATATTTTAACATACACAAACTAACTTTAACAATCCGAATTAATATAAATTAATAACTCAATAACATAAGGATATTTATACAATTTAGTATCAGAATACCTTGATTTATATTTGCAGATTTTGCAATAATTGTTTATCATACATGCGTGTGCAATATATTTTAATATTTCTGTTTCATTTATCAAAATTTTATTTCTTTTTTCCCAAATGTCACTATATTGAAGTCAAAACTTTTAGCCACCTACGTAAAAATCTCCAAATAATATTTTATACCAATGATTAGCAAATAAAATGATTTAATTCGTTTATAGTCATCTATATATATGTTTGTGTCTTAAACTTTTTAAATTGACAATTTATTGTACCTAGCAATCGTATGATTTGATTTTGATATAATAAACCACTTTTAAGGAATTAAATACAATTTTTTTTATTCTTATTAGATGTACAGAATACTTCACTGTACTTGTCCCCCAATACCTAACAAACTTCTTTGTAATTATTTTTTTTTTAATCATATTTTTGAAAATAATTGGTGTATTACAGGATACAGCAATAATAAAATAAACAAATTTCAACTTTCAACTTTTTTCTGTTTGTAAATTATAAATGAAATCAACTTATTCAATGGACTCATTTTTACTAACTCAGATTTGAAAAATAAATAGTTTGAAAATTATATTGTCAGTAATATAATATATAATCAGACTGGTCTGATCAGGGTATACTGGTGCACCCTGCCAATTGTCATCACAAACAAAATTTAGGTATATTATTGTTTTACAAAACAAATTATGAAAACGAAATTGTTTTTAAATGTTTGATCATATTATAGTTATGAGCGAAATAACATAGTTGCTAACACAAAACAATAGCAATCCGTTATAATTACAGAAAAATATATATAGCTATAATGCTATATACTGTTTTACATTTCTTGTTTAAATTAATAATTTAATGTTTCTTATTGATTATTGAGACTAATTAAATTGTCTAAGTCATTTTTAAAGTAATTTTTATAATAATGTATAGTGTACACTGTATACTTGAATAGCTATGTACCTATAATGTATATTATATAGTCTTATCAGTGCTAGTTACAATATAAGCCCGCGATCGTATACAATAATCGAGCAGCAATTTAGACTATATCTGCTACCGTATCATAGGTACCTATTATCTAATACTTATATATTAATATGTTCTAGTGAAATTGTAATCTAAATATAATTTATTTTAGTTGGTAAGCAAACGTTTTGTTTTGGCGTACTTCTGAAATCTGCGACTGCCGCGTGTTTTAATGTGCGTTTCATGTTTCAACGTTAAGCCACGCTCGATTCGATAAATATTTTAAACAGCATAATTATTAGGGCACATATTATTATTATTTATTATTATACCAACTAAAATTTTGGACGATTATGTATTCAAACATAATAATTACTCATAAATAAGGCACAGTCCAATGAACACAATAAAATTGCCTTCGCCGTGAACAGAGCAGCTAATACGCGTGTACCAAGCTATATATATATATAATACTTGTGTAATTACTTCCCGACCCGCTCTGTCATCCTGCACGTTCGAAACAAACACGAACGACTGCAGCAGTGTTATACGCACACGATACCTACACAGAATAATATGGTTAATTTGGTGGAGAGGTTGAGGACGTGTATGTTTGTGTATCGTTGGTACCTAGAGTATAAGGTATAGGAGGTAATCGTATGCCGTGAGAATCGAGGTAAGCTGCTGCAAGAAACAATAATATATTATAAAGTATCACGAACCCGCTTTTAATTAATATATTATTATTATATATGACGTCGTATAATGTTCCCGTCGCGGTCGTCGCGATCTTGTCGACTGTGACGTGAATATTGAATGGCAAAACGAAATGTTGTGTTAAAGAGCCGCGGTGCCAGCGAAACAGTCAATTACTCGGAATCCGATCAGCAGCCAGACGCGTGCGAAAGGGTTTCACTGTCACCCAACAACAAGTTCGTGCCCGGTCTGTCGGACGAAAATGGAGACATTCTACGCGATTTTTCCAAGCTTGGATGTTGCCAAAAGATAACCACGCTGTTGACTTCATCCCATCAGTTCAATAATTTACAGGTCAGGAGATATATTTTTATTTAATTTTAACTCCAAACTTGTGCTAAACCGGTGGCTCAAAATATATAAGTACTACAGAGATACAATTAATTTTACCTACAGTGAATATTTTATAAAAACTTTTTTTCCCATAAAAATTACAATGCTTATGAATAAACTTCACTAACAAAGCATATTAATTATTAATGAACGACCAAAGTCAGTTATAATGAAACTCATTTAAATCTCCAAAGTTAAAAATAAATTCTTTAGCCAAAATTACGATAATTCTCAAAATAAAATACTATTCCATTTAAATACATTTAATTTCCCTCATCTGTATGTTCCCATGTCAAAAATTACGAGTAGTTTTTGGTTAATTAAAATTTTACCTTTCAAATATTACTTAAGACATACTAACAATAGTGAACAACTTGATTTTATCTACAAAGTAATTCACCAAGCATGCTCACCACTTTTTTCTTCAATAATGCAGATATTCAAAATCTGATTTTTAGAATTTTTAAATGCATGAACTTTAACACAACGTTTTCAAATTGTTGAAATTTTTTGTACTTCTTAAAGAGTGTTCTGTGGAGATACAAACTTTTTTTTTTAAATAAGAACACCGCTATTCAACTATAAATTATAATGTAGATAACATTTCTGAAATTATTGACGTATCAAAATCCAATTCATACAAGTACTTTTTAATTTATTTATCTTTATGTTCTAAAGATAAAAGATCTATGGTAATCGGCCTATAAAACTTGAAAATAGTAGTCTTTAAAATTAATAATTTGCAAAAATGGCCCAAGTATAGTAAATATAAGATCCAATTTTATGTCTATTTTATATTTTATGTAAAACCATTTTTAAGAACTATTATTCTTAATAAAAACCTTCTAATAACTAAAAAACTACTCATTGGGATTTCGAATTAGTTACATAAACATATTCAAGAAAATTATTTACTAAATAATTTACAGGAGTAAAGGGGGGTTCTTATTGAAAAACAGAAGTTTGTTTTGCCACAGGATACTACTTAGGTAATACAAAAAAATTCATAAATTTGAAAATATGGTCTTTTAAGAACATTTAAAAATTCTAAAAATTAGAATTTGAATAAATGTATTATTAAAGGGAAAAATAAGAGTGAGCATGCTTAGTTAATCACCCTGTGCACTATAGGTACTCCTTTTATTACTTGAGTTCAATAATGTGGTTACAATATTCGTGAATATAATATTTTTAAAGTCGTTTTCATAATAACAAGGGAAGAAATATTTAGTATTTGGGAAATTGTATTTAATATTTATATAGATTTTATTGTTTATTTGACTATTTCCTTAAGATGTCTTTTTACTATAACACAGTTAGGTTGAATTAGATATCTTATTATTTTTTTAATTTTTAAATAACTTGATTTGTACTCTGTCAAAAAAAAAATGAATAATAATTGTTGATATGCAATTTTACATTCAATGTTACTATGTATATTGGATTATAGATAATGGATTTTCTATTAAAATTATAATAACATAGTAACTGTATATTTAGGATAAAATTAGTATGTTTTGTGTCTTAAAGTCTCGAGTTGGTTAATACTTATATAGTTATATGTATATGAATTCTATGTCGTTGAATAATTTATCGCTATTAAATCATTCACATAATAATATGATGCTGATTTTTATTTATTATAACCGTGATTGTAGTCTTTGGATTAATCTTAACTCGAAACACTTTACATTAAATAATAACCAAGTAATTCGAACAAAAGCGTTTTCTCCTACGCAGTGCACGCTCAACCAAAACTTGTTTCAACTTAGAATATTGCTATGTCAATAATATACGAGACTATAAATTCATTTATGTACAGACAATATTACTGATTATTAAAATAAAATGATTAATTGAAACATGCATAATATAATATGACTAATTATATACGGTTACGACGGTTAGGTTGAATATAATATCTACTTGACTCATAACATAAGTTTAATCAATATACATTATACTGCAGTCTCCTATTGTACCTACAGCACGTGCGTGATTTGTATTAACAGGTGGAAATGCTCTACCAAAGATATTTTCTGCGAACCAACCAAAGCCATATGGTCCATTTGCTGGTGCTGCTCTGTGTACTGTTTACGTGCATGGCCATAGCAGTTGTCCTTTCCGACTACGAGACTCAGGTTCAATGTTCCTTGCTACTGTTGTGCTGCATACTTATTTATCTAGGTAAGTTCGGATCCTCAGACTATGTATAATATATATATACGTATGTCTGCCCAACTCTGTTATTATCGACGTGTATAATATACCGTCTGCACTCTGTCTCCAGTCATAATAGGCATAGTTTCACGGTCCGGGTTGAACGAAGTATACCTAAGTTTCGTGTCCTACGTGGTGCTGGCTACTTTCCTGCTGATCGAGTTGTCTTTCGGCGTGCTGACCAGATCCCAAGCCGTCACCGTACCCACGTTAGTGTTCGTCTACATTTCTTACAGTTTGCTGCCGGTCAAGTTGCAGTATGCCATTGTGGCTGGCACTGTTTTCATGTTGTCGCAATTAATATTCACCCTGTCTATGGAACATGGACTATCAAAACAGGTAACTAAAAGATACATCGAGCTTTTTTTTCTTTTTTCACCTTAAGTATATTTCACAGTTGTTTTGAACATAAAAAATGTGTTCTATAATTCACCTTCGGATACATCATACATATATTTTTGACTGCTTCTATACACTATAATTATACCAAAAAAAATCTGGTCTTATAAACACGATAATAACCTTCTCAATCGGTTTTTAGACTCGATTATAAGTTACAAGTTCAATACCAGCTGTTTGTATACAGCGCTTAAAATAACTCATTTTGGTTTCAGAGTTTCATTAATTTGCTATTGTTGGCGTGCACAAACGTGACTGGTGTAATGATGCATTATCCGAACGAAGTGGCAAAGAGACAAGCATTCTTGGAGACCAGACAATGCGTCCAGGCGAGACTGACTACGCAAAAAGTTAATCAACAACAGGTACGGAGAAAAAAATTAATTTAAAAATCGTCCCATATACACACATGAAAGTATTTTAAAAACAGGAGAGGCTGCTTTTGTCAGTACTGCCCCGGCATGTCGCTATGGAAATGAAGGCCGACATCGCCGGTAAACGCCATGACAGCATGTTCCACAAGATTTATATACAAAAGCACGAGAATGTCAGGTATCTAAATTAAAAATATAATTGATTTTTCTATAGTTATAGGTCACTATAATTATCGGTGCATCGCAGCAATATTACAATAATAATATCATAGTTCAAATAAGTGAAATAGAATAGAAAATTGTATATAACAATATCATAATATTTACGTGTTTAATACATTGTAACTATTTAATACGTATCAGTACATTCTGTTTTAATTCACAAAATAGCAATATTATTAAATTGACCATCCTAATTTCTGAAAGACAAATAAATCATATTATAATATGTACTATATTATATTATACCATATGATATATAATCATTAATCAGCCATGTTCTTAGGCACTTATGATATATTTATAATAAGAGCAATTAAACTATATAAGTAATTTGTATTAGAATTAATTTTTATATGGTTTTCAATTCATTAAATATATTTTTATTTAATTTTGTATAATAATGTACAACTTTTTCTTATCAATTTAACGTCGTAAATAAATAGTTACCTATTTAAAATCGTCTAAGTTATAACTTATAAGTCATAACTCATAACTAATTAAAATATTATATGTTTCTCAGAAAAAAATCACTTGGAGGTTATTATAAATTATTATTTTTAAATTCACATTATAAAACTTTTATTCAAGTTTTCTACTATAATTAATTTATTTTGGCATAGTACATTTCTTTGTTTTCAAACATAACAAACTGAACGATATACAAATAATGTTGAAAGTCAATTCATATTTTTTTAATGGTTATTTCAGTATAAATTAAAACGAAATATGAAATATAAAATCGTACAAGTAAATTAACTCATTCTACAAATTGCAAATAACAAAACCTACTTTTGGTGTTTTTGTCAGGTATCCATACTATGCATAGTGATTATTTTAACAGTGCACTGTCCACACAAATACTATTGTGTGAGCCGGTAAAAACAATAAACCACCAATGACTTTTATAGTTAATTCCTTTACGAAATAATGAGACGTGTTGTACGTAGGTAACGTTTAACTCTCATCAGTATTATACTAACTTAAGTTTTTAGATTGTACCTAAATTACGAGTATTTACTGATGTAAATTCATAACCAACAACGTACTATTTTCATAATGTAATAATTTAACTTTAAAGCATATTTTTTTAATCAAAGTGTTTGTAATATTTTTTTGTATGTACTATTGCAGCATTTTGTTCGCGGACATATGTGGATTCACTAGTTTGTCCGACCAGTGTACAGCTCAAGAGCTCGTAAGGCTACTTAACGAACTGTTTGCGAGGTGATATACGAAAAACGCCGTATCGGCTTTAAATTGCATGGAGTTTTACTCGTTATATAACAATCCACATAGTAGTCGGATACGATGCAAAAAGCGACAAACGTTTATATTGATATGTTCTTGGTGGTTTGTATATAGGTTCGACCGATTGGCTCAAGAAAACGCGTGTTTGCGAATCAAACTGTTGGGAGACTGTTATTACTGTGTGAGTGGTCTACCCGAGCACAGACCAGACCACGCCAACTGTTGCGTCCAGATGGGTTTGGATATGATTGACGCCATAACGTGAGTGCACACCCGCGTTACGCGTAATGAGGAGTTAAAGTCTACATTAATTCTATAATGTTGGCTCACATGAGTGGAATTACTTTTTCCAAAAAATGTTTATACCGTTTTACCATTTAGTTTGGTGAGGGACGTGATGGACGTCAACGTCAACATGAGGGTAGGAATACACTCGGGTCGTGTGCACTGTGGCGTCCTGGGACTTTGCAAATGGCAGTTCGACGTGTGGTCAAACGATGTGACGTTGGCGAATCAAATGGAAAGCGGCGGAATACCCGGGTAAGATAGATTTTGTGATTTTCGATATAATACATATATGGTTTTTCGAACAATGAAAACTTTCGTTTGGCGTACAGGAGAATACATATTACTGCAGACACGCTCAAGTATTTGGGTAACGCTTATCAAGTGGAACCAGGAAACGGTGGCGAGCGGAATGCGTTTCTAAAGGACCACAACATCGAAACGTACCTTATAGTGCCACCAGAAACAACTTATGTTAGTATAAAAAAACACTCAGAATATGTCTTATTATTATGATTGTTTTTGAGATTTCGTAGTAACTGTCGAAAACCAAGTTAAATTTATTCTAACATTTTTTAAATTATTTACGTTTAACGTTGGAAACCATTTTGAAGTAATGAAACCTTACTGTAAGCGAATAGCTAATTAAGTTTAGATCAACATTGGAATAAAATAGTTACTAAAGAAACTCAATCTCAAATTCACAAGTTTTTTAAATAAATATATAATACTAAATAATACAAATTTAATAAATAGGTACCTTAGAGTTTCGATGAGACTAATATAGAGTAGAAAATAAAATACTATAAAATATGAAAAGTAATTGAAAAAATATCAAAAGAGTTTTTTATTTCTTGCCTTCATTTTTTATTCAATTTACAGCGAAGAACTATAAAATATTCATTCTTCAATTATTGTTATTTCTATATTCCGTACAAATAAATGTTAAGATTTCATTAGTTTGTATTTACAAAAACAACGTCAATATAATTTTTATTTTGTAGTACTTGCCTGACTCAATATTTCGAACATCAATTGGAACGAAAAACAATTTTGTATGATAACAATAACCATTTACCTAATTCAGGATATTGTAATTTAATACATTATTATAGATAGAACAAGAAATACTTGTTGAGTTTAAATTATTGTATTCACCAGTGATTGGGTCATATGAACTTTTCAAATAAACCATGTTTATAAATCAACGGATATTTAATTTAGGTTTCCAATTTACATTATTATCGATTAATCCTCCTAAATTCGTCTTCGTTAATTCCGAGGTGCTTCAATTTGATACAAATGTGATTTTAAATGTAATAATATATCCTATATAGTCTTAACTATTGAACCTCGTTTATATTTAAAACAAATACCTTAGTTTTATGTATTTATACTGGCAACATAACTTAAGACTAATTATTACTTAGGCACTAATTCAATTCAAATGTCTTATAAGTTATAACCAATTTTGTTTAATTTATTTTTCAAATCAAAATAATTACCTATTTTTTATTATTATTTAGGTATCTCAATACTACAAAAAACAAAGTCCTGGTCATGCTCATAATGGCAATATATCAAAAGAATTCAGAATCATGGGGCATAACCAACGTCATAATACATTTACATGGTAAAGTACAACATTAAACTATATATTATATACCTACCTATTATAGGTGCTGTTTTAATATTGTGTTCCCTTGTTGCGTACATTGGTCTGAGTGGATTTCACAATTAGTTAGTTTTCATGGTGCATGTACCGTCGGATAAAATAATTATATTATATAGGTTATACGAAATAATAAATTCAAGCCAAGGGTGTGTTTACCTGTTCTGGATGATGATGGTCATGCCAAAATTCTGTACTTTAAGTGCAAAATTATTTTTAAACGTCTTCGTGTGATCTATATACCGCTAGTGTGACTTATATAACCTAAAAATATTTTGTATAATATGGTAATGTTGGAATAGGTACGAATGGTATATAAATAAAAAAATTACCTTAACGGTTTTATAGTAGGTAGTTATTAATCCTTATATTATTATCTGTTGTCACTTGTCATGTTATATATTATATTATTTTTATTTGATTTTTTTATCGACTTTTATATATTCTTCATTATTCATAAGCATAACTATATAATATGTGGTAGTTAATATGTAAGCACTTAACAGTATTAAAATAATATAAAGTACTTAATCGTGTGCTACGTAGAGAGTGATCGTAAATCTCGATTCGTTAGAAACGATCGTCATCAGTCGATATAGATCACCTATTGACGTTCTTTTTTTTTTATATATATATTATATACCTATATAAATCTACGCATTATAGTCTATATAATCATGCCTGATTATGTTAATAATAACCTATATACAATTTGTTCCGTGGCCGCTTTTCTCCACAATATGGACGAGGCTTAAACGTCCGCATTATATAATGTATACAACAATATAAAGCGCCTTCACAGTTTACCGTAAAACGTGATTTCTTGAAAAATATTCTAGAACTGTGATTGATTTACCGTGTGGTTATCTAGTTGTTCTCCAGTGGTTATAACCATCATTTTTGTTCTTAATACCTTACCTTTTCCGCTTACTATACCGTATATTTGAGGTCGATCCTATTTACTCGGATCGTGTGGTTACTATAATTTAATGATAATAACTGGAAAATAAGTTTAAATAACGTGGATAAAATATGGTGTACGAATTATAAACGATCACGTTTTACGATAAGCTGTGGCCTGAAGGCGCCTCCTTAAGTGAACACGTAAACTATCGATAATATTAAATTAATATGTCAGCTGACACCCCTAGAATTGACTTTCTGTTAGTACAACAGTGCAGACTGTAGGTTAACACTTTCCTGGTCTTTAGAAATTCTCTCGTCTCTGTAAATCAAACACAAATCAGAATTACAAAGCTTTAGCTTACAATATTGTTTACGATAAACTTTTTGCTGTAACATCGTCTTGGATATCGGTTGTTTTAAATAAAACGACGATACAAAACATACGACCTAATACATGTATTCATATCCTAACTAGATACATTTTATTTTGTGGTGGTTCTAATACTAATTTATAGCCTTAAACTTTTAAGTTAGTAAATAATGCAAATTGCAAGTGTATGCTGCTGAATTGCGTATGAAACGTTTTATTTAGTCTTATGCAAAAGCAAAGGTGAATACAAAGTGAAAACCGAACTTGAAATGAATTGTATAATTTTCATTAGTGGAACTTGTTTGATGCTTCGTCATCATTTAGAAGTTCTACTCCGAATAAAATATGTATGTACCTACTTAGTTCTTAAAAGTTTTGTCGTTCTATTCTCTTGAAGTTTGTAACATGCATGTATGCCATGTGTAATAGTTTCCAATGTTGCCAGTGGGCAATAAACTTTTTAGAACGTGCTGATCATGCTCAATTTTTGATCCCTACAAACGCGCAGCCACGCAGGCAGATGTATATAGTAGTAACTAATAACTAATAATGCTAAAAAAATAATTGGCCGAGACGTCCCATGTCGATATTTATTTTTTATTGCAGTGGGAGTGTATAGTACATTATATTAATGTAAAACTATTTCTGGCGTTACAGTCTAACATTGTGCAATTTATAAGTTATACGTTTTATAAATTATAACATATTATGTATTTTATATAATGGTAATAATCACCAAACGCTTTATAATTTATACATATATATTATATATATATATATCTAATATACGAGCTAAATTACCAGACTTCATCTGGGTTAAAATTAATCTATGTAGGTATCTATATTGTTTCCTTTCACTTCACTTGAAATATATAATAGGCACAATACGATTATGATGATTAATATTTTAACGGAAAAAATGAATACGATACCTATATAGATATATTGATTTTAGCCGGACCGAAGTTGGGAAATACAACAACCTAGTTAACTGCATAAATTTAAAATATTATTATCTAAATGCAATACTACATGAAACACACTGGACAGACACAGTCGGAAATATATCTAAAATGTTCCGTTTTTCAGTTATATAGGTAGTAAAATCTAGAAAAACTCCGTAATTATACATATCTTAGTCTTGTCCATTTAAATCAGAATATATATAAAAAAAATTAATAATTTTAATTCGTATTATACAAGATAAATAAAAGGAGAATAAATAATAAAAACGAAATTGTTTTTTAATAGCAGAAGAGTCAATTTGCCAAAGTTATGAGATAACTCTGAACAGGCGATGTATAATAATTATTCATTAGAAAAGCTAGGTTTTTCCAAATATCTCCACCAATCGAGTATTTGATCAAGTTTCCACGATAGTTTATCAAATGTATAATACAATACTAAAAATGTATTATACTTATACCCTATTATAAAACTATTTATTTTCTATAACTAATGGCAACTAAATATTTATTAAAAAAATAAATATTCGAATTTTTGTCTATGTGTTTAAAAATCTTTTCTTAGTGCTCTCCTACATTGTGGTACGAAGGAAGTAATAAGGAACCATGGAAATATCTAATCTCTAGCTATCATAGTTTTACCTAATCGTTGATTAGTCAGGCAGGGCATTATTTTATAAATACAGTTAAATTACTATAAACTGTATAGTGTATAAAATACTTACATATAGGTAACAGTATATTATAATATCTGTATCCTTTTATCCTAACTTTTATTTATCGTATAATTTAAAATGTCGATGTAACAAATTTAAAGCCTTATCTTTTCAAAAATAAATATTAAATCTAAACTAATTATTTACATTACGTAATCATAGAATTATATATTTTATATTTATGAACTCGTAAATCCACGAATACCTACTTAATAGAAACTAACTATGAACTATTTTTTTTTTTTTAATCATGTCTACAAATTGGTTTTGCGATTTGTCTGCAAATAACACTGGAAAAAAACAATGAATACAGCCATCCGATTTTGTGATTCTGTTTATTATAATTATCTACCTAAAAATGATGATTTATGTATTATAAGAATTTTTTACACGTCTGTAAAGTTGGTCCCCAACTTTACCCAATCCACTCCAAACCTATGCCAATATTTCGTAACTAATTTTTAACTATTTGCAACACGTTTTTGAGATTTGCAACTCCATGCTATAATTTAACACCTGGATATATTATTATTCCCCATTTTTTCTGTCTTTTTTTTTTTTGAGTTCCTAACTATAAATACCGACACGTTAAAATGGAACATAAACGTAATACGCTGTCGTTGTGATTTTCATACGATAATGCGTCATTGCGTCGAGATGTTTAAAGCATATTTTCCTTTTGTTTTCAGCAAAGACGAACCCGAATTGAACCATGGCGAGGTGGACGAATACTTGTTGTGCGCTATCGACGCTCGGAGCATCGACCGTCTCAAATCGCAGTATTGCTATCCGATAACGTTGAAATTCCGCGACACCAACATCGAACAAATCGTTAGTACCTTTATAAATATAATGCACGACCTATATGCTATAATATCATAATTCATAATATACCTAATAGGTATACCTATATATAGGTATTACCTATACGACAATATTATGATATTAGCGGCTAACCATATATCACTGGTCCGATACATACTAATATAATACAACGACAATAATAACAACAATAATAATATAGTGTTCCTGCAACTAATCGTTATATTATTATTATCGTATGTTACGCAGTACAGCAAAGTTCCCGATCGGATGCTCTACACCTACATGACGTGTACGGTGTGTATATATTCGGCTATCACTGCCGGTCACGTGATAATTCTACCCCTGTGAGTATACTAATATACTATGTTAACACCAGTGGCGAATCTAGGATTTTTTTTATGGTGGATGGTATTTTGAAAATAATGCTCTTGACCACTTATTATGAACAACTTCATGGTGACAACTTATTTACCTATTCATGCAATCTAACATCTAAATAATTTATAATTTAAAAAAAAAGTTCAATGTGCAAAACGATGGGTGCTTCTCAGCTTCCAAGAAACCCCCCCCCCCCCCCACACACACACACCATAAATCCTCCACTGATCATCACAAAATATTATCGATGATATCTTTCTGCGCGACCGGACGTCTCGTCGTTTTCACGACATCGATATCGCAGCGTGTTTATTATAATGATTTCCGTTTTTCATTTTTCGTAGGTCCTATTTGTTACTGGGATGTTTAATATTCGGATGGCTGACGATCATCCTGTCGGCGGCAGTAATCTTTCGCAATCGTCTGATGGTAAGTGTAAGCCCACCATAAACACCATAATACAATATTATATTACATATCAGCCGCGGTGGGTACGGCTGACGCCGCAACAATATTCTTCTATGTACCTACACTGTACACTCTCTGTTTGTTTAAGGATATGACGGAACCACTGAAAAAAGCGTCTCAAACAATCAACCAGAACCGATCCATAGCTCAATCGCTGGCCCTGGCCATAATCGTCTGTTGCTTTTTTACTTCCATGACGCCGCTGGTACCTATACGCCATTATAATATTATAATATAATAATCGCCGTGCTATTATAGACCTCGGTCGACTTCACGATTTTATGGACATGGCGCGATTAACCCACGACCGCCTGTTGTTGCTTTATTTTCAGATCATACACAAACTGGAGGTGTGCTTCAACGAACAAAACCTAAATTCCACCGAAGTATTGGTTGTCGAAAATCCGAACATGCGGGAGAGCACTTGTCAACTTTTATTTAACGTAATAATCTAATGACACATTTTAATGGTCCATCAAATATTATGTAGCCGTTCGTACCACACTACCATTGTAACATTTCGGTTTTTATACTTTTCCACAGTACTTGACCGTGTGCGTTATCATCCTGATGATATTGGTTGCTGTATACCAAGTGCTCATCAGTCTAGTCAAACTCTCCTTGTTGATATTCATATCGTCTTGTTATTTTATATTTTCCAGCATATTCCTTAACAATAGGTAAGTGATATGAACCCATATTGAATAAAAGTTTTTACATATTTTATCAGTTGAATATTGTCGTATTCCGGTTAATTCAAATCTATTACATAGTTTACAAACAGTTAGGCACTATTTGGGATTAGTTATTAGAAAAACATTTTAATTTTAATATACCGTTGTTACAGATATCTCTGTAACATTCATTACAGATTATACAGAAATTAAGTACTAAAATATATATACTATATAATAAAAACCAAATTGACATTTTCAGTCTCCGTTCAAATTATTATATATTATTAAAATGGCACACTGTAGTTATTTCGACATTCATCGTCAACACTAGGGCACTTAACGAAACATTAATTTACAACCATATTCAAATCATAGAGTACTAATTCAAATATATACCTAATTAATAATGTTATAGGATTTTAAGCCAATCGTGTATTTATATTGACAAAAACCAAAAACTTCTTGAAATAGTACTCAAACTCCCAGTTACTAACAACTTATCCATACAAAATTGAAATCCTGTTCCTGAATAACTAAGATTGTAATTAGGTCCAACCCGGCCACGTCATTCAGTAGGTACCTAAACAGTAAACTTAAAAGTATATAATAGATTACAAAGTAATATACACGAGAGAAAAATCTGTTAAGAAATGTAATATTTAATATGGTATACATCATATTTTACAGTTTTGATTGAGGAAAATGTTTAGTCTGTTTTGAGATATTTTATTTTATTTCACGGAAAGGAAAGTTAATTAAAACTTGGGTTCTTCTGAGATTAGCTGTGATAAAAAGTTCTTTATGTTAACATGAAACGATGATTTAATATTTAGGTTCTTATGTATTATTTATAACGTAAAATTAATACAACATTTCAATAAACATGGTTAGAGCGTTTTCCAAGGCAGGTATAGTTAGGTACTACCAAATAAAAATAAAAATGTAAAACCAGCAAAAAAATTACTATAACTAAAACTTTAATTTTTCACAAAATAAATAAAAAAATGTCAAACAAGTCATTGTGAAGTAGGTAGAAGTTTTATTTCATTTTTCCCGTCTGACAAGTTGGATTTTGTTTACCATCCAGTATTACTGGTTAATATTAAAAATATATTTATTTTATACATTTAACATATTTGAAAAAAAAGTTGTTAGTTCAAATAATTTTAGTATCAGATAAGTATGTAGACATGATTATTACACTATGCAATAAAAAATACACTCGTATTTTAGACCGCATCTTCTAGTCAATTGAATAGTGTCCAAAAGTATAAACATTTTTTGAAATTTAATATTGAAATAGTATGGTTTATTATTTTAAGAATACTTATTACACAACTCAAAGTATTTTTATGCTAGGAGTATAAGGTATCAAAATCAGGGGTTAGACGAAAATATATTTTTGCTCTATAAGAAGACTCATCACAGATATCCGATTGAATAAACGAGTTTTAACATCTACATGTTATTAGTTAATTTCGCAAAAGTCCACTGTGTCCATTAATAAGGTATAGCCGCGAGGGACAATTATTATCTTCGTTATAATACTTCAAAGAAAACATTTTTACCATTATATCTCATCCCTATTTTTCTAATCTACGTATAAATTTCGTTTTATTTATTTTTTATTTTTGTTATATCTTTTTGAACTTAAAAAGCTTTGAGTCCCCATTATATTACTTTTTATGCCTGACTTATTTTTATTTCTTTGAATAGGTAGATATTTTTTAAAGGTTTGTGTTTAACTTTATATTAAATTAAAAATTTAATTGCCAATATTTTTTTGAAGAGAATATATTATGTCAATACAGTAGGTATAGGATACATAGGCACAAAGTATATTTTTTATTACTTGTTAACAAAAATGAAACTTAAAACAAATTTCCGGTACCTTCCGAAAATTGTATAATATACCTACTATGCTTTCTAGTGAACGCCGACTAAAATTTAAAAAAACGATGATTAAACGAATAATATTTCATTAAATTGGTTCGCTGGTTCCAAAATAAATCACTATTCTTTCAGTACAGAAATTACTTAAACGTTGTTTAGCATATATTTTTATCAGTCTATTTACGGTCACAAAACACAGCAAGTATTGTATATAGGTTCAATACGAAGTATAGTTAGTCTAAAAACTATATAAAGTATATTTTTTTCTAAATAGTAATTAATAGTAAATATACTAAGAAAAAAATTATAAATCTATTGTTTTTAAAACTGAAATAATGAATTGTAGGTACATGAATTAACGATGATGAATAATATTAGAAAGTTTATAAATAAAAAACCCAGACACTTCTGTAGTTTTTAACACTGGCCGAATTTCAAGCTTTAAATTTACTAAAAAGTAAATAATTACCTACTTATAAATTATTCAAACACTACAGCATACTGCGGGTCTACATATTTTGGGTTTACTTGTTTGATGATTTCGATTTACAGTTGTCAAATAAATCGCATATACCCAATGGATTATGTTAGTTTAATATACCTACTATCAATATTTAATATTATATCACCCAAACGTCATGGTTGACTGTAGTCTATAACTATTGGAAATTACTTATGATGATTTATGATTACTATCCGTATCGAGATGTCAATTGCTACATATTTATAATTCCTACTCAAAAACTATTTGCATTATATATCAAATCGATTTCCTTCGCGTATAACCTTAACGTTTGGAACATTTTAAACACTTAAAAATTTTCTCTTTCCACACAGGCCAATTGAAGAATCGTTTTGGATTCGCATACTCATGTTTGTCGTCATGTTGGGGCTGATTGTTGCGTTAATTCTACAAGCACAGCAGACCGAAGTCACTTCACGACTAGATTTTCTCTGGAAATTACAAGCTACGGGTGAGTAATAAATCTTTTGTCCGATGTTAATCATGTAATCAACTGTATAATATTTGTATTGAACGACATTTATTTTTCATTCATTTTCAGAGGAAAAAGAAGACATGGAACATCTGGAAGCTTATAACCGTAAACTTTTAGCAAACATTTTGCCGGTTCATGTTGCTGAACATTTTTTGACTTTGGACAAACCCGTAGACGTTAGTAATATTTTTGTCTACAAAATAACAATAATATAAGGGATGGATGTGACACTTTTTTCATTAGTCTTATTTTTAATTAGGAAGCCCTTCAGGTAAAATATGGCGTCTGAGTCTAACTTTTGAATAACATAAAAGTTTTGTTATAAAAATGTAATAGGTACCTACTACAAAATGTCGGCGAGTAGGTTTTTTTTTTAATCGGCATAAATGTTTAACATTGTATATTCTTATACGTAAATATGTACAACTATCAACAAAATTACATGTCACATTTAACGAGAGTATAATTACCTATAAAATGTATAACAAAAAATGCGTTAAAATTATAAAATAACAATTTAATATTTCTAAAAAATAACTGTTGTGTTGTATAATAGTGTTTTAAGGTTAAAGTTTTTTTATTAAGTTTTATTTTAAACCAATCAAAAATGTTAATAAAAACAGAATTATTTAATAATTATTCCAAAACTGTAGGTACGACTAAAATATTCCCAAAAGTTTTTACAGGAGATATTATTTCGTTTATACCTCGTTGATAGTAATTTATTTAATTACATTTAAAAAAAATGTTGGAAACTATACTATAAAAGTCCGAGACCTCATTTCAGCAAAAACTCTTTAACGGTACTGGCCAGTAATTAATTATTTATACTAAAAAATGGTTATAGGCAGTACACGCCGCTATAGCATTATTTTCACAATCAACCAAATTTCCTTTAAAATTATTTTAATAAAAGGTTAATCAAGTTACCACCTTCACAGCTTCCCGTAGAAAACCATTTATAATATACCACGTACCTATTGTTTTAAACCACTGTCTAGTTGTGCACTTTAATTGATGGATTTATATTTTCGCTATCGAGTACCTTTGACTGGACGTACATTGTACATTAATTTTTCAAATATTCAAGCAAAATAAGGCAACCTCTTTGCTTAAACGTATGATTCACACAAATTTATAAAAATCGGGATAAGTTTTATATTTTAAATTCTCATCAAATACCGTCATTAATAACAACCAAAGTCCAAGACTATCCTTAAATAAGAATTTTCTTTTGACCCCACCAGTTAGATACATAACATCGAACAAACCTGACTTCGTTTTTCTTGATTTGTATGACGTGCTATTCCACAAAAATCGGCCACAGGACGGACTCTTTTCCAAGTTATTGGTACGGGTAACAGAAAATAGCCTGTTAAGAACGCACCTCAAGTGAAAAAAAGAATAATTTCTATAATTTGAGAGGCAATCCGTATGCGTGCGATTCATGGGATTAAAGATGGTTTATTAGTCATGTGTGGTTTTTAAAACGCATTAAATTAAAGCTAAAATTATTTAAACATGAGTATTGATATCTAGTGAAACAATGGCAAACAAGCAAATATTGAGGATAAAAAAAAAAATATTCGCTAAATAATAACAAAAAGTACAAAAGAACGTACCTATATAAAATGCGTTTCTCCTCGGTTTTCGGTAAAATAAAAAATACCTTTATGTGAACGAAACCACGGGCTCGCGTATTGTGGCTGATTTATCAAAATCGATTCACGTCCATTTACGAACAAGGCGATCAGTATGCGTCTCGTCCATTCTGCAAGATTAAACACGATTTATTCATTGTATGTGGGGTAGAAATTTAAAATGCATTCAATTATAACTAAAATTATTTAAACTGAAGCTAGTAAAATAACAAACCGAAACTGAAGCCAAAAAACGAATTTTGCTAAATAAAAACAAAGAGTACAAAACCCATAGTGCGTTTCGCGGTTTTCGGCAAAACAAAAATATCCCATTATATGAATGAAATCTCGGGAACGCGTATAGTGACTTATCAATTAAAAACGATTGGCTTATAGATTTACGAAAAACATTCGTCCGATCACTACTTCCAATTTAGGTGATCGCCAAACCGTTTGATTAAGGTAGCTATGAACATTAAACATATACCACATAAAAAACATAACGTCGACACTGTACAGAAAACATACCGCAATACGCGATTGCGCACCTTTTTGTATTGACGTTTTAAAAAGTGTACAATTGCGCGTGAATTTCACAGTTTAAAAAAACATATTGCTATTAACTCTTAATTTTTATGCGCAATATATATATTATAGATAAAACGCATTCACGCAAAATCATTTTTTTTTATATTATATACAATGTAATAAACCCTCAAAAATATTGTCCTCTATAAATTTTAATGAGTGATTTTACTTCAAGGTTACTCAAAAATCATAAAAAAATAATTTAATATAAATGTACCAATGCGTTTTATCAATGTCCGTGGGTCTGAGAGTGAAAACAAACATAATTGCGCTTACATTATCTTAAGAACTTAATATTTTTTATTTTGCACCAAACAATGATAATCGTATTGTGATATTAATTCGCCATCGTTGAATCGTTTTTTAAAGATAAAGTATTTTAAAGTGCACAAACGTTTTACAGCTTGCACGCTATACTCATATACCTATAGGTATAATGTTCATAATATATAATATAATAATATATTATATATTCTATGTTATTAATGAATAAAGGAGCCAACAGTATTACCCGAAAACGCAGCAGCTATGTAGTTGTAACAATATAATAATCTTCGGCGAGAATATGCCATTTATCGTCACGTGTTATATGTACTTATGTGCGCAAACGTGATGCCCGCGCCACTTATGCATAATTATTAATTACTATACTATTATAATATTATTATAACGATCGTTGTTGTACCTATGTGCAGCCTATATTATACAACTTCCTGTTTGTCGCAGGAGCTATACCATGAGCAGTGTGACAGCGTGTGCATAATGTTCGCGTCCATACCGAACTTCTCCGAATTTTACGTTGAACTGGAGGCCAACAACGAGGGTGTCGAATGTCTGCGGCTGCTGAACGAGATCATTGCCGACTTCGACGAGCTTCTCAGCGAACCACGTTTCCAATGCATCGAGAAAATCAAATCGACTGGCGCCACGTACATGGCCGCTTCCGGACTGACCAGGAACACGTGCGACAGCAAACAGTACTCACACGTCACCGCCATGGCCGACTACGCGCTTAGACTCCGCGAGCAGTTGGCATACGTCAACGAACACTCGTTCAACAATTTCCGCATCAGAATTGGTAAGTTCCAATAAAGACACGAGGGTAATTGGAATTAAAATGTCCGTAAAATAATCTCCCTCGTAGGTATAAATAATTTGGAAAAAAGATCCCCAGCAGTAAAATCGCATGGGAAAATTATTATTAACTACATAAACATTAACAACATCAAAATGATTTTAATTATTTTGAATAAAAATATTTTAAATGCTTTGAACCAGGTAATAAAATATCTACCACCGTAATTTTGTAATTTTCTTGTATTTGAATAAGCTTGAAAGCCCCCTGGGCCCCGACAGACACCTACACACTAGCATCGTCTAAGGAGAGTCTGTCAAGTCGCGGGGAGTGTAACGTTGATAATATGGTTGTATGCTTACCTAGCTAAGTAATAGATATTTATGTATAGATGTAATCAACAAATTGTAACAAAAGTTTTATCATTTATTTTATTACGGACCACATATTATATTTGGATTATTTAAATGCTCCGAAATTTTATATAATAGAGAAAAAACTTTTATTCTGTTTTGGTAATAATTATACATCAAAGTTTTATAATTTCCATATACTCTATATACAAACCTAAAACTACCAATACGGCAATACCTAATTTAAAATTATGAATTACTTAATCTAAAAACAATACAGAAACAAATTATTATTGCTATGAAAATAAGAAACATAGTAAAATCACCCATAGACTATAGAAATAGACGAAAAATTAGATATGATAAAGGGTGCAAATGGGTTAATCAAAATATAGTGCAAAATCGGTAAGACTATAATATAATACCTGACTAATATTACAATACGATTGGTATAACGCGTTATTGAACCAATAATTTATAATAATAACAATAAAATAATCTGTGCCTACATTTAACAAATAAATATATTTATCAATACTACAGCGCTATCTACAAGTAGAGTTTTCCTCAGAGAAAATTCTTAACAACTAACTCAATATCAAATATGTATAATACATAACTAAACAGTAAACAGTTAACAGTAAACAGTATTGAGGACAAAAATAATATGCATTTAAAAAAGTTTATAAAATATAATATTTTTACGTAAAGTAAGAATACAATTAAATACAAGATAGATCTAGATGTTTCATTTTTTAATTAACATTGCGTACATTTGGAAAATTATATTATACCTAAATATTAAAAATGCCTAGCGAGAGGAGAGAAATTATGAATAAACTTAAGAACCTTCATATTAATTTTTTTATGAACCCAAATCCAAAGTAATAGAATTAATAACATATAATACATAATTTTGGTGTACCTATGTAATTTGTCAAATATTTAATTTATGTAAATAGAAGTACCTATTATTTTTAATTATTGGAAAAAATTTCACTGTGCCATAATGACAAATATAAAATAGGTACCTATGCGCAATTTTTTATTAATTTAAACCTTTATTGTATATGACCTGCAGGTATAAATATCGGTTCTGTGGTGGCGGGCGTGATAGGAGCTAGAAAACCTCAGTACGACATCTGGGGCAACGCCGTGAACGTGGCAAGCCGAATGGATTCGACCGGAGTTTTGGATAAAATACAAGTAAATATTTTAAAAACAAGCGTTATAAATTGTCAACACGTCGTTAGGTACGTCTAATGTCTACTGCACTAAAAAACGTGTATTTATTTTAACACGTTCGATGTCGCAGCGGATAATGTTTGAATTATTATTTACCGAAATAATATTTAGCGGCATGATATATAATAATAATAATAATAATACAAATCTTTATTAACAGAAATTAGTTTCAATTTATATTCTAAATGTATAACAACAGCGCTTTTGCATAATAACTAGTGTCTTAATTAAATTAGATCATATATAACAACATAGAGGTAAATAAAGCAATAACATAAAATAAGGTAAATTATAACATATAAAAGTATGGATAACACTATTTTGAGAGATAATACTATAAATTAAAATACATTATCTTCTAGTGTCATTAAACATTACACAGTGTAGTTACACAGTGAATTTAATTCATAATTAGCTCGTTTATTTTTAAATTGGAAGAGTGATTTCTCTCTTATGTGGGCTATTGAAATTGTTTTTAGGGTGGGGGACTTAAACTAATTGGTTAAATTAGCCCCTAAATCCCATTCTTAGTTACGCCTATGCCTACGAATATGTTTTATTGAACATAAATGCTTTATTGATAAAATCTATATCATATAATTCGGAGTCAAATTTCACCCCCATGGTCCTTTACAACAATATATGTTAGTAAGACTTTATTAAGTTATTTAAGGTTACGTATAAAATATAATTCATAACTAAAGGTGCAATACTAACCCACACATGTTTCTGCGATGCCTTTGATTACTCCGTGTACATTTTCAGGTGACCGACGAGGTATACGAAATATTGAAGCTAAAAGGATACCCGTTGACTTGTCGCGGTGTCATCGAAGTGAAAGGCAAAGGAAACATGGTTACCTATTTTTTGGACAATTATGCTCAGCAAAATTAACCGATGTTGACATAAGTATTGTTATTGTTGTTATTACGAATCATATAATTATATATATTATTATTGTCGTTGTAAATAAAAATTCGATGTATCGATGTGTTAATATAATTAATATTTAGTATACTGTTTGTGTTTATTATTGAATTAATACAGTACCCAGCTGCAAGATCCGCGAATAAAGTCACGACTCAAGACTGCTATCCTATATATTATTATTATGTAGGCACTATAGGCACTATAAAGAAGTTTTCGACTTTGTTGTAAATTGTTTCATTCATGAACTCTTATCGAAGTTTTATAGGTTGGGTTTGTTAACGAATATTTGTATGGCCATTGGAAGGGATTCGATATCCTTTCGTTTAATACGAACATTTGTCATAAACTCAAAAATAGTGTTTCTGTATATTAAAAATACTTGCAAAATTGTTCTATGTTTTATAATAACATATAATATATATTATTATGTTTGATTGTTACAACGGACATTTATATACCTATATTATTTTTATACATTTTCATGATAAACCTTTGCTAGATATCCTAAAAATAAATAATTATTAGTTGGTAATCATTCCACGTTTTTAAAAACGAAACTAATAGGTACCTGTATTCAATTATAAAAAATATATTATTTCATATAACGCAGATAATGAATTGGTAATTTTGTAATTGGAAATAAAATAGTTTAAATAATAAGAATATAGGTATACCTACTTATAAGTACAGAGTACCTACTTCTTTAGCTGAACTTATTTTATGACTTATTTTTATTATTATTATGATAAGAATCGGCATTAGGACCCTTGACTGAAAATTAATATTATATATTTAAATATATTATCATCAGTATTAGGCCAACTGCAGAGGGGAAGTTCCCTAGGGTCACAAAATTCGTAACATTTTAAAAGGCGGCAAATGTTTAGATAAGTATGTTTAATAGGGGTGCCAAATATTATTGACCTTAGGTGCCAATGAAAGTTAGGCTAACTGTCTAAAAGTCCATATTATACATTAATAAATTATCTATAACCATAATATGTTCAAAGTCCAATGATTTTAATAATAGTGAGCATATGACACATGTCATATATGTGTCTTGTTTAAGTAATATAATACCTACTTATACATATAATAGTATAGGTAATACTACTAATACTATTACTATAGGCTATCCTACCTCTGCAATAATAAACTTATATATGTACAAAATATATAAGTACAATAGATATTGTGTAAATGGACGTTTTAAAAATGTATTAAGGAAAAACAGTAATTATTCACGCAAAACCAGTACGTATTTGATAAAATTGGTTTAGGTTTTTTTTTGGTTTACCTAACTACAAAACAAATAACGGTAAGTATTTTGAAAATTTAGCTATTTATAAGTTTTTTTTAATTACTGCCGAAAAAATATTGATCACTCGGTCAAAAAACTCGAAAATGCAATAAAAGATTCATCATACAAGTCATAAGTTGTTATTAAAGAAATTTATATAAAAAAGTAGATCATAAATTCACAATAATTTTTTATGAGCGTTTAAGTTAATTTTTTTTACATTGGATATTCATCACTATAAAAATTAACGATTTCGTATTGAAAGATTTTCTTATTTTGTTGTTATTCAAAAATTTTGTTTTTTTCTATAATAGGTATTTATAAAAAAGGCTTTAAAATTTAATACAAGCGAGGTTGCTTAAAAGGTGTTTTAAATAGCAGTTCAAAAAAGTAATTATGAAATATATTTTCGTTTCCCGTCAAAATGTTGGATATTTCGGCATACCTAGCTATTATAGAGTTTGAATAGTTGAAGTATAGGTACATTGTTTTAACATATTATATCGCCAAGATATACGTTTGCCATTACCTACTCATTGTTGACTGTTGTCTGTACTTTAAATTATTATACAGAATACACTGCGTACCTATATTTGTATAGATTTATGTAAATGCCATTTCAATAGTTAATATTTGATTAAAATTCACAAACGCAATCGCACACGATCGTAGCAGTCAGACACCAAGTGATATAATAATATATAGGTGGTTATCTGATATACGATTTAAAACATTTCACTCGAACTTCCAACATGTTTCTTTTAAAAATAAATCAATACCTAGTAATATAATAATTAATAATCTATATAGTTATAATATATTTCAAGTCAAATACCAATTGACATAAATTTATAATGTACCTATATATTGTATAGTTATCTGAAATGATTATCAACCGTCACTGTAATTTGTTAATAGATACCTATACCTACGTTACGATATAGTATATAATACTAAACTTCAACTGAACTCGATCACTGTTATTGATGTATTTTTGAACTATAAAATACTATATATTTAATTAATACTAATAAGTTATAAATAATAACTTAATTTAATAGGTAATTAATAATTTTAAAATGAAACTTATGGTGTATACGCCATACGGTATACCTAACGAGTACTCTTAAGTAAGGGATTATTTGTAGGAGGCTGGAGGACACACGTCTCCCCTATTTCACGGGTTGGTATTATATAATTGTGTAATTAACAATATGCGATGGCAACTGGTACATTTGGTTGAGGAAAACTGGTAAACACCCACTAATAGTACAATACGGTATGTCGGTATGATCAGGTGACTATGCGATAACTTAAAATTAATCTAAATATTTTGAAAACTAGGTATAATATGTTAATGCGTTAATTTGAGTGCCTACAGTAAACTAAAATAATATGTCTGCTAAGGATTGTACATTTTCTACTGATACATAAATATATCGATGATTTACAGCAAAACATCTGAAATCAATATTCTTTGTTGAATATTGAATTTCGTAAAAAAATATATAATTCGGGGCAGGAAGATATGTATTTCTAATATTTAAAAATCACTAAAATAACAACTTATACCTATGGAAGAATGTATTAAATGTTTAAAATTATGACCATTGACCAGCCTAAACATTTTAATCGAACTCGGAAAAAAAAAATTGATAATGCCCTATGAACAGCGCTTAGAGAGAGAAACCAGCGGACGAGGTAACCGAGAACGAAAGAACTACGGCAATGTTGCCAGCAGTGGCGGTAACATTCCATAACCGTCATGGCGGCGCCGAATCGGTGGCGGTTCATATTGTTGTCCGGCTTCATTTTACCGCCAACGATATCGCCGCAGCAGTGGGCCAGTGCAGGGGACCTTACAATGTTTTCTCTCTCACTCGATCTCGTCCCCATGCAGTATATACGGTAAGTAAGCCGGCGGTGCGGTCGCCGGTCAAAGACACTATAAAATTATACATATTTTATGTACAATATTTTGTATACAATACAGAGTGATTCTTTCATCAAACAACACTTTCAATACTTTTCAAATGATGAGTGTTGTTTGATAAAAGAATCACCCTATATGTCGTATCCATCGATAGTACGTGTGGTAAGGCCTCAGATAGTGTGGTATAATAGAAGTCTGTGGGTAAGGCACACACTGTCCAGTATAGTTGGTATAGTGTCTATATGTTGTTGCGATATCCGAGCACTTCGATTGGTTAAACATGGCTTCGCGTCCCATTACGTTTCCTGCACTGTGCGGTTCATCCATAGTGCGCAGGAATTTATTTTGTTTCTCTCTCGCCGAACGCCGTCGCAGCCTGCCTTACACACTCCTACCCTACAACGGCCATGTTGTTGCATCTTGCGATTGGTCTCGCCGCCCGTAAATGCCTCTCATGAGTGTTGTGTTTATGCCGACGACGCTGACCGGAAATATTAAACGCGGGAATAGCCACTTCAGTTAATATAATCCATTTGATGTCGCACACCTTCCCGCGTCTTTCGATTGCGGTGATTTGTACAACTGCGGCGACCGGCATCTTACAGCAAAACTTGTCGATTTCCATCGGAGCTGACGACGGACGCACACACGTTCGGGCACCGGCCATAACGGCCCTACGTAAACTGCAAATCCGGACCTCTGATCGTTCCCGGTTCCATGAAATGTACTCCCGTCCTTGGTAAGTATTGCGACAAGGTCACCGAGTAGACACATAATCGTTGGCTGACGACGTATTTTCTTGGTGGGCAGATACGCGCACCATTCAACTGTTTTTCTCTTCCGCCGACACATGTCAGCAATTAGTGTGTGTAGCAGGGCAGTGCACCCAAACAGTGCCCTCTAATGATACGATTATTATACATACCACTTAGTTCGTATCGCACACTAATTGTTGGTCGAAGACGACCCTGGTTCTCATTATCTAACCTGCGTCGTAACACTGACCAACGCTTAGAAGTCAATTTGTAATTTTTTGCTCATAAATAAGAATAGGTACTTAATTTGGTTTTTTGTATAGATAGGTACCACAACCAAAATGAGTTTTTAATTTAATTGAAAATGCAGTGTTAGTTTAAAGTAGGGTACCTATAGTATTTTTCCTTATATCAATGCTATTAAAATAAAGGTATAACAGGTAATCGATAAAAAATTACACTAACAAAACGTCAGATGTATTTTACAAAAAAATTACAAATATTAGTGGTTAATTGCGGCTGTTATACTTCCTATGTATTTGGCTTGCACTTGATTTTTTGGGGGGATGAGGCTAACTAAAATTATTCATAATTGTATGTATACATATCTTTATTTTGCCACCAGTTGAATGCATTAGCATTTTTAGCCATGTGTGATTTAGCCGAAGAAATGATACACTTAAAAAGCATCATGCCTGAAAATGCTTCATCAATTTTGGAATATTTCAATAAACCTTATGATGTATCCACCTCACATTTTGGATATTCATAATATTACATTTAATGATGGTTATCAGATCAATAATCAAAAGGAGCAATGGAATCATTGGTTCTCTAAGTTAGTGGGCCTTGGCCGTTGCCATCTTTCTATTTGGTATTAATAACAAAAACCAAGTGCAGATGGCAAATGACGAATCAAAATTAGCACAATATTCACTAGGTACATAACAAAAATATAAATAAATCAAAAATATTTGGAGAATTACACAATAAATTCATTACATTATGTAAAGAATATTTATGCGAGGAAAGAGATATACCAAATTTTTAATAGCTGATCCCGTGCACTTAGTTTGCCGTTAAAAGTGCCAACTCAATATTATGATTTAAACTTAGTTCAATTTGTTATTTAATACTTGATGTGTAGTGTTCAAAACTTAAAAATTTTCATCGATCTTCTCGAATCTCTAATTACTTGTGCAAACACCACTTTAAAATGCGAATTTTGAAAGATGCTTTCTTAGTACACAATTGCATGGTGGTACGGAGGTACCATGAACATTTCAAGCTTTAAGGTTGATGTTGATCAGTGAGTCAGTCATCCCGCTAAGCCATTCTGACCGGTGTTGCCTGTGAGACACGATTTGGATTATGCAAGCAGTATATTTATATGTTGGCAGACCCCGAGAGGTGTGTAGGTGCATAATTACGAATGTTTTCACATTGTTTATGATGGGCATGTGTAGATTCTCGGAACAACGATTGAAAAATTAGCATTGGAATACCAGTTTTACTAAAGTTATATGGTTTTGACCTAATGTAATATACAGGTATAATAAACAAAAATATAATTCCTATTATTTGTTTTTTTGCTGGACAAATGGCACGGGTATATCCATGGAAACGAGATAAAAGTATCCTATGTCCGTCTCCTGGTTCTAAGCTACTTCCCTACCAATTTTCGGCCAATCGCTTCAGCCGCTCTTAAGTTATAAATAGTGTGACTAACACGACTTTAGTTTCTTTTATATTTATAGATTACTAGTTGACCCCATGCTCTTCGGAGGTGCACTCACTATGTATTTATTGTAACCTCAATCAAAATTACTTTTTGTATTTAATTTGTGTATAGGTTGTAATTATATTTTAATCAAGATTTTAATATCAATGAAAAAAAAAAGATGCATACATTAAATAAATTTTATCAATATTTTTTGATTGAATTTTTTATATATTTATTTATACAACCAAAACAAAATAATGTTGAATCTTAAACATTTAAATAAAAATATTTTGTCATTTATTTTTTAGAAGTTAAAGATGTTGAAACATTAATTTGAAAAAGTATCTGAAAACCCTTAAATTAAAATAATAGGTATCTACAGAAAAAAATGCTTATTTTTTAATCAAAAATATTCATTTTAAAATCCATATTTAATATATTTAACACGTTCGCTGCGTACAACGCCAATTGGCGTCAATAGCGTCACTCTTTATGTGCGGTCGAAGCCAATTGGCGTCATCTGATATACCGATTGTTATGAGCTTATAATTTGGTCAGCATTAGAACAAGTGCGCCAATTTTTTGTCAGCGTTATCTAAAAACATTTTTAAACATAATTTTGAAAACCGTTTCTAAAAATAATCATTTGTTGTCTATTTATGTACTTCCCTATTACCTACTTTTATTATGTTGTTTTATAATATTAGGCATACCCAAATGATGACTACCCGTTATCGTCATAGCACAATTATTTTTGTATGTTAAATATAGACATATTGTACTTAGTATCCATTGATATCGATCGTATGCATTCATATTTAGTTTATTTTTCTTTGGTTATTCAGCCAGTATGGACGTGTACCAATAAGTGAGTAGTTTTATCTGTATAATTATACCATATCTAATCAACTTATGCTTATTAATTTGAATTGTTTGTTTATTTTAACATTTGTATAAAAAAAATAGTTATCGCCAATTGGCGTCATATGATGTAAAAATTATTCAATAGTGCTAACAACGCCAAATAGCGTCGTTGTAGATTTTATTTTGAAAATTGCGTACGCACCGCGATAGGTGGTACTAAAATATGATACGCAGCGAACGTGTTAAGAGCATATTTGGTGATTTTTTAGGCCTACAAGTCCTCACACTAATGTTTCAATGTTTCTAACGGAATATTTAAGCTGGAGAACATAATTTGGTACTATACCTATAGGTACACTATTTGTGATTTATTTGTATTATTACTTATTAGTAGCTATTAATGCCTATTGATAATTTTGATATTTTAATTTGATAACTTGATAATTAGCTTAACCTAATATTTGGGATTTTTAAGTAAAATGCATTTGACGTTTTTTACATAACGTGGTGTACTGGTACTAGAACTAATGATACTGAGATAAATAATTGTCTGATATTACCTATACAGATTGCAGACTGAGCTAACCTACTTTTTATGTTCATAAGGTACCTACTATTCAAACATATTTTACATAATTTTCATGTGATTGAATAATTTGAATATATCTATATATCTGTAAAGAAAAATATGTATTATATCACCTAGGTTTATATATTTAGTGATATTTATTTTATAACGCTTTATCCATAACTGTATTCGGTACCTGTTTATAGGCCTGACAGAAAAGGGTTTGGGGAAAGGGAAAACCTCCAAGGCCTTGAAATTTGGGACTACACAATTGTTTTAAACTAAAGAAACAATTAGATAGATAAAAATATGAATTTAATAAGTATTCTACTCCTAACATCTAACTATTAGGTGGTAAAAAATAATAGGACCCCAAAGTATCTATTAACCCCAGGCCTGGGTTTCTCTCTCCATAGTCCTGCCTGTATACAACCACACTTTTACGACTAACACAAGTTCCATGGGCTGTGGTGACGAAATTGTATGTTGCATAAATATTGAGTGGGGCCCTTAAATTAGGTTCTTTTTTATTTAAGTTTTTCTATTATTTTATCATTTTGAATTTGTTTAACTTTGTGGTTTGTTCAACTTCAACACTAAATATTATTTTACTAGTTAAATAAACTGTTATTTTATACTTTTTATAGGTGATTATTTTTAATACAAACATTGCAAACATGGCTGAAGTAAAGTCTAAAGAAACCCATCCCATCTACCCATTCGGTACAATGGTTTGGGTGAAATTGCTCAAACGAATTTGGTGGCCCGGGACGGTGGTTAACCCACTCTCTGTTCCGAAAGAACTACTTGAATTTATTAATAAAGTTGGACACATTGCCGTTGTTAAGTTTGAGCAGGACAGTAAATAGTAAGATACCATTTTATAATACATTTTGTATTTTATTATATTAATGTTTAATTCTATTAATAGTGAAGTTGTCCTCCAAAGAGATCAAATATTTCTTTATACGTGTGATAAAAAAACAGAATTCATTGAAAAAGGGGTCTGTAAGTATTAATTTTTAAACTATTTTATGTACCTACCAGGGTTGATAATATACACTTATAAACCGGTAAATATGTTAAATTGTTAAATGTATAATACACTACGTATAAAACTGTATAACAACTAAAACATAAGTGATCATTTTTATTCTTTGAAATTTATAATTATTCAATGTTAATTAGGTACCTACTATATTGATTTTAATTTTTAATTAATATCTATTAACTTTGTTTATAAATTATAACTTTTTATGTAATATGTACCTGTAATATAGTGTATTGATATTTTTAATTCTGTAAATGTTTACTCTTTGCATATTTTCAGTTCATCAAGAAAATACCTAAAATAAAAAAAAAAATTAAACAAATTACTTCATTGTTTAAACCATAGGTTCTCAAACTTATTTTATCCACCGTCCACTTTGAGAATCAAAAATTTTTAAACTTACCATCTTTTATAGCGTGTTTCACAACAAATGTCTCTCGATAGCAACGCGCTGGGTGGCATTTTTTTGTCGAGGTTTCCAAACAAGAACGTAAATATGGCGGGAAATTTAAAATTGAATACTTGCTCAAATTACAAACCTCTGGTCTGATTAAAACCTCCACCCAGTGCGTTACTATCGAAGGATATTTATTGTAAAACACAATAGTTATCTTAAAAACAGTAACCATTGCAAATATATATATATTTTTAACATGCCTATCTTATATCTGAGTTCAAACTAGTATTTTAAATGAGAGTAATACAAACATAATTCAAACGCATACCTATTTGATCTTATTTAAAAACTTTCTTGCAGATTTCCAACATTTCTTTAGGTCTTATACTGCCCCCCTGAAGACTATCAATGCCCACTGGAGGGCGATATTACCCACTTTGAGAATGACTGGTTTAAACAATACCTTCTCAGCTACGCATCAAATTAAAACATTACTTTAATAATTAAATTACTACAACAGATCACAATTATTTTATTTAAATTTTGAATAAAACAAATTAAATACTTATTTGTTATTATATTTTATAAATAATACCGTACATTTTAATAAAGATAAATTAATATATGATCAAAAGTCTTTGGTTAGCACCTGATAGCTGCTGTTCAATGAAGCAATAATAAAAAAAAAATATAAATACTTTTATACAGTGTAAAACCAAGTGGTTTTATACCGTGTATATAGGTAATACGTGTATTATACTCTGTATACTCTATTATAACTGTATTATGTGTTCTAACCCTGGTACCTACCTACTTATAATAATATTTATTTTCTTACCTTATTTCCGTGTATTTTACAGCATTCTATAAGAAACAGAAGAAAGGTTTAAAAGTGCCAGGTAATTATGACATGGAAAACTTTAAGAAAGACTTAATGTCCATGGAAAGGCTAATTGGAGGAGAATTAGATATTTTTGAAAAAATAATAGAAAAAAAGGAAACGATTGGTTCCATCGTTAAACAATTTTTCACCCCGCCCAAAAAATCAAAAAAAAAAGAAGTGGATAGAAAATCTTTACCAGTACCTAAACTTTCTAAGACACCTAATCAACAAAAACCTAAACCTGTTTCCAAACCAAGAATAACAACTCCATCAAAAGTTAGTAAAACATATAACCCAACATCATCAATTAGTTACAGTTGTCATTCACAAGTTGGCTGTAACTTCACAACTAATCGATATGATAACTTAAAACGGCATATGGCAACCCATAAAAATGATACAGCTGATGTGGTTAAAAACAAGAAACCATCCACCAGTTCTACCTCAAATAAACGAAAGAATTTAAAGACTAAATCGTCAGAGGTTAAAAAGCAAAAACTGCAAGAAGAGTTATTGAGAGATTGGGACAATGATGGTGAGGATGATGATGAAGAACTAAATACAAGTCAAGTACAATCGTCTAGCAATGTCGCACAATCTTCAAATGAAGAAGTTGTACAAACGATTGAGGTACAATCGTCTAGTGAAGAAGTTTTACAAACAATAAATGATGTACAATCGTCTAGCAATGTCGCACAATCTTCAAATGAAGAAGTTGTACAAACGAGTGAGGTACAATCGTCTAGTGAAGAAGTTTTACAAACAATAAATGATGTACAATCGTCGAGTAATGTTGTACAATCTTCAAACGAAAAAGTTGTGCAAACAATGAGTGATGTACAACCATCTAGTAATGTGGTACAATCTTCAAATGAAGAAATTGTACAAACTATGAGTGAAGTTATACCAACAAGTAATGCTTTATCAAGCGAAAATGATGTTATACCAACCGTAAGTGAAGTTCAAGAAACTAGTACTAGTTCTCCTAATCAAGTTTTTGATTTCAATGAAAATGACAATAATACGCCTGTCATAGAACTAAGACAAAGTAAATCTAATTGTAGTTCTACTGTGGATGTAAGTGAAACATTCGATTCTCGGGTAACTCCAGATTTTATAAATAATACAATTTTTGATGCATCAACAAGTGAATCACTTTTAGTTGAGACATCTATAGAAAATTCTATCAATAAACCTCATGAAATACATTCAAATAAGCTTGCAAATGAAATTGATAATCAAACAAACAGTACTGAACTATTATTAGAAAAAACTGTTAATACTTTAGACCAAATAAACAGTTTTGAAAATTCAATGAGTTGCATTTCAAGTAGTATAAATATATTGACTGAAGATAACAACGATGTTATTGGTGTATCTGAGTTAAGTGAATGTGGATCACTTAACAAAACTAGTTTATATAAAGATATTCACATAGAGACTAATGGCATAGGTATTCCATTAGTTGAAAATATGTCTACTGAAACAGTAGACCGTGCAATTGTTGAGGAGAATACTAATGACATCGAGATAAATTCAAATGATGTAGAAGTTGATCAGTTGAATGGCACCACAATTGATAAGAATATGCCTATCGGGAACTTGTGTTCTGTAGATAGTACATCCAACAAAATGGATTGTGAAGATAAAATCACTAAAAAGGGGGAATGCCTAATAGATGGTATACCGAACCCTGGATGGAAGAAAAAAGGCGATTGGGAATTTGCTGACTCTGAGCTTAAAAAAGGTAATAACTAAATCTATGCTTATATACATTGACAACTATATGAATAACTAGTCTAATAATTGCTCACTTAAAAAAATAATATGGTCATAAATATCTATAATATTATTGTAGGTTATATAACTTCCCCCACTAAATTTTAATTGAATAAATTATATAAACATATAATGTTTTAAAAATTATACAATGACAAGCTCTTTTCACACAATAATAGTACTATATTATCTAGAATTCTTTCTCGTTTAGATGTTTAATCTAGTGTACTAGTAGGTACCTAAATTAAATTCACACCATCTTAAGAAAATGTTCTAGAAAGTACCTACAGTCTTGCAGCAAAAATAAATAATGAACAATAATAAGTAAATATTCTCTGTTTTGTTTATATGGATTTGATTTATTATTGTCAAAAAACAAATAGCAGAATTAACAAGTATTGATAACATTTCTGTATTCTGATTGGCTGCAAATAATTCTTTACAGGTAATAGTGTGAAAAATAGGACATACTCTATTACTAAATTGATATATTTAGTTTATGGCTATCACACTAGGAATAGCTCAATAACTACTATTGTGTGAAATGGACTTTATTTAAAGTTTAGGTAATAGAAAATCCCTCTCACCAATATACTTATAAATGTTTGGTTAACAAACTATTGATTAATGGTGGTTGAAATTAAGTTTTATAGCAATTTTATTTATTTTATTTTATTATAGTTGTGTAAAATCGCCATAAATAATAATTTAAACAAATTATTGTTAATGATTAATTAATATTTATGTTAGGTTCAATAGCTTTTTTTTAATAAATAAATTTACCAAACATTTATTACTGCTATTTGGTAATATGCTTAACCCGTCATTGGTATCGTGGCTCACCTCGTTAGTATTTTGAGAACCACTTGTTTATTTATGACTTGATTCATTTGATACTATTTATACCTTCAATTGACACATGTCTAAATATACTTTTGTAAATATAATAATTTTATAAATAATTTTTATTGTTCAAAATATTTATAATTAAGGAAAATTGTAAGAACATTTTTAGTAAAAGATTAAAATATTAACAATTTGGTGTTGGTTTCAATATTCTATGTTTATTATATAATGAGTTATGTTGAAAAAACAACGAGGTGAGCTCACTCAATACTCTCAATACCAACGGTGGGACGCTGCATGGCGATACCAACGACGGGTTAAAGTGAGTTGTATCTGCTGTCTGTTTGTATTGTATCCATTATTTTGCATCATTAAGTTTCAATGTTTTTAAAAAATTTGATAAAAAATAGTTAATATGTTAATAAATTGTAAACTAAAATAATTGCAAACAAGCTAATTAAAAACAGTTAATGACAGTGATATTATTAAATATTGATTTTTCAATTAAACTCGATTTAATTACAAATAATTTATAGTAAATTGTAATTCAACTCTAAAAAAATTAATTTTGACTCGTATGACATCCTGTTTTTATTGGCCTTCTGATTTTTATTTACTGATGGAATGAATTTTTAGATTCTGATTTTGAATACTGAAATTTACAAATTATCAATTATGGTAGATTATATCTTAAGATAATGTATACACTTGGTTAGAATTAAATACAATTATTATAACAGTGTTGTACATTTTATAATATATCATAGTATCTTCAGTGTATAAAACTATATCATTTAAATTAACTTTTACCATTATATAAAATAATTTTATATATTTAGATGTAATATCCATAAAATAGTAGTTATATTTTAATATTGCAATAAGTAACATATATCAGCTATTTAATTATTACGGATCAAACTACAAATATAGAATATAGAAGTACCAAAAATTGTTGTCTTAAATATTGTTAAAATTATAAACAATTTATTAGAGAAGTAAAATTGTTTTACTCGTGGGTATTGAATAAGAATCTGAATTTTAATAAAACATTAAAAAGAATAACAGTATTTCAATTTATAGAATTAAATATTGTTTAATTACCTAAGTCTTGTTTTAGTTTATCTAAAATGTTTATATTTTACCATTTACAGTTAATTTAATTAAAGTAAATTGCCTCTGAATATTTTATAAAATAGTTTCAACATTTTATATTAAAACAACTTAATTCGTTTTAATTTTTAGAATGTTTAGTTGATGATTCTCAAAGTTTGTTTGTCGGGTTGTTATTTTTTCGACATTCCATGGGCCACCCACTGTAGAATGCCTTATGTATTTTTGTATAATGTAAAATATACAGTAAAACCTTTTTATAACGGAATTGCTCAGTACCAACTAATTTTTCTGTTAGAGACTAAAATATAAGGGATATAGGTTATTTCAGGACCATTGTTTTTTTTCTGTTTTAAAGAGAATACCGTTTTATTGGGGGTTCTTTATAAGGAGGTTTTACTGTATATTTATATATATTATATGGAATGATGTGTGGATGTGTTATTAATTATTATAAATAATAATTTTATTGTATTGAAATTCATTGCAGAATATTGTTACATTATTCTTACTTTTATTTCACAGTACGCTAATGTAGTAATATTGACAAACATATTAAATAATTTGCTTTCTTACCTCACTAAAAAATTCTTAAAACTTGGCGAGGATTATCCTTTATTCCAACAAATCAACTCATAGGATTTGAAAATAGTAAAACTTAACTGTGTGTTCACGTCCCTCAAATCTGTGTCAATAACACGCCATTGATATTATTGTCTTAATATGACATTTTTAATATTAGATTTGTAATGGTGAGATATTTTTCAATTATTGTATAGACCTACAATTTGGTTTTTAACATTGTAGTGCGTAATTTATTTTAGAAAAAATGTTATATATTTTTTTGTTTATTGTATATTTGTAAGTAGAATTTTTTCCCTGAAAATATTGGAAATTAGTTAATCTTATTAGTTATTACTGTCGTAAGTGGAACTTCGATGCTTTTCACTGTACTGTCTTAAATTGTTCACTACATTTTTTATTAAAATAAATTAACAAAAATTAAAATAGTTCAATTTTATTAAAAATAAAACTAATGGCAATTATATTTTTTCTAATTTCTCTCCTAATATAGTCAAACAAAACAATTTCATATATTTGCTTCCGTGCACAATTAATTAAATTTTTATCTAGTTTTTACTAATACATTCAACATTTTTACCATTATTTCGTTTATATTTAAAAAAAAAAATTTTAAATAATAAACCAATTTTTTTTTATAACACATAGCTAATTCATATTCTGCTGAACTCAAGCTGCCCACTAGCCACGAGTGTACACTGCCTGAGTTTTTGAAGTGAGCTCCTCAATCATAGAACAGGACATGTGTTCAGGTGGTGGTTTGGTTGGCTGAATGCCGTCAAATAATACAATTACTGGGGGAATCCGGAGATTGTTCACTGCCAGATTTATTAAGTTTTTGTATATGTTAGATTTTAAAGCATAAACACTGTACCGTGTATAAAATCTAAATAAAGCCTAAGTAAGGGGAATATTATATAAGTTGCACTTGATCGAAAAAATGAGAAGCTACACATTAATTTCTTCTTTATCTATCACTGCCAAACACCGTTGTGTTAAATTAATTTAATTTTGGTACTTGTTTTTTATGCTACCTAACAAATATTATTGTATTATGTGAGCTATTTCTTAAATGATTACCAGTTAATTTACTAATTATAAATTATCATTACATGAACATTTTTTTTCCTTTCTTTCTTAACTAATATATTTACCTAGCGTAATATTAAATTTATTATTAACACTAAGAAAAAATAATGTGAAAAGACTGATAGTTTATTTTGATTTTTATAATTGTTTAAAAAAAAATATCGGACAACAGTTTTTAGTAACCTTTTTTCTAGTAGATATAGTTGTTTACATCACTAAAATAATTCTGTATATGGCATACAAGACAAGTACCTTAGGTTTATTTTTTATACCTAGTTAATATTTGTATTATGTTGTTGACTGTTAGTTAATTTATTTATCATTTTTTTTTTTCATCAGATGAACAAAATATTTTAACTTCATTGTTAAACAATAATTTGTTGTCATCTAATAAATTAATTTTAATTAACATAATATTATATTTAGGAACATTGTGGAAATAAATTATATATTTTTATAATACAAATGATAACTGTAATGACAACAGTTCAGTTATTAAAATTACATAGTTTAATTTAATTTTTAACCTTGAATTGAAAAAATATTTAATTATTAAGCCAGTGAAATGTATATGTAGTACATAATATATATTATATTATAGTAAATCTTGTGTAATATGGAACCGGAATAATGTGGAAACCCAGTTTTAATGGAAAAATGTTAAGGTCTTGGCGAGCTTAATTTATTTTTTTTCAACCTGTATTAAATGAAAATCTGTCTAAAATAAAAAAAATTATCGGTTCCAACCTTTTCCAAAATACACAGGTCTACTCTATTAATTTATAACCACAGATATTCTATGTTAATGAGCTTTTATGTTATTGGTTAATTATTAACACTTAACAATTTTTAAATGTTTTATATGAGCACAGCAAAATATGAATTGGTATAATACACTAAACAATTGTAACATAATATTTAATATAGTAAAGTATATTTCTAAAATAATCTATTAAAAATCTGAAATAAAATGTTACCTTTCAATGTCTATTTTTTATATTACTGATCTAGAATTTGTCAATGATTAGTTTAGTTTTAATAATTTAGTCAATTTACAAATTACTGATAGTTTTAATCAATACGGTTCATGAACTAAAATATATTAATATTTTTGTTTATTTTGATACTATTAGTTTGTGTGTAATTTTGTAAAATTTCTTAGAGGGATTGACTGTAAAAATGAATAATATTTTATTCTATGCCCTTGTGTAATATGAAAAATGTTGTTGCAATATGAATTTTTTTAAATTTGTACACTATACATATTTTATTATTAGGTATTTATATCTAAACTTGTGTTTGACATTATTTTGATAAATATATAATATTATTACATTTATATTATATTAACTATAAAATATGGAGCCAAAAGAAAATTTAAAAATATTGATTATGATAAATCATTGTAAACATTTTATGCTCTACATAAGTTAAGGAATTATATTTTAAATTTATACATATTTAATTAATATAAGAATTAATTTTGTTCTGGAAAAATGAACTTAAAATGTAGAGAAATAAAAATAATTTAGAACATTTTATTTACCTAATTACCATATTATAGGTATGATATGATATTAAATAAATCATGTTTATTTTATAATTATATCAACATGTTCAATTATTATTATTTGTTTTTGTGCAAAAGGACAATTATATTTACAATGAGCAAGTTGATTCACTTTTAATGTTGTTAAATTGTACTGTTATTTTTTTGGACATAATTCTTATCACTAAAAAAAATATTTTTTATTTGTTCAATACCTACGTTTTGCAATAGTATAAAACAAATTTTTTAAGACAAATTTAATATGTATTTTACTAAATAATTGAAAAAATATTGCAATACATTATATTTATTTCCATAAATTACTACCAATCATTTTTATATTCGACTGTGGACCCATGCATGATATATTATTAAAAATAATTAAAAAAAATTCCGAAATAATTGCATTCCTTTATGTATATTATTTAGGTATAAAAAAGTATTGATGCGAATAAAATCCAACACCACCTGACATATTATCTATCCCGGCCTGACTATTTTGGTGATTTCTGTATTGTCATTAAACTTTTCACACCGCCTTCTTCTTCCGTCACCGGCCGGTTATACCGTGACATATATTAGGTACACTTGTAGTACACTCAGAAAAAAATGTTTTATTATTAATGAAAAACGACTATAGATTTAATGAAAATCTGGTATGATAGTGGGTACCTATGAAGTAAAATCGTTATTTTCAAGAAATTTATTTATTAAATTAATAATGACTGTATAGTTTAATGAGATTGTTTCTTTCATGATAAGAAATCATATGATTGAAACAAATATTAATTTTAATAAAATCAATGCTATATTACCCTTAAAATAAAAACTTAATATTTTTAAATTAAAGAATTAATCTACTAAAAAGAAGTACATTTACTATAAAGTAGATGATGACTTTGTGTTGATTAATACCGCGCATTTCGTTAAAAAAATTATTTTCCGTCTACACAACACAAATTTTTTCAGCCGTTGGTGGGATGTGAACCCCTGACCTGCGGTTATTGTTTTTCTTTATTTTAACGAAAAATAGATTGTATAGAATCAATGGATTTACTTGAAATTGATAATAAATTATTATTGCTAAATTGAAGAAAATATTATTAAATTGATTATGTTATCTTTGAAATAAAGAGATTTATCATTAACTTTATGGAAACAATAAAATGGTGAATTGATGGAATGAAACTATAGAAATTAATACTGTAATTTTTCTTAATTTTTTATTTATGTTCATTATTTGATTTGTGTTCCAATGAATCCTACTAAACTGAAGGTGGGAGGATGGTCCGCGAGATGATTGCACCGATATATTTTAACTATATATATTATCTATCAACTAAATAGATAGTCAAGTTTTCGAGATATTATTTACAAAATGATTAATCATGTTGAATAATGACGTATTTTGAGAAGCATAATATTAAACAGGTGGCGTTTAAAATTGTAATTATTGAATTCTAATTTTATAAGATTAAAAATAGGTAGGCACATATAGGCGAAACAAATTGATTAGGATGATTTAAACGTTTGCATCCCAAGTATGCGTATGATATATTATGTATATAATACGCTAGTTTTGGCATAATTGGATATTTTTCGTTGATGTTTTTTTTTTTTTTTTAGTTTTTTTATTTTATTTCGTTTTTGTTTTTCCGCAGCCAACTTTGTTTTCTATGAAGAAAAGATGTATAAGCCCTCCCTAACGGGTGAACTGCGTACGGTCGATAAATCCAATTTGGATTTGATAACATTCATTAGAAATGACTCGAAATCGGAAGTCCAAGAGACAAACCAGCCCGAAGAAATCTACGGCACACCCTATGATATATTTATACCCCTAGTTTGTGATAGACCAATTACAAAAATGGAAGAATTGACCCCAGATGTCAACCCCATTACCAAAGCTTGTCAGAGAGCCATGATGGAAAAATCATTTTTACGTTTAAACCTTAAATAGTAACCTAACCTGGAAAACAGTATCAATTGTACTCTAAGTTTGCATAAAAACTTACAAATATTTATCGACACTTTTAATTGTCTAATTGTATGACTAGAGGTCGATTTACATTACGCTGCTGCGTATATAATGTTGGTACAAAATAAAATATATTTATTTATAAGTATAAAACTTCAACCTGAATTAAATTTAGTTTAACGTTTTTCTTTAATATTATTATTGTATTAAGCATATAACTATTATAATAAATTATACTTAGGTATTCTATAAAATGTGTTTTATAAATTTGTTAACGATTCACTAAAATTAATTTAGCCCTTCCGAACAACACTCGTTGGTGTTCCTAATTTATTATAATGTAATAAAGTAGTTTCAGCACCTGGAACATTTTCTATAAATACTATAATTTCTATAAAATATAATATACATACTTAAATATTTTTTTTTATTGATTCCTTGCACATTTTTTTGTTTTTTGTATATATAATATCTTAATATGTTTGTAAAATATAATTAGATGGAGGTTTATATTTTTATTTTATTTAAACTGTTAAGTGTCCGAGTGTAGACTTATAAGTACCTACCTACTATAAAATTAAAATTAGTGATAAATATGTTTTTAAAACTAAACTACTTCTAACTAACTATTTGTACGCCTATTATTTTGGTACTGTAGAATTTAAAAAACAAATACATACATACATCAAAAATCAAAATTACCACCACATATATACATTATAAACCATTTGTACACACAAAAAAAAAAGATGGACAAGTGGGTACCTACAGCTCTGGTGATCAGTAGTTGTCAAGCATGTCGAATAGAATAGAATAATGGATGTATTATATTTGAATTCAATGATAAATCATTGTATATGAAAAATGAGTGGAGACGTGTTAGCCAGCATACTTTAAAAAAAAAATCAAATTTAATCGTTGAAAAAACGAAGGATTATTTGTTTTTGAATTACAACAAAATTCGTTAATTTACCAATAAAAATAAAATATCATAAACATTTTTAACATTCATACGCAAAATTAAAAATACTTTCCGGTAAACTTTTTTTTTGTTTGATGTAGGAACATTATTGTGGGGAGTCTTCTATCAACATTTCTATGGTTGGAAAGAAAACATAGAAACATGTTAAAAAAGGTGGTCAAGTGGATGTCGCTCCGCTGTACAGTAGACTACAAGTAGATCACTGTACTATAATGGATGGTATTAAATTTGAATTCAATGATATAATATCATTGTATACGAAAAACGATTCTGAGCGGGACGGTATGTCAGTCTAGGATATTTTAAATTATATTGATATTGTTATTTTACGGTAGCTGCTAAGTTGAATTAATATTATTCATATTATTTAATTATTAACATAAAATTATCAGTGATGCTAGAAAAATATTATAATATATACTTGTACTCGTTAAAATTGATTTTAATATGTAATTTCGTCTAAATTGGAATTTAAAATGTCTATAAAAAATAACTGTGTTTATATATTTTTTAGATTTTTTGATTACAGTATGTACTATTTATTAGAATCTTTATTTTAAATTTTCAATCCTTAGTTATAAAAACTGACCATTTTATAATTGTTTAAATACAATAATTTATAATTTTTGAGATTTTGATGTATTTGGTCAAAATTCGAACTTTAAATGCTTTATAAAAAAAAATTGTGCCTATGTATTTTTAATATTTTTCAACTGATATTGTATTAATAGATCAGGAGCCTTGTATTAAATTTTTACACTTTTTGGCCCGACAGATAAAACTTTATTGATATTTATTGAAAAAAACTAAAAAAATTGAAAACTGAAAATGTCCGTAAACAGCTCAAAATAAGTCAGAATATTTTGAAAATGCTATGGTGTGTAGAAAATGCATATATAAACATTCGGTCAAAATTTCATGTCTACGGTCATTTCTTTTAGAGTTATACCAAAAACCAAAATCGATTTTGTCGAAAATTGGTTTTCCGTAAAAATTCCCGTTTTTCCCTATAATTTTTCATTTGTTTTTCCAGGCGCTCATGAAAACTACTGGGAAATTTTGACTTTTGACCCCCCAAAGTACCAACTAGATTCACTTTCCTATCAGAAAAAGTACTATTAAAGAAAAGCATTTTTTCTGTCCTAAAACGTGATGACAGACACAAAAATAAAAAAAAAACACACATCATTGCAAAATCAATACATTCATCGCTCCGCTCAGAATCTAAAAAAAAATGAAAGGAAACATTTTTATGAATTTTTAACTGAAAGAGAGTTTGACATTTTGATGAATTTTTGTTAAAACTTGAAATTCAAATGCATTTAAAATATAATCGTGTCTATATTATAACTTTAATAATTTTGAACTTGTATTAATGATACTAGGTACTTGTTGTGGCGCAAATTACTAAAATTAATTTTTAGACTTGGCGCAAAATACATATTTAATTTTTATATTTTAGTGCAAATTACTTATGCGCTTAAATGTATCTATTAGTGGCGCAAATTACAAGTAATAAAATTGCCGCAAAATACCATCTCCCATTAGCTGTTGTAGGGGATTATGAACTGTGGTTGATAAGGATGTTACGATAGGTTAGCAAACACGTGTACCTATGTGTGTCAAGGTTTTACCACTACGAACACGTGGGCACCTATGACCTATATCCGGGAACTGGTAGCAGCGGGCGACTCTCAGTCGCTTTGCGCGACTGGTAGCAGCCAATTCGCCGCGCCAAACCATGACTAATTATATTATTATTTTTAACAGTTGTGTATTATTTGTACAAATGCATATAATATAAATGCTAGTATAAAGAAACATAGAAAATTAGAGAATTTTAAAACAACACATTTTGGAATATTCCATACTTTCGTGTGGTGAGTCACCGGGAAGTGGATAATCATATAGAATTTAAAATATTAAAACAGACAATAAAATAATATGCCCATAGCCCACCGCCATTTACCGTATCCTACTTATTAAATTAATATTTTTTTTACGTACACCTACGCATTTCTTTATAAATATTGTTATGACTGTAATGAGTATGAGTATACTAATGACCTTATACGCCGCATATAGACACTGGCTCCGAATACTCTCTAATATATTGCACTTCTGCTAATATGTAGGTATAATTTTAATATACTATTGATGGGTTGTCCCCTGTAAAATTCCGTACCCAATCAACGTTTTCATTTATGGATACTTTTAAAAAATTGTTTTAGTAATTTTACCAATCTTTTGGGAAACCAGGGTTTATTTTTAAAATTTTGATCCTCATAATATTAATAGTAACTTTACAGTGATTCACAATTCCGCATATACCTTTTTGGTTCTTTAGTCACACAATTCCGCTTATTATCTAGCTGAATAGCTTTTTAACTTTTTTATCTGGGCTCATCATTATCTGTTCGATCACTATAACACGTAAATTACGATCGCATTTTTGTGTTTAACTGTTTACTTATAAATTAAAATGGTTTATGAATTAAAATTAATAATTCAGAAATTCATATTAATATATTATTGTGTCAGAGAGATATAAATAATGCTTTACAACTGAAGATTTTAAAAACTAATTTAATATTTTTTTTGTTATATTAATTTTACTTTAACAACAGAGTTTGAAAATTAAAATAATCTAAAATCATTTATACATAAAAATCAAAGTATCATATTATTCACGTTTATCACTAATTAGTCTAGTCGTGGACTCTCAAGTGCGCTATACCCGCATGCGTTTTCTCTGTCATACAAACGCATAGGAAATTATACGCTTAGCTTATAGGTTTGGTTAAAAATCAGAATGAATAGACCCTTTATAAAATTTAAAAGTAAAATTATTATCTAGTGAACATCATATAGGTATATAACTTCAAATATTTCATAAACCCTGTGGTATAATAGCCGTATAGACTATAGAGACTAAGTCTAAAAAATGCCCGTGCTATCAACTATATTTTTCGAGTATCGAAACGGCGATCCTCTGTGCTCGTTTCTATAGTCGTTTCATACGTGTCCTATGTCCTATTATTATGATTAGTGAAGACGTAAAATTGTGTGTGTATAAAACGCATCCATGACTTGTGACTCGTGCCAACAGTCCAAAACTCCAAAACCTATATACATTATAATATTACATGACGATATAAAGAGCTTTATCGAAGTACCTAAAAAATAAAAAATGAAATTTTTTTATGCGATAGTACCTGCAGCTATTATATAATATATATAGATATAGAATTACAATAGCTACATCTATAACAAACAAAACAAAGAAAGCTCCGTTGGATACATCGTAAACGCGTTTTGTGGACGGACAATATTATATTATAAATATAAAAATGAATGTTCGTGTGTGTGTCCTTTATGCATTCCTAAACAGCTGAACTGATGAAGTTTGGTACAGAGATAGATTAGACCTCTGGGGAGAAGATAGGTTAATTTATTTCAAGAACGGTAAATTTCAACCCTGGGAGATGCTCAAACAGGGATTATGAGATTGACGATGGAAATTTTTGTTTGTAAACGGTTGCTATTGGTTTTAAATTTTAACAATAGTAATTCTTATTAAAGCGATAAGCCTGTTGGCGCAGTGGCACTACAGTTTTATGTATTTTAGTTCTGATTTCTGAATGTCTTAAGTTCGAACCGCAGTTTCGGCGGAATTGTTTTTACATTGTTTTTTTAGATTCTGAGCGGAGCGATGAATGTATTGGTTTTACAATGATGTGTGTTTTTTTTTTTATTTTTTTTTGTGTCTGTCATCACGTTTTGGGACAGTAAAAGTGCTTAGATTTTCTTCAATAGTACCTTTTCTGATAGGAAAGTGAATCTAGTTGGTACTTTGGGGGGTCAAAAGTAAACATTTTCCAGTAGTTTTCAAAAGTACCGTGAAAAACAAATGGAAAATTAAGGAAAAAACGGGAATTTTTACGCAACATTGATTTTCGATAAAATCGATTTTGGTTTTTGGTGTAAGTCTAAAAAAAATGACGGTAAATACATGAAATTTTTACTGAATGTTTATATAAGCAGTTTCTATATACCATACCGTTTTCAAAATATTTTGACTTATTTTGAGCTGTTTACAGACATTTTAAATTTCCAATCTTTTTGGTTTTTTTTTTTAAAAAATCAATAACATTTTATTTATTCGTTAAAAATTCTTGAAAATTTAATAGAATGCTCCTAATATATTGTTTCAAAGGCACATGAAAAATATTAAAAATCTGTAGTCACAATTTTTTTTTTTAAGCATTTAAAGTTGAAATTTTGACAAATTACGTAAAAATGACGAAAATTTGCAAATTATTTGGAGTTAGAAATTCATAAAAATTTTTCTTTTTAAATCTAAGGTTTTAAATTTTAACACAAGATTTAACGTAAGTTTTTCTACTTTTATCAAAAATAAAATATCTAAAATCAATTAAAAATAAATTTTTATGAGTGTTTTAAGTTCATAATTTTACAACATAGGATATTCACTCGATTTCTCATGTAGCGTTTTTCTTATTTGGTTGTAATTCAAAACGAATAATTGTAGATGCATGAAAATGTCACTAAATGTTTATATTCTCATTTTCTATACACCATTCAATTTTGAAAATATTTTGATTTGTTTGAGCTGTTTACAGACATTTTTAGTTTTCAATTTTTTTAGTTTTTTTTTTTATAATTGTCAATAAAATTTTATTTGGTGGGCCAAAAAGTCTGAAAATTTAATACAAGCTTTTTTATATATTGTTACAATATCAGTTGAAAAATTTTTAAAATACATAGGCACGATTTTTTTTTATAAGCATTTAAAGTTCGAATTTTGACAAAATTTGTCAAAATCTCGAAAATTATAAATCATTGTAATTAAAAAATTATAAAATGTTCAGTTTTTATAACTAATTGTTGAAAATTTAAAACAAAAATTCTCATAAATAAATCATACTGTAACCAAAAAATCTAAAAAATATATCAACACATTTATTTTTTACAGACATTTTAATTTCAAATTTAGACAAAATTTCATATTTAAACCAAGAATAATGATTTTAGTTATTTTGATATAATTTAAAAATATTATTTGTTGGTATATGAAACTTTTAGAATATATTGTTATATTTTATATACACGCAATGGCATTTTAAAATATAATTTTTTTGAGAAAAATGAATTTAACCAACTATAGTAAATACTAATGCCTATAATACTAAAATTAATTACTTTATTCACAATAATATCATCAAATACATTTAGACTTAGTAAGATATTATAGACTGACTGACCGTCTTCGCTCAGAATCGTTTTTCTTATTCAATGATATTATATCATTGGATTAAATTATTAAAATCTAACACAATCCATTACAGTGACTCACTTGTAACCTACTGTACAGCAGAGCGACATACACTTACCCGCCCTTTTGTTTTATTGATTTTACTTACCTAAAACTCAGAAATAGTTTTTATATTTTCGTTTAATGATCGGCAGTGTAGAAATCTGTGTACAATAAGTACAGGTAGTAGGTAAGTACACATATAGACACTTACCACGGTAGGTACAATCAGCTATAATATGTTCCGATATCGAACTATTTGTGTGGTAACCTAACCTTCCGCGGGCGCACGGAAAAATGACAATGTGCACTGCAGTTGTCTATAACAATAAGCGCATACGTTTCCACCCCATAGATGCATCCGCGGATTCCCTCCACGCACACCCTAATTCCAAACAATGTGCAACATTAATATTTCACCAAGTCGCCCGAGTCCGTCTTATATGTTGCGCAGGGCTTGGTGTCCGTCCCGGAGGACCGGCATTTGCACATATTTCACCATTAGTCGCGGTCCTCGGGGGAGACGGGCAAATTTCAATTTATCGTTTGGGACCGGGAATAATAACCGGTGAAATACAATAGCCAGGGGCAATAATTCGGCAAAGAGACGTGGTAAAGTCTACTCCCCCCCCCACGTGAGCTATACGCTGCCCTGGTGCCGTCGCTGTACGAATGTATACATTTCAGTTGTATCAGCGCACCGGCTTCCGCGCTCTACGAGTGACTATTATATTATATAACTGCACTACATCGTCATAATAATCGCACCACCGGCAGTATCGAAGTGAATATTATAAGTTTAGATTCGAGATGTCGTAAATAATTTCCCGTAAATCTTGAACGTTGAGCGGATAATAACAATAATTATTATTATCATAATATCACATATTACATAAAGTTTAATAATAATTATGATATTATAATATGCTGAATGAACATTGAACATATTATATTATTTTACGATAATTTTAAGCAACTCGTAAATTGTAATAGACAAAAAAAATATTATATTAAACTTTATGAAACACAATTATAGTTAACACTTAAATTAATAAAATGCAATACAATTGTTTCTTTTTATAGTCATGAAAAACGTATGAAAAACAATAATCAAGATACGGTCATTATGATGTCTTTAATAACTGGATATTACAGTATTTTTTTTTTTGATATTTGTCATTTTTTTTATTAATTCTTAGTAATTATTATTTATATAAGATATTTAATAATTTAGGTTTAAATTGGAAGGCATATAATATAGATATCGAGCGATTGATTTAAATTTGAACTTAGATAAAGATTAAACACAATTGGAAAACAAATGTATGTTAAGTACATTAGGTAATGTTTTATTTATGTAACTAGGCCATTGAATTTCTTTTTTGTTGATTTAAGGCTTTACAACTCATGATAAAACACAGAATTACCCATTGAAAATACTCAATTAAATCTGTGGTGTAGTTTATTTTCAATGATGCGTTCTCTGACTGGTTGCCTCATGGGATCAGTGGCTACAGAAGTAATCTGTTTTTAGAACCACATATTTCACTCTCAACGATGTACCCACGAGGGAATGACAAATATAAAATAGTGCATACTTAGTGTAGGGCATGAGAATATATTTCGAAGAGATCTTTGATTCCAAATAGGGGTTTATTGTGATTTAAAACTGTTTTTCCCTATTATGCAATTAAAATAAAATATATAAACCACATACGAAATCATAACATTTTTATTTATACATTAATCATTATCATCTTTCATCAATATTTTTACTTTATTGGTTTATAATAATATACATTTATGTCATCAAAACGTTTTTCATTTTATTTATATATCTATATATAAAAATGAATGTTTGTCTGTACGTATGTCCTTTTACATTCCTATATGACTGGAACAATTTTGATGAAATTTGTTGTGTGTATTTAAATGGTTATCGCCGTTCCCGCGATGATTTAAATTCACAATAGGACCCGGTAGGTTCAACCCGGGGAGGTGCTCAAACAGGGATTTGGAGATTTACGATGGAAATTTCTGTTTATAAATGGTTTCTATATTGGTTTTAATAATAATAATTATTATTAGTGTTATATTTAAGCCTGTTTATTTTTAGTACAGAACGTATCGAGATCAAACCATGGTTTCAGTAGACTATTTTTTTGCATTGTTTTTACATGGTTTATTTTCTTATTCTTACTGATTACTTCTTTATCTATACATATACCAATGTTTGGTTCTTAATTTTTTGGTTTTTTTTTTTAATACGGTTAGTATAAGTTAAAATTTTGTATTAATTGATAATTTTTTTCAGGACGATGAGAAATCACCGGATTGTATCCAATCCACCGTATAGGTTGAACATTTACATAATATTATTTTATTAAGAGCATTCCACACTACATTTTTTGATGAAAATTAAACTTATAATATGCGTTTTAACATACTAACTTGAGTTGTATACCCATAATAATTTTGAAAACGAATTCTATTTTGTTGTCAAGTCAATAGATCCTCCTCTGAGCCACTTGATTAATTAGTTATTCTTAAAAAAATCTCGTATTTTTAGAAATTTTAATGAAAAAAAAAATACCGTTTTAAATTGTTATAATTTTGACTCAAAGGATTCAAAATAAGTTTATTTTTTTAGTAAATTCTAATATGTTTTAAAATTAATTATCGGATGATATTCTATGTAGATACCCCTTAAATAAAATAATAACAATAAATTAAAATGTAAATCTTATTTTGCTGAATGATAATACAAATTAAAACTATACGTTTGTTGAATTATATAAAACCGTTGTTATATGATATAAATAATAACTGTTGTACACAATGACATAAAATATTTAGTTTCAGTTTAGTTGAATTATTTTACGTGATAGTCAGCTGTTAGTGTAACAGCTTGACACGACTTCCCGAAAATTGTAATGTTAACTTGTAATAAGATATTTTTTATAACTAATAGTTATTTAACATTCAAACTCTTTAATTAATTCATAGTTACAAGTTTTGTTTATAATAAAGACAGTAACCATATTTTTTTCTCGGGAACTGGAATTCCGACACTTATAGTGTTTAAATGTAATATAACTTTTGTAAGATTTACTAGTTAAAGATAACGATTGCATATTTTTTGTCAGACCAACTTTAACAATATGTTATTTTCATATGTTTGTAATAAATAAATGTATTACAGTCAGATTTAGATAATGTATTGTTACGTACCCTATAAATATATCAATACAGTATTGATTTTAATTTGTAAAATAATTAAACCGCATTTGCACGTCAGTTTATTTTAGTCATATTTAGTGACTTGATGCAAACATACGATTATATCAATCAAACTAGGTAGAAACTTATAAATACAATTCTTACATTATTTTAATTTTCGGTATTAAAAAAAAAAAATTAGTAATTACTGATTTCTTTTTACAATGGTATTTAAATAATTTACATTTTTGTTACTATGTAATAAATAGTATAACATTGAAATATAATTTGTTAAAAATATAGACAAGTTTATTTTACATTAAATAATTATAGGGAAAGCTACCAAAATAACAATCAGCACTACAATCTCTGATTACTGCAAAGTCTTATTGATTCCAACGAATACTTTTTATTTATGTTTTTATGTATATTTCATTATTAATATTCATGTACTCTGCACAAAACTGGATTCTATTTTTGTTGAATTGAATTGCATCTTATTTATTCGAGAAACTTTAAGTTCATTAATGTTTTTCTGCTAAATGTTATTTTGAATAAACAAATAAAATAGTAATCTCTATAATTCTTCCTAAAATCAATATACTTAAAATTAATATCGGTTTTTAAATTCAGTACAATATTAAAAATAACAGCTAATCGATATAATAGTACTAATAAGAGTTTTAATGGGTTTAGTTTATTGTATATTATAATATAAAATATAACATGATGCCAGTTATTGATAAATTGATTACTTCAACATTTTAAGATAAATAATGATAAAATTGAAGCAAATAACGTAATATATTTACGCAAGTATTTGATAATTTATTAAAAACATATTCATTTCATCAAAACTGCTGTATTATAATAATTTATAACCATTTATTAACAAAAATTATAATATAAAAAAAAAGAACATTAAGATACCTTATAGATTATGATGAAAATATTGTAATGACCATCAAATTAATTGCATTTTTAAATTCACACAATGTGTTTCGTAAATGTATGGACATTATTCATCTCAAATGAAAACCGAGGAAATAGTAAATTAACAATATTAGTAATCTTTGTTGTTAAGATATATTCATGTATATATTATCATGTATTATTTTTATGTTCACGTTTTATGTTGTAGTTTGTATATTATAATGGATTTATCGTACTGCACGACTTCTGCCTGTATCAATGGATCGGTCCGTCAAAGAAATAAATGTTTTTCAGTTATGTTTTTTAACATGAGATCCTACCAAAATATTGTTGGTTAATTTACTAATTCATATTTACATGAACACAAGTTACAATACTAGCAATATTTCAAGAATAAATTGGTAATAAATGTATTATATACGTTAGTTTTCACGTATTATCAGTGTTGGGGCCAAACAACAAGAGACCATTTCTATTCAATTTTCCACATGGGGTATAGGCAAGATTCAATTTTGCCTATCCTATATCGATTAAGTCATTCTTCCAAAAATGTCACCCTTGTTAAAAGAAATGTTAACGACACACACCGCGGGAAATGATTATAAATATTATACATAGAACTAAATAAAGTTAGTTACAAACCAGCAATTTGTATAGCTAAAGTCATTAGTTCTATTAATATCAATAACTCATAATCCTAATTTTTAATGTTGACAAATCTAATGAATATATGTAGGTACCTATTGAAATTTACCAAATTTAAATTATAAAATAATATATAAACTTAGATCTTTGAGTTGTTTTTTTCTATTATATACTATAATACATATTTATATATTTATGATTCATAGATCTCTGAACTCATAACACTTGGAGAAAAATCTCTCAAAGACATGGTGTATAAAATGATAAAAAAGTTTTTCCAGAATTGCTTTTAAAAGAATTTACTAACGTTGGCTTTAGAAACAAGTATAATTTTTCAATATTGTTTAAAAATACAGAATTTTTTTGGTAAGCATATTAGTTTTATAATATTTTAATCATATATTTTATAATGCTCATATAGGTAATATTTATATATTTATGGATACTATATGAAATCTAAATTTAAAACATCTATGAATAATGAAATATTATTAATTATTAGAAGGTGGATCACTATATCGTCATTTAGAATTAAAAAAAATATAAAATGTTGTATACATATCAATGAAAGTATAGGTACAAACTTAAATTGATAAGGACATTAATTTTAAAAGCAAATGTAATAATTACTTTATACAGCAAAATTTTTATTTTTAATATTTATACATTCAAATTTTAAATTTATAAATATAATGACTTTCAATGTAAATAATTTACAAGAAAATAGATAAAAAAAAAACGGTAGGAAGTTCTTATTGTTGACATAACATGTACATATTTCATCCCAGTTGACAGAACCTTTACTAAAGAACATGGAGAAAGGTTTTGGTTAGTAAACCGTTAAAATTTAAAATGACCGGAATTTTATTCGATGAGATATTGCATGTATTTTATGAGCCTTGGAATTGAAGTTAAAAATACATCTAGTACCTATGTGAAATTGTCAATTATGGTGGATAAACCAATTGGTTTGACCATTAAACACTTGTAGACCTCCAATCTATAATATGGAGGTATTCAATGATGTAATTGGTAATGGGCAAGATTGGTAATGGAGGTGGGCGTATTTTCGTCTGTATTCAAACGAAATTATTTTGAAAGAAAAAAAAAGTGAGTGTTAAGAAATGTGAACTACCTTCCACAGCGAAATTTGTTTTCAAAGTAAGAACTCACCTATGGCACCACTTAACCATCATCCACCACCTTAAAATAGCTTCAGATCCACCACTGTATGTCCTTTCTCTTTAGTCTTATAACCAAGACATGGCGACGGGTGATGCGTTTATTTAATGTTATTATTATGGAATCGTATAAAAATTCGATTTCTTTGAAAATCGACTGCAAGCGTGTTTCATCCTGATTCCTGACCCAACCGTGCTTAGATCATAATCTATAAGTTTATTATATTCCCGTGGAGTATAGTATATTAAGTGTATAGATCTGTATATAACCGCCATCCGGCTAAACGTCTGCAATATTCTGGTGTTCCGAATTAAACGCGAAATTCCCCCAGGTGAAGCAGATTCTTTGCACAATATAATAATAATATAATGTAGTTTGAACCTAGGTTAGGTTTTCTCGCTTTTGATAGTCTGATTTGGTATGTGAATCGTATTAATCTCCTTCCTCCGCCATCGCAGGAGGAAATGTGAGAGCCAAATTGTTCTTTTCTCGTGATCTTATAAGCCCCCGCCCCCATCTTTTCATCGTATCCGCGAAGCGCGACTACACAACAACTATCATAATATTAATAATAAATAATAATATTATGTAGCTGCTGCAATTACTGCGGTATCGGTGCATTGTAGTGTACTTACTTATGTGACTTGTGTTTTCCATTTCGGTCCGTGGCGATAACGGTAGTTATTGGATTTGAACGGTATAATAAATATTAAAACATAACGTGTAGAAAAACAGTGCAAATTTCGATAGCATTGCAAAAATTTTGCATTTTATCGATGAGAAAATTCTTAATACATACCTAATATTATTATTATATCGGTGAAATCGGCGGGATGACCATGCTCGATATAGTTATATTATTAATTTTTGGACACATATTGTTTTTATTATTACACTTCTTTCGGATGTTTACGACCGCGATTTGATTGTGTTTTATGTTATTTTTCTCGTCATTATCGTTTTCGTTCAGCTCAACTTCTTTATTTAGTTTGTAGTAAAGACTACAGTTCTCGTTTTTTCAACAGAATATTATCTCGGTTTACCGCAGTCGGCAGTCGGAACCGGCTGACTCGACGCTCAAATTGAATTTCTCATTGAATATCCAATACCGGAATATTGTACTTTATTCTACATAATTTGAGCATTACAAAAATATATACACATTTCGCAACTGTTTGTATGATAATCTATTTATATATTATGATTTTCGTATTTTTCACGTGTCTAGGTCACGTTTATGAATTTGGTGCGTAACGTTAAACTGTTGAAATAAAGCTCGATAAACATTTTTTCAGTTTAGGTATAGTGAGTTTTGAGCATATTTTTATCAAGAATCTTATTTTAGGAGCTTAGAATCTAAATTAAATTTTGAATTATAAAATATAAAATATATTATAATACAATATTATACATGCAATATTTTCATTTATTAAATAATATTTATAATAATATTGTGTTTGAGTAAATCAAGTTTAAAATTAGACAGCAGTTGTAAATACAACAGGCTCACTTGGGTTGGCTCACAGGTTTACTCACTTGATCGATTTAGGTCGGCACCGATTTGCATTGATTTAAAACAAAAAAAACGCTATTAATTTATGATAGCTCTTGATAACCTTCAAGTCAGAAGGGTAAAACATGATATTTGTTTTATATATAAACTGTTAAATGGGTATATTTACTGTCCAGATATCTACTGTCGGATGTATCATCTTTAATTCCTAGTCATACGACTAGACAGACTGATATTTTTTATGGGCCATTCCAGCGTACTTTATATAGTAAGAACAACCCTTTGATTAGAATCATGCAACATGTAAATAATTTTAATATCGATATTTATATTTGTAAATCTGTTACTTCTTTTAATTTAAATCTTAATAGTTTAATCACTTTTGTACCTCAAACCAACCATTATGTACCTATTACTATTTTTATGTTCCACATTTACCATTGTAATCGGGCTTGCCGATTATAGTTCATAATAAATAAATAATATTGAACGAAGATGGAATTCAATAATGTGTTTTATTTTTATAAATGTACAATGTACATAGCAAATACTTATATTATATTTGTATTGTATTATGTACACATTTTATGTCTGTTTAAAGTTTTCACTCCATTGTTTATATTTAAGTATTATTCTTGTCTCTTGTATGGGTATATGTTTAATGTTTTACCTATCGATCGAGTACATCTTTTTTCTATGTTTCTCATCTGACTAGGAGTCTATGCAGAAGCAAATGAATAACTATGGCCCTAAACCGGGCTAAACAATAGGTATATTGAATTTAATTGTTTTCATTTAGCTAGCTTTTATTTTATTACATTTTACTGACTACAAAAAATAAACGATATTAATATTGCTTGAAGTATGTTAAAAATCTAATGTTAACAAAGTTTAAAAGAACAATACAATATATAAATGTATTATAAAAGTGTTTTTTTTTGTATTAACATAAACAATAAAGGTGAAGAAACTACGATTCGCAAAAGAAAATATTGTGTTTTTAATTTACATATTCACTTACTGTGTTTTTTACTGGAGAGATTTACTTTCTGAAAATATTGAGGTGTCGTTTACTATTTTATGAGAAACTTTTTTTGTAGTATCTGTCCCTAGAATTTGCATTTTTTGCTTGTGTAGTTCTTTTTATATATGTTTTTTAAAGTAACAGGTTTCTTAATATTAAAAAAGCCTAAGTTTTAGCTAGTGACCCTTCGCCGACTCTTAATTCAGTTGAATAATAATTTTTCATCTTTAAAGTTTTGCTTTGATAAAAAATCTCAAGATAAAAATCATCTGAATAGTATGTTTATACTATAGGTAGTATATCTACCCATAGAAATTAAATAAAATACATCAAACTAATTTTTTTAATTTTATTTCCTTCTAAAACAGTTAGGAATTCAACTTTTAAGTATGAAATTATAATACTAGATACGATTAAGCATATTAAATTCATATTCTCTATAATTTGCCGTAACAAAATATTTTAAGATAATTTCAAAATTGTCTGTAAAAATTATAGTATTAAAACACTTTAAAGTTTATTAGTTAATTACTACTGTTTGAAAATTTTGAGATTTTGAGATTATCAGTACACTACTGCTATAGATTCTTTTGAGCTTAATTTTATATTTTATTGTGAGTTCTATAAGTTCTATAAGTTGGTAACTTAAGATAAAAATTGATTTTTTTTTGGTTGAAAGTCGAAGTTGAAAATCGACGAATTTTCGCAGTTCCAAAAGGTGATGTCAGATAAAAACACATCATTGTAAAACCAATAGGTACATAATATTACATTCATCACTCCGCTTATAATCTAAAAGAGTTATTCGACGTTTTGTGTCACGTATTTGTAAAAACTTTTTGGAAACACATTTTATCTATTTCTACAATCCATACAAATAGTGAATAATAAGTAAATCCGAGAGAGAAAGAATGATATAAATTAGAAATAATGGATGGAATAATTGAGCGGGGAAACCGTTCACTAACTTATTTATCTTTATTTTTTGTGGTGTAAATGCCACTAAATGGGTTTCTGTAATTAAAATGATTTTAAATTGTATAGTAAATATTGAAGGTCAATTTTTTTTTAGATTTTTATTTAAAATTATTGTAGGCACTTTATTTGAGCCAGAATTAATGTTATACTTTTTCTCATGTTTTATGGTGTTTAAATCGAAAAATATTTGTTTTTAAATTAGAAACTTTGTCGTTTGCTAATTTTGCTTCCATAATATAACATTATAACAACATGAGCTGAGCCACATAGCCTAGAAATGCATCAATCTAGAATACGAAAAACATAGTAGCTTTATTAATAATTAATTACATAATATTAATACATGACATTTCATTCCTAGTTGTATAAAATAAAATAGAAATTACTTTTCATCAGAGAGTTAAGGTTATAAATTATAATATAATATAGCTAAAATGAAAATGTTGACCTAGACTTTTAAACCTCTGAACATTTCAATTATGGGAAAAATATTTCATTTTATAGTGATTTAATTTTTAAATTGGTTTAATTAATGATTTAATAAATTCAAGACTTTACCTACTATACTTAATATGCAAAATAGATATTCCTATTACTTGCAGGATATTGTTTTAATGTTTAACTATATTTATTAAAATTAGAATATTATATAATAAGAACTATTCCTAATAATATAGGTCGTGGGTTTTTTTTTTATCAGCATTTCAAATTTGAAAACAACACTATGATGTAGGTACTAATTTACATTATTTTGTTATTATAAATTTTGTTTTACAGATAAGTACTTTCATTATAAACGTTCAGGCTGTACAAAATACTTAAGTACATTTTATATAATCAGATATTTTTATCATGATATGGAACTTGATTAAATACAAAAAATCTTGTTTTAGTCATAGCTATCATTCAAATGATTTTTTTTTTTTTTTGTTAAATCACTGAGTTTCCGGACTTCAATATTCAACTGTGTTATGTGTTATTTTTTCATAAAAAAAATTATATTTTCATTTTTATCAAATAATTTTTGATAATATAAAGAGATAAAATATAAATAATCATATCTACTAATTTTTACTGTATATAAGCAGAAAAAACATGTCTGAATGACCGAATGTAAATACAAGCAGCCCGGGGAAATATATTGACAGATCTAAATTAACCGTCAAATGGATGGAGTTTGTTTTCCGGGAAAGGTTTGACTGATAGCATATCAGCGGGATAGGGTGGGTAGTAAAATATTATTAAAAACTATATTTACAAAATGTCCCCTGAAAGTTGATTGATATGATAATGATATATTATACAAATATAGAATACCTACCTTTAGGAATATAGTGAAACATAATCATGCGTTACATAAAAGTGATGAAAATGTTCATTCGTATACTTTTGTAAAAAAAAAAACTATTGCAGCAATAATTATAATTTCATAAAGTTATAAATAAAATAAAAGATACAGAGTATACACCACGCAAGATCACCCCTATTTTTCTTTAATAATGAATTTATTCAAATTCTGGTCCTTAGAATTTTCAAGTATACTTAAGGAACATACTTTAAAATATTTAGATTTTTATGCAGTTTATCAGTTTTCTGTGGTGAAATAAACTTATTTTTTTTTCAAACGAGATCCACCTTTATTTATTGTAAATTGTTAGGGATATTATTTTTTTGAAAATTTCGATGTATATGGAACTAAATTTGAGCGAATAGTTTCTTATTTGACTTAAAGTACTCAGATTGATACTGATAATAGGTTTAGAAAATATGGTAATAACCTATGGTGATTAAAAAACATAGGAATTAATATGAATTTATTAAAAAAATATACTTTGTAAAAATTGTCCAAGATATAACAAGACTATATTACACCAGACTAAATATTAAGTACATTTATGCAATGTTTTTTTGTAAAACTATTGTTATGTACTATACTATCCTTAATATACCCATAATGTTTATTGACTCAAAAACTACTCATTCAAATTTTGATCTAGTGCACTAACTTTTTCAAAAAAATGTCTTCCTTATAACAATGTACAATAATAATGGGTTGTTATTTGGAGAAAAAGAAGTTTGTATAGGGGTATCTTTAACTAGTATAAAGATCTAAGTAGTTATCAGTACCTACACGAAAATAATATGGTCCTTAATTACTTACTTATAATTAAATAACTTAAAACCAGAATTTGAAAATGTATTATTAAAGGATAAAAGATGGATTAACATGCTTGGTGAATTATCCCATAAACATAATATTGTAAATGTATTTATAAATGATTGATGGTCATCCATCATGATACACGCCCATTTTAGATGATGATTGAACTAAGAATGTATTGTTCTCATACAACGATTTAAATATTTCATTTTGCAGTGGACATTTTTTGGATGGCTAATAAGCTCCAAGAGTTCTACGAATCATATTACATTTGTCGATTAGATATTAGGTTGAATATTGTAGGTAGGTACCTATTTGGCACAGTATAGACATGTTGTTTTTTGTCTAGCTCAGTTGTATTTTTAAACGCAAATAAAATACGTAACCGATGTCCAGCAACAGCAATTTGAATCAATTTAATAGCAAATTTGGATTGATTTGAAATCCTCTCGGAATCTATTTTTTAATGTGATTATTTATCATTACGTTAAAATTCATAATATTTTGCATTAAAAAAAATATTTCTGAGGATAACTGTACTTTTTTGAATAAAAATAATAGATTAATTCTGTTCAATATTAAAAAGATTCATACTGTGACTGAAACTATGTAATTACATTATAAAATTAAGTAAATATGCCAAATAAGTCCTAGGCAAATACATTTTTTGAACGTAATAATAACTAACAATTAATACTTTTTTTTGTTAATATTTCAACTAACGTAATTTTTTATTTGTATTGAAACTTTTTAAGATTTTATTAATTTCAAAGACTAAATAATAAAATTGAAAAGTATTGAGTGGTTTTTAAATAAAAAAATAACTTAATATAATCCATTGGTAAAAAATAAAAATATTATTTCTTATTTAAAGTAAAAATGATAAAAACTGAAAAATTTTAATTTCTATGATCTTATTATGAAACCACATTATATTTACTTATTGTTAAAAACATATAACATGACTTGTTTAACATTTATTTCAGTATAGCGCCGTTGAGCCGTTCACGGGAACAAACCTCCTATGTAAAAAAAAACTGTAGTTTTCAGGAAACACAAAAAAGGTTTTTAATAAAAAATCACATAGGAGTTATTTCATAAAAGGTTTATTGTTGGTTACACGTAGGAGGATTTTTCTACGGTGGAGATAGCACATAGAAGATTTTATCAATAAATAGTTAACTTTTTTTCTGAATCCTTGGATACCAAAACCTCAAAATCATAAATTTGGCACATAGGAGGTTTTTTCTCGTGAACGACGATAGGTAAGAATAAGTATGTAATTTGTACAGTTTATACATATATTTAAGTATTTTAATTTTTGACTCCCAAATACATCAACTAGATTCACATTCTCAACGGAAAAGATAGTGAAGTTGAAAATCAAAGGGTTTACTTATCGTGTACAGACACAAAAAAAAACAAAACAAAACACAATATCATCGTAAAATCAATACATATTCATCGCTCCTCTCACAATTTAATATATCATTTTTACACGTCAAATTATATTAAATTGGTTCAGCAAACAATACTAAAATGAATAGTGATTAATAATTATTAATATTTTTAATAACGAAATCCATATTCGATTTAAAAAAATTAGGTAAAGTACTTTAAAATATAAAGTAGGTTCCTACAGACGTCTTGTTGAAGATTTTTTTTTACTGATTGAGTCTCAAATGTTGTTGTACTCCCGTGTATTTTGTGTGTTATATTGAGTCTTTTTTTAAAAATAGTTTTTAATATTCTATTTTGTATTATTTGCAATGGGTCAATAGTTGTTTCATAGGTATACCTTTCTATGGCGATATAGAAAATAGATATACCATAATTAATTACAGTTACTAAATAAAATTATAGAAATATAAATAGTTCCTATTTCTATTATTTCTTATATTAATTTTGTAGGCGTTATTCCACGTTTTTTTTTTATTAATTTGAAGCAATAATTGTACTTTGAGTACTGACACAAGCACACCATTAAAATTATTTAAACAAAAAGCAAAATAATACCAGTTTGTACTTCGACTAACGCATGATAAATACATTTTATAAGAAATGGTTTTAAAATTAAGTGGATAGTAATATTTATCAAGTGAAAATAGTTATTTACTCTTTACCTTTACCTAATGCAATGCTTTTTATTTAACTAGTTTTAATCATCCTGAAATTCCTCGTACGTGACCAAAATGTCCTCAGCATGTGGATTACTATGGTTTTAACGGTGGTTGAGAGCGATTTAATCGAGACACAGGTAGGTATACATATAATATATCTATATATATATTATACATATATAGTCACTCCGATAAGAGGGATGGCAAACACGCCAGAAATGCGCTGAAGTATAATCGCATTAACAGAACGATGAACGTTGAACAATGAAAAAGAAATGCACACTAGTGGAATTAGATGAACCATCGGCTTGAGTGACGAACGTTATTATTTACTTATATATGAATGTAATGATTTTGTTAATTTTAATATATGAAAACTTGACTAGTTGACCACAAAATCAAAATTCGTTTAACGCAAATGTTTTTTATTTAAAAAAAATACTGTTTTAGTGAACAATATAAAATAAAAAAAGGGCGGGTAAGTAGATGTCACTCTGCTATACAGTAGGTTACAAGTGGTCACTGTATAATGGATGGTTAGAATGATGATTAAATTTGAATTGAATAATATAATATCATTCTATAGGTACGAAAAACGATTCTGAGCTGAGACGGATTGTCAGTGTGGATATTTTATATTATATTTATATTGTTATTTCATATTATTAATACGGTAGTCGGTAAGTTGAATTAATATTATAAAATTACAACAAAATAACTAAAATCGTTATTCTTGGTTATTTAATATGTAATTTCGTCCAAATTTGATCATAATATAGCTATAAAAAAACTGTGTGTTTATATTTTTGATATTTTTTAGTTACAGAATAGCCTACTTACGTGGAACCTTGTTTCAAATTTTCAATCCTAAGCTACAAAAGTTGAAAATGTTATAAATTTTTAACTACAATATCATTTTTAAATTTAAAATTTGAAAAATGTTGCCAAATTTCGAACTTTCAATTTTTTATAAAAAAAAATATACCTATGTATTTTTAATATTTTCAACTTCTATTGTAACAATATATTAGGAGCCTTGTATTAAATTTTGAAGTTTTTTGACCCAACGAATAATATTTTATTGACATTTATAGAAAAAAATGTCCGTAAATAGCTCAAAACGAAACAAAATATTTTTAAAACTTTATCAAGTATAAGAATTGATAAAATAAACAAATTATATAAATTTCAAGTATCTTTTTTAAATCATAGCAAAATAAGAAAATCGCTACATAAGAAATCGAGTGAATTTCCAATGTTGTAAAAATTTGAACTTCAAACGCTCATAGAAATTTAATTTGAATTTCAGGTGGACATTTTTTTTTTTGAAAAGGTAGGCAAACTTATGAAGAATCTTGAATTAAATGTTTAAACCTTAGATTTAAAAGGAAACATTTTTATGAATTTTTAACTGAAAATATTTTTTCCTGATTTTTACGTATTTTGCTAAAATTGGAAATTTAAATGCTCATAAAAATTATTATTGATTTATGCTTATTTTTTTACTTGATTTTCACTAAAAAATCTTACGAGGAACCTTCTATTAAATTTTCAAGTTTTTAACCCAACAAATACAATTTTATTGACATTAATAGAAAAAAAAATTAAAATTATTGGAAACTTAATATGCCCGTAAACAATTCAAAACAAATCAAAATATTTTGAAAATTGTACCATGTATAGAAAATCCGGATTTAAATAACCAGTGAAAATTTCTTAAATATACGGACATTTGTTTTAGAGTTACACCAAAAACTAAAATCGATTTTTTTTTGAAAATTGAATTTGCGTAAAAATTACCGGTTTTTTTAAATTTTTCTTTCGTTTTTCCCTGCGCTTTTGAAAACTATTCGGAATTTTAAAAATTATCTACCAAATTCACCAACTAAATTCACTTTCCCATCGAACAAGATGTTGTTAAAGAAAATGGAAGTATTAATTCGACTACTTATCGTGTACACAGGCACAAAAAAAAAATCAATACATTCATCGCTCCGCTCAGAATCTAAAATAATAACCCGCGTTATTAATGTATGTGATGAAGTAAAAGACATTGGAAAAAATATTTATTTTTAGGTTTTTTTTTTTTGAGAAATTTTAAACGTCCCATCATTTTATCGTTGTATATGAATTCTAGGTATTTTATCATTAGAAAATTATTTTTACGATGTTTAAACAGAAAAAAAAAATAAGATAATATTTTAAATATGATATGATTTGTCATCAAGAGAATGAATATCGAGAAACTAATTATTGTTAATTTTTGATCAACCTATTTTCAAGTAAAAAACCAATTAAAAAGTATCTAATGAAAATAATTAAAATTAAAAATAAACTTTTAAAAAATTAATATTTTTGTCATTACTCATATAGAATGGTTTTTTTGCTTCTACATTTTAAATCGGTTTGTTTATGAATAATTCAAAAGATAATATCTCAGCCACCACAATATGGGCTGGAAGACAAATTTTGATTTTTAAAAGACTTATTCTAGTCATCAAAGGCGAACTTATAGGGCATTTCTATTGTACTTATCCTTTGTGTGATAAATTAGTTTTTTCTTTATTATTTAACTGGATATTTTTTTCATTTCATGTAGTTATGAACAAAGTTTTTGAGAATTTCCGTACACTTGATTTAATCAAAAAGAGAAGCAAATAATTCTTAGGACGATTATGTAAAATCTTTCAAAGGCCAAAATTAACTTATTATTTTTAGTATTTGCAAACTTTTTGAGGCTCCCGCCAAACAATGCCTGTTAATTGGAAAAGACTGAATAAGCTCATGGAAAGGTTTTCATTAACTTAAGGAACGATAACAATACATTTTTAGAAAAGAAATTTTTTTAACAAAAAAAACCGTTATAAAAACCGTCGGGTATGTCAGTTATCTTCTTAGATATTTGGGAGTATAATATGATTAAGAATGTTAATGTTAATTAATAATGTTCGCAAAGACTAATTTGTTGTATTTATTCAATACCGTATACTTACGTAATAATAAATTAACAAAAGCATCATTCAATAATATAAATTCTAAACTATTTAATTTAATAAATCTTATATCAAATTCTAAAAACCTAATTTTGTTTTTAAATGTAGACGTAATTAGTGCGTTGTTAGGAGAAGTTAAAGAAACGAAATATGTGTACGAACCAATTAGATCATGATACTAATCGTAATTATTTTGATAAGGTTATAAACTATAATATACTTTATATTACTATTCACATTTTGTACATAATCTAACTATCCTTCACTAAAATATACTAACCACTTTTATATTATTATAAAATATTTTTGTTCTATAGTAACAATGGACAATGGTATTGTACTTTTCAGTTTGAGTATTATTTTCTTCTTCCTCAATCTAAACGTATTCAATTATTAATTAGATACTGATGAGATACTTTATATTATAATGTAAAATTTTGTCATTACAATTTATCATATTAATGACATTTCAGTTATGTGTTACTACAACTAGTAACTACCTACTCATATTTTTAGTACCTATATGGCTATATACATGTTGCCACTGTTTTTCACATTGTACATTTTTAAAGATATATTATTGGAGAATATTATTTATTTTGTAATTTATATGTACCTAAATAAAAGGTTTTTTATTGATTTTGAATAACCTTACTGTAAATTGCCTAACTTATATAAATTCTAAAATAAAATAAATCCTGTGTCATTCATTGAACACGTTCATAATACTATATGGGTACGCCAGTCTTCTTAGGCACATTTCGATCTGTTGATTGTGACTTATGGGTTGGTTAAAAATAAATAATATGCCTGCAAAATACCACGTTGCGTACGTGATGACTGTTTCTCACCAGTCTGCCTTGTAAAATAAATAATGGCAATGAAATAATATTAATAATGCGTGTGGTCTTTGTTTGGCCATTTGTATTTGTTTTCTCCTCTACTTTCTCAGTCTTTGCACTCGACGTGTTCACCCTTTGACCAGTGGCAGTGACAGTGTTTATCCTATAAATTATTCATCCAATTCTAGCGAACGAATGCTCTCTGCTAGTAATTTCCTTAATTTGTATGCACTGTCAGTGATAATTATTTGACCGACATGTCAACTCTGAACTCTGTGTGTTATGTCGTCCTGTGGAACTTTTAAATTATTCAAATAGATCGATGGTTAAAAATTCACTTGTGACTTCAATTGAAGCATGACACGGTCACTATAGAGATTCCCGAAGACAAGTTCGCTGTCCGCAAATGTCTACTTTACATTGCAGGGAACATCATTCTTGTGAAAATATTTCAATACGATAGATTGATAACTAATAATTTTGAAACGTGTTGGCGGCTAATGTCATAAATTGTATACCTATAATTTATTTAATACAGTGTTATACATATACCTATACTATAATAATTATTGAAAGCACTTCTCACAGTCCGGCGAAGAGATGATCTAATATTATATAGGTTTACAATATTTACCGTTACGTCATTACATACTTATATACTATATATTTATTGTACTTTTGACTGTTAATTAGCTTTGATTTAATAGCGTGGCACATTAGCTTAAATAATATTAGCCTGAGGTCATTGTCGCATAAAATATTAAAGTTTGCTAAGCTATAGTTCCTGATAAACTAATTGCACAACGCACATTTACAACTTACAAGGTTTTTGAAATTACTCATTAATCACAGTATAATCAATAACAATATTATTTGATTTATATTTGTCATATAAAGGTACATCATGAGCAAGACATCATGTTATACGACATTATAACATTTAAATTATAATTTGCATCAATTGCTAGTTCGTTTAAAAATAAAACTGTTATGATTTTGCTGCAGTTAAAGTCTCCAATTATAATAATTAACCTTATGGGATTTGTGTTAAGATTCTAACCTCGTAATATGGATTTTAAATTTAAAAAGTTTGATTACTTTCAGCTGCAATCTTTTGTTGGACCATTGAACGTTATATCTTAACGATGTATCTGTACAACTCAAAATATTATTCAAATAAATAAAATCAATTAAACTTGTAATGGAAAAACATAAAATAATTTAAAATACAATGGTAATATAAACTTGAAGATAGAATAATAACAATAATATTTACTGGAGAAATAGTACCTATCTAGGTAACTGGATGCATACTTTACATTCATAGGTGACCTGGTGTGCAACAATATGACAAGATAACGACTCACATTATAAGTCTAACAATTTGGGATGGTAGATTTGATCAGCTTCTACGGACTTGCTTAACCGTATTTATATGCAGTTGGCTACTAATCACAGATCCAAGCTTTCTGTGGTTATGTATATAGAAGGAGGTTAAGGGTTCAACTCTCTCCCAAAATGTAGTCAGATTACCACATAAACTTAGAAATTTACATCAGCTTTTCTTTTTTTAATGTTTTATAACTCTCGAAAATTTATTCCGAGTACGGCCTTTTATAGAGGTCGTCTATAAACAAAAATCTAAATGCCGATTATCTCTATTTATCTAATTATTATATTTATATTTCACTCTTTTCTTCTTTTTTATATATTATATTAAATATACATAGCTCTCACATATACGTCATGTAAGTTCACTTCAGTAACAATCTATACACATACATAGTTACACATTATGTAGGCTTACTGCAGAATTTGCACATTTATATAAAATATTAATATTTTAGTATTTTTATTTTATATAGGTACTTTCATAATAACATATTTAAAAACAAATATAATGGCTTGTTGATACATATTTTTTAGTGTAACGGCTTTATCGATTTCTTTGTTAAAATATTTATAGGTAATTCGTTCCATTGTTACACTTATTGATATAAAATAGTTAAAAATAAAACAAAATAAAAATATATTAATAATTTTTAATGATTGGTTTTTTTTGGGAAAAACTATTCATCATGGCTCTAACGACAATGTGTTCAGTGTTCATTTGAACACTTCGATAAACATGCATAATTATTATAAATACATAGGTACCTACTACCTATACACGACAAACATTTACCGACGGGAGGCATTATTATATTATTACTATTATTATTATTATCACTGATGATAAATAATTAATAAAAATCTGCAGCAGCTATCCCCGTTGGGTACAGTAACGTTATAGTTGAATTCAGTAACAGTATATATTATTATATAATGCATACCGTTCACCTATGACCCTGGAGACGCGACATATTATGTATAGTATAGTTAAAACCCGCCGTCACAAATGTGATGTACAACAACTCGTTTCGGTGACTAGCGATCGCGTTATAAATTGATGACACTTATGTGTTATATATATATATATATATATTATATATATATATAGAGATAGATATAACCTAAGCGTGTGTGTAGTGTATATGCCGTGCTGTTGCCAAAGTGCCGGCGTGTTTATTTCGAAATGAAATTCACGGCGTTGAAAAATTTAAATATTTAATTTCGAAACCTTATAATTAATGAACGAATTATTATCGCCCTGTGAAAAGGGCTGTGAATAAAATTACCACCGCTTTCCGCGAGTGTATAAGCGACTGTACATATGACATTAATTATTGTTGTTGTCGAACTGATAACGACGTCGAGCTCGGGCGGACATCGGTGTGGCGCGTCAAATTTTTTATTTATTTATTACTAACGTCTAAACTTATATTTTATAAATTAGTGATACGTTTAAACATTAATTATTAAAATAGTGACAATTCGGTGGTTACATTTCAGTATAGTCCAGACACATTCCACGCAGTGCATTCATCGTATTGCGGTGACTTCGAATTTCTAAAAATTGTTGACAATTGTTGAGAAATTTAATATAGGTAGGTACTCGTTTATTGTTCATAATTCACTTCATGGATGTTTTGACTGATCATTTTTTCTTAGTTTGATTTTATTTTGTTAGTTTTTATTTCCATAACCTCTTGTGAATATTATAACTTAAACAGTTCATCAAATCTGATGAAATCAAGTCTTAAAACTGTTTAAAATAGGCAAGGTATCTTCATAAAAAAAGTCTTTAAGAAATGACCTCTGGTCTCTGGAGCCCAGTATAAAATAATAAAATTATAGTTTTTATCTATAAATCATTCAAAAGTAAAGTGCTCATAAACAAATTGTCGGAGCACGTTCGGAGGACATTTTTACTGGTTCTGTTTGCCAAACCACCACTTGCAATGGGCTACAATAAGTAATAAAATAAATATTCAATGTAGATTGTAAGTCATAAAAATTTAAATGTTGAGTTAAAAAATTATAACTGAATCACGTTAACTTCATAGTGATTGTAATACTTTTAGGTATTTTGAATTAAATCAGTTCGAGTGAGCAAACAAAACCAACGAACTGATAGTTCATATATACTCAATAATAATTATCACATGCTTATGTAAAAATTTGCATAATTTTAAAATAAATATATCCCTTTTTAAAAGTTGCCTTGTTCATTATTAAAAAAATAAAAAAAATGGGAAATATAGGTGGGCAATGAAGTTATTTAACAGCAAATATATATTTTAATTTGTAATGTTTATGTAGATTGAAGGTACATGTATTTATCTTCTTGATAATATCTAATAGAAAAATAAAAGATTAATGTATGAGGATATAGATGACTGATTTTTGATGAATACATATTATACACAATAAGCTAATAAGTTTTTACACAAAATGTAAAAAAAGTTTAGTATTTTTATTATTTTGTACTTGGGTGGTTCAATGATCTAATATTTAATGATTTTATATCAATAACGCTAACTTAAACATATTCGAGAATATCGAGATTTATTGCCTGACACTTCATCTAAGATACATATTGTATACATATTACTCAGTTTAGCAAAGTTATTTGAGTTATTTAGTCGACTTATTAGTAGTAAACTACAGAGGATTATAATAGTTAGATATAGGTCAGGTTACGATTATGGGTGGGTTAGGTATATAACTATAACCCGTATAACTCCTCTATCTTTGAAGGATTTAACCTCTGACCAAGTGCACCTGTTCCACTTAAATCCAACTAAAGGCAAACTCAACTGATTATGTCAAGATACTCTAATACTCATTTGTATTTAGTATTTACCAACTACAGACATACAGTCCGTAATTATAATAATCTTCCATAGTTTCCTTATTGTTTCATATAGCACTATAACACTCGAGGATTTATTACTGAACACCTTGTTAACATTCTGCTTGCAAATCATTTACTTTACTTGAGTTGTTGAATTTTTCGATAAAAAATGCATAATGTAGAGTTCTAAAATCGTTGGATCACTCATTATTTAAAGTTTTAAAAATAATACAAGTAAAAATAATTACTTCAACAACGGGTTACCTCATCATAAAGTCATAACGGATAATTATTATTGAAGATACTATACGTGATTACAATTAATAACCACTTATAATTTGATAAAACCTATCCTAAACTTGGATAACCAATAAAAGGTACCTATAATACTATAATAATATTTGTCACGACACAAAAATGGTAAAAATTGCGTGAATTTCAGTTACAGGTAAAACCATTACTGAATCAATATTTATTTTTGAATCATATTATGAAAATATGAAAAACTGTCTAAACTATATTATAATATATGATAATATAGTACTTATAAGTATTTTATCAGTGAGTTGAAACGGCGCTAGACATTATTGATTAAAAAACCCGGATAATTGAATTTTTTTAATGCCTGACCGTTATAATGGGCTCTGAATAATTTGCTAATTTATTTGTATTCACATATATATCAATGATAACCTACATACTACCAGACTGCCGGTTGTACCGATTAATTTACATTCGGGGTTGGATGTGTCGTTTCTTCTGCAGTATGCCACGAGTGTCGACGATGCGTGAGACTCAAGTCCCGTTTACTGTTACTTATAACTCATAAGGATGTATATGCACAAGCAGGGACGGAACCGTGTGAAGTCTGTGACGGATCTGGTTCCGTTGGCGTCCCTTTCCCCGATTGCTGTGGCGGTGGACCGAAAAACGACCGTCGCGGGAATATGCAGCGGTGGTGGAGGTGGCAGCGGCTGCCGCACCTCCGGGGTGTTGGGGTGGATGACGGGCTAACGGGCAAAAGGTCACGCTCGATGGGACAAAGTGCGACTCGATGTCACCGCATGCCCCCGTACACTCCGAGCTCCGGCAAATTATCCGCGAATAATATAATATGTCCTCCGAGGCCGTAAATGACGAGCCCATTAAATTTAATCCACCAGGTCTTTCCCCCATATTATTATGATATTATTAACGAGAGAAAAAACGACGCTATGTCGCAGTCATTGTCCCGGATATTATTATTATGATGTGTATTTAAAATGTGTATAATATTATGTTTTGCCGGCGTTCGTATTGTATACAACATAATCTAATATTATAATAATATTATTATTGTTCACCTCATTCCCTAGCTCCTTCGCCGTCGCCGGCCCGCGGAACGTTTCTTTATAAGAAATAATAACACAATGCAATACGCAGCTGAGGGTAGAGTAATATTAATATATTTAAAACAACCTTGTAAGTACGCTCCAACACGTATAATACACGTCGTAGGTACCTATACGCGTATGCACAGAGGGCGAGTATTAGCGTGGCCGTCGCGGTACGAGGTGCAGGAGATTAGCGCAGGTGAAATTTAAGACCAGGTTACATTATAATAGTAAGTAGGTTGGTATACGCGTTGCACGGAACGGAGCCATAGCAGCGGTGTCGGCGCCGGTAATGGCCTACGGTCGTTACACGCGGTAAGAGGTAATCCGAGGTCTAAAACTTGACCATAAAATTGCAATCAACGTGGTTCGCGGGTCGATTTATTTGCTCCTAATGATTTATTTCCCCCACACAAACACCAAAACCAAACGGTTTAAACAGCAGTCGCGCCCGCCGTAACATTGCGAGTACTTGTACATATAATGATATGGTACACACGACGTTAAATTACAATGAAATTTAATATATTATTGTAGTAATTTTGTATATTATGTCCGGTTTACAGCCAACGGATGTTGACTTTTCAAAGAGAGTCGTATTATATAGTGTGGGTCCCAATTGTAACATTATAACATAGTCACAAATTGCAAGAGTAATTCGTTATCATAACATATTGGTACCTATGCATAACGATGGGACCACATTGTTATTTTGTTACCGTCCACCTTTTTTTAAGACGACCGACCAAAATACGTTTTTATGTTCTACGACCGTTCGCGTAAGTCGCCCCTGAAAAATGGCATTGCAGGATTAAAATATTAATTATTGAGAGTCAGTGGCCACACGATCCGCGTGTCACACCTCTATAATAATATGTTAAGTTATTTTATGTTATACTGAATGACGTCATGTGTTGTTATGGATAACTATTGCATAACGATTATTTTTGTGCGCAGTTTCCGCATGGAAAATGTCTGTGTTACATTACCTGCATATGCCAGAAAAAAAAAACCCAGTGAAATATTATCATTCAGCTGTCTGTTAAAATCTGTAAGCTTTGGTCATGCGTTGCATAATATAGTGTTATTATGTTGCGTTTTTATTCAGTGTATCCACAGTCCACAGATATAATATATAGACGAATTCAATATTTTATTTAACTCATTTATATAATGTTATACATATATTATTCTTTTAGATTTGTGCACTACAGTCCACAGTGTTTATTCTTCGTTCATATTATATAATAGTATAGTATAGTATAGTATATATTTCATATTACAATTTACTTAAATAGTGTAAGTATAACGTATTAATGCATAGAGTATGTTGAAGAGTAGACCCATATAGTTATTTATAATATATTAATATTATAATATCAACTCTCATAAAACTATAAAATATGTAATTATCATTATTGCATATAACATATTTATTTTATTCTTAATTTGTGGTAGACTTGGAACTACGGAGAATTTGAACTTAGGTACCTAATTTATATTAAAAACTAAAAAAAAGCCGATCCATTGTATGAATACTTTATTTATCGCCGTACCGAAATGAAAACATAAGTCGAAAAAAGTTTAAAGTACTGCGGGGTTTGCGACGAATCCATGAATAAAACTATTTTTGATTTAAGTGTCTCGAGATAAATTTTTTGTGAACATTTCAATTTAAATAATAATTTCGATTTAAAAAAAAGTTTGTTTTACAAATATTTATGTTGAAGCCTTCACACAAATTAATATATTGGAATCAAATTTACAACTATAAAATATTGTAAATTATTACATAATTTGTAAAAGCATTCATGAAATCATTTATATAGGAACGTTTATTTATTCAAGTAAATATAAAAAGGTTTTGCGTTTTGTGCTATAAAATAATTTCATTCTTGGCATTTAAATGAATGTAGGTCTATGTTCCAAAATATGTATATATTTATTATTTGGCATGCACTATAATACTATATTTTTACCGTTGTTATACCAGTTAACAATGCAGTTTCACTGCGAAGGAAATCAATTTTAACGGATCATAGATTAGTTAATATTACTTATGGCGGATACATTGTGATCAACAAGTAGTAAACTGCAGAGTGTAGAGTGCAGTACACATTTTTCCAATACCAACCATATGTACCCATATACACACGCGCTGACGTAGCGCTGCTGTACAAAGTTTTCTCAGAACAAATAATGCACCAAAAGTAGTAGTACGGAACGTTTAATTCGACTTCAGAAGCTAATCATATCATTATAACGATTTGGAAGTTTGTTGATATAGAAAGTTAAACGTGAACAAAGTCTAAAATAAACGGAAATTGAACAACACACACAACTTTGAGGGCTTGATTGAAAATAAACGTTTGATGTCAAATAAATTACGAGGAAGGTAATAAAATATGTAGGAAACGAAATGATCTAAGAACGAAAAATCGTAATAGACTAAAATAATAAAGCACACTAATTAGCTTTACGGAGACGCAAAAAGGGTTGTACAGGTAAGTCATCATGCTTGGTGCGATAGGACGTCTTGTTAGAGTGTGTAAAGTAAATTAACATTCTTTCTACACATATCTTAATGTTACCTCAAAATAATAGTCTTTTTAAATTCTTTCATACAGGATAAAAAAAATAAAGGTTTTCAAATAAAAACTAACCAAATCAACTGTTTAAAATTTGAAGTTGACCTTGTATTCAGTATTAAAACATATCAGTGCGTTTCAATCGAAGTTTCACATTTACAATTTCAAAACTATTTAAGTTTTGTTGATTCACCTCATTCGGGTCTCTAGCACACATTGAACATTTGATTTCAACAGGTGAATCCTCATCAATCAAGCTATCCAGAGAAAAATCTGGACAATCTGTATCAATAATAATTATAATAATTAAACCTAATGTTAAACTAGTTTTTTTAGTGTTCCAGTTATTGCAAACTTAGAATTTTCATAATTTTGTGTTCCATAATTTGTTGCACGTTTTCCACTAAATACACCGTAAAAAATATTCATAGAGGTTTAAGATTGTGATGTTTTAATTCTATAAGTAAGCATAGTTTACCTAAGTTAGTTGATTTCTTTTTCTGTGTAAATACTAAATTCCATTCCATGAAATCATATGGGCACCTTGTATCAATCCAAATTGATTTTGTGATTAATAAATTAAAAAATAATTTGGAACATACTTTGTACACCAGTTAGTTTCAAACGTGATAAAAATTTAAAATTAACATTTTTATTTTGTTTGTTAAACAATATCATTAAGTTTTAATTGAAGCGATTTTCAGTTGTAATATATTAATAAAAATATGGTATTTTATATTTATATTTTTTATCACGACACAAACAATTTTTAAATCACCTCTATAATTATACCCTAGTAAACTTTTTGAATTATCATAATATGTTTTAAAATTTAAAATCTGTCAAACCAAACTCCTAAAGTTGGATCTATTTTTTGGGCTAAATACTACTTTTTAAAAATATTGTTTATAGCAGCATAAAAATCTAAACTTAGGTGGATGTGGATTGCGTATATATTTTTTTAACGGTAGGTACCGCTAAATATAATCCATAAAAAAGAGGTCATTGTATAATTTTGTACCCATGAAAAGAAGACGTTTTGCAGAACAATTCAATTGTTAGTATGTTTTAGATTTGCAGAGGAACTTTAGAAACCATTAGCTTTGTATACTATATAAATGTGTAATTATTGAAATTTTGGTAGAATAAGTACCGTATAAATGTTTCCTACAAGATACAACCACTTTATCGATTATAAATTAGATGGATTCATTATACAATAGTGTTACTTTAAATGGGTCAAAGTTTAAAATTTGTCTGTAGTTTACCCGAAAATGGCATTTGTACTTCAATCAAGATCTAAATCAAGCCGCTGTCATCTATCAGCATAATTTAGTAGATTATTAATTATTAACGCTTGACTTGGTTTTTAAGCAAGACATAACAACGATGATCCTTATAATATTATTGTGCTATCCGACATCTAACTAAAAATATATTATTTTTTTTCAAAATAATATCGTTTCCATATACATAATACGGGAATATAATTATTTTTTTCTTCATACGAACACGATTATCGGAGAATGTTATAAATTTATAATATTATGTATCAATTGGACGAGTCATTTTGACATGCGTCAATATTATTATAATATGCGTAGGTATGTGCGTATTGTAAAGCGCGATATCCAGACGCATGTCAATAGTAATGGACGAATACGTTAGGTACATGAATGCGTGTCAATTAGACACATATTACATGAATAGGTAGTAATAATATGTTATTTTAATACGCACGCCTAAAATACTATATTATTCAAATATTATAAACAAATAAAATTTCCAGTCGATAGTGAATAAGAGATTATATTCACTATTTAGTTTCATACATTTTATTGGGTTTTTTTCTGAAACATAATGTTACACAATGTTTTGAAAAATACAAATTAATAAGGCTAATTTTTGTTTTCAAACTTTCAAAGTAGTATACATTGAATAAATATTACAATTCTGAAGACTACTAAGGTTTTTAGTTTTTATTGATTATGAATGTCCAACAGATTTAACTTATTAAATCTTTCCACTGTTAACACTTACAGTTCTAATTTTATTAGAACTGTACCTAGATCTTTTATTAGGGTTTAGGTAATAATTTAATCGCGCTTTTTAATGAATGAAATAATAAATTAATGCATACCTATTGTTATGTTCACGAATTGACTGCAAGAGTATAATGTTTACTATTTTGCTTGATTGTTAGATAATTATAATACAATTAGGCTTTATAGTCTTTTTATTTTTTTAATATATATTTTTTTTCTTTACATGCATTCTCATATTATGCTTCTCATTGAAATGTTAAACATGCAAATTTCTGTATCTAAAAACGCACATAATAGCTGCTATACGTCCGAATGGAACGATCAATGAAAATAACATAATAGTCATTTCATGGTCGTAATTTTTCAGCTTTCAATCATGGTATTAAAATTTCCAGATATTACACATTGTGTTCGATAAACTAAAAAAAAATAAAACTCAACTCCTGTTGTAGCTCTTATAGTTGTTATCACCACACTACATACATAAATCATTTATTCACCCTCGATTTTTGATACTCGTGTTCATTATTTTCCCGACTCAATCGGTCTCAGTGTGAATTCATTACCCCTATATTTCATTTTTATTACCGTAATTATTATTATAGCTTGAATTTATTTTTTTTAAGTAATCGGTTGTGGTCACGCTGATGTCCCTCATATAATATTATTATGTTCTCATTCCATTTGGGATGAATATTCAGAAGATTTTTTTTGTGTTATAAATTATAATAATATATAATATGAATTAGGTAAGTACAGCGGTTTAATAAAAATAATGTTTTAAGTTTCAATATAGAACATTTTTAAGTGACTACCTTTTATGTTATTTAATTATTTGTCCGAAGAGTATATGATTTGAAATGCAATAATGTCGAGTTAGAAATTTCATGAAATTTTATTTACAATCAATTTTGATTACAAATAACTTTTATTTATTTTGTTTTTCGTATAAATAAATAATATTCTTTATGGTTTATTTATATGTACTATTATTATATACTAGCTGAATAACCCTGAATATAATAATATATGCTTATGAAAAAAAAAATTAAATATAAATAAAAAATCGTGAAATTATCCATATATCTTACCGAAAATCCGGTACATACATTGAAATGCAATGATACCAATTAGTACCTACCTATATTATTTGTTAATATTCATCTTTGAACTTTATATTTTATATATTTTTAAATATAATTAAATTATAACTATAGATATTTTAAACATACAATTTGACATCCCCTGCTCGCTATACATGCCAATCCCCCTAGGGTGCTAGGCCCCCTAGAACCTAGGATGTTTTATCTAAAAATATTTTTATATTTTAATACTTGTAACTGTCTTTTTTTGTTTTAAACATTATTTGTTTATTTATTAGTTGCTATGGCAATTATAGAAACTGGGAAAAAATATATAACTTTTTTACATGATAGAGAGATATTATATTTTTGTCTATGACATTAATTTAAATGTAATTATAATTGTTTTAAATCGGAAAAACATAATATTATGTGTTTATTGCTCAAATTGTATCCGATTTTAAATATTTAATGATTAATTAAAATTAAATTTAAGCCATGAAAAAGACCCATTCAGTTTCGTATAGATACCTTCTTAATTTTAAAATTATTTTGCGATCCTAGATTTTCCATTGTTATTATAATCAGCTCATATCTATTCATACAGTTGTTTACATGGAAATGTCATATGAAAAGCTCGTATTTTGACCACAAAAAAGTTTACGGCTACTTAGATTTTCATTATATACAGACTGATACCCGCATGTTTTTCGGGGGAGGGAGGGTTATAACATAAACGAAGATAGGGGCTTATTAGTGGATAATCAAATATATCCGTACTCATATATGAAATTTAATTTGCTTATTCAGGGACAAAAAACTTGCGATAACCGCCTAACGTAATATAAGATAACTTTTGTTCCGATTAACGACATTATACTTGGTAAATATATAATATATTTACATTACGAGTACTTAACTTCTAACATTAAAATACTTATTTTGACTATAAAAATTACTTAAATTTGAATATTTGATAAGTAAAAAGTTGATATATTGATATATTAAGATTTACAAGAAAAAAAACTTAAAAACTAAAATAGACAATTTTTCGTAATTCAGTAAAAACATTTAATGTCCATTATAATTAGTAAGATTATTACCAAATGTTTGCATAAAATTATCATTTTAAAAACTGATTTATAATTTTGACATTTGACAATTACAACGACACTTATATTATGTATAATAAATTGTCATTATGTAAAGATAAATAGTTGTAACCAACAAAACTTTAACCAAGAAATAGATTTTGAAATCTTGATTTTAACTAATTTTTTTAAAATATTTATCGAATTATCAAAATCCAAATTGAGGATTATATAAATTCAAGCAATACATTTGAATAAAAAAATTAAGATATCATAGTTTAGTTACGAAGATATTTAACAAAAAAGTTGATTTATTTTTATAAACAGACGTAATACTTAAACCTTCTTGTAGGTATCTAATTTATCAAAAGTTGATACATGCCAATATTCAATTATATTATAATATGTTGTACACTACTTGTAAAAATTACATAGACTTTTATAAAACTAATGGTGTATCAGAATTACATAAATTACAACTATATGACGTATTATATCTAACTTGAAAATAAATTATTTTTTCGATTCATGTATTTAGATTGACGGGATCGGTAATGGACTTTTAGTAGAAGGTATATATGCAAATGTTTATTTTTCGACGTATCAAATATCTCTTGATTATACCTACATTTGCATTACGAACACGTTTGGTTTAATGTCCTTGTATAGAATAAGTAACCAGGTGGAATTACCAGTTGATGTTCTCTCGGAGTGTAGAGTTGTAGGAGGCGATGTGGAAAAAAAGGCCTATTATTTGACTTGTGCGTTATCACAACGATCGCAAGCACGAAGCACTTGGTCGAAGGAACAAAAAAGGGCTCGAATGGTTTAAAAATTTTCAACCACGATAGTATCTTCGGTCTTAATGGCTACTCAGCTGTTCAGGAACATCCAAGCGTCGAGTGAAGGGGTATGAGGGGGGATGCAATGGGGTACTCGAGGACAAAAACTCATTACCAGAACATAATCCGCCGGGGCTAGACGGTTGACGGGGCAATATGACAAATGAATTTTTATACTCCCCAAACACAATTCGTAACGCGAAATTAAAGGGTTTGTCTCAGAATGGGCTGTCAAATGATACACAACCATTGCGTTGGAGGAGCAAAATCCTTTTCCGTGTGTACGCGCAGGATATGGATATATTATATTTTTATTTCTACATTCTCACTCCATCTGCAAAACAATTTTCGGACTTGAAGTAGAATGAAAAATGACAACCGGGATAAATTTGTACAAAATGACACTATTTGAGAGCATTGCGCAAACAGTATACCATATAGTTTAAATGAATGATACATTTTTTTATTTTTACTTGTTTTTCACACGAAGAACACGTGATTTGAAATTTTGATTAAAATACTGAGTGATAGCCGTGTGTTGTATAATAAGTACTTTTTTTAAACCCCAGTTAAATGCGTTTGAAATTATGAAATATGCATACTTATTAAATTTTTATAATTTATCAGGTAATAAACTATTAATAATGTATTTTTTTAAGTGGATTTCATCGTAAATAAATATTAAAATAAGTTTTGGTAGCGGTGACTTCATCGTATGTGAATATGTGATTTACACGTTTTGGATAAAGTATGTAACTATAAACATCTGACTTGTATTATAATATTATTTATGAAAAATTAGAAGACAAAAATAGAAAAAGTTGATATTCTTTTACCTTCTAAACAATAAAATTGATCAAGGAACATAAAAAGTGACCAATGGAGAGTGTTTTTTTTTTTTTATGAACCCTAGCTGATACCGAGGTCATATTTAAACAATGAAATGTCTTTGGTGACACATTATGTAGTCTTAATAGCATCTATTTTAAAACAAAAAGTACATACTCATTACTAGGCGGGCAGCTTTAAAACGAGTGATAGAGATCCTGCCATTTTGAATTAACAGCTTTTAAAAGATTTTATGAATGCAGTATAAAAAAAACAGTCATACCTACTTTATGGTGACTTAAAACATTTTTTATGTCCAGTAATAAATTGTTACGACGACGGATTAGTAAGAGGTTAGTTAATAAATACAATGATGTCATGATAAATTATAAATATAAATAATTTAATTTAATATTATTTATATAGTAAAAAAGTTTTTATAAAAAAGTTAAAAAACATATTTAATTTTTAATAATTTTAGTTGTATTGGTAGGTCACATACTTAATTCAGAGTGTGTAGGTAGGTCATAAATCATAATTGCATTGGTTGGTCAAATACTTTGCCATTGCTTCTGGCTTAAATATTATTATGTTTATCGGATATGACATTTTTGATGCTCAGAGTTTATATTTTAAATACATTTTAAGAGGTGTGTCATCAGAAAAAAATATGGCAAATTCGACATAATAGAATTAGTGCACAAATTCGAAATAATGACTAATAAATGATAAAATGTAATATTTTAGAATACATTTTTTTAAAATTTAAACTGTAGATGTTAAAAAAAGTGAAGCACAATAAAAAGAAACAATGAAACTTATGTAAAAATATTTTTAACTGTGACAGCTTTATTTCTATTAATTTAAATAGAACTGTTTTTTTTTCGTAATTACAGCTTGACAATTACAACAATAAACCGGCTTTTCAATTTTGTTTATTAGGTATTATTATTAAAATTATAGAGATTTAAAATGCTGAAGTATTATTTTTTTTACATTTAATCGATATAATATTATTTAGCCACAAGAATGTAGGTAGTTCTGTCTTAATTTGTAAGTTTTTAATTTTCAACGGTACTAACAATTTACGTAAACTATTTGTTTCCATCATAAAAAAACTGAAATTAAATTAAATTATGTTTAAATGCTAGAAGTGAGTTTTGGTACACAATTTGTGAAAGTTTGTTTTTATTATGAGCATTGAGCATTTATAATTAAAAATACCAGGTGTAAGATGTACTTCTATATTATAATTAATTCTGTTTCGTTTTTTGAATTATACAAAATTGATCATTTCTTTTTGATTTATTAAATAATAATTATTACATTAATTGCTCTGTGTCAAATTGAACCAAGGGTGATGAATGTAAAACATCCAATCTCAAAACATTGTGGTTTTTTTTTTCAATATTATTATATTTTATAGAAATATTTAACTATTTTAAACACAATATTGAATTATTTTAAACACAATAATGAATTAGTTGGTTTTAATTTAGCTGATAATTTATTTTTCGTTAAAATAGGTTAATTTCCGTCTGTTGGTATCCTTAATTATTATATTTTCTTAAAATAATATCTAGTAATTACATATTACATAATTAGTTAGTTAAGATAAGGGTTAGAATATTTTCTTGTTGACATGAATAAACACCATTCTTCTTGTGTTGTTTTTGTAGTTCGTTGAACGCGATCTCAACCCCATTCAGGTATACTCCATGGCATACCTACGCTTTCTCACATAGAAATAATGCTTATAAGATTAGTAATTGAAAGGTACATAACTGTGTCTGAATAATAACAAAGAACAATATGTCAACATCAAGAACTTGTGAAAACATTTTCCATATTATAATTGAATGGTTGAACAGTAAGAATAATATAATGACTGAAATAGGTGTACACTTTCAGTACCTACTTAAAGGTTTTTTCGATACATGCATGTCTACAATTTTGTTTTCATAAAAACTGGTATTTATTTTACCTTTTTAATTTATTTTGTAGGGAATGCTATTGAAGTATTGAATGAACAGTTTTCAATTATTTATATGCATTTAATATTTAGATGTTATGGCACTTATTTCATTTCATAAAAGTATTACCTATATGTTTATTAAATATTAATAAAAAAAATAAATACTGTTTTAGTGAACAATATAAAATAAAAAAAGGGCGGGTAAGTAGATGTCACTCTGCTGTGCAGTAGGTTACAAGTGGTCACTGTATAATGGATGGTTAGAATGATGATTAAATTTGAATTGAATAATATAATATCATTCTATACGAAAAACGATTCTGAGCTGAGACGGATTGTCAGTTATATTATATTTATATTGTTATTTCATATTATTAATACGGTAGTCGGTAAGTTGAATTAATATTATAAAATTACAACAAAATAACTAAAACCGTTATTCTTGGTTATTTAATATGAAATTTTGTCCAAATTTGATCATAATATAGCTATAAAAAAAACTGTGTGTTTATATTTTTGATATTTTATAGTTACAGAATAGCCTACTTACGTGGAACCTTGTTTCATATGTTCAATCCTTGGCTATAAAAGTTGAAAATGTTATCAATTTTAAACTTTAGGAGCCTTGTATTACATTTTTAAGCTTTTTTTACTCAACAAATAAATTAATTTATTGACATTCATAGAAAAAAAACCTAAAAAAATAGGAAACTGAGTATGTCTGTAAGCAGTTCAAAACAATTCAAAATATTTGGAAAATTTTATCTTGTATAGAAAATGCTAATATAAACAACCAGTGAAAAATTCATGTATCTACTAATATATGTATAATATATGTATTCATAATCATACAAGGCTCTTAAAATATTGTTACAATGACATTTGAAAAATATTAAAAATATATAGTCATAATTTTTTTTTGTAAGCATTTAAAGTTCGAATTTTGACAAAATTTATCAAATTTAAAATTTAATAATTATTTTGTAGTTAAAAACTTATCAAATGTTCAACTTTTATAGCTAAGGATTGAAAATTTAAAACAAGGTTTGACGTAGATAGGTCATAATAAATAAATTACTCTATTCACAATAATATTATGAAATATACTTAGTAATATCATAGGCTGACTGAAAGTCTTCGCTCAGAATCGTATTTCGTATACAATGATATTATATCATTGAATTCGAATTTAATACCATCCAATATACAGTGACCCACGTGTTACCTACCGCAAAGCGTCACCCACTTGCCCACATTATTATTGCTGTTTATTATTCAATTTTAACTTTGAAAAAATCTGTATACGAATTTCATTGTATACATCATAAGTACTATGGTATTTCTATCCTTGCTGGCTATAGGTGGTCAACGAAGATAAAATATGTGGAACTAAAAAGTGACCCACTTTGAAACGTTGGCATTTTAACAAAAGACTCTTTAAAAAAGCTGTCACCGTTTAAGCGGTCGTTTGTCCTTGTCGCAAAAGTATTAAAAAAGAAATAAAACCTATCACAAAGTATTATGAATTTATTTTAGAAACAAATGCTCGAATTTTTTCGTTAGTTGTTTTTTTTTAAAGTTATGATGGAATAAATCTCAAGTACTTCCACTGTTTAAATTAATATTTAATCTGATGCGTAAATAAATGTCTTTTATTAAATGCAATAATTGACAGTTATTTTTTTGAATTTGCATATAAATATAAGGAGTTTTATTTTTTAAATATATATTTTAAAGACAATAAATATTATTAAAAATGTGGGCAAGTGGGTATACCGCTCTGCTGTGCATTAGATGTCAAGTGTTCATTTTTTAAGAATATATACAAAAAAAAAGTTTAAAAATTATACATCATTATTTGTAAAATCAATACATTCATCTCTCAGTTCAGAATCTAAAACAATTAAGCTTTATTGTAAGGTTATTTAAAATTTTATTTTATTTTATAATATATTTACACAGACAACAAAAACGAGGTTTGAATTAACTATCCGCTGAGGGGACATTTTCGGGGACTCATGTGGCTTAGTATATCAAATTTGGATAAAATCCTGGTGGTACGCCATTTCTGTTGGTGTCACTTGTCATTTATTTATAAACCTCATGTAATGTGTAAAAAATGAATAAAACACCAGTTACTAGCTTTAAAAACATCTGCGTGAGTATTCAATTTGTCAACTATGAAATATTTTTTTATAAATATTTGTACGGTTGGTAATATTTTTAGAAAAAAAATTACTTGCTTTAAAGAAAATCTAAAAAAAAGTTTTAAATACTTTTTTAGAAAATGTTTTTATTTGAATATTCATTGTGATTAATTCCTATATAAAATACAATTGTATATAATTCATGTAAAAATATTTGAAAATTATATAATGAAAGTTGGTTATTGAAACAATGAAATGACAATACATATTTATTTTATATTATAATAATTATGTTTATATTAACTAGGTATATTAATAATATTATGAAAATGTTTTATTGCCATTGGCAACGCCAGATCTTCTAGGCAGAGCCGGTAAATCAGTCAAAATTATTTATCATTTTCCTCTATCCCTAGCTCACTGAGGGACTAATAAAAGTATGCATTCAAAATTAATAATTGTTTAAAAAAAATAATAAAAATGTTGAATGTAATGCAATTGTATAATAACAATAAATGACAACGTAATAACAAATGTAATTCATATCGAATTTATGAGGGAAGTAACTAAGCAAGTATCCTTGAGTGTAGCAGGTGCATTGTCGGTTCTTCCCTTTAATGCCATGAATAATTTAAAATCATTACAAGTAACATTTTTTTTATTTTCTTATATTTTATAAAAATACATTTTGAACTATATCATAATAAATTTAGGATATTTGAAGTGTTTTCTGTAACTTATTTAATTTTTTCCCTGGATTACAAATTTAAACTAATAGTTTTGATACCTACGACAATAATGTATGTCTTGGCGCACTGGAAGATTTTTCAAGATGGCGTCAGGTTAGGTTAAGAATTAGTTTGTCTACGCCTTTTTGTATAATATGAGGTTATTGATGCATAATTAATTAAGGTATATATAAGTTTTTTTACTGTGGTGGTATTGTAGCCTTATATTGGGTCATTTACATCGAACGCGTTTTGATTCAAAGGTTACAAAAGTATATTTGTTGACATAGGATGGTGTGGCCACTGTGCCCGATCGATGTACCTACGGATGACAAACGATGAGAATACAACCTAGGTACCTAATTATATATATATACTTGTATAAATATATGCAACACTAGGGTTGTATGTCTCTTGGGACTTAGGAGTGTATGTCGTCGTCAGGTTTATTTTATTCACCTTTATGGTGGTGTACATATATATTGGTACTCGACTACTCAAGTGTGCTTCCCGTGCGCACTAATAAAACAGGGACATTGGTGTGGCGTCCCGCGTCGCACAGACGACATTAATATACATTTGCTCTTTTCACTCACCTCCGAAAAATAATTAAAATAATTAATTCGGTTACTGCTACTGTTGATGGATCATTCATGTATATCATGTAGGTACCCACTTCGAAAAGGAGACATACAGCAACAAAATATGACGTTCATTAATTAAACAAATACATAAAATAATAATTTCTACTCAATGTTAAAATACATTATTATCATAAAAGTGACAATCACCTCTATGACAGGCACGCATGTCAGCTTAACAGGCGAGGCATTGACACTGACGAAAATTTAGAGAGCTTGGAGGGAGGGGGGGAGATAAGCACCTCTTCAGCATGATAACCTTGGCTTTATTGCTTAGAAAAAAAATAGATCTTAATTAAAAATTTTTTTAATTCATATTTTACAAATACAATACCAATATAACTTTATTTTGGTGCATGTTTAAATTAAATAATATTTTAAAGCTCCATGAATCTTTCTTGAAGTATGGCCGTAAATATTTGTTAATGTCAATGCTTTCTTCATAGTTAATACTTTAGGCCTGTTCTTGTTCTATAAATATGGTTAAGAGCCAATGGTTCAATCTTTCCTGACCCATGAACAACGGTACTTGACAATATTGTCTTTATTTTTGCGGGCTTTTAAAAGCTTCTATTATAAGACCAATAATTTTAAGACTATTACAATATTTTAAAATATTCATTGTCTATCAAAAACTAAAAAGTTTTTAAACGTATTACTATTGAGTATAGTTGTGTCTGTGGATAGCATGGTATTACCAAGTAATTTTAAATTAGAAATTAAATATGGTTAAAAAAATCTCTCAAGAGAGGGAACTACCTTCTCCGTGCGCACATCGTTAGCCTTTATTAATAGTTTGTACTTATCGTTTATTACTGATATATTATGACTAACTTATTTATTTATTTTTATTACTTTTAAGTTATAGTATACCTATTTACTGAGAAACATTTAAAAATGTATTTTGCAGAGTATCCTAAGCACCTCAATTGTGAGGTGCTTGCGTTGACGTTTCAGCGCTTTCATAAAAATATACTAGTTTTTCAAGTTTATACATACCTATAAGTAATATTAATTAAATTCATAGAATTACTCAATTAAAATTATTTTTATTTACTTCACTAAAATAAACAAGTATAAATGTATGACGATTATCTAATAGTCATACAGTCTTTTATAAGTAGTTTTGTATCTTGTAAGGTACATTAATTAATGATTTGAATGAATTTCCTTTTCAATTTACAATATGTTTGCTATATACTAAGCATAATGGCTTATTTTAATGCTTTATCTAGATGGAAAAAAAGTTTAAATCAGAATACTATAATAAATATTAAATAATATACATACGCACATCCTTATTAAATTAATTGTATTTAGTTAATGTTTGTTCACTTTGGAGAATGCTAATATGATATTATTAGTACCTATTATTTATCCCATGAAATAAGTCCACATGGACCTCTGAATCACGTGGTTAGACTTTGCACCACTCAGTACAACGCCATCGAATATAATAATACAAACATGAAATACAAATTATTATTACTTTAATGATAGTAAATAATAAATCTAAATCATATGAATACCTAGGTATATAATATATAACATGTATATGTACACAGTACACACACAAGGTTTGTCGTGGTTGTGCATATGCTCGTCGAAAATATTGTTTCTAGTTAATATATTTGAATTGGGTTTGAGAAAATTATAAATGTATTACATAGAAACAGTACATTTGTTAAAATTTACATTATTTTTTGTGTGATCCTAATTTGAATTAATAAAAATATATAATATTTGTTTTTGATTTCTATAAAGATCTAAGATAACCGAGAAGATTTTTAAACATAATTTTTGTAAATATTTTAAAAGTTTAATTATTAGTTCCTGGTTTTCATACATTCAAACATGTATGCAAGTAAACGATTAAATGTAGGCAGGAAGTGGACCAGTATATTATAAAAGGGGGCGAGTATTGATAAGAACAAACACTGAGAGGCACCAGCGCTCTACAGCATACAACAACTTGCATATTTTATTGCATTAAAAAAATAATGCTACCTAAAGGTTAGTTGAAAAATGTGTATGGTGATTATATTGTAATACTCATGACTAACTATTATTATTATGTTTAATCAATATAAAACAAATTAAACATTTTTATATTTTTATAAACATAATTCTTAAATATGACCTATTAAAAGTATTTTATGGAAGTATAGATACATAAAATAATTTTTACTATACTACCTATTTTATAAAATTATTTTTTTTTATGCATTATGCAAATATGTTTTGAAATATTAATTTAGCGTGACCTAAAATATTTATAAATAAATTAATATTCATATTTTTTGAAAACAGTAAAAAAAAAAGAATATCATCTTGAATGTTCTTAAAGCTTGGAAATTGAAACTAAAGGTATACAATATTCTGACAATATTATCTATTAATAGATTCACAAATCATTTATTTAAAATTTTTATACTGTCGTTGAAATAAAGGGATTCAGAATTCGAGCATTTCTATAATATTTGAATGCCACTCAAATTGCATTATTTATATATATAGCATCATAATAAATTATTACATAAGTAATAGGTAAAGAGTGACTATGAGGAAAATAGTAACACTGCAATGATTCATTTATAAATAGCTGACATTCATTATTATTGCTTCAATATTATAATACAACATTTCATAATCAGCTATTATATAAGGATATTTAAGATTTAAATAATAGTTATACCAACATTTATTTATATAATCAGTTACGGTGCACTTATTAGTTAAAGTAAAAGGTGCATTATTTGTTAGAGGTATTATTTTTTTTACCCAGATAAAATAAAGTTGTAATTTTTGAAAAACAGAACCCATCACTGTTCTCAATGATTATTTTAGTGATGCATTTTATCAGGGAAAGTGATCAAAATCGCATAAATAGGAAAGTATAAAATATTATATGATAATAATTGTATTCATTTTTACTATTAGACTATAAGAAAAAAACGCTACCTAGTCGTTAAAAAAAAAAAGTTTTAAAACATATTATAAACCATAAAATTCGAACGATCATTTACTATTTGATATCCATCAGGTAAGTGTAGTCGGTATACCTGATAAAATTTGTCTTTGAATTTATATAATTAATACTTTTTTTCGGATGTTTATAGAAATATAAATATACTGTATATTACAATTTTTTGAATACGTACTCTGTGAAGCAAGAAAGTTTTGCTTGTTAAAGCAGTTAATGTGGTTAATTTATCGAAAATCTTAGAATTTTAATTAGGCAGATTAAAATTTAGAGGACAAATTAAGTTAAATTAAATTGAACAAAATTGAATATTATTAAGCAAGAAAAGTTTTTCATACTCAGATTGTACTTGTATATATATTATACTTATTTTTGTTTCAGATAAAATCACGAGTTTAAAGGAGTTTTTTCTGTAGGTACTAGGTACCTACTCAAATGTTCAAACTTTTTTATTTTGAGTACCTATTTAATAATTTCAACTGTTTTAAATAATTATCATTTACAGTGGCGTGGCGAACATCTTTCAAACCCTAAGCAAATTATTTATACAACAATTATTTACCCCCCCCCCCCCCTATAAAGGTATAATTATCTGTATACAAATTTTGAATTTTTAGGGCTAAGCAATTGCATTAGGTAAACGTCGTTCACCACGCCACTGATCATTTAATATTATTTATGTAAGTATACTAATTGTCCATGGTTAATGTACTCTGAATATCTACTAAAAAACACACGTGTATGTTGTTAATTGTTAATATATCTACATTGTATCTTTACTAACCCATGAATCAAGGTAGGTAACCCAATATGTTGTCATTTTAATATAGTGCAACCCAAATCTGTTGATTATTTCCAATTTATTACGCTCTTATACAATTCAATCATTCTCTTTAGTGGTACCATTGATTAAATATACAATATATATTGTACAATGTATATTAATTAATTAATTAATCAATGGTGGAACCCAATAAATAATAGTATAAATATCACATGGATAAAAAAAAAGTATGGTATCAGTATGTATTAATATGATTCTAATACTAAACTTATGAAGGTAGGTATAATCTGAAATCTAATACATGTACGCATTTGGTATTTCATTATTTGTATTTGGAGAGAGAATCGTAAATTTAATATTTTAAACTAAAGTAATAATATCATATTAAATACAATATAGTAACTAGTAAAAATTAAATTGAAACATTTTATAAATTAGGCTTAGCGCTTCATTTAACATAGTGAAATAATATAAAATACTGCCATCAAATGCATAGTAGGTATATATTAAATAGTATATATTAAATACAGGGTTATATTAAATGATTCATCCGATTTACATACCAACCTAACCTGAATCGGATGAATCATTTTGAACAACCCTGTACTTTAGAATGAATAAATACAAATTAAAAATAACTATAATAGTCTGTATATATGTACACAAAATTAAAAATTATATTTTTTAGCGAACAACTGCTGTGATAATTGTATGATTATAAAGTATAAGACTTAAACGTATATATGTATTTATTAGCTTCAATTAATCACTCAATCCACGGAGATGAATTGAAACTTGGTTATAATTAGTTTCTCTTCAAATATATATATAATTAAAGTTAATCAACAAACACAGACTAGTTATATGGTAGAAAAACAAACAGATATTCAGTAGATGAACTGAACTTTTAAGTATTCTACTTTATGTAGTTGTTTTGTAGGTAAATATCTTTAAAACTTTTCTAGGACCTGAAACTAAAATATTACATTTTAATGAATTAAAAGATATAACCAAAAGTTAATAAAAATTATAGCCTTTTAAAATTAACCCTTTCTTTCATAGTAATAATAAACTGTTGTATTAAAATATGAAATAGATTTTGCTTGAAAATCCTGATTTTCGACCATTTTATTATTTTTTTTTTCCATTCTATTGTAAATTTGCAACAGACCATCAAAAATAAAGTGTTATCTTCCTTTATAATAATCGATTGTTCCAATTACCGGGCATATAACATATAACATATATTATTATTATTATTTTAAAAAATATTGAATTTTAAGTATTGTGCTTTGACATGACGAATGTTTGATCACTTAAAAACAATTTACACTACACCTATTAATGTAACACTTTTTAGAAGTATTTAGATACAATGTAATTTTATTATTGTACTTTACTCAATTATGAAGCAAATCTAGAAATAATTTAATTTTTAGGTTGTTTATTATACCATTACATAGGATAAATGGATGAAATTATAGATGGATAAGATTTGGATCATGATAATTGTATTGTTTAAAAGAATTCAAACAGTCTATTATTTGTGACGAGTCTGATTTCGAGGAAGATGGTAATACATAATTTTATTTTATAATAAATTATTTGTATTATTTTAAATTTATTATAATCATATTTATTTGTATATTATAGATAATCATAAATTATCAAATACAAAGTCACTCATCAAAGTTACTGACTGAAAATAATAAAATGTCCAATGATTCTATAGTTAATAGTTATAACCTATAATAGTAGAGATGTTTTCTGAAATTCATCGTGATGAAGTAGTATTTAATAAAATCCAAATCGTTGTTAAAATTGTGTATTTATAAGTGTAACTTTATTAGTAAAAAAAATGTGTAATTATAATTATTGAAATAATTAATTTTTATTAAATGCAAGAACAACTTACTATGATTCATCATACAATGCTGTGAAATATGAATTACATTCATAGGATACATTTCTCTTATACTACATTAACTGACTCGTATAATGACTTTAAAACATTGAAAGGACTGAGTAGTAAATAATTTTATAACTAAATCAAAACATTACAGAGAAAAAAAATGTACCACATGGACCAAAATATATACCAGAACATATTATTTTCCATAAACATGTTATTTTTTATTTACTGTTCACTGCATAAGAGTTTATAGAACATTTTTAGTGTTTTAAACCAACCATTGTACATGACCAGTACGCAGGATTAAAGTCCTGTGGTTATATTTTTTTTCCTGAAATTAATCATAGACCAGCGGGTGTTTTCACCTCATACCATTAGTTAATTAGCCAAACTAATAAATAATAGCAACATAAAATTTAAAAAATTGTCTAAATATATAGGTATATTATATTTATGCATTTCTCTAACACTAATATTTCATACTTAATCTTGAAAAAATAACATGTTTATAGAATTAATTATACTCAACATACAATAAATAAAAAAAAATAATTAAAAATGTTGTTTAATCTGCAACATGAGCAAGTGTATGATTTGATCATAATTATAAATTAAAATCATAAAGGTATCATTATGACGTCGACTTGGAAAAACTATAATAGTTGTATAATAACAACTAATAAGTAATTAATTTGTCATATTTAGGCAACGTCTTGAATTAAGCAGACAAAAGTAAAATGTTTGTCTATGGATCTGAGCATTGTATTAAGTGTAGCAAATGCATACTATTAAAACATTTGGTAAACTAAAATAAAACTTGAAAAGTTTTCGTGAAAACTATATAGATTTTGAGATCATGTTTATTCTTACCATTGTGTGACTTTACTATTTATTTACATATAAATATGAGTTTTGGAAAAAAATAAGCTTTTACCCAAAAAATAAGAGTATATGAATATTGGAGGCATAATTATATAATATATTTTTATAATTAATTTTATAAATAATATATAATATTGTGTTTACATTGGAAGCAACAAACTGTAAAATTACTTTTGACATGAGTCACAAAGTTTCACCACCTTGAAACAATTTGTAAGTTGTTCTTTATTTTCGAGTTAAATGATCGATATCTTTCTTCAGACTTCATTAGGCTAGTGGGTTTGATTTACGATCCACTTCTCTCCAAACTTACAAAACCAATAGAAAAACTTTTAGGATCTAAGTACATTATCGTATTTTCATTACTTATTTGATCTGTAACATTTCACATTTTACCCATCTGTTATTTACTTTATAGTTTTAAATTTAATTGTGTTGTATATTATGTATAATGTTTACTATGGAATATTTATTAAATTTATGAAAGTTAAAATTTTGATTTTTTTTTTTGTTAATGTATTACAATATACTGATTGAATAGCATAAACCAATGACGGTAAATTATAATTTATTTTTCACCATACTATATACAGGTAAATTGTATATAATATATATGAAAAAAAATGTTTACTCTTGACGTCCACGCAGAAATTATGAGTAAATAGTTAGGTACCTATCGCATGAGCATCACAACAGGCACCCTCCTTCGAAGGGGATAGATTATAGAAAACGTGTTCGGCAATAAATAATGCATATGGTGTGTTATTTCACTTCCGTTTTTATATTTTTATTTCTTAGAATATAGTATATTCTAAACGTGTATTATACATTCACACGAATACGACACTTTTATGTTATACCGTATGGTTCAAAGTGACAATAATAGTGCACTTACCTATGAGTTCAATTTGACGACGTGCATTATAGATTACAAAAATATGGGTAGATATCTATATTGCACTAAAGTAATATGCATACCATTCAGTGTGCATATGTATCGCGGTATAAGCATAATATAATACTCGGTATTCAAAAAAACATATTATTTTCTGTAATATTTCGACTTGTATATATTGTGCACCTTTCTATTATGTTTATTATTATGATTTTTATAGGTATGTAATATTATTATAGTACACGCCAACCTTATAGTCATCTCATAGATTCATCGTTGTATGTATATTTATAAATTAACATATACTCGATGTACTTTAATGCGTGTAAAATATTTAATTAGATACATATTTGTATTATTAAATGTGTATTAAAAACACGCGGAGTTCTGTAAACTACAGCTCCTATTGTCTATTGCCGAACCACCTCAATTTAATTGTCATCATATAAAGGACTAAATTAATAATAGGCACCCCCAACCGTATTACATGTGGTTGTAAATAACTTCGGAAGACATTCCAATTTTATCTCATTGGATTTATTTTAATATTGAACAACGATAGTTTTATTGGGTTAGAAAGTCTCGAGAGACTAAAAGTTTTGACCGAACGAGCTTATGTTGTTTTTACCTTTATTAGCTGTTGTTGCCATTTGGTTCGAAGAAATGTAAAGGTTATTTTCTTATCTTGATTTAAAAAGAAAAATATTACAAGTTTAAATTCAATTCCTTTATGGAGTTTGTTTTCATGTTCCAGTTTAACCTTCATCTGACCACATTATAACAACTTTTATATTTTTTATTTATTCTTGAAACACATTATTGCACGGGACACGCAACATAATCATTTTATTATAATTTAGAAATTATAATACCTACAATGATTAGTTACATTTTCGTATAGAACTCATAAGTAAGTATACACGGTAAATAGTTATATATTTTTTGGATACATAATATTATTATTAGTATAGTTTATAATGCAATTAATTTATTGCTTTCATATATCTTAATGTGTATAATATGTGTGTAGTAAGTAGGTATATGTATTACAATTCGCAACGCTGAACGATTTATTCGTCTTTCTCTAAGGAGAGGAAACAATGACGATTTTTCACTCGATTTTTTTGTGTTTGTTTTCATAAATTTTTTTTTCTATATTTGCGGAATTCATATCATAATATAATGTTAGTGTTCATTTGATGGAAATATTTATTGAATAATGCAAGTTTTTTTTTTACTTTTAATATGAAATATGAAATCCTCATAAAAATACGTTGTACGAGGTATAAGCATACCTATATGATATTGGAGGAAACATAGCATGAGTGAATTTAAGAAAAAGCCGCCCCTAACCGACGACAGGATTTTAATAAATCTCGGCACAATTTAGATTTTAACGTTTTGGTACATTATTATACTTGCCATATTGATATAAGTGAGATTTTTGCGAGGGTTAACATTTTATAAGAAATTAAAGTTACGGGTATATGATACTAAAATGCTTCTTTAGTATTTTTTTTTTTTTTGTCATAGCTCCGTATTTGGAGACCCTGTGTACATATTATAGGATTTATTAGAACTTAGAAGTTTATATAGTGTTATAACTAGGGCTAACAATTATATGCCCTAAAAATTACCAAAATATGCCCTTAAAATATGCTCTAAAAAAAAAATGTTACTGTAAAAAATGATTAAATGATTAATTTTTTTTATGTATTATACAATTTATACTATAATAGGTACAATATTATTGCCAATGAATAATGATTTACAAAAATGTGTGGTATTAAAAAATATTAAAAATTAAAAAATTAAAACTAAAGTAATAATTAGTAACTTAAACAAAAACATTAATCAGATGATAAATATTTTAATTTTTACCCGATGTTATTACATTGATTAATTAATGATTTGGATAAGTTTTCAAACAGCATTGAGCGTCGATTGTCGTTAACAAATTTTTGGAGCGTGAAAAGGAACGTTCTACATCAACGGATGTAATAGGTGCGTATTTATAATGCAACAAATCGTTGCTGGTCAAATCTTTTGGTATACCTTCTAACGTGGATACATCACCGGATAATACTTTAGAAATTTTCGTAAGAATATGAAAACCATTATTTTTTTTAAAAACATGTTCACATTTTTTGTTAATATTAGTGCCATTTGTACCACTAGCTTCACATATTTTACTTCGCGCAGTTTCTATTATTTTAATTGAGTCTGCTAGTAAAACTGCAGTGTACTGCCTTTCTAAAGATGTTATGGTAGTTGGTAAAAATCCATAGTTTGAATGAATAAAAGTTAAATTTGCTTCAACTTGATCTTTAGAAATTAATTTTTGAACTTGGTCTATTGAAACGGCGTCTTCAGGGTTCAATTTCTGTATTACATTTCAAATAGCTTCTATATGTTCGCAATAATACATTGAAGCAGAAATCCATGTACCCCATTTTGTTAATATAGGCGTTGGAGGCAATGGTATACCTGGAGCCTAAGTTTTAAAAAAATCAACACGACTTGGCGCTTTTAAAAATATTTTTTTTGTGTTTGAGACAAGTTCGTCAATTTTTGGAAATTGACCACGAATTTTTTCTGCCACCCGGTGTAGCCCATGGGCCACACATGTGACGTGTACCATAAGATCTTAAATATGCTCCAAAAATATACTAAATGCTAAAATATGCCCTAAAAATGCAAAAATACCATAATATGCAAAAATATGCAAAATAAAATTTCGTATACAGCATCGTTAGGTTATAAAACAAATTTTGGTATAAACAAGTTATTTTTTTGAACAACCAATAAAAATATCCAAATGCATACAAGTGTCGGCCCTAGTTATAACTTTGGATTTTAGAATATTTTTCAGCTAAGTTACCAAAATATAATAAATACCAACAATAAATGAATTTGGTACCTACTGAAAATTTACGCGTTCATACATTCTGAGATAAGTAACATTTTATTAGTTGGTACTTTCAGTACATACTTCTGATGAATGAATATAATAATAATTGAGTAGGTGGCACTGATACACTACAAATTATTACTCAAGTGGTATCAAAATATCAAATGCTGTAATTTTGTTTTGTTTTGTGTTTGATGTCATAATAAACTTTATCACTGCATTCTTCTTTAAATATATGAACAATATTGAATTGAGTTAAAACTCACATTTGTTTTCTAATAATATGCTTTCAAGTAGATAATCGATCAATTACAATTTAAAACGCCATGGTATACGTTATAACTTATATTGTAAATGTTGCAATGTAATATATTTTTTGGTTCGTAGATAGAAATTCAAACACCGTGTTATTACTATTTCTGAGTTACTTTTCATTTCTCAATTATTATCCACTAGCACACTCGATTTCTAATATTCACTTTGTCGATGAAGTGACGGGACTACAGTGGAAGTTTGTCAGTGTGCTCGATGCGCGACCCCAAATACCATTATCGGTATTATATATAATATAATTGCATATAATATGGTATGAATGAAAGGAAAAATGGCCTCGATAATGGTCGTGTTATTGTAATGACGTGTAACAGTTACTATTATTTTGGTTCTTATCGTTTTGTTTGTACGCAAAAGGGTCGTTTGCGTGTCTATATGCTGATAGGGGTCGGCTAGTGTAGCATAATAGGACATCGATGGTGAGCAGTGGTGGTGGAAATAATTATATTGAAATCGTCACACGCGCAACGGCAAATGCGTTCTTTTCAATATATATAGTAATTAATGTCAACGAGTTTGTGTGTTCACATCTCCCCCACAGCGGTGTTTGACGAGAGTATCTTATTGTATTATAGGTAAACGGTGTTATTGATTTACGTTGTATTTTTAATCTCGCCTGATATTTACACGTGTAAACAAGCCCCGAGAACGCGTGTGCGATATGTTTTCAAAGGTGTACACAGGGATGATACTTTTTTTTCCGTCGAACTCAAAATCGTTTTTCTCGTCTCGTTTTTATCGCGATACACCTGCATATTAAATATTCACTGCTCCCTTGGCTTATATATTATTTACAAACAATTTTATAGCTCCCGAATAGTAATGGACGTGAAGTTTGTGGAGTAAGAAAAAAAAAATTTAGGGCATTTGGGAGCAATAAAAATATCGAAAAGCATAAGAGTATATAAATATATACCTATACAATATACATAGTCTGGGAAGGGTGGATACGTTCGGGAAGTGCCATGTTATTGCAGTAAAGTCTTCACGATGTCTATAGGTAGTAACTACTTGTAGATAAAAAGAAAAAATGGCCATTGCATTTCTACTGCAATACCAATTAATGACTTTTTTTAATGCCGTTATTTCTCGTTAAATAAAGTGAATTTTTAAAATTCCACGGTGCGATAAATGTTTTAGTCTTAAAGGTTTAAATAAGTTAAAGTTTTTTTTTTTAACCCAATGTATACATAATATAAAAAGTAACTTTTTGTAGTATCAGCGAGAATGCATCCCGAAAATTATTCATATATTTTTACTATTTTTTTTTATAATAATTCTACCTACAACGAACCTATTATAATATTAGCTGAAAATCCTGAAAGAGTAGCTATTAAATTTCAACTTTCAAATGACAATCTACAAAAAAATTGGGAAGTACCTAATTAAATTATTGTAACGTTTGGGTTAAATTTGAATTCTACGATTTGTAAACGTATATTGTATACGAAAAACGGTTCTGAACATAGACCGTCAGTTAAATTATACTTCTAAGGATATTCCATTATATTCAATTTATATTGCTATTGCCTATTAGTTATTCATCATCCCGCATCGTATATATTTTATTATATAATAAAAAATAAAAAAGGGGGTCAAGTGGATATCGCTCTGCTGTACAGTAGGTTACAAGTAGATCCCTGTATAATGGATGGTATTAAATTTGAATTCAATGATTTAATATCATTGTATACGAAAAATGATTCTGAGCGGAGACGGTATGTCAGTCTGGAATATTTTAAATTATATTGATATTGTTATTTTACGGTAGGTGCTAAGTTGAATTAATATTATTCATATTATTTAATTATTAACCTAAAATTATCAGTGATGCTAGAAAAATATTATAATATATACTTTTACTCGTTAAAATTGATTTTAATATATAATTTCCTCCAAATTTGAACTTAAAATGTCTGTAAAAAATAACATTGTTTATATATTTTTTAGATTTTTTGTTTACAGTATGTACTATTTATTAGAATCTTTGTTTTAAATTAATAAATCCTTAGTTATGAAAACTGAACATTTTATAATTATTTAATTACAATGATTGATAATTTTCGAGAATTTGATGAATTTTGTCAAAATTCGAACTTTAAATGATTATAAAAAAAATGTGTGCCTATGTATTTTTAACATTTTTCAATTGCTGTTGTAACAATATATCAGGAGCCTTGTATTAAATTTTCATTATTTTTGGCCCAACAAATAAAATGTAATTGATATTAATAGAAAAAAAAACTAAAAAATTTGAAAACTGAAATCGTCCGTAAAAAGCTGAAAAACAGTCAAAATATATTCAAAATTAGATGGTGTATAGAAATAGCTTATATAAACATTCAGTGAAATTTTCATGCATCTACAGTTATTTGTTTTTGAATTGCAACAAAATAAGAAAATCGCTACGTGAGAAATCGAGTGAATATCTAATCTTGTACAAATTTGAACTTAAAATGCTCATAAAAATTTATTTTGACTTGCTTATAAACATTTTTTTATTGATAAAATTAAGCAAACTTATGAGGAAACTTGTATTACATTTTCAAACCTTAGATTAAAAAAGAAAATTTTTTATGAATTTCCAACTCAAAATAAATTGCACATTTTCGTCATTTTTACGTATTTTGTCAAAATTTGAACTTTTATTACCTATAAAAAAAATTGTGACTACGGATTTTTAATATTTTTTATCTGCCTTTGAAACTATATATTAGAAGCCTACTATTAAATTTTCAAGATTTTTACCCAACAAATAAAATTTTATTGACATTTATAGAAAAAAAAACTAAAAAAATTGGAAACTGAAAATGTCCGTTAACAGCTTAAAATAAGTTACAATATTTTGAAAATGCTATGGTGTGTAGAAAATGCTAATATAAACATTCGATAAAAATTTCACGTATATACTGTCATTTCTTTTAGAGTTACTTCAAAAACCAAAATCGATTTTGTCGAAAATCAGTTTTGCGTAAAAATTTCCGTTTTTTCCTTAATTTTTCATTTGTTTTCACGACGCTTTTGAAAACTACTGGGAAATTTTAACTTTTGACCACCCAAAGTACCAATTAGATTCCTATCAGAAAAGGTACTATTGAAGAAAATTGAAGCATTTTTACTATCCTAAAAGGTGATGACAGACACAAAAAAAAAATAAAAAATAAAAAAATATAAAAAATAAAAAAAAAATATAAAAAAACACACATCATTATAAAATCAATACATTCATCGCTCCGCTCAGAATGTAAAAATAATATTATTTCAAATAAGCTACTTTATAGCTAGTTACTATAGCTGTTATTTACTTATAAGTCAACACTGTTGTAACGTTGTCCGTATAAATTGATATAAATTGATATGAACCTGCATATTTTGAAAAAATCATTGTTAATAGTAAATAATAATACTCATAGTGGCAAAAAATGCCAAGTCCTTACGAAAACAATTTTTTGAGTTATGACAATATAACTGAGATCGTTATTTTTCATTTAAACATTCAATTTTATAATGTCTGTACAAAAAAAAAATTACATATATATATTTGAGATTATTAAGTTTCTGTAAGACAAACTTATGAGAAATTTTGCACTTAATGTTCATTGTTCGTGACTAAACTATTATAGTTAAACTAAAAAAAATATTAAAATGCATGAACATTTTATGTATTTTTAACAACAAAATAATTTCTAATTTTTAGTGATTTTGAATTTTGTTAAAAAGAATTGTGTTTATGTATATTTGATATTTTTGATTGTACTATATACAATTTATGAAGAATTTGTTTTGAAAGAGGTTTTCGAAATGTTTATTTTTAATCTTCTATAAAATGAAAAAAAAACTAAAAAAATTGTTAAAATGCACGGTTCTTGTGCCATAAGTATTCAATCATCTTGCTCGTTAATTTAGGTTAGGTTATTCTAGCTATTAAAAAAGAAAAATAACAAATATTTTGAACAGACCAAGCTTATAGTTTGAATTAAAATTGTCAAATTAATTTGTGTACGTTCAATACATTATCTACAGTACTAACAATTTGTTGGTTTTTACGAGTATTTATCAATTATTTTAATAAGACCATAAAATGGCTGTAGATAAAAAAACTATGAGCAATTCAAAGTGACACAACTTTAGTGTTTAATACTTTATCTTTTTAAAGTAATTAATTATTAAACACGAAAAAGTAAAATTTAATATGATTAAAATGAATGAAACTATCAAACTATAGTATGCCATTATAATAACTAAATCAAGGTGATATTGATACAATATTTTATTATATTATTATTTATAAGGATTCTCAAAATAACATTTTTATTTGATAAATGATTAATAATATATAGGTAAGTAATCACTCTATAGTTGTACTTAGAAATTTAAATAATCAATCGATTGAGTTGGTTTTATATTTTACAAATCCTAAATAAATCCATCATAGCAAATAGAAAAAGGAAAACTTAAATACTCTGTTCATATACGTAATTATAATTATAGTCGATTAAGACATTTAATACTGTTTTGTACTTTTGTGACTTTATTGTATAATGACTAAAAATTACTATACAGTGAAATATTTCTAAATATTTACTGTTTCTTAAATATATAATACTATAATTATTCATTGATCATATATTTTAATTGATCATACTCCATAGTTATAAGATGACTAGTATGATTATTTAATAATATATACTATAAACAGGTGCATATTATAGTACATGTATAGTTATAGGGATTCCATCATATCTGAAATTGTTTGTTATCGTCAATAATAACTTTTAAATATTTTAATTAGGCTCTCAGAACCATAAAAAAACAAGTTTATGATTTTTGTTTACGTTTGAATTGATATTATATTATAGTTAATATATTATTAACATATTTCATAGTTAATTTATATTAAATATAATAAGTACCTAGGTATATATCGTATTTTTAGAATTATAATAATTAATATTAAATAATTTAAACTATATTAAAAACATATGTGTATTAAAAAACAACATTTTGTTATCAATAATGACCAAACATTATGGAAACATAATTGGAAACATATTTAGTTTAGAAATTGGTTCTGTGTAGTTATAAAATAGTACATTTAACAGAAATGTTTTCATTATACATTATAATCATGCATTATAAATCATGAATTATCTATGTATTTTTTTACAGTGTTTATTTTTATTTTAGTGCATCGTTCTAAAATGTAGAAGAATTTGTACTATACCTACATATTTTGAAAACAAACAATTACAGACGATAAGTGTTATTTAATTATTGATATTTGTATTGATATTGATATTTATAATGATTGTTGTAAAAGCGTAGTAGGTACTTATTTAGAGGTTATATTGACGTTTTTAATCAGGCTTAAACAATCCGTTTATAAAAAATAAAAATAATGTATCACACAAATGCCAAATGATTTGCTTTGTATCTTTATAAGATGTAAAATACACTGTGAATGTATTGTAACAATATTAATCAATTAATATATTATATTCTAGAAAGTCATTCGTAATACAATTTAAACAATATATTAAAAACCGTCCTATGTATCGTGCATACTATTTATGTAGTATAATATAATATATAAGACGTACCTACTTTTATACAGTATATTTCTATCTATGTAATGGACATTGCTTAATGATTTAACAAATATTAAATAATTAAATAATTATTGTGTATTATAGTGCATTGTTATGAATAAATAATCGTAATTCGTAGTCATTTCTTATTAAACATCAAAAATACAAATGACTTACCTGACCTATTTATTATTTGAATTTCGAAAGCAATTCAACTTGCATTTATATTTTACTAGATTTAACTCTATAGATGTAACCTAGACGTAATAAAGCTAGACGCGCTTACGCAATAAATTTTATTTCCTTAAACATAACAAGTATCTGTACAGTTGGATATTTAATATTAAAGTTTATCTTTTATACAATACAGGTAGGACCTAATAAAATATATTTTTTTCCTTTATTGAGCTTTTAAAAAAATTACTTACTTTATTATTCATGAAGATATACTTATAATTGTTAATAAAGTAAAAATAAAATTATGTTTACGTTCAATCAGTATGATAATCGATAAAACACTCAGGTATTTTGTTTGGTCAGACTAGATTAATTCGTTTTACCGAATATAAAATTCCGTATAATATTATAAGCACATCGAGACTGGTCTTGGATTACAAAGAGGATTAAAGCAAAAAAAAAAAAACAACAACAACAACAATAATAATAATAATAATAGTTATAATCTTGCAAATATTATTATAAAGTTTTAATCGAAAATCCATCCTTTGTTTATTTTTAATTAAATACCTAATAAGTATTTTGGCGGTTACGGTCTGTTTGTTATCAACAGTCGTCGGTCGTCCAAACGTGTTTAGTAAATTTAATAGGGTGTGCACCATAATTTGAATACGTCAGCGTCTCAAGATTGCCGTTATCCTCTAAAATATTAAACGATAGTCAAAACTAATAAAAATGTATGTGTTCTTCTAAACAACTGTAACTATGTAATATTAAAAAGTTAGCGATACTCGTCACGGTTCAATATATCCCCGTCGTACCACTGAACTGAATGTTTGTGCATTACCGTATGGAAAAATCGACGTAACCCCGGTTTGACCGAAATTACTCGTAGTATCCTTAACAATATAAGTTAATGGATAAACGTAATCAGGTCAATATTATAATGATTTTAAAAGCACCACCAGAATTTATGATATTCTTAAGGATTCTATAAAGTGCTTGGTCGAGTGCTTAACTGATTGACATTTGAAACATGTCTAGTGTTGTATAGGTAGGTACAACAATGTTATGAAAGAATTGCAACTTTATTTTCGATTCGACGAATCGGTAATCAAATAAGTATCAGTATGTATTATATCAGTTTGTGTTGTCGGTCCAGTCTCAGGATAACATATTATTACGATTCGTCGTAGTACTCATGAATCTTCTATGACCTTTTTCGTGAATGGTTTTTTCACCAAAAGTCCATCAATCCGATCAAAAGGATTTTTTGTGAAAGCCTTTTCCTCAATGGTTATTGTTCTCGAAATGAAAAAAAAAATTCAAATAAAGTTCACATGAAGTGTAAATATATAAAGTAAACGAATGTAATAATATTTACTCCACAGCAAAGCTTGTTTACGTTAGTTAGCTGTCAGTTGGAATTATTTTATTTATTTTATTTCATTATCGTGTCTGAATTTAAAATGTTCGATGGGATAAAACCTCAGTAGTTTTATTTACACTTGGTTTAAATTACTAGTCGAAGACAAAACATACTGGAAGTGCCCAACACTACGTCAAAAAGAACGCAGTGAGAATTATTACTGTGTTTAATATTTCTGAAAATAAAGATTATTTCGTATGAAATGTTAGACGATCACGACCATGTCGCCAACCTACAGAAGAATGTGAAGTAGAGATCGTCAAATATTCGTTAAAGCGGAAGGCTGAGTTCCAGCCACAGCAGACACCTGCTCAAATATTACATGTAAATAGAACGTGATGCAAACAGCGTGGTTTCTAGGACATGGCTGCTGCTGTATCATTTATTATGTATGCAACAATGCACTGTTTTTGCAAAGGTAACTGTTCAGTATGTCACTGCTCCTATAGCAATACAATTAAATTTTGACGAGTATAGGATCGTTTGTGCACCAGCTAAGATCACGACTGATTTTGAAATGCCCGTGAAAAAGTATTTCCAAACTCTCCACTCAATTGTTACTTATTCATCTAGACCAGTCAGTTTACCGATAAATTCAGTCTGCCGGTCTTCAAGCAGCGTACAATTATCTGATGATCGTTTATTGAAAATCCAAATTCATACGATGATATCATTGGCATTCGTGCCTTTGTCAATGGAATTCTATCGCTTTTGGAGAATGATGCACCTTACGATCTTTTGACAATTTTTGATTATTTTGAAGAATATTATGTTTTTGGGGTGCCGGCTTGAGATGGAAGATTTGCCCACCAGTATTTTGAAATCAGTACAATATAGTTCTTGATGGTTTGCATAAGACTAATAATGTAAGCGAGAGGTGGCTCAATCGCTTCCAGTTCGATATTACCCATCATCGACCTGATCTTAATTTTGCTCTTGCTGGATTCCAAAAGGTGCAAGCGGATACAAAGATAATGATCGCAGAACTGAGTCTATAACGAAAAGTGACCTCAGCTAAAAAGTAAATGGACGGATTTCAAAGGAGGATTATGTTCAATGCTAGTATGCTACTGATTTCTACATTTATCAGGAGTTAGAATTTCTGAGAGCATTCGCGCATATAATTGTTATTTTGATATTATTGCAATGATATTTTTCAATAAATTCTTATCGTAAAACTATGATCACAATATATTCACATGGTGTTGTAAAATTTAGATGAACTACTAAGTTAATAGGTATTATTTCTGATTGGTATCACGAGAGTTCATGCATCGTGTTGCAGATTTTTTTGGCTCACGATAAGATAATTATTTATTTATTAATTTGAAGGAAGCCGCAATTTATTTTTTAATACTATATTATACTATATGAAAGTATGCGCATTTTTTCAATGAAAACAATACACAAATATATCTTATATATTTTTAACATTGACATTTCAATGGTGGTTGAAGACAGTCTCGACATCCAGATTACACTTGTGTTTTTTTGTATATTATTTTATGTAAAACTATATTGTATGTGTGATATGATATAATACTGAATACGGTAGTGGTAGGAGCTATAATTATATCTATATGTATAAATGTAAAAATAACAATATTGAAAAACTATGATAACGCATGTGGTAGTATAGTAAAATAAACGTTACGCAGTGGATAAGTAAGATCATGTAGTATGAAAATACACCGTAAATATATTTACAACGCTATTCGTGTAACATTTTGTTTGTAAAATAAATTGTAATATTATCAGATATACCATTTATGAAAAATATAATATGTCTAAAGTCTGTAGAAGGTATTGAATGTGTAAGGAAAAAGAAAAGTAAATATGTCTGGATTATAAGATTATAGTACGCATAACGTATTATGTGTGTCGTGTATTATAGACTTTTTAAACAGAAAGCGTTAGAAACTTTTCGAGTTCACCAAGATAGTAGGGAAATTTCTACGTTAAAAAACGATCAACCTGTTTAATAATAACGCACGTGTAAAAATATCACAACCAACGATATTATAATAATCTAGGGTAGTGTTGAAACTGTATAGGTAGATACTCTTGTTTGTTCATTTGTTTTTTTTATCTCGTCGAAACAATTTAAAAAAAAAATATACATACATATGTATGGGAAACATGGGATTTACCAAGCGGAAGTGTTCATTTTTTGGGATCACTGGCGGAAATTGATAAAATATTGTATTTCAAAAAACGGGATTTCAACTCGCAGTCGAGAACGACGTCGGCGACCGTTCGTGTCCTGGAAAAAGGCTTTAACACGAGTGTCAACTTAATCCAACGAACTTTTACCCGTTAGTATTATGACCAGTTTATATATATATATATATTAAATACCACGCACGAAAGGTACGCGTGCTGTACTTATTGCGACGCTGCGCTGCATTCGGGGAGGAGGCTAATCCGATGTGACGTTTGTTGTTTTCTAACCCATTTGTGGATATAATTTAATAACAGCCGTCATGATATCGTTCTTACTCTTGACGCGGTTAAACGGAAAACATAATATGTACGACGTGCGTGTATCATCTCACGAGCAGCATTGTTTCGCAAACAATAATCGAATGTTGACAAAATAATACGAGGTTATCCGATTTCGTGGGTTCGTATTACGGACGGAGTACCTATACAATAGTGTTTCCTTGTCTGAGTGACACATACGCGAGTTTTAAATATTATGTTTACCTTTCACCGCGCGTCGTGGATAGGATAGACGTAGCCGCGTATTAATTTCCTTCGAGTTACATATTGTTATAATATTATTAAAATTATTATTATATCGAGACCATTATTTAGGCAGAGAGCTACTAGTTCAAATATTATAATATGGTCTGTCCGAAGGTCACTTTTTCGAATGCAAACCGGCCGAATGGTCATAATATGTCAGAAATGTTTTGTGTATGAAAGATCGAGCGTTCGAAGTATAAAATATTAAAAATTGTTTACTTTAAAAACTAATCATTAGGTATTTCCAAATTTAAATTTAAATATAATACAGTTAAGAATTGAGGTCAACCTTAAAATACTCTACATTAGGTGCTTACAAATTTAAATTTAAATATAAAAATATTCAATGATTTGTCATTCATAAAAGTTGTACATTACAGATTTAAATTCTAATTCTAATTTATCTTCATTTTTGTTTAAAAGAATACGTTCATGAATTGATTTCAATCTTAAATTTGACTCAATATTTATTTTCTTCGTCTTTTTTCGTTGGTCGTCCACAAACTAACATCTCTATTGTCACTTCAATTTCATTTTGAACTTTTTGTAATATTGTTATATGAATTTATATTAACATAAAAACAAAAACAATTAGGAAAACGATTGCATTTATGCACTCTATTTATCTTTCCGCTCCGAGATTCTATCGTATTTGTCGTTCGAGGCAAATCTCGGATTAATCGAGACACTGACCACAATTCTGGAGGGAAAATTAGTGGGTTGTAATTGTCTCGTCTAGGTTTTCCTCTCAACCACATTCCACTTTTTCCTAACACGCGGAGTATCTCCAAAAATAGTTTTAAAATTATCCGACTTTCTTGAACCCAATAAAGAGATAAAAATTAAATAGCATATACCTAATAATACATATTTTATTTTATATTATATTTTTTATTTATACAATATATACGTTACACAATATACCTTACATATCTTACTATACATACCTTACTAACGGAAAAAAAATGCCATAGCTGATTAATGTCTGTCAAGTAAATTAAATTCTAGACACTGCAAAAAAAATAAAAATAAAAATAAATTCCATCTTGTTCAAAGGTTTCAACAAATCAATTTCTTAAATTGTTTGATAAATGTTTTGAGAAAAGTGTAAAAAACATGTTGAATGAATTTTAATTGGAAAAGTTTAGTTTATGGAATTTTATTTTCTTTACGGTACCTAACTCATTATTTAAAGAAAACGTTTGCATATGCGATTTTTGATTTTTTCTGGTAATCAAGGCAAATACTAAACAAATTAATATTTACTCTGTACTTTTTTTAATCAAAGCATGTAACACATAAATTTGATAAAAGAGTTTTGGACATACTTTAATGAACTATCGTCCAGCTAACAGTTGGATTCAAGAAAAATTGCAGAATTCTCAATTATTAAAAAATTTAAATATATTTTGTTTTTTTTTTCAAAAAATGTATTCCCCCATAGTGTATTACATATTGATAAAGGTGGATTAATTTCTTCGAGAAATTATCGTTCTTCATATTCTAAAAAAGGGGTTTCTTTGTCGTTCAACGATTTGTTAGTCTAATTTTTTGCTTACCGAACTATGTACTATTTTATAAGTGCCAGCAATTGCTGTTTGATAAATTAGAATTACACGCGATAGTTTAAATTTTAAATTTTATTTTTTTGACCTCAATTACAAAACAGGATCAGGACCGTAATAATGTTCAGGTATTGAGCAGTGTTCTTTAATAATATGTTTGCCATCACGAGAATCCAAAGTTTTAATTTTAGCGCCACACTTATATTAACACATCCAATAAAACATATTTTTCGAATTGGTTTTTTTAATTAGGTACCTTTATTTTATATATATATAAAAATATTTAAACTAAAAATTGTACTTTCATCAATTATTATGTATAGTTTGAATTCTCTCAACATTCATTTTGAATTAGATTAAATTAATTTGTTACAATAAATTATATAAATCAAATGAACTAGCAACACATTTAGAACATAATATAATATAGTAATATAAAATAAACTGAAATACTTAGGTACGCAAGGAGACTTTGATCTCTGTTTAGAATTTTTTTTTTATCACGTCAGTTAAATTATTTTGAAAAATGTTGTTGTTGAGTGATAATTTCTGGTGCCATAATAGTTCTTTTACTAGGTTTGTCATTTTGAAATGAAGAAGTGGTATATATATATTATATATATACACGTTTAACTTTTAAGATAGTAATCTTTCAATTATATTTATGAGGACAATTTGTTATGTTTTAAAAAAAACAATATAAATAAGCCCTGTACGGCTACGCACCAAATACTAAATAACAGCAATGAATCTAAAAAATATCGCAAAGGTTGGGTTGGAGGTAAATATAATACATACTTACGTTTACATATAACGAGTGTTTAGTGTTTGCAAACTCAAATTATCATCAAATTCAAATGGTCCACTGAAAACATTTATGACGGTAGTTTAACTGAAACGATCCCAACATTTACATTTCTTATCTTGGTTTTTCACACGCTTAGCAGAGCAAAACGATATCTCGTGTAAGTACATAATACTATAATAGTTAACTTTATGTTAAAGTTTATGCTGATTAAACAATTTTTAAATATAAAGTGAAAAACGTATTCCGATATCGAAGGTGATACCCATCATATTTTTATAAATGGCTCTTAATGATAAACCACAAGTAAATTCTAGTGTTCATTTTTAAAGTTTAAAATTAAATTTATATTAAATTTATATTTGAATAATAAAAGTATGTAATTAATCAAATTTAATTTAAATGATTTGATCAATCTAATATTTCTTTATAACATAGAGTTAAGATGATATTTTAAGTAGGTACATCCAAAATTATAAAATGTATTTTAGGAAAACCTATTTTAACTATTAATAAGATATAATTTAATAACGTTTTAAATTAATCGTTTAAAGATAAACTTAAGTACAATTTGTTTAAACGCATAACATTTAACTAGAGTTTTAAAGTACTTATCTTACCTATAGAATGTACTCATGATATGTTGCTTTAATTTTTAAATAGCATAATTCCAGTGGTAATTCATAATCTTTATTGTAAGTATGTACAAGTATGGAAATTATATTGATATTTTTAAAATAACTGAATATTTATGCTCAATCAAAATCATGCTATTAAGCCCCTTGCATCCCCCACATTGAAATGTTAAAAATTATTTTGAGAAATAATACTATTTTACTGTAAGGTATTATATTGTAAGGTTTTCTAAACGAACCCTGCCAATTAATTTGTATGTAGGTATTTTATCTATTTCGTTAAAATATGAAAGAACTTTTTTTTGTAATCTATATTATAAGAATGTGATGCAATTATTCAACACGTTGGACCTCTCTCTCTTTCACCAATGAAATTTCCCGTAAGTGTCGAAGAGGGACAGCTCGAGTTAATTTTATATAAAATATGCCTTCGTCTTCTAGTAAATTATAATTTAATTAATTCTCTATGAATTGTATACGGTGGGACTTTTTCATAATATAATATTTATATAACTTTATACAAATTTTGTTATGAACTATAAATAATCCTTAAAAATTTGTATATAAACCATAAATTGTCAATAGATATTTATCAGGTACCTATATTAATATATATATATATTGTTTTAAGGGGGTAGACTATAAACATTGTGTATCTAAAAAGTGTTAAAATATTAATAGTTTTTTACTTTGGTCCTAGTAAGAAATTAATCGTTGGTAATATGAAATGATTGAAATCCGAAGGTGTTGACGGGAACCGTCTATCGGTTCAACAAAATATGTACTCCCGGAGTGTCAAATGGATAACTTCCTAGGGTGAACTTACGTTTTATGCTGGAATATGGTCCAGTATAATGATGATGTGCAATATCGACTATAATACCTTTGATAACGTTTCTACGTAGCTTAGAACGAAAGAACGGAATAACGGATATTCTCATTTGGTACACGAATCCCCACCGGGATAGTCCATTATCTATTTCCGCATGAATTTCGGTTTAGTTGTTTATAATATTAAAACTTAAATGGATTATGATGTAATACTGTCATGTTGTATAATAGTGTATTTGTATTTCATTTAATCATAGCATTATGGCAAACTCATTCTTATAACAATTTATTTATTTAATGTAAAATGTTTATTTCTTACAAACTACGCACAATAAACAAATTTAACACAACATTAAATGAGCAACTTTGTAAATTAATATTTCCTTTTTAGATAATTAAAGATAGTAGGTAGATACTATTAGAATTTGTTTTTTTGGATTTAACATATAATATAATATAAACTAGGAATAATGGTAACATATACAATAGTTAGTACTTTAAAACATCCACAGAATCATTCAATACAAGTGATGTTGCTTAATTCGTGTCACTATAGAGACATTCACTAAAATACTGTCTTCAGTGTCTTATGTCAATTAAAAAACTCTACTCTATCTTCTACTCGGGATTCTCATTTGATTTTTTTAATTTGTTAATTTGTATATCTACTTAATACAATAATACAGAAATTCATAATTTCCGTTGAATTTATTTGATAAAGAAAAATTTAGTTTACGTTATAAGTTATATTAAACTTAAACAAGAATGGGGTGCCGAGTATTCCATTTTATTAAATTTATATAGAACACTAGTTAGATCAAAACTAGACTACGGCTCAATCTGTTATGGAAATTCTAATGGTAATTTATCCAAAATTCTTGACCCAGTCCATAACACCGGTATAAGATGTGCAATTGGAGCCTTCAGAAGTAGCCCTATCTCCAGCCTACTAGCCATCACTGGGGAGCCTCCACTTCAATATCGTAGACTAAGACTATCACTCAAATATATAACCAGAATTTTGTCCACTCCTGATAATTCAACTTTTCATTATCTAAATATAAACCAATCTCCATCTGTATATGATTTAAACACAAATCTCAGAAAACCACTAAGCACAAGATTCCGTAAAGAAATGTCCGACAACAATATCTCCCCAGACACAATCCTTCAATATGAGACCTGCCTTACTCCCCCATGGAGTTTAAATCAATACGAAATTGATACCAGTCTTAGTGCCCATGTAAAAAAAGAAACACCCGAAATAGTCTATCGGAACTTATTTAATGAACTAATTCATACGGACACGGATAACCATAATAATACACAAATCTATACAGATGCATCAAAAACTTCAACAGGCATAGGTTTAGCAGTTATACATAAAAGTTCTACTCAAGTATTCCAATTAAATAGTCATAGCAGTATTTATACGGCTGAATACATAGCACTTTTAAAAGGTGTTCAAACAGCTGTAAATACAAATTATGAAAGAATCGACATTTGTTCCGACTCACTCAGTGTCCTGTCAAATATAAAATATAATACTCAGATCAATCCCTTAGTCACAAAGATAAAAAATATAATACATTTATCCAATAATTACATACGTTTCATATGGACTCCGGGTCACTGCAATATCAGAGGAAACGAAGAAGCAGACAAAGCAGCCCGAAATGCTATAAGTAACCCCAACTCCTTAACACTTTCTCTTATGTCTCCAGTTGATATAATCAGAAACGTCGACAAATACTGCATGCAATTATGGGACTCAGATTGGCGTCAAGTTACCGATAACAAATTAAGAGAAATCAAACACTCAGTCGAGCCTTGGCCAAAACTGAATTTTTCAAATAGAAAAGAAAATGTTATTATTAACCGACTTAGAATTGGCCACACGAGAGTAACTCATGGATACCTAATGGAAAAGACCGAACCTCCTATATGCCGCTCTTGCAACTCTCCCATGACAGTCAAACATATCATTATCCACTGCCAAATCTTCACGGAAGCCAGAAAAGAATACGAAATACCAGATAATCTATACGAAGCCATAGGACCTTACGCAGACATACCAAAAATAATTTCTTTTGTTAAAAAAATTGAAATGTACAACTTAATTTAATTAATTTATATAATTTATATTTACTATGTATTTTTATATATATCTTTTTTTTTCCTTAAACACTATTGTAAAAACCCCCTTATGTACATAACTATATAATCTTGTAAGCTAATAACCATGATGTTGATGCTGTAACAATAAAAAAAAAAAAAAAAAAAAAAAACTTAAACAGTTATGCTTATTAATAATATTATTGAGTTAAACATTTTTTTCAAAGTTATTTTTGATCTATTTTTATACACAGAGTAATTATTCATCAAACAATACATTTAATATTAGATATTTATTTCGAAAAGTATCTGCTTTTATGAAAGGAATCAGTGTATCAAAATAGTGACACGAATAAGTTTACAGACAAAACGGTTTTAAATGCTATTATTTAAAGTTCATTGAAATTGATTTAGCATGAATGTTGTGAACAACATGAAATTAAATTATTTTACTAAATTAGAAATTCATATAACAATGGCTCGTTGGTTTGCGATCAACGAAAATGTCTCCTTTATGTCTCATCGTATACTCTTCGGTTGAACTTTCCTTTCTTTCCAGTGCACTACTCTATTCGACCTTTTAAATTCATACAATTTTCCAACCATTCTATATCTTGTATTCAGTGTATGTACCAACTTGAAACTGAACATGTAATTAATTACATAAAATCTTCAATTCTGGAAACTGGTATTTCTATTAAAATTTCTTATTGTTCTGTTACACTGATGTACACTTATAATTTTCTGTTTGTGTACCTGCATATTTGGCATAGCTTTATTTAAATTTTATTATATAATTAACTATTGTACTATATTGGTAAGAGTTTAAATACAATGGATTTACAATAGTTAAAATATAGAATAAGACTCATCTTAAACACAGTGTTTCAATAATGTTAAAAAAAATGATAATATTTTTTTGTTGAAATCAAAAAAGGTTATTGCATTATAGTAGTTATACAAATTATAAAGTACAAACTGATCTTCGTGTTTGCCATGTTATGCTTTGTGGTTGTTTAAACGAGGTAGGTACTCTAATATTAATATAATTTAATAATTAAATGTAGAGTACATACCTACTTATATTTTTACACGAATCATATTATTATGTAAACGATATATGAATGATATATATTTATTGATTTTTTTTCTACAGACATTTATAATATTTTAACATAAAATGCTGTTATTATCCCAAATCCTATAGAAAAATAATTAAGTACCTTATATCAGAGTTACGTAAGTAATATTATTAAAACATATAATGTATATACATGCTATGCTTAAAATCTGTTCATGGGCTTGACAATAGCCACGGGTTATAGGTAGTAACCCCTGCCTCATATAGTTAAAACTAAACTGAAGTTGAGTATATGAAAGTATATGAAATATCTACTCAGTAGGTATAATAATAAAAACATTTGGAATAAACTCTTTTAAATAAGGGTGTATAAAATCACAACATCATATTATTGAATAACCCAACGAATCTTCGTAGTTGTTGTTGTTAACACATAGTTATTGCTTTTTATTGGTCTCGATGTTATCGAATCCATGTAGGTATATATAATATAATTTAACATTAAATATACACGTTCAGGCGGAAAAAAAAACACGATGTCCACATTTGTCGATTCGTTATAAAAATAACAGACTGCTGACAGGCAAATCAAAAAAAAGAAAAAACAACGATAGGCTTAGTAGAGCATATAAATATATATATATATATACATAATATAATCGTCTTGGTGAGGGTGCTACTTTTTTTTTTAACAATTCCGATTGACACGGGACATACGTTGGAATTTATATATACACATTACAAATACAATATATATATATAAGAAACATGGTATTTTTTCAGTCCGTTTATCCAGACGGACAATGATAGAGGGGTGGGTGTGACTTGAGCGCCGCCACTCGGGCCAAACAACCCTCCGCGGTATCGTTCGGGCCCAAAGTCGGCAGCCCGCGCACACGCTACGCACAGTTACGTACCGCACGCCGTTTCGCGATAACGCATCCGCTAGACGTAGCGACCGGGCTTGCTCCTCGTCGACACACGTCTCGTAAAATATATACAAATATCGTAAAACGGTTTTTCGGAAAAAATTTAAAAAAGAAAAAAAGAAAAAACCGAACGCATCTTTTTCGACCGACCCGTACGCTTTTAGAAGCTGATTTTCGGTACGCACCGCCGCTGCGCTCTGCAGGTGGTGTTGTTCTCCACGATGTCCGACCCACAGTAGGTATAATTTTTTTCGGAAAACGAGAAACAAACGTTTTGAATTTTTTTCGCTCTCGAAATCTCTTCGGACCGTCGCCCGCGCTTCGGCTGACCGGTAGGACCGCGCGCGCCATGGTCGGCTACTACCGCGTGTCACGTCCGTAACCGACGGCTACCGTAGACGCGACTCTGCTTCGAGTATCCATCGAAGTGAGTAAAATATTATAATATTAATAATATTACCATAACTATTTAATATTGAAATGTATAGTTTATTTTTTGTGCAGTAGATATTATAAATGCGTTGCGTGTGTGTGTGTGTGTTGGTTACGGGGTCTTTTCGATCACAGGTTTTCAGTTTTTCGGTTTTTCCATTCTTCTAGAATTTCGATGTTCATCACGACGACAATGATGGTGGTCTATTTGATTCGCTTTTTTTTTTGGAAAATTAAAGATGTATTCAGCTATTTACCTATAGTGGTTTTAGTTTCAAAATGATCGTGCTCAACAAGTATTGTGACAATATGCCCGACGTACCACACTATTATTGGAATTAAATTGAAATACATTTAGTTTAAACTTAAAATATATATTTAATATTAATTGTACATCAGAACTTTAAAATCATTGTCCTTAAGAACACAGAAGTAATAGCTGTTATTTTATAAGCTGTAAAAACCATAAAATTCAAATTTTTTTTTGAAACTTTCAGAACAACATGTATTACGTAATCGATATATTTTGTTTAAATATATAAATGCGTTTCTTCAGATTTGTTTACATAATATTAATTAATATTTTAAATTTAAATTGATTAATTATTATTATTTTATAAAATTTAAATTTAAACAAATTAGCATTTTATTTTTTTTGTTACTTAGCTTGTTTTTACCTCTTAATTATTCTCTTTTTAGTGAAACAAAATGTATTTACTTACTATAATGCGTATTCAAATTAACTTAAATAAAAATAAACCAGATAACTAAACAATTACATTCAGAACTTAAATCAATGTAACACATTAAAAACATTTATTAGAAAATTCAGGAATCTAAAAGTTAATCATTTTTTTTTCTATCTTGATTTTGAATTGATTAAGTACCTATACCACAGATTTGGATCGGTAATGAATCTATATTATAACTTATAAGGACAGTTGTATAAACTTATTAGTTTATGATATCCATTTTTAAATAGTACATTTTATGTAGTTCTAATTTTGTTTTTATTATAATTCAGAAATATCAATAAAATCGACATATTTTATTGTTGACCTGATAACTATATTTTATAGTGTTATTACTTAATGGTATTTTTGTATTGGTTTGATATAAAATAATATAATTAATGATTATTAGTGAATACTTAAGTTTGTTGATCGTTGTATTGATTAAAACTTATACAATATTGTTCTACTAAGTACTAATAATTTCAATAATTTTGTTTATTGTAATATATTATGTTACATTTTTTATAGGAAACTTATAATATGTTTGAACGTTTGGTTTAACTACTGTAATAAATAATTGTTCTTATATTTTCTGAGTGCATTTCTTTTACATTTTTTCATTATTATAATAAGCAGAACGCATTATTCTAAATTGTATCTAAATATCATTAGCACTATTAGGTTAACGTCAATTGTTTGATTAACAAGACTTAAAACGTTAGGTCATGATAAAGGAACAAAGTGTCAACTATGTTTTAATAAATTACGAAATGATTAAAAATATATGTAATTCGGTCGAAGAATAAAATAGGTACTTAATTTATATCAATTTTATTCTCAAAGAACATACAATAATTCAACAAGAAATACAACTATTACAATATATATATATAAATATATACAATTATGTAGCTGACATATCTACTGATAAATTTTCTAAAATAAAAATAAAAATCAAATAGGTATGAATTTATAGTACCTATATATCATAAATGCAATAAATTATTTATAATAATGTTCCATAACGAACTTAGTAAAATTAGATATATATTTTAACTGTCCATTTTCAATAGAATGGTACTTGTATTGAATAGACATTCTTAATGATATTATAATTAATATAATTACATAGTAATATATTATTAGGTCAATCATTTTTTATGTGAAAGTGTACAAAAATGATAAACATGTTTTAAAATTACTCTTTGGAAATAATTTATACGATTTTCTTCAGAACGTAAGCCCTGATTTTTAACGATTTGTTCATTTTTAGAATAAATTATTTAAATATATTACTCAGTTTAATAAATGCCTGAAATAACAGTAGACTAAAATTACAATGACTTAAATTAGCAATTATATACTAAGCTTTACACCCGAATGCATTCAGGAATTCAAAACACTCGTTTATTGTTATTTATTAGTATTATCAGTACTCAGATTTTAGTCATTTATCTTGTTTCTTCGAGTTTAGACCGTTTGAAGTCATGAAGACTAATGTATCTGCTACCCAACTGTTTGCTGAATGTAATCAAATGTCAAACGTGTTTAAAAGTGTTTTTACTTATTATTGGATTATTAATGAGCTATTGTTCATGATCAAAATTATTATGTTTATGTGATAATAAGATATTAATTATTTCGTGCACTGTTTTCACTGATTTCACTGGTTTCACTATAACTCTTGACCTTTCAACGAAAGCAAAATTATTTTAAAATAAAAATTTGTAACTAGTTTATGATTTTTTTATTATAAGTTTTTACTTCGTATTTATGTGATTTTATTTGATTGAGTGCACAAACATAATATTATTATATGTCTGCCGTACCTATACTTGTACACGCTTTTATATAGACATAGTTATAAGAGGAAAACAAATTTATAAAATTCACATATTATATTGCGTGTAGGTATTTTATATTTGTTTCGTGAACAGTGGCAATAAGGGCTAGGTGGAGAAAAATAACTCCCCCCCCCTGAAATGTGTGACAAATATGCCACTAGTTGCGGTTTACCATTATGACACGGATACGGACGAGCACCGAAACTTTATGAGACTATATCGTAGGTAGTAACCAAGTTAATACAACCATATAAAATATCGATTTAACTTTTACACTATACACTTATTTGTATTATGGATCGTAAAAATATAATACAGTTTACAGTAATAATAATAATAATAATAATAATGATGTCACTATTGAATTCATTCGTAAACTAACGTTCAAATCATTTTAATAAAATATACCTACATTTTCTGATTAGAAATTAAATGTTTGTTATAATATTGTTAATGATAAACATTAAATACAGTTATACTGTATCCATCTACAACACGCACATTTGCATGGTCTTATAAAAGTTTTTGTCAGTTATGAGATTGTTTCATAAATGTAAAACTTTCATACAAATTGCAATTAATAAACATAAATCATATGACATATAATAATAAAAACATTTTTTTTTTCAATAAACCTAAAAGTGCATTATAGTTTTTTTTTTTTAAATAGGGTTATCTAGCAGGTATGATATAAATATTAAATAAATACCAAGTTATGAATTTAAATTCATATTCTGAACAATTTCAATACAAATTAAAAAATTGTGATTTCACAGAGAAATTCAATAATAAGTATATTTACGCTATACCTATATAAATAAAATATTTAAATAACAGTATTAAATAAATATCATTATATTATAAGCTTTGTGTAAATCGGTGAGTTTGAGGAATGATAATTATTTCAATTTTAAAATTTTTTCATAATTAACCATAATATTATTATTCTCACGTTAGGTAAATTTTTGAGCAAAAGAAGAAGGCATTTTTAATTTGTCTTAAGTATCTTATAGTTTTTTCGTTAAATAAGTTGAAATGAATGTTTGTGACAAATTTAGTGTCTATTAATATTTAATAAAACATAAATATTGTAAATATCAACATAACTTATAATATGATGATGGTGATCTTTGTATAAAATCATCGTTTAAATGTTAGAATTTGCATTTATCCAAAGTAGGTAATAATAGATTTAGTTATGAAGTTCAATGGTCTTATGAATTTTATAAAGTACTTATATTGCACATTAATAATAATAATATTTAATAACCAAACCTAACCCAACCTACTAAATATAATAAGATGTAAATTTATTATAGTGCTTTTTGTATTTTAATAAATATTATTTATCCGATACATTGTAATAAATTTCAGTACAGAAAAAACAAACAGAAATTTATCTGATATTTTATATTTATTAAGCAACAGTATACATTTAAGACATATATTATATATTTTAGAGATTTTACTCCTAAACAAACACGTTATATCGATCGTGTTGATATTTTCTAAAGATTTTCCTCTCCAGACCTATGAATAATCTGTATAAAATATTATGCTTTACGGACGATCCTAAAAATAATCGTTTTGACGTTCGAATAACAAAAATCTCGAAAACATAAAATAAAAACGTGGTGGTTGTCTATTATAGCGATGATTTTGTCGATGGTCGGTAAAAAGAGTTCATACAAGACAAAGACCACATTAAATCCACAGGTACAATACGCGGATTTACTGAAATCCGTACAATATTATCACTGGCAGGATCGTAGTCCGGAGTAGCCAAAAACTTCACGTGGGTGTCGAGTGATAAAAGTATATACGTATATAATATTATATATCTGTGTGGACTCGCAAATTCTGCCACCGCCGTAGCTGATAACATCGTGAAAGTTGGCACATTCGCCTCCACAAGACCTAATCATGTACATTGGTGTTAACGGGTACACTGCAGTTAGTATAAATGTATTATACTCTCGAAATTTTTTTTTATAAAATCACTGCATCTCAAGCAATTTGCGAATAAAGAAAAGAAGTAGTCGTTAAACCGTTGAAACAAATCTGAAACGATTGTAACATCGAATCTCGTCCGATTGTGATGACTTTGGAATTCAGGCTGCTGAACATAATATAACGAGTCCTCTTTGTAGAGTATAAATTATTTTACCAAATCGTTTAATTCATCGATTTTAACGAATTTCATATTGAAAAAAATTGTAATTTCAATTTTATTTGTAACCATTAACAACTGTATCTCTCCGATTCATTATAATATATTGGCGATGAAAAAAATTTCAAGTTTTAAGTCGATTTGGTATGCCTCCTAACAAGTTTTTTTTAAATCATCGCTGCCTATAGGTATATCATTATTTTTATAATAATAACAATTGTTATAGTCATATACAAATCGGATGGATAAACGTTTTATATACCAACGTCGTTCGACGAATCAAATTGCATACAGAAAATAGCATACGCTAAGTGGCTACGAAACTTTTTTTAATGCTCGGCAACGATCGACCTCAATGGAATTTTAACCTCTTTATTTTACCCTGAATTGTCGTCGTTGCTGCTGCCACACCGCCCGACCTGTGTAATATCAGCGTACCCGTAACAGTATGTTTTTGTTCTGTACCTACTTATTATAGGTATACACGGTATTATTTTATTTATATTATTATTTTATTTACGGAAATTAAAAAAAACTGCGATAAAAGGGGAGGAATTAAAAATAAAAGCACCGCTGTTGGCCCAAAGAAGAATTGAAATATATCGAGCCAACGACGGGACCGCCGCCATCCGAGACATGAGAAATTAATATGTTTATTAATTTCGTCGTTTTTCCTGGTTAATTGGTGCTCGTCTGAAGTCCTGTATACATTATATATAAATACGTTTATATATCTATATATTATGGCCGCCACCGCAGTTTTCTCTTTTGTTAATAGATAATAATGGTAGGGGTGGGGCGAGGGTGAGGCGAGACGAAAAGCGACTGCCGAAGCGCGGTGGGATGCGGTCTGCTTATGTCTCGAGCGAATATTGTGTATACAAGAACAGCGGGTCTAATTAAAACGCTCGTTTTCGCGCCTTTGCCACGGTGGATGTGTACCCGGAAAAACAAACGGTCGTCTCCGAGGACAGGAATAGTCGACAGGGGTAGTCATGGAGGGAAAACAATGTGTACCTATACAACAAAATAATAAGCGTGTGTAATAGGGAGCGCGCGAACGCACTCCGGTTCGAGTGGCTCGATGGGTGAGGCGAAGTCGTCGACGACGGATGCTAATTGAAACGGCATGGTGGGTGATTTTAATAATATTTTTATTGTTGCGTTTAAGTGTTCAGAACTATTTCGGGACGGCATTTCATATTGGAGTTCGTCAAAGAGGACGATATTTTCTCGGTACCTATAACAACGTGCGATATCAACTATGGCGTGGGTGACATATTATTGCATCATATCCGTACTACGAGTGACGTGCAAGTGGCGAGTGTAAACAAGTGTTTATCCAGTGGAAAGTAATTTTTATCATTTTCGTGTTCCCCGAAGAGACGGGTAACAACCCGTCCAGTTTATTTTGTCACTCGTCTCTACATCTTATTCCGTAGGATTTTGATATTATTTAAGTATAACACAGTCTTCGGACTAAAATTTAAAAAAAAATCACGAGGGTTTCCTAGTTCCAAGATGAACTATAGACGGATTATATACAGCTAAACGCTTAACCGGAGATGTACACCTCGCATATTTTATTTACCATTATAAGTTCCGCTTGCTATGTTTCCGGTCAACGTCGCCACTGTCGTCGTAAAATCTGTGTAATATGTCCATCCACCGCGACACAACCGATCCTTTGATCGAGACACGCAAATGGTTTTAGGATGCATATATGTCTATTGTTTACTCATGAACCGTCTGTAGGTCGATTGATGTATTCACTTTAAATGCACCAAAGAAGCAGATGATTTGCTTAGTCTCTATACGCTCGCCGGCCGAAGTACGGTTTGTCGAGTCAATATAGAATTAAAAGCCCTTATTATTATTGATAACTAATCCTGAAAGGTCTAACTAGCGTTTGGTATAATTATATATAATTAAAAATTCACGGATACACATCTAAATACAATAAATACCTAACCAGAAAACGGTAGATACGTATTATAAATTAAAATACAACTTATATTTTATCTGTGGTTGTGTTGTTGGTATCTATTGTTGTATGTCATGTGCCCCTTTCTTTTATTTTACAATAAAAAGTATTTTGATATAAAATCAAGAAAAGGAATGGACGGATTTTTATATCTCCGTTGTATGCGTCTGGTATATTGAATCTTTCGAAATGCGCTTTTTTAAATCCAAACCGCCATGCAAATAATTGTGAATTCATTAACTACACGAGTACACTATATAAACTGGCAACAGCCTATATGTACATGGTCACGTTTACTGAAAGTATTAACGTAGGATTTGGTCGAATTAGTCAAACATTCTGTTAAAGTTCTAAGTTGTTTTAATTACACGCGTTACACGTCAAATACTTCACAACAAGTTTATTTAAAACGCGTTTTACGCTGCACACACGGCAAGCGTTTGCTCTTGGAAAAAAGTTCATTTTAATATTTATCATTCCCACTGCTACCGAGTTCCTTGAACGTAATAAAAACAATAAATCATCGCAGTTTTTGCGAATATGACAGGTTAAGGCAATATTCAAAGATTTACTTTTTGGTTGCCTTAAATCAAAACCATTATCCATTTTACTTTTTGTTTCTCTTTATTTATTTATATTTTTTTTAACTACCTTCCTACCGACCGCACATACAGCAGTAGCTGATTGATGTGATTGAATGAGCTAACTGTAATAATATAACCCACACATTTGAACGAATCCCAGAATGTACCAGCTGCCTTCGTGTATTTTTTACTATATTTTTTTCAGACGAACATTCCGTCACATTTTATTCAGCCACCCGCTGAAATAATATTACCGTTATAAATAGTATTATACATACTACACGATGATTACCAAGTAAAAAATAATAATATTTTGTTTGAAGCGTAAAGCTGCGGCGCGTGTCCCGCACCCGCACAGTGCCGCGTATTTGGGCTAAGATCGTGCGGTGCACAGAAGCCAAGCAGAGGCGGTAAATTGTCGAGCGAAATTAAATTTTTCGCACACGCACGTCGTCCGCGCCCTCCACGATAGTTTCCGGTTTCTGTTGTAGACACGGTTTTCGGTGTCTGCCGCGGCATCCGGTCGCGTGTGCGCATCTTATGGTTCCTCTTGCGCCGGTGCATATCAAATATAGCAATGATAATAAAGTTGTTGTTGCAGTAGTAGTAGTAGTAGTAGTACTGTTGTAGTAGTTTGTAACAGTTGCAGCAGTTGTAATTTCACGGGCAACCCCTCTTGTCAACACACAGTGACGGCGACGGCTGCAAAGGCGGTAGCTAGGTGTACCTATATGTGTAATATAATATTATATAGAGTCTCGCGTGCGGTCTTCGGCGAATAAAGCCGCACACGGGCTGCTCTTGGGGTGCATTCCGCCGGCGGCGCTTAAATCTGCGGCCGGTTTTATTATGTATGTGTATGTACGTACACATATTGGAAAACAGAAATTCGCTTCCAAGACGTTTTATTAAATCTCCATTATGAGAGAGAATGACTATATTTTCTGCCGTCGAGTCGTATTCCCCCATCCCCCCAGCTTCACTGACTATACACACCGTGTATGCAGTACGCACACACACACACACACACACACACAACCCACACTGCACAAACTAGATCTCATGTATATTGGATGCGGCACTCGCGAATCGCTACCCCCTGAAATATCGAGTACGTCAACCCCTCGTAGGTATAACGTGCTGTTTCTAGAGTGCGGGGTGTAAGAGACCAAGTAGAGGAAGAGGAGGATCTGGTTATCTCCAAACGCGCGGTGCCGTTACCTCGGGAAATTGTGTTTTACATTTTTTATCCGCAAACGTTTCGGCGGCGAATCGCATAACTCTACGCCGCTCTTGCCATTTCAACGGAATTATTATTTTCATTTTTACGCCCCCCCCCCTCCCATCGACAGGAGCGTGTGCGATGCGTATTGTGTATAAAGCTAATATAATAACAACAAAGCGGTGCAGTCTTTAAGACTAATGTACCGTAAAATATTAATTATTACGACACGTGATACTATTTGCGTTTTATTCAATATAGACAATGCGTTTTGAAAACAAATAGACTTTCAAGTATTTTAATATTCATTAATCTTTTCTGTATAATCATATAATCTATTAGCGTCTAGTGTCAGTTTATATTTTAAATTTACACGGGTTGACCACATGGCACATACCAGCTATAATAGTATCGATGTTTTGTAACTAATTTTAAATCTGATTGAAGTATAAGCTGTTCACCGAAAAGCTTTCTTCTTTCTTCTATCATATTGAATTTATATTATATTTTTGAAAGCATAATGGCGTTGATACAGATATAAACCATACAGATTACAGGATGTTGAAAATGTGTATACCACTGACAAATGTTTCTAAATTTTAAATTTTGTATATAAAATCCAAAATCCTAAGTGCGTTGGAACAAAATTATTTATATACTATTACACATTTCTCGCTCCACTACAAATGTAATAAATTGATTATTTTATAGGCACATTAAACTATTTTAATCATTGCTTGTTGTAAGCTTTAAGTAAGTATATGCATCTAATAAAATATCATCCAAAATGGAAGTGTTTTCATATATTTTATCAATTATTGATATTATTAAAAAATCGAGATTTATGGACTTCGTTAACTAAACATTAATTATTATAAATCCAAATAACTTTAAACTAAGTTACATTTATCAAAATAATTTTGTTGTCAACTGACTCCAAATTCATAAATGTATATAATGAAGATTTTGCTAGCCATTTTTTGTTAGACCATGGACAGATGTTAATAATTTAAGTATATAATTATTTTCAACTTAATATTTTATAATTGGTCGCAATTTTCCCTCATAGTTATTAACTGGTTTATAAGTATGTATATAACTATAAACAAGTATTTATAACAACTATAATATTTTACTGTTGTCTTGTATTGATTACCTCCATTTTATAAATGAATAAATTATTATTTTTTTAAAGTTAACCATCAACATTATTATATGGTAGATATTCAAAGTAATAATATTCGAAACATAACATTACTTTTGTTAGAATATTTTATATAGTTATTTTACAATCCAACGATTTATAGCAATATATATTATAGCTTATTATATTATTAAACATTTTCATAAACAACACGCAAATAGGTTATTATTATATTCAAGACGCAAAGTTTGTTCTGACTAGGTAAGTAGGTACTCACGTATTACCTTCTTTGCAGACATTACCTATATTCTTCGATTATAATTTACGTCGATATATTATACAGTACAATATTATTATATCATGCACTTCGTGTAGTTAACGCGAAAAAGCAAGATTAAAATGTATTTATACTTGGATGAAGTTTTAAAACAATGTTTCTCTGTAATTTATATTGAGTTGTTTTAATTGGTACGTAAAGTGCCAACACAACAAACGTCTACACTCGTACATTTCAGCCTGAAACCACACATAAGTACAGCGATGTTCTATATTCGAACGTCTTAAGTTAAAACGACCACGTACGAAAGTTTCGTATCGGAGTTCGGGCAACTGTATTATTATGGTCTCGGAGGGTTTCAAAGAAGTGATACATAAACTTCAGTGAAGTCATTTTCGAAAAAAAAACCCGTTAGTTTGGCACTTCTGCCAACAAAAACTTAGCGATGCTTTAGTATTTATGCACCAAAACATATTGAAACTGCTCGTCCAATTTTTTTTATTCGACACGAGTTTCATAATAAATAAGAGTGGGGGTGATATTCAATGTAGGTACGACAATAATTTATTTCATTGGTTTTTGAATTGCGTTTTAAAATAGTTCTATTACATCGATATTTACGATGATTTTTCAACCTTCTTGCAAGGGGTAGTGACTACCTGCTGTAAATCATATTATATGTCATATTATTATTATATGTCTAACTGCATAATCATGTAATGGAAGTATATATATATATACATATGTATTTATGTATTTGTTCGGGCCGTCCCTAGAGCGTGATAAATTAAATATAAATTACTTTAACGATTCCCGTGTTATAATATTCATAGTTTCTGTTTTCTTTGTAACTTACCACAGCCAAGGTGTAAAAAAAAAAAATATGGTATATTGGTATAGGATATAGAGTATTATTTCTGTGGATTAAAAAAAAAGTGAGAAATTTAATACTATAAGTTAATAGGTAGTTGTATTGATTAGACTAATAAATGAGTGTGTATAGTGTCTATATATTTTATGTTGTTTATTGTTAAGGTATTGATTCACCATAAACAATAAACATGGTTATACCTAAACGTTTATTTGCATAATGTATATATTATATAATATGTGGTATTGTAAATTTTATTAGTAAAATACGATATCAAATTTGAAATCGTTATTTTAACTGTTGATAATTCGATATAAGAGTATACGTATAATATTTTCAAATTTATAAGACACATTTTTTTCGTACAAAATATTTTTACTACCAATTTGTATACACATTACGTTTCATAATTGTTGAAAATGTTTTCAATAATGTTGAAATACTTTTACGTATTTCTGTGTTAATTAGTTTTGAATGCATTTGTATCAAACTAAACATTCAACTGCAATAAAAGTCAACAAATATGTGAAATATTATTCCACCAAAATCCCGTTACCACATTGTATCCCCCTCCACTTGATTAGATGAACAACGTTGCATTTCGTTTAAAATAAATGGTCTGAAAAAAATGTGCAACAGATCGTAACTAATCGAAATTATATAACTATTTTTGTCGTTCTGAAACTAATTAACATATTAATTTAAATGGAAATGCATGAGGTACCTAATATAGGTAGGTACATACTAGTATTTATTGTTTAATGGTTTTCATTCCTCTCTTGAGTATAAGATTACTTTTTGTATAAATAATTGTGTGGAACACACATTTCGTATAATAATATTCAACTACCTAATTGCAATTTAGTTTTTTTTTAAAACGTATTTTATGTTTACGAATATAAATTTGAAAATAATATTAAATCACGTTCGAAACTTTAAGCACAATATCATCGGAATTTTCTTTAAGAAAATTATCGTACTAGTTGATAAGACGTTTTTATAACAAGTTTCGTTGCGCACTACTTTAGCTGAGTGGGTAGTAAGCGATCGTCTGTGTGAGTGTCTTCAGGTATTTGCTCCGTCTGCATATTCGGCACATGCAAGGAAACATTATTGTCATTGCATTTAAAACAATTTACTATTTTGTTTCAACAAGAAAGCCATTTAAATAAATGTAGACCTAAAAGCCTAAAGAGCAAAATTATACTTACTCAAAATGATCGGCTTTAAACCGTACGAATCGATATGAGCTTATTATAAGCTTTTTTCTAGGTATTTGAGGAAGTAGATTTTTGAATAACTTACATTTTTTTTAGGAAAAAATACTAAATACCACCTATATTCATGATAATAAAAACTAAAAAGTAATAGTAGTAGAAGTATTGGATAGTTGTAGTTGTAAAATTGTAGCTATAACAAAGAAATGTACATTGGTTGGTTTTAGAGGGTCTATTCCTTGTAGTCCTTTCGGCCAATCTACGGAAATCGTCCTTTACTTACCTACCTAACCTAAACCTACCTGTTGTATTGCTCCTTAGCCCGTTTTCGGTTGAGACTTGGGATATGCAAATCCTCTCTCGTGGAGACAAATCCCGGTAATCAAATACCGACAACAATTCGGTTCGCTGTGCCTGCAAAACGTTGATCCTCCTAACACCCCCCCCCCCCCATTGTGCACACGGACCAAAGCTACTCTGACAGTTCCTGCGTAACCCTCCCATGTGTAGCTGACGAAAACCTGAGGATTTTACATCCTATTGTGGTATTGGTGACCTCGGAAGCTACGTCGTTTGTAAGGATTTACTTGTATCCCTTCTTAGTTCCTACCCGGACCAAGGATGTAAAGGCCCCGTCGTCGAAAACGTTTGAATGTTACGTGTATAACATAGCCAACTAATCCAGTTTTTATATTTACTGAAAAATAATTAAATTGTTATAAATTATTGTTTATAATTCAAAATTAATTATTTTATATAAGTATTGTGTAGATAATTAATATAGATATTTAAAATTAGTAATTTTTAATCATACTTTTTTGGGTTAAAATGTAATTATAATTACATTATTTACCAGTCACTATAAGTAGTCAAATTGAAATTCACAAGTATAATTTGATACAAAATATGAAGTGAAGGATTACTGTATTTAGTTTTAAGAGAATATTGTTTGGTTATTTCTTTATTTGAAAAATTATATACACAGGTAACCAATATAATATACATTTTATAAGCTATTTGGATTCAGCTTATCAAAACTTTTTGATGCATATTTTATATAACCATTTTAACAAGTAGATTGTGCTTGCATTAATCCATCCCTTAAACCATAGCTACAAAAATAATTTATTTTAATTAAAATATTTGTTTATTTATTTTTAAACTTTCGAACACTTAAAAGTTAAAACTTATTTTACTTTAATTAGAATATCTAACTTTTTAAAAAGAGTTCTGTGAACCGTTCTGAGTTTCACCTGTTTGAGTTGCAAATATATTCTAATTGTTGTATTTGGAATTAATAATAAATCCACTTTGAGTTATGATCTGTAAGCATATTTTCTAAGCTCAAAGTGCCTTCAAAAACAACATCAAATAAAATTAAAAATCTTAACATCAAATGGGAAACGTTTCTGACCTCATATAGTCATTTTTATATCTACATTTTATTAAATTGTACCACACATATTTGTTTAAATTATTGAAACCAAAAAATAACTTATATTTTCTAATATATTCATTTAAAAATTGGATATGAGAATATGCAGAATTTATAATAGAATTAACAGCTTTTTTTGAAATATTTATCTAATTATATTAGAAAATAAAAGTATATAGGTACTAATGTACTTAAGTAATGTATTGATATATGTAAATGTATTTAAGTTATAATATTACCATCCACATGGAATTAATACAGAATAGTATTATTATTTATATACAAGTTATGACTATAGGGTAGTTAACCTAATTTTATATTTTATCAAAACACCTATGCTAATGAAAACAATAGGTTTAGTATATTGTATGTTTGAAAAATGTAACCAACAATATCATTTAGAAAGTAGGTGTTATCAAGCATTATCCAATTGCTCGAGGGTAAATTTGCATGGCTAAAAATAAAATTGGTAAACTGCCAGAAAGTACTCACTATTCTTGAAGATTATAATCCATAAAGTCATACGAAATTAAATTAATCCAGTTATTGTTACTCGTAAACTGCGTCGAGGGGGGTTACTATACTATATTTGCAACGAAACAAAATATATATAAATGATAAATCCAACAAACATCTTAATTTAATGTGCTGAGTTAGAACAACAACATGCCATTAAATCATTACTTGAGAATAATAATTTGTAGACAGTTCACCCATAATTTGAAAAATTTAATTTGTGAAAATTAAAGATTAATTTAGTCGTTTAGTTATGCTGATAAGTTTTTTTGTTGAACCAATGACAGTATTATCTATTTTTTATTTGATTTAAAAGTTATATAACATACAACTAAACGCCGAAAATGGTATAAAAGATGTTTTGATGATTTATTTTTATCATTGATAAATGTTTTGAATTTTTTAACTATATTCAGACATGAATATATTTTATAAATACATAATATAGGTGTTCGGGTTTTTAGGTATAGGTATTCAACTAAAAAATGTAATTTATATGATACATATAGGTACATAAATTAACTAACTAGCTATGCCAAAAAAGTACTATTTTTTTCAAATTAAACATGTTCATACATTTTTGCATAGATATATCTTTTTACAATCGTTGAAACGCATTCCTTGATTAATTAAAGTAACATGTTTATGTATATTGGTATATGTATTATAACATGGTGTGTCCCACCCAGGTTACCTACTATTTATTTTTTATTATATATAATTAAAATGGAATATGTCCGATAAAAATGTCACTTTTAATGAATAATAGTGGAATAAAACTTTAATTACGTAAAAAGTATAAAATTGAGTATAGCTACGTTTATATTATTATGTAGGTAGGTAGGTAGGTATGTATATTATATTCAATTGTCTGCCTAAATATCCATATTAGCTAATTTGCTAATTTAGTGAGGAATTGTATTAATATTCTATTCTATACATTTAAAATTTCTTATTGTTGGTTTCGTTTTAGAAACTCTAAGCAGTAGCGATGGAAAATAATATACTATTTTAATACTAATCAGCAAAAAGTTAGTGCATTTAAGAGAATGTCTGTCATTCAATAGTAAAGCGTGTCAAAAATGTATTTGAGAGGCATTTTTAGTTGTTATTTCAGCCACGGAAATAGTTTCCGTAAGTATAATATAATTTATAATTTTAATCATGTAAAAAGGTTCGTGTTGGTATACCAACAACACCCCGTTTTTGATTAGGTATTCACCCCCTTGCCTCGTATGTACACCCTAACCGTTAAGGTGAATAATAATAATAATATGGTAAACACAAATATTGGACAAGACCGGTAAAACGAATTCTGTACAAAATAATATGATATAACAAAAATTGCTTATGCCGCGTTTCCTGCAGTGTCGAAATAATGGATACGGCATCATGTATATCTATGTAGGGTAAGTTGAGGTGTACCGTGGTAGGAGCAGGACAACCGGTGCTCTGATGCTGAGGGGTTTTTCGAAGCAATGTTGTCCGAAGTCAAATATTAAAATAATTTAATATAATACATCCACGACCCACACACACACACACACACACGCACACCCACACACGCACACACAAGTGCACCTTGTACAATATTCATGTACATAATGGTTCTACGAGAAAAGCACTTCATTAAATTTACACGGCCCGTTGGGTGCTAAACAATCGACCGACTTCGCGAATAATTTTTTGTACGCACAGCGACTGCCATCGCCACTGCTGTTATTACTGCGAAACTTAGGTTTTTCTGCCGCCGATGCAGACGGTAAAACAACAGGCGAAGCAAACATCATCACGAGTGCCGCCGATGTTTTACGCATTTCCACTCGGATCCGGTTCCTCTGAACTCGTTCAGTGTCTGTGAAAAATTAATTTGCGGCATTTCAACGATAAAAAAAATGTAAAAAAAGCAGAAAATTTTTTCCGAGTTTTTAATTTTCTCTCTCTCTCCCTATTTATTTCAACCTTTGTTTTTTTTTTTTTTCCCAGTGATACACAGTCGAAAATCGTTTTTCTTTCTGTTTGTTCGTTTCCATAATTCTGTTTGACAAACTAAACTATAATAATGCGTATTTTAACGTCTCATATTGGTACACCGGTAAAACAGTACATAATATTATATACATCACACGTAATTTTTGTTTATATAAATGCACTAAATGAAAAACTTGATGAATTAAAATGTTCAATAACTCTACATGACGACAACCATATAATACACGCATAGCATTTTCTCTGCATATTTCACGTCATGGATGCACACACGTGTGAATTTGACTAGTTTTCCGGTACATTTTATAATGTTTTCGATAGTGTAAATATTATTATTACTTTTTCGATGTTTGATTTTCTATAATAGCTTACAAGTTACATTATCCTCTAAAATGCTTTGTGCTAGGGACGTTTGAATCAAATTTTTGTAACATGTACCTATACAGTTTTAAACCAAATATTTGATTTGTACATAGTAATATTATAATACAGTACAAGTGCTGACATGAAATAATAACAACACATTTTAAAATTATTTTTCATAAGATAAAGTTATTCATGGATTATAAAAAAAAAAAAAAAAAAAAAAAACGTTAGCAGTCTCAATTGTTATAAAATAATTATGAACAAGAATGAATGTTTTTATAAATATTTACTAGAAAGATATAAAGTAATAATGTTCTTGTTCTTTTGGCATGGTTACGCAACCAACACACACAGAACAAAATATTATATAGAATTAGTCAGTATTTCGTACTCCGTACGAGCAGTGTCTGATAGTAACAATCTGATTATTTTTAAATAACGTTAAAATGAAATAATCTGTAAAATACTATTTATAAAACTCTCAAGCTAAAAACGTGTTTCTATCATTATTTCAATCGCGTAACGCTATACGACCGTATTGTTGAAAATTTGATTAGGTTACTCAAAGAGTGTCCGATTTTTATATTACTTTAACGTTCTTTTGCACACACGTACACTATGGAATTTTACACAAAAACGTATGCGGAGGAGTCTTCTGTAAACTGGACAAAATAATACTACCCTTCAGCAAAAGCAAAAGAAACGAAAACAAATAAATATTAAAAAAAAAAGAATGCGAGTGAACGTGAGTATTTTCACTAAGACTTCCATTAGAAAAAAACACGTCTCGCAATCACATATCAGCTTTGTACACTTTGAGAATATGGTCTTCGAAATATCTATAGCACCAGCGCATAAAAATGAATAATAATAAAAGCTATATATTTTATATGATCGACGACAATCCCTTCCTTTAAAATATGATAGTAATGTCCTAAAATACTAAAAGCCAACTCAGATTTTATTTTACACTGTACGCTCGGATAAATGTTACACATGTGATTACCACTGAAAAGTATGTTGTGGTACTCGTCAGCTTAAGATAATATCAACTATTATAGTTAAGGTCTTTAGATTGTTCGAAATTCGTATAATACGTAGGCGTAGGGACTACGGACTATATGGTCCAAATAGGCTGAATAGACTCGAATTAATGTTATTCGATAAAGCTTTTGTCTAAAGTAAATTGTGTGCTTCAAAGATCGAGTGTCGCTTTAGTTAATTTATTCTGGAAAATGGTCCCCGTTTTCATGAAAGCGTCACAACTCAACTGTGGATGACTAGAATGACTCATTGTACAATATTCAAATATGTGTGCAGTGTGTACAATACATGCTAACGATAATATCCATATTTAAAATCCTTCACTTGTCATTGAGTAAAGTCATTGTTTCAAATAATTATATATTTTGACGTTTTCGACCGGCATGACGTATAAATGGGTTTAATAATATTAATTTTCCCAATGGATTTTACCATTTTGAAATTCATGTGACTTTTTCAAAACATTATCAAAATAACTTTCCTTGAAAACCATCATTGTGATTGCACTTTTTGTTTGATATTTTCTTAGTTTATCATATAGGTGCATAATATGGCATTATGAAAAAGTAAACAAACAGTAAATCGAATAGCTTGAATATTGCAGATATTTTGTGTAACGTGCATAATATATGTATTATTTATGTGGGCGTATTCTAAAATATTAACTCGAAACTTATAAGTTTTTTTAGAAAATGTTCGAGAAATATTGTAAATTTTCTTTCAAGTAATGATCCACAAATTATTCCAACATTCTTCTAAACCATAATATTTAATTATAATTTATGATGTCGTTTTTTCAGTATTAAACATATTATAGGTGCTACTCAAAACTATATAATATGAAAATATATAATAGACCTTTGTACCTTTTATTTTGGTTATGGTTTTTGAAATTAACTTATGGTTCAATAATCATTATTTATAACAACTTACTCTTAATAAATTGTTCATTGTTCATTAAAACATAACGATATTAAGAACAATGGTGGAAAGTAATGTATCAGCACGAAGACTAAATAGAAATCGTCGATGAAAAATAATAATAAAAAAAATATATATTGATTTTAAAATTGTCACCAATCAGGTACTCTAAAATAAATAAAAAGCATAGAAAAAATCCAAAATCACGAAAACCGACCGAGGAAATGACAGTGAAAAATATCGCAGTGTGTATACAATTAATAAATTGTATCGCGTACGAACTTTCAGTGACACGGCCGAAAGTTTAATTTTTCCGACAAATTATTCTTTTGTCCCGACCTTAAGTAATAATAATTACTATCGTCGGACTTCGTCTCGAGCAATTATATACGGTGGGGGGGGGGGGCACAATGAAAAACGACCGACGACGGGCCCACGAAAAGTGGTGACGGCGGTCGTCGTGGCGGTGGACGGATACGGCGGTGGTGGACGGAGGTAGACGGTGGAGGCGATGGTTACACCCCCCCCCCCTCTCCCCGACACACGGTGTTCACAGTCCGAGAGACCCATGATTGCTGTCGTAATTAATCTGTGAACTTGGCGGTCGGTGTGCGTATAATAATATGCGTGTGGGGGTCGACGAGGTCGGCGTCGGCGAATCGGCTTAATCGTCCAGTTTTCCGTGTTGCTGCGCTTTTGTGCCGGTGCAGTGTATGAATTAATTTTAATATCTCTTTTACATCTCTTTCGCGCGCCGCCGAGGCAACTGTACTATGAGAGACCATTGTGCGCCGCCGACGGTGCTATACAGTTTTCCGCTTAACGAGTCCGGCCCCGGGACCCCCCCCCCCCCTATCCTTGGGCCGAGCAGCTTGCGGGGAATATAAACAGGTCTAATTAATCGCTTGCGACGAAAAGCTTACGGCGGTAAACGCGAACCGTTATACACAGTTTTACGGACGACGGTATATTGTTTGTTCTGCCGCCCCCGCATATAATGATAATAATATATTATTGTATGCGCGTGCACACATTTTTCGCGGTCGGAGTACCTACGCATTATCGTGTATATATATTTCATATTTATATACGATATATTATATTATACGGTGTGGTTGTGTGTGTGTGTGTTTCGTGTACTGGTGAAAAAATAATATTTATTCAAATGCCCTTCCAGTTGACGAGACCTCTGACGACATGTCCGCACGCCGTTGGGAATATAAACGAAAAAAAATAAAAATAATACCGTTTCCCCCTCCACGCTCTGCAGTGTTGTTTTGTCTACTACTCCGCGACTTTTTCTCTTATCCGAGACATTCCGCGCGGAATTACGTCTCTCCCGGAGCGTAACTCGAAATCGGATCCGTTTACACGCGACCGAATTCAATAATACCGTCGCCGTATGCTCTTCAGCCACTTGTGCCCGCCGCCAACACAGCCAACGGTTACTGTATATATATTATATATCATACATACACTCCGAACGTGCGCGTGTACACACGATATCGTCGCGAGTTGTTAATATTTTATTTTCGAGTCCTATATATATATAATTATTTATTATTTATATATCATACCGTCTACGTTCTACATAACATTATAATGTATATAATATAGAGTGACTACGTGACAAATGACGAGTCAACTTCCACCCAGCCGAACGGCGCTATAATGGTGAACAAATTTATGCAAACCCAATAATATGCCCGTAAGAATGTATACATGGTTTGTGTTTACGGTTTATTTGATTTTCCAGGTAGTCGAGCTCAAACAAATGTAAATTCCCACCCCCGTCTTTCTTCACCAACGCTACCTGCACCTCCTCCAATCGACGTCGTGGGGCCGAACACGCTCCCCTATTGATTTTTTTTTTTTTATGTTCTCATCACAATTGAACGGCACATAGGTACCTCGAGGTCATGGAGGTAGGGAAAAAAAGAAATAATACTGAATAACTAATTGAAATCCATCCGTCGTTCCGTTTTATCAATACGACCACCGACTGTTTTCAGAACAATGCAGAGTAGAGGAAGTAGTTCGACGTTCGTTCGACGTTTAAAATTATAAAGCACAGGCCGACCACTTACTTGTACTATATTATTATACGTCTTAATATCAGTTCCAAAAATGAAACTTTACAATACATTAACGCGTTCTACGCTGAAAAGTTTAAGGAACGGAACTGAATGGTTTCAGCTCTCCGTGGTCTTTACTCTTTATTCAAAACTATTTCAAACAGAAACCGTTTGTTTATTTTTACTTATATTTTATAGCTACACTTAAAAACGCTGTTGAAGTGCCCTTTTTTAAATTATGCAAACAATTTTGCGATTACCTATGTAAATATCGTTCTAAAGCAACGGTGTAGAGTTTAAATATTGTTTGAGTCTCGCAGATATCGACAATGAAGTTACTACGAATGTATGACAAGAAAGTCGATTACGGAACTCTAAAAATATTTAATAGGCGATAATAACAGTAAAGACATCAACCGGCCCTATTAATGTATTCGTTTTACCAAGGATTGTTTATCAGATACACGATATGCTTATACTTTTATTGGATTTAAAGAGTTAAGTATTGGTTATACGATCTACAAGACACATATAACATTTTGCGGCGCTAGCAAAACGACGGGGACTCGTGGGGTAGGTTTTATATCCGGTAGCCGGAAAAAGGCCACCGTAGAGATAATGGTTTTTCTGTCTTATTATTATTATTATTTTTTTTTTTTTTTGAAAACGGCGGAAATAAATGTTTATAACGGTGGCTGTGGACCACAAGTATACGTACGGCTGAGTGTGGTAAAAACAGCGGTTGATTGGATTACGAACGGACAGAAATCGATACGGAATTCTTTTCCTCCCTTCTTTCTCGTCCATTCCGTTTGACCACACGATAATTTCGAAGAGGAATTTAACCCTCGGACGCAATTTTGCCCACACACGGGACCACTACCTATGTACATGTGTATGTGTGCGTGTGTGTGGTTTTCGTTAGGAACAGCTATGGCGTTCAAGACCTGAATCTCAATTAATGCCTTTTGATGGGATTGTTTAAGTGGCGGTACCCGGTGCGAAACAACACTACACATCCAACAATACACCCTGCCATGGTGTGCCCTTTCGCGATTTCCTTGTGTTTTTACCCTAGAAAATAACGACTGCCGGGAACATACGTTTTACTTCGGCCCTTAATGATTATTAAAAACCGACCCTTTTGCACGCGATTGAAATAAACGCCTCCTTGATACGTTCCTGAGGGGTAAGGTGTGGTCGACTACGTGGTGTATGGAGACTCACCACGCAATCAACGGGATTGCATTACAACAGAGATAAGAGATTGATTAAATTTCTCTAGAGTCTTGGGAGTTGGGAACAGTCATATCCGCTGCATCACTCTACACCAACGGAGTTTTCTGTCTTTTGCCTTTTTCCACCACATTTGCACGACGTGTGACGACTTAAAAGGAAAACGAGCCGTTGAATAATAATAAATATCACACAGGCACAAACGCACATACAAGCGAGCGCCACGTATACATATATAATATATTATGTAATAGGGTGATTCTTTTTTTTCATATACGTTAATACGTTATTATAGGGATATGCAATATATTATAATTTTTTTGAAGAATAATAGGTTTCAAGAACGAAATTACCCTGGATATTATTTTATATGTCACATTAATTTAATCTTCGTGATAAATAAAATTTGAACACCATGTAGGTAAAATTATAAATTATAATGTGAAATAATGTATTAATAATATGTATAGGTAAATAGGTGAATATTATTTTAAGTTCCATATTGAATGTTTTCTGATTAACTGGATATTATAAATGTATATTGCTATTATTAGTATTATGGCAATATAACTATTTAGTGCCTACATACTAAGAATACAAATAATCATACCTTCCACCATATTAAAAAAATTTTTATTCTGAATATCACTAAAATAATGTGATCCAAATTAATATACATATATTGTTTAGTTTGAATATGTATGTTGTATAATATTAATTTATATATATATAGGTATAGTTATATATTTAGTATAATTTAAACTTTCAAGTATATTGTACATGTATACATCTAGATCAAACATTTAAGTTTTAAATAAGCAAATATAGATTACTTAGATTTTGTAACTAAAATATTGACAATCGAACACTTATTTGAATATTGGATTTATGTACCTATAGAAATTAATATATATATATTCACTATGTAGCGACTAGCGGTGCACAAATTAATACATAGTAGCTAATTAATTTCATAAAAACATTTTAGGCATAGGTATAAATACACACATACAATACACACACCAACAAACATACAGATTATTTAACACACAAACATTAAACAATAATGAGACATAAGCCTAAAACTTTGTTTTAAAACCAATATTCAAGATAAAATGTAATCGAGGTTTGTTTCAGATATTATGGTGTCACAGATATGAATAATAAAATATATAATATTAATTAATTGTGTACAGTATAATATGGAATGAATAAGAGGTAATAGAGATTTTAGAATATATTTTTCTTATGATATAGATATTCTGTGTTTCACTGTGTTTTAATTTTATAACACTATGAAAACAAAATTCTCTCGACACTAGAGTTTACTTTTCACTTCACAAAACTTGTATAATATAAATAATATTGTAATATAAAATGTGTCAAAACCACTAGAAAACTATATTATATATTGTATATCCACCACTTCTAGTGTTTAATGTTACATAACTCCATACCACGTTATCTTTTATTATATATATATAATATATATTTAAACAAACAATTAAAAAAGTATGATTTTATTATTACCTAATGGTTCTTTAAAGTTTTATAAATAAGTATAACGATGCGATGTATAAATCATTTTTATTGTATTAAAAAAAAACGAATTCAGTAGAACTAAATTATAGTATCTTTTAGATTAAAACTATTATGAGTTCACTAGCATATATTTTTATACTGTAAAATTAATTTTGTATTCTTGGTTTCTCCTTAATACATTATTTTAAAATACTTTTGACACAATAACGTCTTTATTAGATGAAAAATTATGGATTGATATCAAAACATACATTTTACGCTTATACTGAATTACAATATATTATAATAATTTTAGTTAAGTTCTTGCAGTAAATGAGATGGACTATGATTAGTTAGTTAATGTGTGTAAAAATACCAATTCATTTATCAACAACCAATTTACAGCATCGAATTGGTCAGTCGAAAGTTTTCATACATCTATATATATATAATATACGGTTTTTAGACAGCCGGTGTATCTATATATATTATGTGTGAGAGGGCGAGAGAGTCAGTGGAGTGCGAACGTTAAGCGGTGAACAACAATAAGAGCGAGAGAAACGGAGACAACGAGTCGTAATCGCAATTCCTATATATAGTGACGTTAATCGTTTCTCGAATCGCGAACGGGCAGGGATGGACGGGGTAGTGGACGACAAGAACAAATGTGACAAAAAAAAAAAAAAAAAGAAAAGAAAAAAAAGACCAAAATCGGTCGATTTGTAGATGGACGAGGTAACGGCGTGGCACGCGTGACGGTAGTGGTGGATCCATTTCCGGGTACATCGTTTCCGGTGTGGCGTGTCGTTGCGACGTCGTTGGCGGCGGGGAAAGAATAAAGTCTCTCGCCGTAGTCGTCGTCCCTGTGCCGGTGTTGGTGCTGCCGTCCACATTCGGCGGATTGATTGTCGAGTGATTAGACACGCGGGGACGTAATCGCGATTAAATGCACACTGCAGAGTTGTTACCAGGACACATTAATCTTCTCTTAATTCCCGGGTAAGGCGATTTGGCGGCGGGCTAGGGGGAGCGGAGGCAAAATTACAGACGGGCAACGAACGGCAATTTGTCGCCGGTTTGAATTTGACAATATATACAGTGTTTTAGCAGCCAGCTAACCTCCTCAATCGTTTTCTATCCATCTCTATCTCTCCCTCTCTCCGTATCTGTCAGTCAGTCCCTCTCTATCTCTCTCTCTCTCTCTTTGTGTCTGTCTGTCTGTTTATTTATTTTTTCTCTCTCGCTCTCGGGCTTTTTCCTCTTATATGTTCTCTCTCGTTTTCGCCGGTACCATAATATCTCTTTTAACCGTGCCTCTCGCGTGAGGTGTTTTGCGTGTTCAGTTGTTGTCTTTTCCCATTCACATTTATCGATATATTATTTATTTTACAATAACAATATTCGCATACATCGTTTTAAAAAAATATATATAACACTTATTTTTTCATTTTTACCGCTCGTTCCGGACTGCTTTGTAATGTTTATCTAAATCGGTTTTCGGTTATAAAGCGATGTCGTCGATTTATGTTTATTATAATAATAATAATATGTACGCGTAATATATAATCCTATACCCCGGTCGGTCGTTTATCGTATGTTTTTAGAAGATTTTCAGGAAATGTCGTTAATAAATAATTCGATTGGAACCCTACTCTAACGCTCTCTCCGCCGACAGTCCACCCCTCTTATATTTCCGTGTGCATGTACCGTAACCGAATACTATGGACTTATATTTACCATTTCTACATCGAGTTAAAATTCACTTGAAAATATTGCTGAGGACCGTAACGCGATAATATTATTATTGTTAAAATTATAATTCGTCTCCGTCTTTGCGAGAAAATAAGACTTAGCTGTTATAACCGCTTAAACTCGATTACGTATACGACGGTTATGGCGTACCTAAATTATAATGCGCAAGGCATGTACATAATATTCCATGGTAGTATTCCGTACTGAACATCATCTCATTTGTCCTGCACGTGCTGCTATAGCAATATTATTTTAACATTATGTTGAACACCACGATGGCTTACGTTTTTATTGATTCGAGCCCTTTCTATAGGGTCTCCATTAACGGTGGAAATTTGTTTAGAGGGGTTAGTATATTTTAAGGGGTAAGGACCTTGTCAGGTGGAAGGAGAGGTTGTGCAGATATACCGTTGACGGTCAAAACGGCAACCGGCCACCGATTCTTACGTGTGATACGGGGCACGTGAGGGGAGAGGGGGTAAATGGGCGGACCATGACGCACATCGACACGCAACAACGGACCGGACGAATTCCGGTGAATATTATTTGTTAAGGGCGGTGGGAAAAATACGTAAAAAATAATATTATTTTAATAACAATAATCTAGTGTAAAAAAAAAATATATATGTATATATCGATGGGTAGGTATGTTAAAGATTAAAATCTATAGAAGTAAAATAAAATAGTCCATTTTTTTAAGTTGTTTTCTTGATGGTGGTTCTAAGCCGGCGTTCCGGTTATGCAACTTCACTACACTTAAGAATTCCAACGCCGAGCACCGGTGAGTATAATATACTTTCCCGTTAAAGTTTCATATTCTTTGTTGCAGTTGGTGATAATATCATATTTTATTTATACATTTAATATTAATATATATATTTTTAATAAACAGTTGAAAATAATTTTATATTATTATATTATGTTTTTCTTTGTTTTTATATTACTTTTTTTTTATACCATTCCGATTTTAATTCAAACTTTTTAAATTATTGGTTCTACTCAATTTTTTCGCATAAAAGAATTTTAGCGCCTAACTGAATAAACAATTATGTATATTATTTCACAGTTTTTATATTTATTGAGTTATTATATAGTATATGTATTTAAAACTCCAAGTAATGATTACAAATATTTCACTACACTTTCACTTTTGGAAAATTATAAATTAAATGTTAACATTTAAAATACTGTTATAGTATTAAGAAACATATTATTTAAAGAGACATGGTGCATTTAATAAATACCTATATGACAGTGTAGTTTACAAAAATGATCCTTTATATCAACGAGTATTTTATGATTGTACAACAGAATAACCTTTTTAAACATCCTCTGTATTCTAATGTAAACAATATATTAAAATATGCAGCTAACTATATTTAAAAATATCTAAAAAGTAAATTTAAAATATCACAATTGACTCGCAACTCCTCTACTGTAAAAAAAGAAACAATTGGGTATATAGCAACAGAAAAATGCGATAAAATTTTACTTGACCTGAAGCACATGCAATATAATACGTGACGATGTATCATGAAGGTATTGTTGCAGAATAAAAAATGCTTACACGGACGTATTCAGTACTCTCGTAAAACTCAGGAAATTTTGTAAGTGAAAATAAATTTAAATTCAAGGTAATTGGAAAAGCGGTGTATTTTTTCACGTTTTAGAAAACAGTGATAAAATTACGTCTACTTAGACTAACTAGATCTAAAATCTGTAAAAATATTTTTAATTTTTTTAAATTTATTATGTGAACAATTTTGAAACAGTGATTCAAAAATTAACTTCAATAATAGCCTGGACAATGGACATATTGTCAACAAGCTCAGTCGACTTCTATAGAACTATAATTGTAATTTCTAAGTCTGTGTAATTTTATGAAGCTTTATGTAGGTCTAAAATAGTTTAAGATAGTTTCAAGTAGGAATACAATACTTATTTTATTTTTTTTAAAGTAATGACGTCATATATTGTACGCTTGCCAAAAACGGACACTGAATCAAATTATCGTTTATTCTTTACACGCATGTGGAATATTTTTAAGAAAATGTGCACATCACATTTAAATTTTTACCAGCCTAAAATTAAAACATCTGTAATTGAAGTAGGTGTGTTATAAGATAATGTTAACAATTACTGCAGATTACTTTTGGCAAAAGCTAAAACATGACTTTTTTTCTGTATCCCATCGAATAATTAATGTTTTATAGGTATATAGGTACTATACCTACATGTTATTATTATTATAATTATGTTAGGTACGTTCAACCACATAATATTTACGATCGGATATCGATGGGTTTTTTATTTCGTATTGAAATGCATCGATTGAAAAATATGACATCCGCCGATTTATTGTACGATGTACGTACCTATTATGTATTTGTAATGAGAAACGCAGAAAGAACCTCTGCACGACAACAACGCATGAGAAGTGTGATATGAATTTCAGTGTTTTCCTACACATATTATATACCAAAACGACGTTCTAGGGCGTATAATATAACAATAACGATATATATAATATATATGTGCCCGCGTAATGTACCGATTCGTATTTTGTACAGACATTATCAACCTATCTATTGATACGTTCACTGGTCGTACACATGTATGTGTATACTACTTGATATATACTATATAATATATATATATATACGATACAGTTACATCTGTGTACAACTTACTGGCCGAGTGTTTGTGTCTATCGACCCTATTATTACGGTGACGGTGGTGGAGGACAAGAATATTGCAGTACTACGATTGCAGTACATTGTACGTATCGCGGCGTGATTAATATTTTCCCGGGAAATAGACCGTGGCACGTCGATCGAATAATATTTGTGTATATTACAATACTATGACGTATATCGGTCACTTTTACCACGACACCACAGGAACAGCAGGCGAATAAAATGTGCTGCATATCACACCTGATCCCGTAGTGTGTCTATATGTAGGTTACGGTCCACAATAATATACCTATTACCACCGGTGTTGCAGCGTGCGTTGTGTGCACCTTATAGTTATTATTACAGCTTGCCATAATTGCAACGACAATATTCGCGAATAATTTGTGTCATTCTAAAATACTGCCACATCTATTCTGTCGTTGCAGGTAGGCACGATCTAAATCAGAGATGGTTAACCTTTTTGTATAGTTGCCAGTCAAATGGCGTCAATATTAATATTTATCAAAAGAAAAACACAAGTTGCAGCCTTTGTCCACCATGGTGTTCAAAGCACAGTTAGTAATTGCCAAACGAAATCAAAATGAAATGAAAATGTTCGAAATTAAAAATTATTAGTTAGTTAAAATAATTACATTTCTTCAAACTCGGGTTAGCGAATCGAACACGTGTCACGGCTTCCCCATCCGCCGCTGCTCTGGATATTATGTTCACCCCACCGTGCGATGTGCATTATAGTTAATTTGAGCACATAATATCAAATACATAACAATATAATCGATGTACGATATTGTATTATTCGTTATAGGACCGTGCGATCCAGCCGACGCTGAACGGGTTCGTCATAAATTGCCCGAGCCAATGTGTTTTCAATCGGTCTCTATTAAACGACTGTGTTGGCGAAATCGCCTAATGGGTTCCGGTACGATGATTTTTTTCCGCTCGTTCATCGCATATATATAAATGCGTGTGTGTGATTCGCGTGCCGTTTTATCAATTTTTATTTATTTATTTATTTATTTTTTTTTGCACAATACTGACCCCGTGCGAGAACGACGACTGGAATTCGTTATTACGGTCCATTGGTTTCCCTTATTCCCGCACCACTGCAGAGCAGTATATAATATATACGCCTCGTCTCTCCCGTGCGAACCTACGTCCCCTCCCCCATCATTCGTCGCCCCGGCCAGCCCCTAACCGCTGTACGAGTATATTCGTCTACGAGCGACCCCGGAACGAAGAGAGCTTATATTATTGCCGCCGACAAGAATAACCACAATCAAAATTTCCAGTGAGTTAATTGCTGCGGTTTTTGACTCGAGTGGCAATGAGGGCGAAACGCGTACGAAAAACGAATTATATCGTTGATACCCATTTTGACATGTCACCGCCGCACATTTGTAGGAAATACCGCGGCAGGGGAAAAAAAATACAAACATATTGCTCACTCGTCGTGAGTTAATTGCTAAGCCAATTGATTTAATTCCGGTTTGTATTCTAATAAAAATACGTATATGTATGTGACAGAATGCAATGCAATTATTATTTTGCTAAAGATAAGACTAAAATTACTTCAGGGATTATTGAATGTATTACGTACATTCTACTTGAAACGTTCATCTATTAACATACAGACATGCAGTGAATATTTGAGAACGTCATACCCAGCAATTGAGATATGAATATTTTATAATAATATTAAATATTAATTGATTTAAAATCAGAAAATCGGAAAATTATTAATTCATTTGCATACATTCGATAATTATTTGTTTATTAGCATAAATAAAACCACAAGTAATATAAATGTTGAAAGGAGTTTATTCATCAAATGTGTTTTTTATTGTGTTACAGATATGTCCCCAGCGATAAAATTGCAATACGTATAAGATATTGACACTCCAAAGTCATCGAAAAATCATAAGTACATATAAAAGTAAGAATTTAATATAATTCATTTAAAATTAAATATTAAAACAATGATTGTATAAAGTTAAAAATGTATATGGAAAGTTTTAACCTACCACAATTATACATTAAATTATGTTTTGAATTAAAAAAAAATCTACAGTTAAACTTTCTCCATATTCTATGTATTATATGAAACTACATAGCAGGTAACATACATTTTTATTAACAATTCACTTATGATACGACGACTTTAAGACTATTTTCTTGAGAAAAACTTAATACCAAAAGATTCTCAAAAGTAGAAACATAAACTACATGCATTTTATTGTAATAAAATAAGAAAGTATTGTTCAGTTTTGATAGTTACAACTTACAGGTAACTTTTTTATTTATTTATATTTATGATACACGATAATAAAGTAAATAATGGGTTTACATTTTTTGTACTTGTTAATAAACTATAAAATTATTAACATATAATTAGAATAGTTAAAAATAACTTAATAATACTAAAATATTATATATTTACTAATTCAATATCCACTCAATGTATTACACTGTATAAACGCCGTAAAAACACTGAACTAAATTAGAAACAAATGCGCATCTGTATCCCAATTACATTCCTATTTTAATAATTAATATAACTTTAACGTGGTACCTATCTTATAATTAGATTATAGTAAAGTAAATTTGGTAAAATGAAAAAATTTTAGAATTCATTGAAAATATCAAAACAATTTAGTACATAAATTGTACCTATAACTAAATGGTGCCAACAATAAATAATGTTATTCTACGCGTTGTTAATCTAATATTAATACTTAAATACCTAATTACAATTTATTTAAAAATTAAATGATTTGCGTACTAATATTTCAGAAAAAAAATTACAAAAAATAGACACACCCCGGTAAAATAGCTCACGGAAAAAACACACAGTGAAATAAAAGTCCATGCGAGTGTCATATAATATTGTAGGTTTAGGTAGTAGGTATGATATTTTATTATTTTATAGCTAAATATATTTTTGATTATATCGTAACATTGAACATTTTTGAACTTCAGAAGTAAATACTGTTTACTATTCCAACTACCACCAAGTGAACACTAGTGTGGCAGTATATATTCTTGAATACTGAAATACCCATTTGAACAGATGCACGATATACCTTTCAATAAATTGCATTTTACAACCCCTCTATGATAGCAATTTTTATATTTTGACTGGTTTGAGCAAATAGTGAAGTTTACTTAACTTATTTTGTTATTTACCTATACTTACATAGTTATATACTTTTTATCTTTAAGTTGCTAGATAAAAGTCGGTGTATAGTAAAATATGCCTTGAATTGTATACCTCGTCATTCAGTTATTAGGTCCACTGTATTAGAGGTATAAAATTCAGCAAAATAAAATCTTAATTTCTAAGGCGGTAAATAATAATAATATATAAATAATAATATTCTACAAAACTATTGTTATAAATTTGTAAATATTTTTCGGACCCATCTTTTTTTGTTACGTGTGCTTTTATTCCCGTGTGAATATTTTTTCGTAAGTTATTTTCCTTGGGTTTTTTCCGTGGGAATTTATTCAATAATTTCAGTTTCAAACATAGACATATGCCTTATACCAACTGCTCATCCATAATATATTCGAACGTAATATATGGTACGCCGTAGGCCAGTGTGTACATAGACTCTTCATCATTGAGTGGGACAATTATGTTCACAATATAGTAGTATCATTAGGTTTCAGTGTTTGATCAGGAGATGTCAGATATGTACATAGTCCAGAACGGCCTTCGACTGATAATAATATTGTTTTCAGGGCCAAAACCAACATCATATAATATATTATGTGTATTATGTATTTAGGGTAGATACACTCTCTCTCTCTCTCTATATATATATATTAATTATTATTTTCAGGATTTTCTCGGAACCGGTCCAAATAAAAAAAATAAAAATAATAATAATATACGTCATTATTTATGCGACAGTATAATATATAACAATATATTATAGTACTTACTATAAATTTTCGATTCGGTGTTCGTAACTAATAGCCGTTTAGAAAGTAATAAATCAGTCGGGTTAAATTTTTCGTAACAATATACCTTAGGTAACTTAAAAATAAAAGTATACATTTTTCAACTCACCAAAATCTAGAATTCTCTTAGGTATAACCTGTGTCATTTATCCATTCAGACCATCAAATACCCCTATTATGTAAGACTAGTACTTCAATGGTAGGATACTTTTGGTCCATTGTTCTGTGTTCTGCGACGCCTTTTGGACGTAAGTAAACAGGGGACTGAAATTTCGCTCGCACCGGTGTCCAGTTAATTTTGACTTTTTCCATTTGCGCCGTGCAGTGTGCATACGACACACCCTCGGTAGTCATCGTCCCTCTGTCCTCCCCGAAGGTTCTATGTAATAATGATATAATAGTATGGCTACTACACTACTACAGTGCAGTTTGAATCAACCATTATTTTATTGAGCACTTAGACGATTACACACGCACACACACACTATTAGCCTGTGTATGGGCTTAAAATATGTTCTAAGTATATGCATGCAGTTATGCACTTAAAAGCCCAAAATACTACACCCATTCTCGTTTTATTTTTGGATTTGCATGTTTTTACATGGATCATTATAATTAGTTATTAAATATGTCATTTTTAACTATAAAAATATTTATTTGATTCATTGATCGCTTCACAACTACAATCAATACTTGACATTGTAAAATAAATACGGGATCAAAGCTTTAAGATTAAAATTACAAATTAATGTCTTGGTTTGAAATTTATGAATTTTATACTGTTAAATTTAAATGCACACATCTAATATGAAAAATCTTTTGATTTACAAACAAAATATTTAAAAAAAAAACACTATAAACATGCATGATGTTAATTTTTAGTTTATCTAGCAATAAGCCTATGCTAAACAAATATGCAAATACAAAAATCTGTAATAACAATAAATTGCGTTTCCTATAATCTATACATATTGTGGAAAAACGCAACTTACTCACCACGCTGCATGATAATAAATACTGAAATATACGTCAGATACGCCATTGTAATTTATAGAAATCATTATTTCGTCGAAATTGAAAGAAGCTACTCAAATCAAATCAATAGTCTCGTCATTTATAGGTGGATATATATTATTATATTTTAAATTGCCACATAATAATTTATATTACACACATTTTATTCATAAAATTCAAAACGATCACAATATTGTAATTTAATTTACACTATACATATATTATATTTTCAAGACTATTATCATTTATTATCACAATTTACATACTTAAATAGGAAAATCACACTGTTTTTTTATTATTTAAAATAGATTCAAGAATTAAATTATAATCCATGATACGGCGTGTATTGTAAACAGTTGTTCTTTATAGTAAAATATATACACTCTTTTAAAATATGTATGTGGGTGAGCTATTCATAGGATGTTACTATATAAACTATCAAACGTACCTACCTACCTATTTTGATTCGAAAGAAATGTAATCGTTATAATTTTTAGAAATAAATGTTCCTCGAGGACAGCGTTTAGTGATGAAGTAAAATTAATATGATATACCTTTCTTAAAAATCTGTCACAATTCAATTTGTTATTTTACAGATATTCTATACATTCCATTATTTAAACAATTCTGTTTTGTGTTGTGTATCAAAATATATTTACTTATTTGTAAAATTAAGCAAAATCAAATATATCATATTATACTATGTATACGGATATAGTAAATATCTAGTATCTAATACAAACATTAATAATTCATATCAAATGTATACCGTAATGTCTACAAAATATACAAAAATAAATATGTACCAAATTCAAAATAATACATCTTTAGTAAAACGTTGCATCTGGCATGGAGGTAAAGTGACTAAATAATTTAATACTAATTATTGAAATTATTATAATTGGTAATTTCATTGTGATCTGCCATTTTTAAGCTTTGAAACATAAGTAAAACGTATACATATAAATAAATAACAAAGATCCAATTAGTTTTTTTTATTTATTGTTAATTAATAGTTTCGATCAATAAAATTCTGGTTTATTGTAAATTCCAGTAAATTATCGTACAATACAAATTTTAATCTCATAAGTCATTAGAAATTTACATTAAAAAAACACGAGTTGTAAACAAAGTTACCTATAAAGTTATATTGTAATAAGATCGAGTTCAATTCTATTACAATTCAAGCGGGGTTCTATTGTTTTAATGTTTTGAATATCAGTCAAATTCAATCAAGTATTTGCTTTAAAACATTAAAGCAGAATTCATGCAGAGATGCAAGTGCAACTATAGGTCTAATTTTTTTTTTACTCAATTTTTTACATAATTTTCACGAAAATATCCCTTAAAGCATTTTACTAAGTTTCTGTTATATTATTTTTAAGTGTATTATAATAAATATAAATTTACATTAATAATAATGTTAACATATAATCAACTGCAGTACCTATTTAAAATATAATTTTAATAAAAATTGGATTGACTGTTTTTCAAATTATGTATAGGTATCATATTTTAAATATATCGTCATTATTTAATAAATAAATTGCCAACTTCTCTTTCAATATCAAACTATCGAAATTTGAGGAAAAGTCTTGCAGCATAATATCGTACTTAGAAAAATGTGTGTTTCATTGAAGTAAACATTTTTTGTGACTTACATCATATATTTGGCGACGCATCCCAGGATCCCCACCTAGATGTGCATAATGCAAGTTTGAGTGTTTGAATTAAAATTGAACTACCTAACTAACTTGATACAATTAAAACCAAATCTCCAGCATTATGCAAGTTAAAATCCACAATACAAATCGGTGTTGAATAAAAAAAAAATATAGGGGTACCTACTTTAATATTGCTTTAAATATTATGATATATAGGTATGAACGTTTATGTTAACAATCATTTTAATATCAAATAAATTGTATACTATTGCCAAATCATCAAATATTACTTATTTGCGATACATAAATATATTTATGTTTATTATAAGCATGGTTATTTAAAATTTACTGCATTTAACTTAGTATTAAACTCATAGTATGTCTTGATTTTGTATTGCTATAAAATGTATTTTTTTTTATTTAAATAAATTGAAATTTATGATATAAATATATTTTATCTAAAAATTTAAAAAATATTCTTCTATTTGCATTAGTAAATAATTCTTGAAAAATAGTGTCAACGAATTGTCTAAGGGACGAGGACCAAGTGTAAGTGCATTATAGAATAGAGTATTCCCTAGGCAAAAAACAAAATATAAATAAATAAAATAATATCACACGTACACGCTGAGCTTTATCTTCAAGGACTGTAAGCAAATTGTACATGTATAACATGGTAACTATACTTTTGCCTCATTAAAACGAAAATCGTTAAGCAAATATTAAAATGCAGAAATGTTAACCGAGCATTGGCATTAAAAAAAATAATATGTTTAGTTGATAAAAAAAATTGTAAACATAATTTTTTTTTTAAATAAATACATTTTTAAACTATAGAGTTGCTTTAATATTTTAATGTACTCATTAAAAAATAATTCTTTCCCTTACCAGCTATTGCAGATTTAACTCGTTTTAGTGCTAACTTCACCACGCCCTATAGAGTTATGATTTACTTCCTCTCTCGACAAAACAGTGTTTTTGTCGTTTAATTACGGTGAATAGTACAATTTAATAAATTATACTCTTTCAGTTTATTGTAGTGACAGTCATATTTGAGGGGTGTCCCAATATGTTTTGTTACGGTTTCAATGACCGTATTTTTAAATCATAAAGTGGACAACTTGTTTTTAAAGGTGCGCCGAAGTTTTTATTTCTCGAATAACAGTGTAGCTATAAATGTATTTTTCGTTGGATCTTGTTGAAAACGCAAGTGGGAAAAAAAACGTCTATGCTGCAGGAATGCATTTGATAGATGACTTTTGTTTTATGGGGCAAGTGAGGGGGTGTTGGTGAGAGGTGAAGAAAACCTAGGGTACCCAAAAAGGTCCTTATGGAAATAAATATTTCTTTTTCTCTTATAATATACATATTTATATATATATACGTTTTTTTCTCATCCACCGTCCATAGAAAAAGCAGGGTCGTGTCATTTCAATACTGCATGCACGCAATTTGGCCAAGTTAATAAAATATCTCCATGTAGAATGTATGAAAAAACTTCTGAAAAACTCGTTTTCCACGTTTATATTTATACGATTTTACATGAAACGGAGGTGAATCGTATGACACTGATATGGCCTGACACATCGAACGCATTAGAATCACTGGACATATAACATCATTAGTTTTTAAACAGGTTTCCTTAAATTATTACCGAATGGATTACCCAATTTGACGTGGGTGTGAATTAAAATTGCATAGTTTTGGAAATGATGAACTTTAAACTAGAAAGTGCTTCACCGTTTATCGCCATAACCTTTCCAGTCACACGAACGCCACTTTAGCTTATAATTTATGCATTTGCCATCTACCATTTTCTTCTGAGTATATAATGTATTTATGTGCACGTGTACGCATTTTAGCGAAAAATGTTGTTGTCTATTTCATTCATCACCGTCGTTACATTTCCGTAAAAGCTAATTCAATTGTGAAAAAATGTATATTTAATCCATATAATTTTGCGTCGTATGAATTGTCTACTGTACAAAAATCCCTTCAAAGCAAAAAATTGTGTTTTAAAATAAAATTAATGACGTTCTCCGGTTATGTTATATTTTCTCAGTACTAAGTTTTTTTCTTTTTATCTTAAAAGGTTGCAATAGTTGAGTATAAAAGATGTGTCAAAATACGTTTACTGTTGTTTAACAAAAGCTTCTTTTTTCCATACTGCACTGACCCTTATGCCATCATCCCCTTTCCTTTACTACCACTGTCTGTCTACCGATCAACCCTTAATGCCGTCTGATCCTTTAAAAGGATGTGTCCGCAAAGGATGTCGGGATGGTGTAATGGGACCAATGTCCTTACTTTTGACTATAATGTGAGGCCAGGAAGTCATAATGATGGCATGCTTTTATTTTATTCGCGTTGAATCGATCTCATTGCTAAATGGTTAAATCACAATATAAAAGAAGATTGAAATAAAATGGTAATATTATTAAAACACAAGCACCACAGTGGTTAGGTGGTATAACATACATTATTGTTGAAACCACAATAATAATACTGTTATAAAATATAAAATATAAATACAACTCACGTAGAAGTATAGATATTGATAATCACAGTTTCCCGTGAAAATAACTTATTGTTATATTCATAACAAATCCATTACACTCGTCAGATTTCCATTAGATATAATCTGCAGCACATTGATTTATTTTTCTTCGATTTTCGACTTATGATTGAATAGGCTTTTAAATATTTAATATTGACTTAAAATAAACCTCTAAGCTTTTAAGAATATAATATCAGAGATAGATAATATTGAATAATGTACGTATTCTTATGAATTTAACACTTTAACTGATCCATCACAATAACTGGTTATATACAGTTTACACACACCTTTTATCACACTATAGGTAGGTAGTATAATAATGTGAATGTATAAAGAAAATTAAAATTTGAATACAATTTATTTAAATATAAATAATTTTGATGTGTTGTAAGTATTATGACTATATTTGATTGAAGACTATTCACGATAAAGGTACCTTTAGAAATCAAAATACAAGTCTTTCACAGAATGAACCTGCCACCTATACAATTGTCTGAGGTTAAAAATTAACTAATACACTACACTGGAGAATGCATAAAACATAATATTAAGAAAATATGTTTAGTCAGCTGAATATTTTTTTAAAATTCTACAAAAATACCACCTAATAATAATTACAAAATAAATCAAAATGTATTTTGTTTTGAATAAATAATGAATAAAATTATGATCTCAAATATGAGCTTAACGACCTTATCATTGAATACGTAACATTTTATGTCATCTGTTAATGTGTTATACACATATACCTATATATATACCTATATATTTATTAATTTTTGAAACTCTATCATGATCGAATTCCCCACTATCATCGTATATTTCTACAGTTTGAACAATTGTTATCTCACGTTAATCTTTGGTCGTTTCCAATTTTCTCCGACAAACAGTCCCAAGAGAAATTACTGACGATCTGACCAAACTTGAATGGCACTCTGGCATCTTCAATTCGTAGACCGTTCTGTGGTTTTATACTTGCTTTAAACTGACTTTTTTCCACGAAATCGATATTAAACGAACGCTATTATATTTTTAGTGAGTTTTAAAAAAACACTTGAAAAAACGTCATTTTATTTTCACATTATTAGTTATTCCAAATAAACTTTCTAGTTATTCATATTTATTGGCAGGTATAGAAGTATTTTATTAATTTTAAATTTAAATTTCTCCAATAATTAAAAAAAGGCATACTCTTATTATATTCAGTCATTTAAACAAATATTGAAATATATTATGAAGGAAGTTTATAAAAATACAATTTAAAAATCGTATAATTAATATTTGAATTTTGTCGACTCCGTATTTTATTTACAAATACCTTAAAAGAAATATATCACTTGATACTCAGTTATTCGTTAAATTTATGAATTTACAAAATTAAATAATGCCAAATGTATGCATACATAATTTATCGATGAATAAATAAATATCACAGAAGTAAGCCTATCTTCAAGTGTAACTAACCGAACGTATTACGGATTTATAATGTCTGAGATGCTTAGGTAACCAATGAATGCAAAAATACATACCTATATATTTTATAAAGCTACATGAGCAAATATAATTTTCTAAAATAGGATGAATAATTTCCCGGCTAAACATTTATATCACGGTAAATAGTGGAGTTTCTTGTGCGTGAGACACATATTTACTATATATCATACAAATATAAGCAAGTTTATGAAAGAAAAAATCAACGTGATTTAGTTGAGTAAAGTAAATGTTAAGTTGTAATTTATTGTTAACTCAGTTTGAGTTAAGAAGAATATATTATGTACTAACTCAACTCTAAAAATGTTTAAGTATTAATTATTTTTAATTAGGTAGGTACCGTTATTATGTCACACATAGTGATTGTACAACTTTCAAAAGGTTTCTTGAATACATTATTATTTCGTCAAACATTAATTTATTACCTTAATATTATGTCTGTGCATTAATCTTACAACTGATGCATACAGTTGTAGTGCAGTGGACAGTGGTTAGGCAATTATGTATTTGTAAATCAAATAAATTATTTAATCAAGAAATATCAGTCGGTTGATTTTCATTTACAATCATTACATACAACGTGGTCATATAAAAAAAAAATGGTAGGTACCGTACCTCCTGTGTATAAACAAGATTTAAATAATATTACGATGTAATAATCAAGACATTATTTTCATATAATTTTTTTCAAATTAGTCGAATGAAAAAAGCAATATTATTCAATGGAAACTGTCATAACTTATAAATAATTAAAGTAGCCGACTCTATGTATTTGTTATGTACATTCAACGGTGTATACCTACACAGTATACGTAAATCATTACAGAACGTGTGGAAAGTCTCAATACGATGCTATCCTGTATGATATTATATAGTTGTAGTATATAATTTATTTCATGTACAATAATATCATGATATATGTGTCACAGTCGGTTGTTTTCGTTTTCTGATCAAACGACAGTATATGTTCGTGTGACATAAAAATTCATCGTCCGCGTCGGCATTTTTTCGCGTACAAACGCAATATAATATTATTGTTGTTGTTGTTGCTGCAGTACACCGAAATATCAGAGAAAACCGGTGACGGTGCCGGCCTGATGGCTATAATATATTATTATAATGCCGTTCAAACAATGTCTGCAGACCTTCGTAGTAGTCCGTCGTTTATAATATATTACATACATATGTATAAAATATAATGTATATTATTATACGAACGTTGTGTTTTTGGTTTTTTTTTCAGCGCACACACTGCAGCAGGACGACGAGAGGAGGAAATAAAGGACATAATATACGAATCACCGCCGCACAGCCATGCGGCGCCGAGGGGTTCGTGATTTTTCCACCGTCCTGGCCGTATCCACCGCTTGTTTTATCGGCCAACTGACGCTCGGCATCCACATAAGTAAGTCGTACATAACAATATATTATATCGGTACACCTCACCGTCATCGCCGCAGTACGGTGTGTACAATATTATAACGTCGTGAGAGAGAAACGGTCCGAGTCCATCTGGCGAGAGATCGTCATCGTTCCCCGCGCGGCTTTATTCGCCACGGCCGTCGCCGTCGTCGTCGTCGCCGGCTGTTGGCCACCCCTCTGCTCTGTCTCTGCCTCTCTCCCTCTCACATTCCATCCATCTCGCTCACTTCTCCGTATAGGTTAATAACGAAACGATAAAAACTTTTCCCGCGCGAGTGTGCGGTGTCGGCGGCTAGGTGAGCGTACGGTCGGAGGGTGGACTTTTCACGTCCAAACGCGCCCGCGGACGATCGTTGTCCGCACACTTTACCCGTCGCCCACGGTTCCGGTTCCGGAAATCCGATTTCGGGGTCGGTTGGTAGGTGGTGAAATTTTAGCGGTCTCCTTTCCCCTTCCCGGAATAATAAAGCCGTTTTGCTCCCGTAACCATTAAATTCAAAGTGCACCGTCGTCGTCACCGTAGTGCAGGATATCGTATAACGCTCTGTATACATTTCCCCGACCTATTGCGTATTAGGTAAGCACTCGGCGTCTTATGTTATGTTATACCTACGCCGAGCGTCGCGTTTTGGTGAACGACGTGGTCGTGATTGGTATGTGCATTTCGTTTTGTTTTTTTCTCAGAAACGACCGGTATGTTTTAATCGACAGGTTAGGTGGAGTATTGCGGTTTCAATACGGACCATCAGAACTGAATTTAAGAAAAAAAAATGTCCGAAAAAACGCCATACTAAATTAATATCATTATCAACTTGATAATGATAATTTTCAAATATTTAGGACCAATCATTATTGTTGTAAACACTATCTGTATAGTATATAATCTTAGTGCTGGCGTGGTTAAAATGTTCCATGTAGTATAAATTATTATTTATCAAAATTATATTATTATCTTAAACATGTTTTGATGTTAAAATTTTAAAAACCATATAACAAATAGTTTATCTAATAGTTCAAAAACTATAAACCAAAAAAAAATGGTAATATGCAAGTAAAATAATGAAACATAATTTCCTAATAACAAAATATCAGCAGTATGTACTATATTATTATAATATTATGTATGTTGTACAACCTAAATTGTAAATTGTATAATATTTACAAAGAATCGGAAGAGGTCATACATAATACAAACAAGTTTTATTATTTAAAAATAATTCATACCAGGTATAGTAATATTTATTTATATTTTTTTTTTATTCAAGATAAAAATAATCCTTGGCATGTTGGCCATTGAGGGTCATTGTTTGTTATAAAGTATTTTACATTATTGGTGTGGGCGAAATTTTTTTCTTTATATAATATTACAATAAAATATTAAATTATAAATAAAAAATAATATAATTATTATAATAGTAGTGATGAATTTACATAGTTTTACATTATAATAGTTTATCCGATCCGGTTTGCCGGAGGAAGGATTATACTATGTTCGGTATTGGAAATTCGGGTCCTATCAGTAATATTATACAATATTAACTATGGTTTAATTTAAATCGTAATACTTTTCTCCCCAGTTCATATATTTGTTTCTGAGCAAAGCGACGAGTGCTTTGTTCGGGTTTCCAAGCAATCGTCTTTTAAAACAAACTGCTACCGTTAGACATCCATTTCAAAGAAAAAAATACGATAGGGCGTGACTGATGTGTTTGATTAGTTATTTTATCTAGGATCATAAAAAACGTTGTTCTTATGTAGTCGGAAAAAAACAACGATGATCGGTGTGAGAATATAAAAAAAATAAAAGAAAGCTCATTCGGCGGCGGTGTTCTCAATAAGTCGGTTTGTTAATTATTTAAAACATCCCGGGCTCCGGCACGGCTAGGGACTGTAAAACAGGATGATTGTCTGCGGGAGGACAAAAATTTCGAATAATAAGCTTATAACTCTTTGCCAGGATTAAAATTAGGGTTGTTCGAAGGGTCGTGTTGCGAACGGACACACGCGCGTATATTATAGTCACACATAATGGATTTCCGCAAACACGAGTAAGTCTGTGAGTATGTGCGTGCGTGCGTGCATGGTAGTGTGTGTGTGTGTGTGTGTATGTGTGTGTGTGTGTGTGTGTGTGTGTGTGTGTGTTGTTTCGCTGCGTTTTATATTATCGCCCAGGCGCGGTCTTTGAATAATTTAACCGACTTCGTTATTACGGCCACGAGATATACAAGTGTCCGTTAATCTGATAGCATAAGAGGATTTCGGATTATATACGAAACGCACGCGTGCGTGTGTATATTATATTGTTTTTAAGTCCGGGAAAGAGTAAGAGCGGGGGGACATATGTAAATGGACACAAAGGCGGTGGGGGGGGGGGGTTTATTTACAAAGTATATAATATAAAAAAAAAAAAAAACCAAGGGCCCTCTACTTTTATTGTGCGAACGGGACATAATGAAATATATGATGGAAAAAAATGTATACATTATGCACTCGCTTTATTTGCCGCGCGAGTATTTTTTCACGCGTTTTTCTTCCTTCGGGGCACGGCAACTGGAGATGGGTGGAAAAAAGGCTGAGAGAAAATCCCTTCAGTAGCAGCTGGACGCTCAAAAGCGACTCGGGCGTGTGAGGGATGAAAAACACTGCTGCAAGAGCAGTGGTGTCGGTGGTGATGGTTAGGTTGCAGGTGGTGGTAGAAGTATAACGGCAGTGGTGGTAGTAGTATTGGTGCGGGCATTCAGTGCAGTTTTCTAAATGGTTTTTCACAAATTTAACATTCAAAATGGTTTATGTAGTAGGTACCTGTAAACTGCCTGTTTCGGTTTTTTTTTCAGTATTTTTATTGCAATTATAAATTATTATTATTATCTTAAAGGAAAAATACATATTGAGTTTTTTGGAGAACTCGATAATTCACCACGTGGGTAATTGAATTAACCACTCGACTCTAAAGGGCCCTGTGACACATGACCCGAAAAAATATCTGCGGGTGGATGGACGAGAAGAGAATCGACGCCAAAGTGCTTTATCTTAATAGTTTTCTGTCACCCTCGAACATTGTGTCAACTTACTGATAGTAGCCACGCATAACCACCATAGCTAACGCTGTCTCTTCCAACATAAAAAACGCTCAAAAGCAAATTTCCCCACCAAAGATTTTCGAAACAAAAAAAACTCAACTAAAACTTTTAGTTTTTAATTTTTTCCAATTTATTGAACCGCGAAATTTGAGTGGGAAGCCGAGTGCAGCTGTCGTACCATTTACTAATTAAGAATGGGGTGGTTCACTTGTATAAAAAAGTGACATAAAACTTATCATTTTATAGTCTGTTCTAAGGTTTTGTCATACCCGAATGTAATTTTTAAAAAAAATTCTGTCTTAAATAATAAAGTTATATTTTTTCTTCAAAAGATATTTATGCTGACATTTTTTTTTTACAACATTAATTTGTTTAAACTTTAATAAAGCTATTTTAGTTTCTAAGCGAATTGAGGAATTTATTGATTTTACATTAATGTGTGTTTTTGTATCCATCATCGCATTTTGAAGCAATACAATTTCTAACTTCAACTTTAGTTTCTTGGATCAAGTTGATATTTTGGGAAGTAAAAAGTTAAGAATTCACCGTAGGTATTCATCTTAATAATCGTAAAAAAAACTAAAAAAATTTTCGAAGACAGAAAAACGGAAATATTGTGGTACTCCTGTTTTTGATTGAATTAACTTTATTTTTTTAGATTAATTAAAAAATAAATAACTGTAGAGACTAGACATTGTTACCAAAAATTACATTTTATAGACATCATATAAATTTCAAAATATTTTGGTTTTTATTAGCTACTTATTATACATATCCTTATGAGATATTAATAAAATCTCAAACTTTTTTTTAGTTAATTTTTATTAATTTCATAAAAGAACTGCAGAGTTCTTGGTATTTGTATTATAAACTGCCATACATTTTTATTTTAAAATTTCAGTAAAAATAATCATTTTTTATTGCTGATGAGAATCATTTTTTTTATAAATAGAACTCGTTTGGATAGGTAATCAAAAAAAAGTATAAGAATACTACCTACAATGTTATAGAATTTATTTTGTAGACACGCCGTTTAGACAAAATAATAATATAACGCTACATTTCCCTAGTATTGTAATAATATATCTCGCGAGAACAACAGTAACAGTATTTCGAACGATCGGTGGAAAAAATGTTCCGGTCTGGTTGCCAAAAGTTATATTATTATGCTACGTTACGCCATAAATTACGTGTACAGTAGGTACCTTATACCTACTCTACGCGGTACCGATGACGGGGTGGTATAGCTCGTTGCAATTCTTGCACTAAAAATCGATTTCAAACGATTTAAAGATGTGGCCGCGAGCAATACGTCATGACATGCGTGATCCGGACATCCGGTATACTAAATTCGGATTTCAAACGAAGCTGCACCGTCGCCAAAAGCGGCCGAAAACTAATTTTGTCCATTCGTATACACATCGAAGATCGAGACCTGTTTCATCACCACACAACACTAAACATAAACTCATACTCGAAAATGGCGACGTGAAAACAGTGTTGGCTGTAGATCGAGATTCGAGGCCCACACCATTTTGTCGCACTAAGCGGAAATATATAAACGTGGACGCAAAAAACTACCTGCCAATACAAATTAGCGCGAAAACGGTGTACCACGGTTAGGTTAGGTTACTCGTCGCAATTGCCATAAATCCGGGTTTCCACCAAACAGTGTCGCGTTCCCTATATAATGAGCATGCGCTTAATACGCAGGTCACACGCGTTACCCACGTGTCAAATATAATATTCAACTTACCTATTACTTTACCGGCACAATACGGTATAATATGGAAACCAGGTTTCGACTGCAGAATGGTCATCGGTCGCATTGGGTTAAACGTGACCACGTCGGATTTCACAAACAGCTTTCCGAACGCGATGGTTTGGAAATTCACAGTGGAAACCTTTCCATAAGTCGGCAGTCGGCTTGGTCGACGCGACTTGCGAACATTGTGTTTACAGTAATCGTGCACAGATAACCGTGGCCACGGTAAACGTTTTTATGAAATAGTCGCCGGTGAAGTTTTTTCCAAGCCTGATTCCAAATTCTTAACTGGAACGGTTTAAACTTTTTTTAGTTTTCCGCGTCCGCTTATGTGCCGCGCAGCACACAGTTCCGGTCAAAAATATCGATCTCTAACCAACCGCTTTTGCGTCGCCGTCGGCCAGTACATATTTTATTTAGTAATATTATGTACAATATTATGTGACAATATTTCTGTGACACATGTCTGTACCAACATATTATAATAATTATTATTATTATCACATCCTTCTCGATGTAACGTGCTATGAGTTTTCTAAAATGTACGCCACGGGCTGCTTGTAAAGGTTGAATATGCACATCAGTTACCTACCTATATTATTCACAGGTTCCTTGTACTTACCTTGTAGTCATAGCGACGATGTGATATGTTTCTATGACGCTAATTTATAATGCATTACACACCACATAAATATTTGATAGATTTAGAAATCCTTGTTAAAATAGGCAAGTGACAGTTATAATATATTAATTATTATTGTACACTATCGCTGCTTCGTATTATTCATATTACTGCAGTCACATCTCATAATATATTATGCATACAATATCTACAGCGTTATTATATTATCGTTACAGCTGATAGCGACACAATCGGATGGAGTGCGAATTTCGCAGGGAATAAGATTTGAAGGATCCTCCAGTATAATCGTATACTATTTAGATAATAGTGCAACTATATGTACTATCTGTCCATTTAATATAACTTGGAGAGTGTATGAATCTACTTATATAATATTTCCGATTGAGGAATGTGCATAGCTTTTTTTATGTATTAATTGTAAAAAAAAAATAATGCATTTAAACACTACGCATAACAATATAATATATTTTGATAACAATCAATGATTAGCTGGAAAAATATAATCATAGTTAATTAAATATTAAAAATATTGAAATATTGTCCTTAATAAATAATTGATAATCCTAACAAGTAGCAATTATTCAGTATGATTTTTTCAACTCAGCCTTGCCGTTATTTTTTTTTTCATAAAGTACCTACTTTCGTAAAAAACTGTTTGAAATATTACAATGTTCTTTATTATTCTAAAAGAGAAAAAAAGAATGATCACTTTGCATTAAAAGGATATGATATCGAAAAACTGGATGAAAAAACGCAATAGGCACTTATACATATATATTATGTGTGTGTCCATCATGATTTTCTTTAGTAAGAGTATTTATTCAAAGAAAAAAAAAATAAAAACAAATCACTCCAACGTGCGCACATAACTGGCCATCTCTGTTAATCGTAAATTATTATATGAAATGCTTTTTACCGAGAAAAATAATATTTATAATATTCTCTCGCAATAGACGTTTATCAACCGTTCCGGTATGATATTTTTGTGTTATCTAATTAAGTTAAACAAATCTGTCTGAGATACCAAATACAAAACGAATTAAAAAACTACGTTACGTAACTACTAACTGTTCTCGATGAGTTGAACCGTATTTGAATGTATTCCCTACCTATGTATTACACATATTGTATAGAACAATGTTACAGTATACAATGTAAACTCCTTACTTGTTCACAGCTTAAACTTGTATTTCCGTAAATAAATCACGATTACTTGTATGATTTACGTTGGGAAGATGTATTTCAATTGTCTCAGAAAAATATCTGAAAAGTATTGTTTGATCACCGTCACTTTTCGTGAAGAGGTCATACATACTTCCTTGTCATTTTCGATTTAGTGTGTACACAACGAATGAACCACCTTCACGAAATATTGACCGAAGCAGATTGTTTGCAATTTATTCTTCGTTGGTTAAACTCCGAGTGTTTGTTTAACTGATTGACAGCCGGCCGTCCAAAGTCGGCGAGCTCGATCCATCCAATGTAATGCGATGCAATTGATGGACGTGTTGAGTTTTTGTAGTAATTTGTTTCTATATAATCCACACGACTAACGAATTTCGTTTGAAAAATATACGTTTGAACCCTATAAATGCGCTGACACTAGGAGAAACTATTCGAAAACTATTACCGCATAGTAGCAATGTAGTAGTTATTGTAGTAGTAACGGATTTACATAAGCAATTCAATGATTCCGGTTAATTAATCATTAGCTTTAACTCAACAGAAACATAACTATTTCGGAATGTTTAAGTAGTTCTATAAGCGCTTGTGATGGAAAATGATAATTTTAATTTTGATATCTATGCGCAAGTTTACCGTGACTCGAGTCACAAATACATTTGGCAGGAAGTTTATAGCCAAATATTATTATGTAATATTATCATTCCCCAAATTCCTACACTACTGTAGTTTAAACTGTACCTACTCAATTATTTCGCAAAGTAATGCTTATAATATATACTATTGTATTGTAACATTGTTACATGACGTATCCAAGTTTGGGACGATATACATAACTTATGAGTATGTATTTAAAATACTTAAAAAAAAAATTACAATAATTTTTCAAATATTTATTTATCCCGCATGCACATACTGTTTTTAAAATACAGATCAGAAGCAATCATCATGTACGAGATTCGTTTGACATAATAATTAACTTTAACTAAAAGATAAATAGACAAATAGTACATTGTTAAAATATTAACGCAGAAGCACTTGGAGATTTATATTTCCAACTAGCAGAACATAGATTTATATTCATTATTTTAGAAATGAAAATTTAACACACCCCAGAGTGATTTTACAAACTTTGATGACTTACTGATGGAAACCTCTGGGACGTTTTGTTGTTGTACAAAAGTTTCTAATTAAAATTACTACGTAAATTATCATACCCGAGTAGGTAAAAGTGCACACGGTACGTTTCAGTGACGTTTATGATGATAGAAATACACGTGTGGCCAATTTTTCGTACCGAGACTGCAGCAGGTGTATAGCATGAAAGTATGAAACAAAATGTTAATAATTATTTATTATAATTATGACATAAAACATTATGAAATTTTAAAAGAATTAGGTTTAACACTACGTACGAGTTAATTTAGCTTTTTGTCGAATTCCGTACAGTGTAAATGAAGTGCCACCGTGTATATTGTCTCCTTGTGTTAGGTTAAGTATCGATTGTTGACTGTAACGTCCAACAGGCACGCACCCGTAATCACTTGTTCGCACCGACATGGGAGCAGGGGGATTATTTATTGTGCTCTATACACCACGCCGAAGAGAGAAACAATTTTTTTCGCTCTTTTTTTTCAATTATTGCTTCGACGAAATGTACGCCTCTCTTGTCGCGATGCCTTTTTCTTTTTTTTTCTGTTGCTTTCTTTTATCACCTCAGACACGAATACACACCCCTCTCCGTTTTTAGTGTCAAACGACCTAGAGATAAATAATCTACCCTGTTTTAAAATGCTCATTCGGACTTATCTAAATTGAGGTTGTTCCGTGAACTCGTGCCTGGAGAAGGGTCAGAATTGACGATTTAAAGTATTGGATTAAAAAAAAAAACTATGGTCTTTTGATGGTAGGTAGGTACTTGTAAGAACACAATAAATCTTTGGTTGCTTCCAATGAACGTTTATTTAACAATTATTATAAATTATAACTAAAAATACTGCACATGAATTAAATTTTTTTTTGAAACCAATAAGATAGTTTAATTTAATGGAAGTTTTATAAAGATAAATTTTTTTCAATATTCGATATAATTAAACGCAATTTATGTTTAAAATTGTGAATTTAACTGCGTATTAAAAGTAATTTATTCAAAAACCAATGTCGACAATAATCGAAAACACAAATTATTTTTGTGTTTATATAAATTAAAACTCTGATCACAAGTATGGTAAATATTTAATTCATAAGATTATTTCTTTAATATTCAAAGAATTCTGAGCCCTAAATACTGTAATTTAAATTATGCAAGACTCAAAATAAACACGAAATTTCCTGATGAATCTGTTACCTATTACTTTTTTTAGTGCTACTAAATTGTATATTTTACTATGCATGTTAGTTTTTGTCATGCTTCGCTACTGATGATCGTAGTTCTTCTTATACCACTCTCCACATATAAATGCAGTTAATTATAATATAACCAATGTACAAATTGCTCGACATTTCGTAGAAAGCAACTATAGGTACGATAAAGGTACTATAATAGTATACCTGTACACCCGATTGCCCGAGTCTTATTTCACGGCGATGCGAACTATTAATAATACGTATATTCTCCACTACAAGAGATTGCAGTTCAACATTATTGACTTTGTTCGGGGATTCAGACAATAACAATATCATATAACAATTATAAGAGCGGTCATAACAACTATTATAACTACGCGTGCAGTTGCAGTAGGTGTATTGTTATGCGAGTTCGACAATAATATACCAACCGTATACGCGGTCGGCCGATCGGAATTCGAGAACGTTTCCGATTTTTCACATTGCGACCGGAAACAAAGGAGATACCAGAGTAGATACCGAAAAGCTGCATGATGGAGGAGTAAGAGGGGGTAGGACCCATTAATGACCGTATACCGGATTCCTGGCGAGACCCATATGGTCCGCGCCGGCAGTACCAGACGTCGAAAAGGCCGCCGTAGAATGGTTCGCATAGTTTCAACGGAATTCCGTGGTTGTGGCGGGCGCACTCGTAAGTGTGTGTGTGTGTGTGTGTGTGTGTTCTCTATGGCTTACAGTTTACATTATATTGTACAGTTCCACTGCAGCAGTGTTTATAAGAGTGAGCGCGGCGGAACCTTTGCGTGGGCGGCACATAGTCGCACGGTGATAAAGACGAAACTAAAACGTCGACGATGAAAACTCGGAGAACGTCGTCGGCCTTTGACAATGAAATCCGACCAGCGGCGGCAGAACTAACGCGGTTCGGGGAATTCCACCAAAGTTCCTATATAGTCGCCGTCGTCCGCGGTCCTCCGAACCGGAAACACGGTAAACCGCACTCGCGGTACCTAAGCACTCATATACCTAGGGTATACATACTTTGTTTTGGGTCCGACCGGTAACCGCGGGGTCAACGCAAACAAATCAATTGAACGGTCTCCGTTTTCGGTACGTACGCAACCGTTCTTGCAGGGGTCTCAAACTTTCGAAAACGACGACGTTAAGTCCTCTTTTATAGCTGTATCGGTACACCCAGAAGATCACACGGCCCTATTTACGTGAATATCCCTCCCTAGCTCCCAACGGAAAGTTCTTGAAAATTGTATAAACATTTTGACTTTTGTATAACCAAATTCATTGAGACTATGACTCTGAGTTTAACGCATTAAAAAACCTCAATATTATTCACTTTAAAGCTCTAACAATGCCGCATAAAATGCAATATAAATCCCAAAAACATTAAAAATGCATTAATAATGCTAAAACATTTTGTATAAAATGTAATATAAGTAATCAAAAGAATCATAATTTAAAAAATATAAAATCCGGGTAAACTGTTTTAAACTAAATATATTATTGATTGAGTACCACGTCCGTACAGAACGTGTAAAATATTTATATTTTATAAAGACGAAAATTAAAAAAAAATAATTCATAAAATGTGGTGTAAAAAGTTTTAATTGATGGAAATTATTAAGAATATCAAAAAAAAAAAGGAAAAAAAAACCATAAAATGACACAAAAAGAAACAAAAAAAGATCTAAAAATTAAAAATGTCAAAATTGTAAAATAAAAGTTTCAAAATTAAATTAATTAGTTCCCAATTCAAACTTTTTTGCTGAGGAAGTTTATTCTATGCTAAACATAATGCATTTTCTACTAATCCACAGCCATAATTTATCGCTATTTTGTTATATTATATTATTATCAGCTGTTACATATGTGTATTATAAGTCCACACATCCATAATTAAATATTATGATCGGTTTGATAGTTATAATATTATGTTATCAGATATACTAAATACTTATTCAAAATATTTTGCACCTTAGTGTCCTCAAGAACGTTTAATATAAATTACTAAAATTATTCCTCAATAATATATATATAATATAATAATTTTCCACGTGTGTCTCGAGAACAAAACTAAGATATAGTATCAGAATTTGAATAATAATAAATAATAATATATTAGGTATAAGTTGTTTTCATTTCAATTTTATTATTACATATTTTTGTACTTTATACAATATGATAATTATCAGGTGCATTAATCGTTATACTTAAACAAGGTACCTTATCGTTTATTTTAGTTTAATTAAATTTGTTGATAAAACAATGTTATATAATATGTATATCGTATATGATTTATAATTGTGGAACAATATCGAAATATCTAAGTTTCAATTCTCGAGATTCAGGAATGTTTTGAAAGTTTAAAAGCGTCCGAGTTATTGTATTTTCAATATAGGTAGATAAAAAAATATATTCTTCATTTTTGAATTTTAAAATAAAAACTAAAACTATTTTCACATTTTGTTAGTGTTTTTGACTTTCATATAATATGTTAGTTTTTTGATAAGTGTGAATAAAACTCATGGTGTATGCGTATACTCTTGTACCAACTTGTAACTACATTTATTAAACCGTAATATTTAAATTCACTCTTGTTACCAACTCAGTGATTTGAGGACGATTGAAAACAATTAAAAGACAACATTTAACTAAAATATTTGTTCAATAAAATAACTTAAAGTAAAATGATATATTTTGTTCTTTCTAAAATTGTATTTTTCATTTATTAAATATTTACTTTTACTGCAAAAACCTATAAAATGAGTCGTTTTACTATTTATTCAAATTAATTACGATAATGTATAACTGTATAAGTGCCTACTTACTATAATAACTATTTAATAACAAGTATATTTAATATATTTTAATTTTTAATTAAAAATAACAAATAGCGTACTTTCGTAAAGGAACAGAATATTCAAGGTACAAAGTACAATAATATTCTATAAGTACTTGCTGTATTTTACAAGCTGCGAATATCATACTACGATTTTGACTTTGTAATAATTGCTCTATTATATGAAGATATTAAACTCATCATATAACAATGCATGTCGTGCATTTATATCACAGTGATGAACGTAATGGAAAATTTTAATACCAGATTAATTTATATTTTATGCTAAAATATTATTATAACGTAATACATCAAATAAGTTTATATACATATTATCAATACAACGAAGTGCAACCTTCTTTTAAACCTTATTAATTGAATCTTGACGTTGCATATTATTAATATATTTATATTATTATAATTATTATAATTATTATTTTTTATTGATCTAGAAGCCGGAAACTATGGCCATTAACTATTGTATAGGGGTTATGGTTGGTAGGGTTTGAACGGTTGGAATGAATGGTACGGTTGGTTAGCTACACGTTTATGTGTGGTAAGATTTTTGCCACTATGAGCCCGGATGGTCACCCATCCGGGAACTAGTATAGCGGCAGCCGTTGTTACTCTCAATCACGTTGTGTGATTGATTTCAGCCACTGCACCGTGCTGAATGTATTGTAAATATTTAGTTTATTTTTTTAATATTAATAGTTATACTCAATTTTTATAATATAATATTATATTAATTAATATAGTTTCACACTTTAATAATTTCATACTTTTAGCATGGAATATTAAAATATTATTAAGTATATTTTTGTAAATAAAGCTTATGATTTTTCTATTAACTTGTAGTTTTATATTAATTAAGTTTTCATAAAATAACTATTTCTATCTTCTATAATATAATGTTTGTGTAACTGACACGTTTACATTCCAAGTATGCGATTCTGGATGACTCAACCATGTATTCATGTGTACAAAGACCTTTCTTGGTTTATTCATCTGTATTTTCTCCAAAAAAAAAGCAAATACAAATAACATTGATACTAGGTACTGAATACACATTTTAAAGGTGTCAGACATCTCAATTGGATTTTGTTGATCTTAAGTCAAACAAAGAACATTCGTTTATTGAAACTGTTTACAACTAGGTCAACATCTATAATGGAACTCACTATTACATTCATATACAATGCGATATTTATTCGTAAATGATGTGTTATATTCTAATTAAAATTAATATAATACGTAGATTAGGTATGTGTTTTGTTAAAACTTGAAATTACGTAAATAACGCTTCGTGAAATGTTGATTTATAAGTAGGTCTAATTTAGTAGTGAGCGTTAACACATATAGTAAATTTAAATAGTTTTTGAGAGCTTTCTATAATGAGGTACCGACCGGATAGACAACCCTTATATTATGTACTCACTTTAATAAGCTTATATTTTAACTTACTAGTATAAACTAACGTGAATATTTTAGATTTTGAACATGCATTATAATCTTTTGGTCGATAATTCTCTAGATTCTAAAATCTGCTAGTGAATAAACTTAAAACATGTATGATCGTAAAATACAACAAAATAATATTTTTTTTCCCCAAAAAACCAGAGTAACTTGGGGATATCTAGGTACTGATTTGTAAAGAAAACAATTCCAGTTCCAGATAAATATAATAACTATGCAACTTTAGAATAAAAATTAGAACACAATATACTTTTTCTAAGTCTCAGTTGTATTTTTTTTCTAAAACTCAGTTGTATAACTTTTCAAAGAAAGTTGTAATGTATAAACGAAACTGCCGCATTTTGTTTTATAGCCCATGATTTGACTCAACTAAATATACATTGAGTAAAATTAAAAAAAATTAAATTAAATAGGTACTTACTATCTCTTTTCGTCGAAAGGTAATTCCAAAAAATGAATAGCAAAATAAATTGTTTTAATATTACGAACTTTAAACTATTTTTTTTTCAAAACAAAAACCGAATATATATTACCGAGATTGATCATGCAATAATATAGTTTGGTTGTTCCAGTTCAACGAACAAATTTAGCTTCCGAGAGATATTTTGCGACAGACAATTTAAAATATAGGTGCTCTAAACCCAACGAGGTGAGTTGAGAAATTAAGCACTAACGGGATCAAAACAATACAAATGTTTGGAAACTTAAGCCATACGTGCAGAATTCGCAAAAAGGTAATTTAATTATATTATCGTACTCAACCCACGCGGCCCGCAGCTGTCTGTTTCCGTGGCAGTAGATTTTTCTACCATATTTTTATTCAGAAATGGTTTTTTATACTATTTTTTACAAATATAGCATTTTGACGATTAAATCTAATGACTTGTCCAGTCATTTTTTATACCACGAGCCTAGACTCTAGAATTTCAACTACGTGGTTTTTATCTTGCGCATATATTATGTCATTAAATGTGCACCTACAAACAACACATCATTTAATAGCTGACATGCTGTATGTAGTCGTGTAGCACGGCCCCAAACATTCAACTCATGAATATAATACTATGTAGGTAATACAATTTTAAATTGCGATAATTTTCCCAGCCTCCTACAATCAACGTTTTGCAACAAAACAATATGTTTGAAAAAATTACATTCAATAGTTAAAATATAATTTTTTCGATATCCTTGAATGTTTTTAAATTCTCAGAAATATTTTTGATATCAAAACAACGTCTGTTAAAAAATGTATAATACATAAAAGTTAAAATGTAACTTCTTATAAATAAAAACTTTGTTTTATAAAACAGTGTTTATGATTTTTCTAAAAATCATTCTTCAGTTAACTCGGTCAAATTCCTCGTTCGAGTTCAACGAATTTCTCTGTTATATACTTGTACAACGTCGGGCCCAGCAGGTTAAAAGTGACTAATTGCAACTGTTCCGGGTTACGGGTTGGCTTCGTAATTAAAGGTCGTTTTCGCTGAAACAAAATCCTTTCACCTTTTTTTTTTCTTTTTTTCGTCCCTCATACTGCGCACCCACGACCCACACACATAGCTCGGTTCGTCGTCACGGTCCAAAGACTTGTGGTGAGCCCGTTAATTCAGCCAAGTAATTGCTTAGGGGACCATTAGCCGCTGAATTATCTGACCTAAATCCGATATCTAATACCCGTAATCTTGTCGCCCAAATCGTTCGTGAAAAAAATTATTTCTTGATATTCACGCACGGCGCGCATTGTTCCTCGATCGCCATGTTATAGACGTTATAGTAATCACGTTCAGGCATACAATCACCACTTTATGATTTGCGATACCATTTTAAACCGTTTTGGTATTTCGAGTTGTGGTTAATATACACATTGCTCTGGAAATAATGTTTCATACAAATTACAAATTCTCGCCAGTACAGACGTCGACGACTAAATAATAATGTTTGGCGGTAAACTACGCAGTTTACATTATTATACAAATATTATAACTTTAAACTTACTGCAGTAGGTACTCAAAATATAACTTTAGAATTAATCACAGTGTAATGTAGGTAGAAACAGATGAAGAATGTAGTATCTTATATGCAGTTAATATTCAAATAATACAATTATTGGTGTTGAAGGTATTTTTACGTTCAATATGTTTCAACTGTATTGTTTTTCCCTAATCGGAAATTCAACGTATCTAGTGTTTTCTTCAAAATCTATTACAAAACCACCGCCATCACCCACCACTATATGCTGCTACTACTATCGTGTGATAATCGTATTTTATATGGCACTATCAGAGAGCGCATTTCCTCTCGAAAATATCAACTATTCACCCTCGTCCACTTCGTAAAAGTAGAAAAACGTGTCGAATTCTGATGCCAAGTGTACGTTGGAACTTAGTTGTACGCCCTCCTGCCGAATTGGTTTACATCGTCGAGTTCTTTACGGGACAAAATAGAATAGATACAGGATAAACGACACAAATAGAAAAATCAGACCAAAGTTCTCCTATAAACTTTTACCCGTTAGAATCCATCCCCTTGAGAGTTTAAATATCTCGAAAGTTGAAGCAAAAATATATATACTTTTTTTTTTATTATTTTAACGTTGTACGCTATTGAATTTATAGTGCATGTACATTGGGAATACAAAAAGTATGAGTAATATATCAAAATATTTCTGTAAATAAATATTATCATATCAAAGCAATTGAATACAAAATGTATTTATGTAGTAACAATAAATTAGGAGATAACAATATATTAATAGTAAGTTCTTGAATGGTGATATTTTTATATTGTTTAAGTAATTTATATACATATTATACATTATAGGCAGTGGTGTAGTGGAGGGTATACGCGGGTATACGGCGTATACCCAAAACGCTAAAATTCTTAAATGCGTATAGGAAAGAAAAGAAAATAAATACGCGGGTATACGGTCGTAGTCTTTTGGATGATAACCATATTACCACTATGTATATACCTATGTTCAATTGTGTACAATTTATATAAAAATTTCTGACTTTTTTATTTATTATCATTTATGATCCCGGTTGTAGATATCATAAACCGTGATTATGATTAATGATAAAATGATAAGAAATAGGAAAAATTAAAATTGTCCAAACGTCATATCTTCACAAATTACTCGTGGTTTATTTCTTTATATCATCAGAAAAGTTATTAATAAACTATAAACATAGAATACCAAGTAAACATAATAAATTAAGTAGGGACTAGGTATCAGACTATCAGATAATAGTATAATAGATGCTTGTCATTACTCATTCATTACATTAAAATATTTAATTTAATAAAACAAATATTTAAAATTTAATTAATATTACGACGACGGCAATATGGCATCAAACAGTAAAAAAAGAAGTATAAATGATTTTTTTTCAAAAGTAGCAAAAGCAAAGCCAAATAGTACCAAGGTAAGTTATTTTATTATATTATTAATTTATTATATTCTTGTAGTTGGACGTTGTGCAAGTATAGAATATGATTATTTACATTATATATGATTATTTACAGTTCCTTAGAAGTGAAAACGAACAAATTATTAATGATCCCACATGTAAACAGACTGAAATAATTCAAACTGATGATGTTAATACGAATAATACTGAAGCTGACTCTACCAATAATTGTGTATCACAGGTAAAAGAATCACTTTATATTTTGTATTATCTTATATTTTTGGGAAATTGATTTACTATATATTTTATAATGGAATGTATACAAAAAAGTTTATATGATTTTATGATTATTGATTAATATTACTTATATAATGCTTCAAATGACACAACTAAAGATAAAAAATCTCAGTCCAAATATACTGGTTTATATAAAAAATTAGGAAGTCCACAATTTGTTTTAGATTTGGCACTTATGTGTGATATTCTCAAGGAATTGTCTTATTTATCTAATCAATTGCAGAGTCATACAGTTACATTATTACAAGCAGATCAATTTATTAAAAGGACTATTAGAGTATTAGAATCTTTTAAGACTAAGGATGGAGAACATGTTTCAGAAGCAAAGGAAGCTCAAATAGTTATGGTTTTCAAAACAATCAGTTTGACCAGTAACCAAAAATTAATTTGTATCAACCCAAATCAATTCATAACAAGTGTATGTAATAATCTACATTTCCGTTTACTCGACAATAATGAAAATGATACTTTAATATTAAACAATATTCAAATTTTAAACAAAAATACATGGCCAATAGATGTTGATATAAGACATGGGGAAAACGAAATACAACAATTGGGCCGTAGATTTTTATTAAATACATCTGTACTTGTTCAAGGAATGAGAAACTTCATTCATAACAATACAATGAATGAAGAAATACAGGAATTAAATATACTTATAAAAACATTGTCAGTTTCTACTGCAGAATGCGAACGGGGATTCAGTTTAATGAATATAATATGTTCTGATCTAAGATCTAAATTGACAATAAAAAATATAGCAAATCTTATGTTTATAAATATAAACGGGCCACCTCTTAGTATATGGAACCCAACCAAATATGTCAGAAGCTGGCTGTTGCAGCACAGATCGGCCGATGATAACCGTTCAAGGAAAGTGGAGCCATTAGAAGAACAAACAGACAAAAAATCATTGTGGAAAATTTTATAAATTATAAATAATAAATAAATAAATTTGTTACAATGGAATCATTATTATTATTATTATTATTATTATTTAAATAAATGTAGAATAGGTAATAGATAAATCTAAGTTAATTAGTATACGGGGGGTGTGGGGGGCGGAGCCCCCCACGTATTATATATTTCTCAATTTAGGTGTATACCCAAAACAATATTTACGACGCAACCTAATCATTTAGGTATATTTATATCTATATGCATTGATTTATAAAATTATGAATTAAAATTAAAATTTAGATTGGTGAATGATAATCACTTATACATTGATTATATTTTCATTATTATCTGAATAAGCATCTTCGAAGAAAATATTGGAAAATATTTAGTATCCTATAAACATACTCATACGTTTCTAGCATAATACCTATATCGTTTATGAGTTATGATAAAAGACACTAATGATTATTAGTATTATAATATTATAGTATTATCACCCACGATGCATACTTGTTGTAGGTATTCCAGTAAAAGTAGTTACCTATATTATAGTTTCGAACTTGATCACTTGTTTAAGAGTTTTGATAGGACTTCCACCGTTGTTCCTACGATAATAATATTATTATATTCATCGAGTGCAACCGTAGAATAGGTAGCTAATAGTTGTGATGGGGAGGGTGAAAACAATTTTGTACAGATCATATTATTACCACCATTGTTATAATACATATGTGGTAGGACACTCGAAATCGGTGCGCGTGACTAATCATCTGGTTATCGGTAGAAGAGGTTTGAACCACTCCACAACCACATTACCTCATCTAGGCCCGGATGTCTGCGCCTATATGTGTTTTTGGTGTCAAGGTTGATGGGGTTTGAACTAATTTGCACACGACGCGATGATGGCCTTTGATGTGGGTTTTCCTCTTCCGGGAAAGGTAGACGTTTCTTCTGACGTGTCAAGTCGTTTGTGTTATTATAATATGGACTCCATACAACCGGACAACTAAGTGTTTGTACACAAATACAGTACTGTAGTAGGGTGCCCGGTTTCAAGAGATTCGTTCTCAACTGTGGTGTTAATGAAAAATGCATACTAACCAGTAACCCCTCAGGACACGAGAAAGGCGGTACCGTGCTCGATTTCGAGATAGAAGTTAATTATTTTTTTTCTATTGAATAAAACTATTACCTTTTTAATCAACAAATACGAGTTATGATAACCTAAGTAAATCTATGAACGATACCTAAATCAACTAACCAAACCTATGTGATGACAAAAATATAAATTTAATATTAACAAATTATAAGCACATAGCATATCTATTTCCCTGACATTTAAAGACATCCTTAATGTTACATCTGAACGGATATGGCGTGACAAAATGATGAACATAGTATGAAAGAATGCTATTTAAATTTTAAAAAAACCACATCACGCCGATGCATTGGTCTTGAAAACACAATAGCAGGAGTCGTTTTACACAAGTCCAGAAACGGAGAGACCCTCGCAATAGTCTCCGCTCACCACACCCGCCGCCGTCACAGGCCACAGGCTAACGATAATCCCCGTCGACGGCGAAACAAGGTCTCGTACACGACCGCTGCCGTATTTGCCGGTATAGTTGTCGCCGGTATCGTGGAGGAGGGAAATTATTATATTATTGCGTGTGTGTGTTTGCGTGCGTTTGCGTGTGCGTGGCGTGCGGTATGTATATACGGGTGCTGCGAGTATTATATTAATCCGATAAAGGCTTCTCACACGCATGGTCGCCTTTGCCGTATACCCGCCGGACACGGTATACCAATTAAATCTGTCCGTCCGAGCCCGGTAATAATCAACTTAACGGACCGGCCACTTCACTCTTCAGGCGGTGCGTTGTTATTACGCCGCACACACTCGTACGATGTTCGTGTAGTCCATTAGTTTGCACACACACACACACACACACACACAAAGCTCGCTGGGCGCGAGAGAGAGTGGAACGAATATACAACAACTATTGCCGCCCCCTCCCGTAGGCAATAATACGCTTATTTATATAGTGCCGCCGACAGACCTTGAGGCGCCTGTCCCGAATCCCGACCTTCGCGGCGTGAATTTCCTACGCCACAACCCGCCGGAGTCGACTCATCGAGGCCGTCGGCGCTTTTTGTTTGGACGTCTTCACGACCCCTCCGCTGAGACACTCGCTGCAGCGGTTGTTTGTGGTACTGCGGTATACCGCGTCGGTGAGTTGGGGGGGGGGGAGGGCAAAATATTGGCTTTCGTCCCCGTCTGTTTTGTTTTCGAATTACATTTGGCTTTATTTTCAAAACGCACCGGCTTCGTCGAATCCGAGAATATTGACTAGATATTCGAAAGCATAACAAATAATAGTGCCTAAACTATATTATTGTTCATTAACGGTGCAGCTATAATGGCCGTGTTGACACAGCACTCACTTTACCTGATATAATATACTATTATTGTTGCATCGGCGTCACGTAAAATGATTATGGTTGTATGGCATATATACGTGATTTGACGGTCAACTTCTATAGGTATATGGTGTGCTTACTGGTGCAGTATAAATGCAGTGTTATCCATAATCCACCCGTTATAATGAATAGGTTAGTAATTAAGTTGTTGAATGCCGTTAGGCTTAAAACGGAAAAAAATGCTGCAATCCTATTCAAAACTGTACTCTAATACGACAAAACCAGTTCACGTAAACATAAAATAGTGTTAATCTACTAATTATTTAACATTTTATAGCTGGCCTATTTAAAAGTCAATGTTCTCAATGTACTTTAAAAATCATTAAGTTATTAAATAAAATAATAAACTATTGGTACATAACTAACACTTATTATTTGTATATATTATTATATTTTGTTGTATTCAATAAATAAACCTAAAGGCTAAAATAGCTACCTTAATATTAGACTTCTGATACCAAACTGATAAAATAATCAGAGACTAAAACCTAACATTACAAACTTATTCGACCTGCATTTTTCAAATCATTAAAAACTTTTGTTTGTTCAACGGAAAAACGAAAAATAACAAAGAATCGTTATTAATTAATTATTTAAAAGTGTTATAAGCTTAAAAGGTTTTAAAGTTCTGACCCGTAGAATTACAATTACTAGTAATATGGTAAAATAACTTTTCGTTGCGATTAAGAATTCTCAGTAGTTTTGACTTACAATTAACCCTGGCAATTGAATTCAATCTGATAGATCATACTGTCAGGTATCTATCAGTTACTACAGTATACCTAAGTATAGTTGAATAATATTCAAAGTTTTGTACGAACGTTTTAGAAAATGATCAAATAATAATAAAACAAATAGTCAACTGACAAAGTCAATGATTCAGATTCAGTTTATATTAAATTCTTATACACATCAATTGTTTTAAATAATAAATATTAAATTTAATAATTTTAGTGGATAATTATAATTATTAATGTAAATATCATTTTATTTGTAAATGTTCAGTGAAAATAACACTCCCGAATAATATATATAGGTGCTATATTGACATATTCCTTGTGATAAAACTTTTTTTATTATAAATTTGACGGTGGTTTTGGGAATCAAACCATCCCATCAGACGATTAAATTTCTCGTCTCAATTTTACGATTTTGCAAGTATAATTCAACATTTAAAAGTCGACGCAATTCGAAATTGTCGTAAATAATAGTTGAGTTCGGAATTTAGTTTTTACACGTGGACGAGAGGTGTCAAACATGGTGAAGGGGTAAAACGATAAAGAAGGATGAAATGAATCGGGCGTGGAGGAAACTGCAACGTTTCTCTCTCTCTCTCTCTCACACACACACACACACACACACACTCTCATTTCCCCTTTCTATCTCTTAAGACAGTCGAGCTGGGTAGGACACGCGAGTATAAGGTATAAATATATATATTATGTACTCGACAAATTATGTGCTGTCCGATCGATTTTTCACCGGTAGTGCCACGAAGACTGTATCTATACACCCATCCTGCCACCCCGCCACACAGGTGATATTTTTAGTTTAAGTTTTTCCAGGAGCGTTTTCCGCCCTGCACGTAATAATAATATATACGTGTCCGTTATTGTGTATATGTGCGTCCGAGATTCGACCCGATTTTGATGGGAGCCGGTGCAAATAGATAGGAGTGTGTGCGCGTACCTATATATACATATATATATGGGCATATTTGTATTCAACTCTCGCGTCGGCCCATTTACTGCCGCTGTAGAACGCGGGTGAACTTCGGTGCCGTCGTCGTTCGGGCGGTGTCGGTGGAAGCGAAGGGTGTGGAAAAAAAGGTCACATTCCTTTAAAAATAACGTTGATGAGTGAGGATCGGTGGGGGCCAGTACTATGCTATCATCCTTCGTCTCACCAGCCCCCCCCCCCCGCAACCTAACCAGCCACCAGCCACGCCGAGAGTGTACACCGCTTCCCCACGCCGGAAACGCAACGCGTGAGTGTTTTTATCAACGTTCGGGCACCGCCGCCACGTCTACCGGGCGTGTGTACGAGACGAGGAGACTCGTGTTTTATACTCTGCTCCCTCACGGAACTGCATCGCTCGCACCGCCGCCGCGTGATGGATAGCGACGCGCCGCCACTCCCGCCCCGCCCCACCCGATCGTTTCAGCCTTATCGGAAATATTTCACGAGACCGTCTCTTCCCCTGACTTTGCCGCTACACGACCACCTCCACCCGACCGCCACCACACATCCCATAACTGCCGAGCCGCGTCGATCTGCCGTACGCCCCCCCCCCACGCCGAGAACACCGCTGCCGATTATTATTATGAGAGCCGCTTGCAGCCGCGGTGTATATAGTGTGATTGATGCGAAAGCAGTGGAAGAAGTGCACCGCCGCCACCGCTGCCGCCAAGTCCCGAACTGTATAATAGGTATACTACGGTGGTACACGCGCAACTCGCGAATGCGATTATCGCGGTCGGCTACTTTTTTTTTCTTTCTTTTTATCACTCTAACACGTAAACGATATGGTAGTTTAATACTGTTGTGTACACGTCAAAACGGCGGTAAATTAAGATGATAAAATGCGTTTTAAAATACCTAGAATAACAGACCGTTTCGACGCTTGAACATCGCATTTTCATCGAAATCAAAATCGTGTATTATTATCGAAATATTATTTAGAACATCCTGAAAAAAAAATAATTTTGATAAATCACCCGAACTGTTGAAAAAATGAATATTTACGATTACTACAACTGAGCACGTTAACTACGTCTACGCGAAGACACCTCGAAACTACGATTAGCATCGAATGTAATATAATTTAATAGGAAGATTACATATAGGTAGTATAGGTAGTGGTTATAATGTACTATAATACATTCGTACAACTATTTGCGTATATTCGATAGGTATACTATATAAAACAAAATATAAATTTTATATGTTATAAAAATTATTCGGCATACATGAAACTGTGAAAATTGTCAAAAGAATATAACATTGTTTTTGATTTTATTTGACATTTGTGCATGTTAAAAGAAAGATATCAAGAAGGTACACTAATTTCTATTATATTGCTGGTAGTATATTGAGAAATATTATTTATTTTGAATAAGATTTGGCGTATCGACCAGACATGTAACGTACCAGTGGTATTGGACCCTCGTAAACATAAAAATTAAATATACTTTTATTTGGTAGAATATGAATGTTTACCCATTCAAATTAGTATTGTCATTTCATGTAAAAGTATATGATTTAATATTCATCTAGTCAACAGTATTCTTAAAAAAGCACACCCACACCCAAGTATAATATGGATGTATATGTTTCGTCGTATTTAAATTATTGAATTTCAAATTGTTTATATAGTGAATATAAGCAAAATAAATGTACACAAGTCTTATCTTGTTATTGAGATTTCATATTATATAATTTAAAAACAAAAATATAATGTTGGACATTCTACTTTGAATCATTATATTTATTATTTTTTACCAAAATGGTACAAAAATAATTAATTTGTTTAAACTTTATAAAATACTGAAATCAATAAACTGTACACTATCTATATTTAATATATTATATTATAATGTATTGTAGTTCATTAATAGGTTACTAATGTGCATTTAATTAATATTTATACAGAGCATTTAGCATTTAGCATTTTCTACACACCATAAAATTTTCAAAATATTCTGACTTATTTTGAGCTGTTAACGGACATTTTCAGTTTCCGATTTTTTTAGTTTTTTTTTCTATAAATGTCAATTAAATTTTATTTGTTGGGTAAAAAATCTTGAACATTTAATAGTAGGCTTCTAATATATTGTTACAATAATATATGAAAAATATTAAAAATCCGTAGTCACAATTTTTTTTTTATCAAAGTTAAAATTTTGACATAATACGTAAAAATGACGAAAATATCCAATTTATTTTGAGTTAGAAATTCATAAAAATTTTACTTTTTTAAATCTAATGTTTGAAAATGTAATACAAGATTCCTCATAAGTTTGCCTAATTTTATCAATAAAAAAAATGTTTATAAGTAAGTAAAAATAAATTTTTATGAGCATTTTAAGTTCAAATTTTTACAAGATTAGATATTCATTCGATTTCTCATGTAGCGATATTCTTATTTTGTTGCAATTCAAAAACGAATAACTGTAGGTGCATGAAAATTTCACAGAATGTTTAAATAAGCATTTTTTATACACCATCTAATTTTGAATATGTTTTGACTGTTTTTGAGCTTTTTACGGATCATTTAAATGTTCAATTTTTTTAGTTTTTTTTTTATATAAATACCAATACATTTTTATTTGTTTGGCCAAAAATAATGAAAATTTAGTACAAGGCTCCTGATATATTGTTACAACAGCAATTGAAAAATGTTAAAAATACATAGGCACACATTTTTTTTATAAGCATTTAAAGTTTAAATTTCGACAGAATTCATCAAAATCTTGAAAATAATCAATCATTGTAATTAAATAATTATAAAATGTTCAGTTTTCATAACTAAGGATTGAAAATTTAAAACAAAGATTCTAATAAATAGTACATACTGTAATCAAAGAATCTAAAAAATATATAAACAGAGTTACTTTTTAAATTCCAATTTGGACGAAATTACATATTAAAATTAATTTTAACGAGTAAAAGTATAAATTATAATATTTTTCTAGCATCACTGATAATTTTAGGTTAGTAATTAAATAATATGAATAATATTAATTAATTCAACTTAGCACCTACCGTAAAATAACAATATCAATATAATTTAAAATACCCCAGACTGACATACCGTCTCCGCTCAGAATCGTTTTTCGTATACAATGATATTAAATCATTGAATTCAAATTTAATACCATCCATTATACAGGGATCTACTTGTAACCTACTGTACAGCAGAGCGACATCCACTTAACCCCCTTTTTATCAGTTATTATGATGGAAAAACGAGGAGTTAGATATACGTTGAGTTCAAATACTAGTGTAATCTGTTTTTTAATTATATCGAAAAGTTGATTTGGATTTGAAATTCAATTAGTTTATATTTACAAATAAATATTAAATATACCCAATAGCTAATAGTATAGTACATATATTAATTACCTATACTAATTCTGATTATATCACAAAGCGAAAAAAATCAGCTATCATAACATTTTAAATTAAATTTTTTTTTATAATATTTCGTTTGCAATAATTTATATCGACTAAATGTACACTAAATAAAAGTATAAAACATCAATAGGACGTACTGGAAATACTAAAAACATTACGCTTCAATAAATATTACAGCAAAGTTCCACTATAACGAGATTATTCCTAAACAATATTATTATTTTTATTACATGTGACGTATAGAAATCATTTTATTGGTATTTATAAATGTATTTCTTCTGTGATCTTGTCGAGTTACACCTAATAATATTATTCAAACTATCTAGGCAACGTCAGAATTACATCCAATCTCATTTCAAAGCTTTTCCCTCCATACTACCATAATTATGAGAACCTACCTGTGTACTTATAATTATAGTTGTAGTTTTATAAAAAAACGTACCTATTATTTATTATTCGCCAGTAAGTACTTACATGTTTAGTGGTTCCAATATTACACTTACCATGCATGCTGTAGGTATTGTCGGATATACCATTCATTACATTTTAAATTATATTAATTGTTTACGAAAACATTTGTTTTCGTTACTCTTATACAGATTTGTACTTCATAATGAACATAAGGAGGAGGATTGATGGGAGGGGAATGGCCGGTTGTGTTCCGATCGTCATCGGTGTTATCATATATTGGTTGTTAATCATAACTTCGTGTTATATACACATTACACGTATAAAGCAACCGACCAAAATTCGACAAATTTATAGACATCGCATGATATTCTATAGGCACCTTGTGTTGTGAATCGATTGGTAGTATTCATGGTTTGTTTGAGCCGTGCAGTAAAAGACGATTTTTGTTTAATTTACGTAAAACGCACCAACAAACCAGGATATCTTTTGAAACATTTTCTATTTTCTCCACTATTTCTCTATACACACTACCGACCGTCTTTTTCTCTTTTAACTCTGGTTGACGATATCCTCGGAAGACGGCGGCGCGGCGAGCCTTTTTGTGAACAAATGCTCGTTACTAATCAAGAATATTCGTCAAAGCGTTTCACTTCAGAGCTCCGGGGTTTTAATCACGGTACCGCCGGTACCGGCACAGTATTCTTAAAAGGACCTGAAAATGATTAGAAGTGAGTCTCTCTGCCATTAATGTATTTGTGTGTGTATGTGAAGTGTATACATGATTTACGCGCATCACGGAAAATCTGTTCTCGCAGTATTGCTAGAAAGCTTTTTGGTCCAAAAACCATCTGGATGTAGATCGAAGGTGCGGCTGGTTGTGGTGGTGAAGGGTTGTCTTTTGAGCTGTATCTGCCGGTTGAGTGGGTGTGGTGTGGTAGAGAAGGCGCCTTGGCAATCTATCATTTGGCCGACGGACCGACAAATGGACCCGACAAAAGCGAAAAGTCGGGCGACACTGCAGAAATAAAAAATAAAAACTAAATAAATAAATAAAAAGAGTAGAGGTATTTTTTTCTTTTCGTCTAGAAATACGAGACGTGCACCTTCACTACCCCGGCACTCCTCCGGGTAAACGATTATATGTGACCTTTTTGGTGCGTAACGAACCTTTGCAAAGGGTCCGTCGTCGTCGTCGTCGTCGTCGGATACCCTATACAAAATAAACGCATTAGTCATCACAGCTGTACAGAATAATAATAATAATAATAATAATGATATGATGGCGCGATATTCCCTTATAATTCTTGTCACTGGACATATTTTCCCCCCCGTTTCTTTCTTATATTTTATATTAAATAACATTTGCCACCGTTGCCTGTTGCTAAAAGCATCGGTTTCCCTTTCACAAGTTTGCTGCTGCCTAGCCGATTCGTAATAATTTTAACCCCGACAAATATTCAACAGACCCCGAAACGAAAAAAAAACCGAATAAATGGAGTGTATATTATATAGTCACTATCTATCGCGACTTATCGGCCTGACCGATACGTTTTTTTTTAAATCGGATTCCGTCACGTACACGACGACGGACGTGTTATTATTTATTTCGACCAATCAGTTTTATTTTTTTTCAACTTCGTGTCATTAATATTCCTTTACGTTCGGATTGCAAGTACGGTATACAAATGATTTTTCATTCTTGAGTAGTGCGCGCCGCCGCTAGAGAAAAAAAATATGACAACCACCCGTATAATACTGTTGCTGCTTCTGCACCAGCTAACTAATGGACGCCGATTTGTCAGCACGCAGTTTTGACTCTTCTGACGAGATGACTCTTTAACAAAGGACCTTTTGAATTATTACTCGCCCCAACTTCCTCAGAATTCCGATGTTCACCACTGCAGCTATCGACGACGAAAACTCATTGAATTTTCAACGCGTTTTACGTTTCCTCTAGTGAAATATTGAATGATTTTGGTCACACTACGTCGAACGACTGTGCCAATAAACTTCAATTACAAAAGTGTACGTAAAAGTTTACACAATTTTCGAGGCAATTGGGATTTCACATGGGAAATCTCAAAACTCTATAGGTATGTAATCAAATTTGAGACAAAAGTAAACTTAATGTAATTCTCACCTATATTATTACTCGATTTCATATTATATAGTGTACATTGTAATATACGATGAAATATATAAGACATATAGTGTGAAAGTGTTGATAGTCAACTTGAATCTAATAATATTTCAATACATAATTTTTAAGCATTGTACAGATAAAATTCATAGATGGTGGGTATTTATTTATAAATTAACTAGTAAGACTCATACAACTATTAAACATTTGAGAAATATGCGTAATATGATTTACATAGTTATTTAATAGTAGTTTGTAGAATAGTAGGAATAACTCAAAAGTTGATTTAAATGGTTTTCGTACTTATTATTGTATATTGTTAGGTAGTTAAATATTCGAATGGCACCGTTGAGAATTCTTTAAGCTCATTCTACCTTATTTTATGACCCAACGTGTATACTTAAAATTATTACAATTATCATTTTGAAAAATCTACATATTAACTGTATCAAATGTTATGCTTTTATTCCCATTTATCAAGGACATATTATTTTATTGTATAATTATCACGTCATGTTTTCAAATTTTATCGAATTAACTTCCCACAATTTAATATTAGCCAATATCAAATAATTAATAATAAGTGGCCATTGTTGTAGTTACAACTTACAATTATATTGGAATGATGTAGCATTTAAATAAAAAAATGTTTGTATTTTTGGTACCTACTGATATTCATTTTCATGTTTAAAACTATGTTATATTATGGTAAAACTCTATAATTTTCATGGGCATATGCAAAGTTTCAAAAAACAATTTTACAATATATTTTATTATCATTATATGTAATGTATACCTACTATCTATGCTGCCCCAATATTGCATCACTCTGTTAACTAATTTTGTATATTATCTTAATATTTAAATATGTAAACACAGGCTAATGGCCAAGTAGGTGAAGCCTTTATTCCTTAATATAAAAAAAAAAATTCTACCATACGTTGTATAACTATATCTAATTTATGTTAGTAATAGTTTATTTTGAAAAATATATTACACATTTTATATTAAATAAATCAAACTTATTATAATAATGAACTAGAACAATTCTAGTTATAGTATTATAGGTTTATGTTTCACAACAGATAACAAAAAATTTAAACCGCACCTTTTGAATTGTTTATTATTGTCATACAACTATCATGCAAATACTTTTAAGTTATTTCAATTTAATAACAGTAATTTAATAATTGTTTATACATTTTAAACGTCTATCCGATAAATTGCCTAATTTATGATGTCAAATAGTTCACGTAAATTAATTTTAATATATACGAACGCAGCACGTTATTGTTTGACATTACAATCGAACTGTTCAGGAGATAGATAGGATGAAAAGTTTTAACCGATCATATAAATTACTATCAATAAGGATTATAGGTTCCTTTAATAACAATTAATAAATTATGTGTATTATACTCTAAGAATCGACTGCAATTATTAATGCAGAACGTGCTCGGGACCGACAGGACATCGACATAGCGATTCACAAAGTGAATAAATCGTAGATCAAATTTACGGAAGTCTAATGTGTACCATTAACCCAGTGAAAGTTCATTAAACGGTAATGGCACGTAATGGTGGTGGATGTAAACGCGTCCGCGGTGCCAGGGTAAAGTGTAGTTTCTCGACGTTTACGGTTTACATAACAAATGCGTTTTGTGTTTTCACCCGGCAAATGTGAGAGTAAAACAGTTTCAAGTTTTTGGCCGGTTTTTTGGCTGTGAAAGTAGGTTTAGTAGTAGCAATAAAAATCTTTGTCCAAACATGGGCTGCATACCGTGTCCAGGTTACCAAAAACCCTTTAACTGCATGTGATCGATAATTTTCAACGCTTAATAACAGCTGAGACATTTTTCGCTCAGAGTATAACGTCAGGGTTTTCATCTGCATTTTAAATGATTGGAATATGTAAACGGTAAGCCATAATTATTATTGAACACATTGCATTTCAACTCTATCAACAAGAAAATCATTGTTGGATTGGCTGAAATGTATGGTCAAATACTTCTAAACAATTTTGGAATCTTGTGACACATCCAATTACATCAACCAACAAATAGTGGAGCATCGAAGTGGCAAATATTTAACTTATTTTTTTTTATGATTATTACTGGATTAAGGCTTCGACGACTGAGGTCATTAGCCTGTAAGGTTGGTAGGGTTAGTGTGGTAAGGTCGAAACGGTTGAAAACGCGTTTTATTCGTGGGCAAGGTTTTTGCGCAATACGAACCCGGGTCGTCAACCATACGAGGATTAGTGGCAGCGGCAGTTGCTTACTCTCAATCACGTTGCGTGCTTGATTTCAGCCACTGCGCCGTGCCGAGACACATTTAACATATATGACTGATAAAAAAATAAACAAATTAACTTAGAATTTTGTATGAAATAACGTAAATATTAAACGATCTATTTTATATTTATTTTCAAGTAAATTATATTTTACTGTTTATTTCAAAAACCATTTGTAATCATTTACATTTGAAAAGCGTAGCTATACTTAGTGTTACTATAATTCCTGGTAAAATATCCATACCAATATGCTTTTACAAACTCAAATAGATTTTAAAATTTGTAATACGGTTTTTAAAACGAGCAATTATTGGAACGTCAGTAAATAATTAATTGGAAATCGAGATAAAATAATATGTATTACCTAAACCGGTATAGTTTTAAATACGATGTAATCCCTGTAAATTGTATTGCTCTAGCTTTCAAGGATATTTTTTTTTAAATACATTTTGATATTAATCCCAGTTTGTACATTGCAAAGCATTAATCATTTTGACGATTCGCATTTAGGAATTTTAAATCCGGCTTTCATAAAATTAATTTAAAGTTAGAAATAAACTTTTAAATAATATCAGGATTTTGTGTTCAACATATTATTATACTGATATAGTCGTTTGAGGTACGTATTTAATTACAACATGATATCAATGCGTTTCCATTTAGAACTTATTTTGTTCAACGATCCAGCCGATAAATCTAAAACGGTATCTACACTTGAAGTGGATTACTTCGGGACGTCATAACCAACTTAACTCGTGATATAAAACTAAACTTGACGAGCAGCGAAGCAACAAGACTCACTCGGTCTGGATAGACATTGGGTTTTTGAAGTAAGCTTACCAATATTGTATATTATATGTGTACCTATATGTGCTCGGAAACTGGTGTCATTATTCACGTTTATATTATATATTTTATACATTATTTATTATATTTCGATTTCGATCACGCATGAGACGTCATTGCCCGAACCAGTGTATATATATACGTCAAATCGTTTCAAAAATATCACGAAGACGCAAGTCAGAAATCTCGACGCGAATAAAATTAATATTATAATATATTATATTTTATACACTAATATGACGGGAATACGGTTGGCCTTTTCGCATTCCCTTCTCCCGACATATACCTACCGACATATTATACATATGGCGAGTCTCTCCGACCCAAATGCGTGCATCCTTCACTACCCACCACCACTCATCATCGCGTTCTGTGCCAAACCGCCTCCGTTCGATCATTCAACGTACGATCGTAAATCGGAAAACCCGCCGGGCGTAGCCAGTTTAAAGTGAGGCTATTTTTCGCAAGACGGTTGTATGCGTGCAACACTGTATATAATAATAATAATAATAATAATAATAATAATACGGCGTGTACGTGTTATATTTTACTTTTTTTTCTGCCTACTTCCCAATTGCACACCGACACACATCGCGAACTTGACGTACACGTGTTTGATTTATGTTGCCACTGACTTTGCGTGATCTTTCCATACACCAACTGCAGAAATTTGACGTGGATAGTGACTAGAGGAAATTATTCTTCTCCCCGACTTACGGCGATTACCACACCAACTGTGTGTGCAGAAATATTATATTACAACATTGGAGCATACCTATATTATAATATATAAAATATATATATAATTTGTATTAAAAAAAAAATCCATTTTAGTTGTCGCATTGTAATTGACATGGTTTTGTGAAATAAAGACAGCTGGTCATTCGGTTATTGGTATGAAAAAAAATTCAAACATTTCAGTCATTTCACAAACTCTTCTGTTGCACAATTACTACACTCTTATACTTCAAAATCGTTATTGTTTGGGTTCATTGGCCTTTGCTTTCAACTGTATAATAATATTTAACTTCTGCCATATGCCACACAGCGAGGTATTCAATTTAAGACGCTCTGCCGATCATCGGTGTTCTAATACGTTCTATCTAACGTACTTTTCTCTCTAGCTGTTGTTCAACGGAATGTGTTAGACGGCGTATCGTATAGGCAAAATAGATACAACTTACCTCGTATGTGTCCAATGCATATAATATTATATGCGGTGGACACAAACGAGGTAAGTAATATAATATTATTATTATGCTGCCATTAATACGCTCTTTAATTATTATCATATAATATCATTAAATTATATTTTGGTTGATATATTCAAATTGTTGATTGTTAGCTGATTGAATACTTAACTTTGAACTGTCTTGTGGATTATTTGCAGCATTAATAAAAAGTTATTGACATAAATCCGGAGGTATTACTCAACGACCAAGGCGTTATTGAAAATATCGTTACGAATTCAGTACAGCTATTAAGTGGTTTCATCCGTGTTTAACAAACGAAAAATGCTCAATTAAAATTCCCATTATTAATATTTTTGATTGTATCTCTGTTTTGAGACAACTTTATAATAATTAAATTTTTTTTTTTTTTATAATAATAAAGCTGAGTAATAATACTGTACAGTAGTTTTTCGCTGCTTTCTGCACAGTGGACAGGGTCTCTCGCTAACAGGACAATCACCTGCTCAGAGAGAGAGAGAGAGAGATCGAGAGATGTTTTAAGTGGTCGGGAGGATTCAAAACCTCGACTTTCTGTATTGGGACTGACACCTAATTCCCGCGAGTATAATATAATACTGCCTATTTTTAAAAACAAAATGTATTAAAAATACAATATAATTTACTACGTTTTTTATAAACGATAAACATATACTATAAGTCTATAACCGTTATAGTATGACGGTATCAATACTTTGTCATAATAAAATTTGACTCGTTTTTGTCACGAGTTATCGTTCAAAATATAATCGTCATTGTCTGAAATCGGCAGCACTTTGGTACCCATCATGGTAGATAATAATAATATGGTAGTTTTTTGAGTATACTATTCGCAGCCAAAAGTCGTTACGATATAGACGTCGTGGTTATATAGGTGTTACTCTTATATTTTAAATGATCGAATTTAATGATACGTTTAATTTCATGTTTATACTATAGGTACATTATAACATGGCAACTATACAGCGTGCATTGATTTTATTCGATTCTTGTTAATGTCACATATTAAATTATCCATAATATTATTACCGAACTATCACAACCACGTATACCATAAAATCGCGTTTGCGTGTTTCACAACTCAATCTCAACATACCGTATATTTTAATGAAATTTTTGCAAAAAAAAAACGTATAAAGTTGGGACTATTATACACCACAATAATAGTAATCGTTGTAAAGTTTTACAACATTTATGTCGATATGGTTTACAATTTAAAATCGCGTGCGCTTTCAACGTTTTAACACGCGGGCACGTGCACATATATATGTATCTGTTTTTGACGTTCGAAAAGGTCGTATGAAGTTTCATTTAGAGCAGTAAATGTTGTCAAATTATAATATATTTTAACGTGAATAAATATGTCAAACCAATAATACAATGCAATATGCACAACTGAGAAACCCCCAAAAGCCATATTATAATTACATTTTCCTATTGAAAAAGAGGGAACTTTCGCTAATAGACTCAATAACAATATGATTTCTTACGATATTTAAATTAATATAATCGACAAACAAATATATTTAAATGTGGTCGATAATACAATGAGCAATAGAAATTAATTTAACACTCATGTACTTTTGCATTAAGGGTTTAGCCCGAATAAAATATAATATATTGGTTAGGCTATATAATATGTCGGTAGTGGTACTACTAGGTCACTAAGAAATCATTTTTATTAACAAAGCTTTTATTATAATAAATTGCATTAATCATTTAATTTTTACTATGTATACTGTCAATTACTGTGTAGAGTTATATTGAAGTTAATATTATTGTTACCTACGTGTATAAATTAAATGCAGTTTCATTAAAACCAATTAAATGTTAAAAACACTGTACTGCAATACTATATACATTTTAATGTTACTGATTTTAAAATTGAATTTAAATTAAGTAATATATGGTTTAACATAATTAATACTAGGTATAATAAACAACAATCACAAATATATACATTTTTGAAATTCCTCACCTCGTGACTTAAAAGTTCATAATTTATATCAATAATAAATCAGATATTTTGCAATATAAATAAAACGTTTAATTTGTGATTTTAATATCAAAATGTGTATGACCCCCCCCCCTTCCCTAAGTTGTGCGTACGCTGTTTGTAAAATGTATCTATAAATCTAGTCAATGCTGTCATATCATTCAAATTTAATCGGACAATTGAAGATTCTTTGTGTATTTGTATGCTATTTAAACCGTTAAAAAATAATTCATAAAAGATTATTTTATTCCGACCGAAAACGATAAACCATTTTCATCGATTTGCACTTGAATGACTCCTTTAATGTACCTCGAATTAAAAGTGTAATTCATTACGTATTTAAAATCATAAACTGGCATAGGTGGGGCAAATATTATACCTATAATATTAACAAAAAACAATAACAAAGTATCATAAAACTCGAATGATATAAAAACTAACTAATTGGTTGAAAATATTCAGCAAAATAATGTTATTTACTTTTGATCAGAAAATAAATCATAATATTTAACATTTATACAAATATATTATTATAATATAGGCACTAATTTGAAAAATAACATAATTTTCATATTAGCTATTATAAGTTTATAACTATTATAATAATTGTATTGTTTCTTACACGTATCGATTGAGTATTATATATTCTGCAAGTGACTATAGTTTGTACGGTTATGGAGATGTTTTGTTTTATGAAGAAAAATCAGGTTGAATCAGAATAAATAAACAGAAGAAAAATTCACCCAGCACCAAAAGTCCGATTATAGTTTTGAAATCATATTTGAATTCCTTACTATCTTTTTTAGGTTATGCAGGAAATGCATTTTCGGTTTTTTTTTAGTAACATTAAATTTAAGATGAATTTTGAAAAAATAATTAATATATATAATTAATTTGGTATTATAGAAATATTATAAAAATGCGAAAATCTATTTCCTGCATAAACTAGAAAATAGAATAAGGAATTCAAATATGTTTTCAAAATAAAAATCAGGCATTTGGTACTAGATGAATTTTTCCTCCGCTTTTTGTGACTTTTATGTTGAAATTTTTTTGATCCCAAAATTTAACGACGTGTGACCGCGCGTATGTAGGTACGTTTCTAATTTCCAAGAATCTTAGCCGTAATTTATCTTTCATCACATAAAGCGTTCGGGAACTCACGCACACTAATGATCAGTTACTACACACACACAGTCACACATAAATCACGTCAGTTATCGGATATTGCCTAAATATGACCCCTTAAAAATGGTACAACAGCCTAAATGGATTTACACTGCAATCTATGATATCATTATTACCGTCACTGCCGCGTCGTCGTTTTAAAACAATAGATTATTATAATAACATTGCGAACCGGTGGTAAATCGGTCGGACCTATCGTCCCGCATAATACATTAATACATTTACAACAATAATAACAATAATAATGACGTTATAGGCGTGCACGCTCGTCGCACCGTCGCCTTAAATGTAACATAATTATAATAATCACACCAGTACGCGACGGTGTGCACGGTCGACGGGTGCCAAAAGAAAGACTATACGTCGGCGCCCGCCTCCGCTCAAAATTAAATAATAATATATTCATCGACGGTGGCGATCGGCGTAACAATATTATCATCACAATGATTGTATGCATGCGCTGTGGCTGTATATACTATACATAGTAATAATAATATTATATAACGCTCCAGGCAAACAGTTATCGGCAGTACGACTGCCACCGTCGTCGCCGATATCGTAATTCCATTATTATTATTATTATTATTATTATTATTATTATGATTACGACTGTTATATTGTTACTATTATTGTTGCCGCTATCCTCGTCGTCGTCGTAGTGTGTATATATAATAATAATATAATATATGTATATTACGCACGATAGGAGAGGTCCGCAAAATCGAAACCCCGAAAAGAGTTTACGGGCGATGTTGTTATTATTATTATTATTATTACTATATAGCCGGGCGCGAACGACGTCGACGGGATTTGAATTTAAATCGAGCAAGCCGACGACGACACCCACCGACACGCGCATCGGGTGTAAAAGAACAACAAGACCAAAAATCACCACCCGTGCCTGCCACCGCCGGCCCACCCACCACCCACACACCACTCTCCGTCGCTAGTAGAGACGACCACTGTAGGATTCTGCCGGAGGGCGGACGCCCGTATAACATAGCTATGTATGCAAATCCTCCAGATTAATTATTCATAAAGGAAATTAGAACGTAGTTTACAAACGCGACTGGCGAACCGGTGCGTATATAATATGTATTATGTACACCTTGATTCGAGCATATACACCGGGTACGATCCGCGTACAATATCGTGGACAATAAGAGGGGATAATATAATGTAGTGATTCGTTTGTTCCCTCATGAATCGCGTTTATCGAAAAATTTGTCGATAATTTCCATACCGTAAGACGTACGCATCAGCACTATAATTTTCAGAGAAAAGTATAATACTATTGTACGACATGTCCAACCATAATAGTTGGATATTCCAACCACTATAACCATAATAATTCTACGAAAGTCCCCAAAAATCGTTTATCAACATATTATTCTTTCTTCCTATTATAGATTAATTTTTGTAAAATGTATGTTACAGCCGATCGCCTGTGAGCATACTGACGTTTGTAGTTTTAACACAATTTTATTATTATAATGTATCACAAGATATTTTTCATCGAGTTCAGTCGTTTTTGACTAAAAAATCTTTACGTGAACTTTATAAGGGCGTTCGTGATAAATCGTGTGACGTGTATATATATATATTCCTATAGTACAATATTATATACCTATTACAATATATTATAATGACGTAGCGATTGAAAAATACAAAACACCGGGAAATGCATCCGCGAGTTTTCCTATATTATTCCGTCGTTGAAAACTATTAGATTTCATTTTCCGACAGAGCTTCCGGCGATGACTTTATATCACGAGCGGTCTGTGGTGCTTGGGCTCGTGTGTTTGTGTATAATAATATAATGTAACATTATCATCCGAGCGCGCTCCCTCGCCGGGTCGTGTCGACGCACGTTAAAAATAAATAGCCAATGACTTTTGATCAAAAAACGCATTTCACCCCGAAACGGTCCATTTGATTTCAATACACTCACCGGGTGCGTATTTATTTTCACTACACCTTTGTACGATATATATTATATGTATATACTGCTATACAGTATAACAGATTTTTTTGTACGGTCCGGTGGGAGTTCTGCAGCTCCAAAAGAATTTTTCTCTCTCTCTCTCTCACTCTCTGATACTCGCCCTCTGTACATCTCTTGATAAATGTATTGTCACGTGTATTAAAGCTCTCCCAATTTCATTTTGTCGGCGTGGCTCGGCTGAGCCGTTTTCGTCGAAACTACGCGTGTATAGTATGCCGCAGCTGACCACGAATGTGTATCGATTTCGTGCATTATTATAGCCGATGATTATTTTTCCATCCCGAACGACATAGTACGACATTACACATTTTTATCACCAAATATTGTTTTAAACTGCTAAAATACCGCAGATGCTCAAAATTCGTGAGAGTTTGGTTTCTGTGCGCGCTTCCGAATTATGTTTGCTTAGCGCAGGCAGAGTAGTGAATTTTAAAATGTCCACGTAACTTTTCGCTGGATTTTCCATGAGTTGCGTGAATTTTTAATTTAGTTATGCAATTCATTATTAATTTTGGTGAATAAAATACACCGTTCAAAACGATCCCAGCCAAACTTGAGGTAAATTTAATTCATAATTTCAAAACGCTTAACGTTATTCATAAATACATAATTTATTTGATTTTTGAGAATTTTGTGCATAATTTATCTGATAACTCCTACAACTTTCAAACCCTGTTATTATCATAATTAATTCTTAAACATTTTCAAATCAGACTACCCTCCTATATATTTATTTAAATAAAACTTAAAATGTACTTAATAATACGACGTTTTAAATAACTTTTAATATTATTTTTATTTTTTGTAACATTTAATTTTTTTACCGGGTTGATTCATATCGGATTGGCCTGAAATCAATCTAATATAATATAACTGCAGTACCCTTCAGTTTTAACGTTTCAAAATAAATATGAAATATTTGTATTGCATTTTGCTTGTCAAATTATTGTTATTGACTTTTAGATTAATTTTCGAACGTTCCCATATAATATTTGATAATTCTTAGAGTTTGTTTTTTATTATAATATAATATAATGTTTACGATAAAAATTTATTTTCCAAGAGCCAACCTGTTTTCCTTCTTCGAAATCGTAATCTACTAGCTACTCGTATACCTACCTAACATAGTTAAACACAATATTGTTATAAATACAATTTCAAACAAAACTCGTATCTTTTGTTCATAATTGTTTGATATTATTATGAACGATAACCCACGTTATATTTTATAAAATAAATATTTGTTCCCTTTTTTTTTTTAATCCAACAGCATTTCTAGGAAACTTAAAAGGTCAACTATGCATAATATTAAACGCCGCAAAACGTTAGCAACATTCGGGCAATTAAAAATATATAAAATGCTAATTAATCTGACCATATCGTGTTGTCCTGCGCATTATAATATGCAATGGCATTATTAAGTCGTAATAGTGAAAATAAGTAAATTATTAACGTACACAAATGGATTTATTGTTCAATAACACGTATGCATGACTGCAGCGGTACCTATACAGTACAAATGTTACATAAAATACACGATTAGACTAAAGTAACGCCAAAAATAAAAAATATTATGTATAACCATAATATTATATTGGTATAATATGATTATTGTAAATGGCACAGTTTGATTGTCAATTGACGTATATTTAAACGATTCGTGATGTATAAATAAAAACCATACCTAACATCGTTCATGTACCTGTACATATTATGTGTTATCATACCTATATATTTATTGGCATTCGACAAACTTTTCAAATAAAGACCTCAAGTTGGCACGATAATATTATTGCTTTTTGAAATTACTTGATGACAATAATAATATTATAATACGTCATTTAAAACGATCGATAGTATTGCGTTGACATACATTAAATCATTCATAAATAATTACATCGGTAACCCCAAAAACCAATTTACCTGTATAATAACGTTGCTCTTTTAAAACACACCTTACGCACCACTATTATACTATTATTATTACTATGCTATTATTGCTATTGTTGTTATTATTACTATTATTATTATTATTATTATAATTATTATTATTATTATTATTATTATTATTATTATAACTATTATTATTATTAGTTATCTCACAAAAAAAAACTGTCGTTATTTATATTATAATAATATCTTGCGTTCATCAAAAATTCAAAACCATTAATACATCGCCAACGGCTTCACAAACTCTTCAGGGTGAACGTTTTCATTTTCAATGTCCGTTTGCTGCGGTGTATTATTTAGACACAACCAATTCGTTCGAACGAAAATAATAAATAAAATCTGATAGAATGCTGCACATTGGCAAGTATTGTGAAAACTGACAGAGACACGGAATAGCTTTTCTGGAAACGTTTCTTTATTTTTAAAGAATCACATGGACTCGCCGTTTTTAGCTGTTGTTAATAATGCATGTTATTAGGTGTGTAATATAATAAATAGGTACTTAATGATTTTATAGCTATAACAAGGAACTGTTTTATTTTTATATTGCGAAATTGTCTACCTCAGTACCCAACCTACTATAATAAAAGTACATGCGCAGCTGTCGAGTATAAAAAGCAGAAATTATTGTCATGAAATTGCAATTTTAATATAATATTTATGACATTATTTTAATGTCTAATATTCTAAAATTGATATCGTAGAAACAAATATTAAATGCTTCGGTAAAATATATAGTGACACACTTAATCATTATAGGTTAAGGGTTATTAATAATAATTAATATACTGGTTAAATAGTGAATACGAACAGTAAATATTATATTATTGTGATTGAGGATATCAGTTTATTAAAATATTGAATAAACTACATACTATGAAAATATTATAATTTATTTTAATATAAATATTATATCACACATGAGTTTGAATTAAATATATAATATTAACCATCGACGAACGTTCTGTAGTGTCTTCACCATGTTTTATTGTAAAATGATATAAAATAGTAATATTAATTTTTAGCATATTATTATATTATGTTCTATGACCAAATTGTTATAATATTATATAAATGTTATTATTGATACCAAAGTAAATAATTTAAAAAAAAAACGGAACAAATTCGATAGGTACGTGCAGTAACGTCACACATAATGATCGACCCTATGTATAATAATAATATAATAAACTAATGCAGCCAATTTACAAAATAGCATCGTAAATAAATTATAACGGTTTGGACGTTTCCGTGAGTAAGTGATGAACAGGAAACATTATTTTCAAAGAGTCGAATACGAAGGGTGGCTCTTAAAATACGTGCACGGAATACCACATGTAGGTGCACCTTAATTTTTGATAAGAAATCTAAGACCAGTAGCAGACTGCAGCATTTTTATAAACAACATTTTTACGTGAAATCGTTCGTAAACCTTATCGTTTTGATAAAATATAGCATAGTTGCCTACACGGATATGTTACCCGTTAAAAAAAAAAAAAAAACATGAAAATAAATAAAGAAAAGTGCCGTGCAGCGTTCCTCTCTATACGCGCGCGACCGTTGTAAATCACATACAGACCTATACAATATTATACGTACATGTGTAATAGGTATTTTTGTTTTTACGAATCGTATAATTTTACGACTTTTTCCTCTTCCTCTTGCTTCAGCGTGACGTGATTTGGAGGGTAGTTAGGGGTGCCTGGTGTGTATGTGTACATAATATAATATATATATGTACATTTATAATATTTATATATATATATATGTATATAATCGGACCTCCAAACAAGAGTAGGTTTGTGACATGCAACGGGAAAACGACACGCAAGGCATAGCCTATAAAGTATATAGAACTATATTTCCCTATCCACGGTATATTATTATTATTATTATTATTATTATTATACACGATATGATATGGCTCTAAAGCTATAGTGTGTGTGTGTGTGTGTGTGTGGAGATATATTTTTTCGCCCTCCAACCGTACTGTACGATTCACAATCCATTAGTTTTGCCATGCATAATCACCTCGAGCCATACAATATATCGTATATTTTATAGGTGAGTTATGCGCTTACACCGGTAACGTAAATGTTAACAGTTTGCGATCTATCCTGATGCATGTTGCATATATTGTATGGTACATGTAGGTACCTAAATTATTAGTTTCTTGCCGATAATTGTGTACATACAAGTGTAATAGAATTATTACAGTTTAGATAGAAAGTTCTCCGATGCACATATTGTAATTATTATTTTATACTTACTATACTAAGTATAGACACGTAAACACACATACCGTTAATCAGTTAAATCAACATTTACCTACGACAGATTAAGAATACATACAGAACAAATACCATTATTATATAATGTATGTACAAAGCAAACACAAATTAATAAGGGTTCAGTTCAATTTCACCACAAATCTATGGATAAACGTTAAAAAAAACCCAACGGAATAATAGTTGTACACTGTAAATTCCATGACCTAGTCGCTTTCGGCAGTCTTTAGGAAGGATCGATTGGGTGACATTAAAATTATGGGTCCCAGATGTACTATATTTCATAGTAGGAACGCTATTATATAAAGTACCTACCACAATGAAGCCGTCAAAAAAATTGTTGTAAAACTGTAAAGAACGTTTAGTAACAGTTTGTATAAAGGAGAAAACTTTGTAAAAAATTTTTCATTCTACTGCGTTTTAATTTTTAAGTAATACGTAGGACATCGAAGATGGTAATTATTCAATCAATTTCGATGCTTTTAACGAATATCTGACAGCTTTTATGTAGATATGACATTAATATCATTATGTTTATCAAATAAATCAATCATTAGTACATTGGTACAATTATTTACAATTGTTAACAATACTTCTGTGAAAATTATACATCCGTACAAATCAATTTGATAATAATATTATCCATATAATTTGATGTACCTACGTGATATTTACATCAAAACTCAAAAAAGTATAGAACTTCGCCGGAATGGTGTAATTAATAATTTTGCGTTGAATTCAAAGGATTTAAAAAGTTTATGCCAAGACGGGGTAATTAAAAAACAATAGAAATCATAATAGGTTTCACCCTTGAAAAAATGTTCAGCGAACTCCGAAGAAACGTGAAGTTTAATTTATTCGGTCTTATGATAAAGGACCAGCGGTGAAGGACAATAGCGAATAACTAGCGGTGGAAACGAATATTTGTTTTTCCCCTTGAAATTACCAACACAAAGAGGATCATTATACGTTCGGGACCTTACAAGATTTCGAAGCATTTCCACTCATAACCACGTAGATAGCCGAGTGGCATTCCTTCGAACATTGCAGACAAAACACTTCATCGCAGTGCAGTCTACAAGATATCTACCTTACGCGTTTGATGACGTTCTCGATGCCCAAAACTTTTCAAACCTGCGTAATTATTCAAACAACAAGATTTTCAACTTGGACTGTAGTTTTGCTTCAATCAAAGCCCCTCGTGCACGGCCCTACTATATATAACAATAGTTGTTAATAATATAAAAGTCGGGAAACTATAACACAAATCCTAATATTGGCCTAACTCACTAAGATAATTACTGTTGTATTGAAGTAAGCCGAGTACGTCAAATACTTACTTAGCTAAAATCATATTTGAATTAGTCTTGTCGTTTTGTTGATTATTATTACTTTACAGAAATAATTTCAATCGATATAATGTGATCTTCAGAAAAACAAAATATACAATATCAAACAAATAATAGGTACCTAATAATAATTCCATATTGTAAAATATTCTTTTACCATCCATCAACAATAAAATCTATAATTAAATATTATCTAACAAGATAATCGTGGTTTCAAACGAGTAGTTAATTAGTTATATTAAGACTAATCAAAAGAACTAACAGAGTAACATAGGAGTAGGGTACACCACAAAATGTTGGTCCATTACTCCACTCATTATATACACTGAATATTTATGTATATGTTATAACTCCTTGTTTGAAATTCGATTTTTATGTAGGTATAAAATTACTATATAAATATTTCTTCACAAAATCACCGTCAAACAAATACTTACTAAATTCCGAATATATCACGACACAAAAACAAGCTACAATCTTCCCGAGTCGATAGCTGAAATACTATACAATCATCCTCAGTAACCTCGAATCATCTGAAATTTCATCACTGCCGTCAAACTCAAATCTAAAATCTAAATAACATTTATGTAAAGTAGGTACATAATAATATATTATGTACCTAATGTATAGTTAAAATGTTAAGTGTAAATTCATAAGCATATAAAAACCCTTTGCAGTTTTGTACACCCGTTTCACTCATGTTGCCCGCGAGGGTCTTAAGTAAAAAAAATGTTATGTTGTCATTCAAAGTATTTAATAAATTATAATTAGTGTAGAGATTGAAATATATCAGCTTGTATATTTGGAAATATTTAAGATATCTATGATGTTAAAATATTCTTAATTCAATGATAAATCCAAAAATGTGTATAATCTATATATATATAATGTACTGACTATATTAGATACATGAACATCCAGAAAGTTCAAATGTATAATATAAATATGTAACATGTATATTATATTTATATTTTATATGATATAAATATATACCAAGTACTAAATCCTATCCACGACTTTCGGTTACCAATCTTTTTTTTTCAGTATGTCATCACTACATCGGTTACCGGTCTAGGTCAAATTATTTCACAAAGCTATGTATACTGACGTCAATTTGATCGTGAACTGACTAAAACTGAGAGACGCCTTTACAACGTATAGACCATATTATAATATATCCTATATTATAAGATTTGCAAAAAAACTGCACACGGGCAAAGACGGCAATGCTTAATAGAAATTAGTGAAAATATATAATACTAGCTGACCTCGTGCACCTCGTTGCCCATTAAAAATACCTACTCTATATGTATTTTAGTGATTTTATTAATCTCTAAACCTTTTTAACCTAAATTTGTTAAAAAATTAAAAAAGCAAAAAAGCATTTTTAATGGTTCTTTAATGGTTTATGCTTGCCATCTACATAAGTGCATTGTGATACACAATATTTTTCGTATAACCATCTGGTGCGTACACATATAAATCATTCGGGCTCCCGACGCGGGAGCAGGCAACATACAGCTGTCCATGGGAGAAGCATGGATTTACCAAATTTAGGCCACACACATTTGGAAACACGAATTGTAACGACGGATATTTGTTAAAAAATGTTTCGAAATGCTCGTATCGCCTGCCACCAACGTTGATAATGGTTCGGGTGGTGCATGCAAGGCTGGCAAATTTACCTTACCCCGAGCACAGCACATTCCTGGTGCTTCATTCTTAAACTTAAATGCTCTACAATAAATGCAGAGTACATCCATTATTCCGATGGCCACGCTTGAGTGTGTGCTGTAATTAATATCGGCATCATAGTGTAGTGCACAAAGGTTCAATTCGGTGGTTCGTCTGGATCGAGCACCCATTACTCGCATGGTCCCCAATCTTGCATCTCGGTGCTCATCTGTCTCGGATGAGCGGGCCCGGGACTTCCGTTCTCGGTTGGTCCTCAATCTGGTTTCTCTTTGCTCGGCAGTCTCCGATGAGCGGGCCCAGGACTGCCGTTCTCGGTTGGTCCTCAATCTGGCTTCTCTTTGCTCGTCAGTCTCCGATGAGCGGGCCCAGGACTGCCGTTCTCGGTTGGTCCTCAATCTGGCTTCTCTTTGCTCGTCAGTCTCCGATGAGCGGGCCCGGGACTGCCGTTCTCGGTTGGTCCTCAATCTGGCTTCTCTTTGCCCGTCTGTTTCCGCGGCTCGTGTTTCCCGCTTCTTGAGTGCTTGAACTGCGGGACTATTTATCGATCGTTTGTTGTTGGGAATAAAAAATTAACTTTTAATAGTTGCAATTCTTATAATAGTTGCAATTGAATTCAGTTATATTGAAATAAATAATAATAATTATTATGAAATCTTGGTAACCTTAGTAACCATGGCAACCTTGGTAACCATGGTAATATGGACACACACACACACATACATTCATTTTTATATATAATATAAAATTAATGCGTTTTTGAGTCCTTGAACTTATACTTATATATTATCCTTTATAATATTGTCAATGTAAACAAATCTCAGTTTTCACTTGAAGTGACTTTATCCCGTCAACGCCGGGTGGGACAGCTAGTATTGTATACATGATAACATTTATAAATCGTATTTTAAGTATTTTAATGTCATTATATTTTTATACATACGAGTTTGTATTTCTTTTTTTTCTTTCGTGAAATGTGGAGTAGGTACAAACTTTGTGAACAATATGAAACTTAATAAACAGTGAACGGCATTTCTATCATTCGACGTTTATAAACGATAAGCATTAGTTTGTATTAAATTTTCAAAAAAAATCATCTGTGTTTCTTATTTGCTCACTGTCGTCTGCGCCACGAAGTTGTAAAAAGTTTTGACGAACATTATTCTGGAAAACTCGCATCTTTCGGGTCGGGCCATTACCAGAATTCGCAAGTTATTTACAATGTTTACGAAATTAAAAGTTTTTTTATTTTTCCGGACTGTTATTCTTATACACGTCACGCGAAAGTTACATGTAGTTCTCTTAGGCATGACGTGATTTGATATACCATGTTTTGTAAATCTGTAAAAAACTTTAAAGACGATTATTAATCATTTTTTTTTTCATTGTTACAGGAGAATGCGATGAAGCTCTGGGTATGGAATCCGGTGCCATCCCGGATTCAGCAATCACGGCTAGCTCGTCGTACAATGTGCCAAATGTCGGACCCAGCAACGGGAGGTAGGAACGCATGACATGATATTATTATTATTATTATGTAATAATAATTACCAAAATAATCAGACTATAAGCCCTGTTCACGCGTATATCTGAAACAACGATGGAACACATGTTATTTATGACTAAAACGTCTAAAACCATTAATTTTACAGGGCAGTTATTTACAAAAAAAAAAGAAAAAACGTGTACACACGTCACGGCGGTAGATAACTTATTTCAACCCATTGCTATATATGTACACCGTATAATATATACATATATATATATTTATATAGATGGTCTATATATATATACGAGAGGGTCTATAAACCTAACGATATATGTGTGTATGGATGGGAGTTATACTGTGTACAGTATTAGATTGATCACTCCGAGAGTACCTTTGGAACGAGTGATAATAGATACGTATATATTTGTATTCCGAAAACGACATCACAGCGATTCCTCGAAATCGTGTCCTCTTGCGTGAAGAATCTTGTTTTTTTTTATCATATATATATATAATATGTATTTGTTATCTTCGCAGTTTGAGACGTCCTTTCGACTCTCAGCACCTACATAAACTATTTCCCACAAATTCCTTATAGCCAACCATCGTTTTCTATTATTATAGGTACATATTACTGTGTGTATGTGTGTGATATCTGACTATTTCGTTCATGTTTCGATATTGTTCTTTATTTCACTATTTTCCATATTATATTATGGTGTATTGCCCAGTAATCATTTATATTTCATGTCATATTTATTTTTCATTGAATTCTGTTTTCCTCTAAAATAACAAAATAATATGCATTATAAAAATATAATAAAATGTATAGTAAAAATTAAAATGTTATATGAACTATGACAAATAAATTCAAATAATAAAGTAAGTACACAATATATTATATTAAGCGTTTTTTATAGAACTTCATCGTATTTATGAGATATTTAAAATATATGATATTGAAATGTCGCAACTATAAAATTCTGTTCAACGTCATAACCAATAAAAAAATAATGTAACCGTAGTATCATTCATTATACCTATATATTATGATATTGACTATGAAATAATAGATTTTGCATGTTGTTGGTTGGCCTCAAAAGTGCAAAGAAAACAACAATGATCGCTTATAACACAATTCGAAAATATTTTCCATCGCATAATTCATTAAACTTTAAGTAGATTCTTGGTTTGTAATAACGTGTTTGATTTATGTTTACAAAATAAAATTCGTAAAAGTCGAGACAACTATATTGGTTTATCAAGTTAAAAATAAAATATGACTTGAATACTACAGTACTTATCGCAAAAAAACATTATATTTAAAGTGAAAATGGCCAAGTTGACGCTCAGTTTTTATAAACACCATACCGTCGGTTAATTTATTATTGTGCTGTGTACAACGTACTCCAAGGTCAAATAATACATTTTTAGATTCTGAGAGGAGCGATGAATGTATTGATTTTACAATGATGTGTGTTTTATTTTTATTTTATTTGTGTCTGTGTACACGATAAGTAGTCAAAATAATGACACGTTTTTAAACTTTAGTATCTTGTTTGATGGTAAAGTGAATCTAGTTGGTGCATTGAGAAGTTCAAAGTTTAAAATTACCAAAATTTTTCAAAAATTAAGGAAAAAAAAGAATTTTTCGATTTTGATTTTTGGTATTTTTCTAAGACAAATACATGAAATTTTGACTGAATTTATATATTAGCATTTTCTATACATCATACAATTTTCAAAATATTTTGATTTGTTTTGAACTTTTTACGGACATGTTCAGTTTCCAATATTTTTAGTTTTTCTTCTATGAATATCTATAAAATGTCATTCGTTGGGTAAAATAGTTTGAAAATTATTACAAGGCTCCTAATACATTGTTACAAATTGTAATTGAAAAAATATTAAAAATACAATGTTATTTTTTATTTTTTTGAATAAGCATTAAAGTTCGAATTTTTACAAAATACGTAAAAATAACGAAAATATGCAAATTATTTTGTACTAGAAATTCATAAAAATTTAATACGAGGATTCTAAGCAATTTTTACTATATCAGTGGAAAAATATAAAAAATATATAGGTAAAATTTTTTTTATAAGCATTTAAAGTTGTAATTTTGACAAAATGTATCAAATTTAAAATTTTATAATTATTTTGTCATTTTAAAAATGTATAAAATGTTCAAATTTTATAGCTAAGCATTGAAATTGTAAAACAAGGCTTTACATTAATAGGTGATATATAAATTACTTTTTCACAATAATATCATACTTAGTAACATCATAGGCTTATTGACTGTCTTTGCTCAGAATCATTTTCCGTATGCAATGATATCCATTCATTGAATTCAAATTTAATACCATCCATAACAGTGACCCACGTGTAACCTATTGTACCACTGATCGAAACGCACCTTTTTTTTTACTTTTGAAAATGTAGTTTTGTGTGTTGTGTAAAAAATATTCAATCGCTTCTGCTAGAATGTGTTATGATTTTATAGAGGATTTTTTATTATTTTTTCACTCTCAGTATATGTTTACGAGTTGTAATAAGATTGAAATTTTTAAATGATCTCAACAATATAATATAATAGTGTGTGGCTTAAAAATTCCTAATAAAACAATATCTATAAATATTAAATACATTATATACTGTAGCTGGTAGATAGTAGATAGTAGATACCTATAAAGTACGCATTATTTGAAAGTAATAAATTTCAAATAAATAAATATGAACGTATTTTTGAAAACTGTGGTTAATAATATTATAGGTCTGCAAAATTAAAAATTGTACTGTATACGATGTGTGTCCTAAAAGTTGAAAGCTCAGTAAAATTTGTACACATTGTGCACATTCTTTCTAATTAACTTGACAGTAGACAAAGTATAATATACTTATTGTATGATTTGTTGTAACAAATTTGGCATATTTTATCGCATTTTAACATTCACTTTTTTATTACAATAAAATCCTTTCTTAGTGTACCAATGTACTCGTATGGTGGGACGCAGGTACTGCCGAAAAGTAGGTTATCAAAGTTAAGGCTCTACGTTGATCAGTCAGTTAGTCAGAACACGTTCGATATTATGTGTACTATATATATACTAGGTACTAATATATAAAGTGTTAAGTTGCATTTATTTTTTCGCCACTAACCGGGAAAACTATTTAATTGAATTTTCTGAATTTTTGCACAGATATTCTTAATAACTACCTGAAGGTTTTCGTACCAATTTTACCCTCCCTTCGTTCCTCTATAAGCATAGTTTTATGTAAATAAAAAAAAATATAATAATAATCGAATTATTTTTGTTGATTTACCTTAGCAACACGACTCAATAAATTATTTCGTTATATATTGTTGGCATGTGTCAAGTTTAATCATGTTGTAATCTTACTAATATAAATATAGAAACAGTGTGATTTGCTCGTTATTTTTTTTGTACCTATCTATTAACTATTTACCAACTATTTTGAGAACGACAGGTCTATATAATATTGGGTTTAGAAGATATGACTATGAGGGCAACTATGAACATTTCAGCAAGCAATTATAATATTAATCTATATTAACAAAAGGCAATGTTTGTGCGTGTGTTATGTGTATGTGTGATCCCACGGTCAATAATAGTCTATCACACTCATGGTTCCTATATTTGATATTAACTACAAAAAGGTAAACCTATACTCGAATATGTGCACCTCGAGACCAAATTTGTTGACTTGTATTATATAACCACGCGAATGACTATGTTAGAAATATGTGACGTTTTCATTTAATGGAGCTTAAGAATATGGGTAAATCTACGGGAATTTAATTTGTCACGCAAAGCCGTTCTGTACGAGCCAGTAATATACATTTTATTATAATAGCTGGTACTATCGGCAGCATATTCGTATTTATTGCTCATCGACGCGATAGTCCCTCTCATGAACCATATTGACCGACTCGGCCACTTCACACCACTCATCATCGGTACCCATGGAAATACAATATAATCCACGTGGTGCCCATTATATGTGTACGTTCGTTTTGTCTAATTGATCCTGAAACCTCGCGAGCCACACTGCTCGGTTGATCGTCGAATGCAATTTGCACATGCACATAAATCCATATTATAATATTATTATATACACACGATAGTATACTATGCTTATGTTTGATAATTACAAACCGAAGCCGTTTGAACGAATTGCAGTGAACGGCAACTTGGCTTTTAGCATCAGACGAGATGAGTGAGATGACGGCTGCACATTGCACTCCACCAGGCAATCAATTTTCAGTTTTCGCACTCGGTGGATACTGTAGACAGGGGCGTCATTGTTGAAGGACCTCGATCCTAATGTTTTAGTTTGGCATTCAGTTTTCTAATGAGTGTGTCACTGGCCCGCATCAAATGTGTGATATACAATACGGTCATAATTTACATATGAATCGCAAACGCGTTTATTGGCAGGCGATCGTCGTTCGAAAACTCAACCTAAACAAATAAATCTGAACTGCAGTTGGAATAATTTGGATAATAAAATTGGTTGATATTATATACCAATTGGTGGCTGACGGAGCGAGGCGAACAATTTGATTTACACTGTCTAATTTCGTTTATACTTAAATATTACTAACTATAGTATATAACATGGTGTTCACTGCACTGTCATGCACGCGGACTATATACCACACTGAAAGGTGTGTATTTTAAAAATCTTTCGATTGATAATAATTTAGTTTGCAACATCTACTAATATGACATTCATTGTCTATATACGCGTCGTAAGTTTAATTTTTACTAAAAAAAAACCAATCGTCGTATAAATACGCGTGGTAAATTATTCCGTTAGATATTTTTTATTTTTGTCAAACTCGTACACTTTGATACTAGGCGTACCTGTAATATTTTATAATACAGTTTAATATTATTCGGTAGTTAGTCGGTTTTATGAATATCCCGCTCATTGCAGCACCAGTGTGCCCATTAAAAATGTGCTTAAAGATCGAACAGGTATCGCCGCCACCAGTCCCTCGACGGTAAAATAATAATCAATCGATCGAGCCCGAACTATACCTCTACACCTATATAGAGGTAGGTTCTAGGCATACCATTTAAAAGTCCGCCGGGCTCGTCTGACTATATACCTACGCGGTTTGCCACCCCCCCCCCCTTTGAGTGAAATGGAATTTCACGCACAATTATATAAAATTTCGTATACACACTTCATCAGACTCCCGCGATCTATATAATATGTATATACGTAATATAATTATATTTATAAGGTTCTTAGTCGCGTGTACGCCATAAATTGCGTTTTAAGCATTATTATATACGCGGCCCATCACCGTAATTCAGCAGACCGTGAAACGTATACGTCGAAACACGTATATATATATATATATTAATTAACCATGTTTTAATACCTGCAGCGGCAGCAGTAACAGCCGCCCCACGTTGTTATAATATACACCACCTACAGCAGCAGCTGTGAGCTACAGACGATCGGAGAAGCCAATTTGTTATAATTAGCCGTATAGGTATACGCATAATAATATTATATTGGTTTAAGACTTAATTTTTGTGATGAGGCAAAAAACGAAAACGACGATCGTTTTGATCCCGTATATTATAGCGTATAATGCGTGCGTATATTAGAATGATGTACTATACAATAGTATAATATAATATAATAATAATAATAAACGTCATTGTATTGGAATGTATAAAATACGTACTGAGTTGATTATTTTTTTTTAACAATAACCAATTGTTATTTCAAAAAATATTTATGTTTTTCAAAATATTTTTTTATTTTTCGTAATTCATGCAGCTGCATTTTTGCGTTTAAAGTTATATATACACTTTTAAACATTTTATATTATTTTTATGGTTCTGTGTCTTGTGGCACATGAATTCTCCTTAAAATGTTGGTCCGCGACATATTTTTATAAATTGAAATTCCCAGCAAAACATTCTGGTGTAGAATATCAAATTAAAAATGTATTTCTTCATTCGGGAAAGTAAAATGACTTAAAAATTATGACGATAATAAATAGTAAAAAATAACACCAAATTTCGTTTTCAGTAATGCTGTACCGTAGACGAAACCACCCAAGCTTACTCGAGTCAATGACTTACAATTACGCAAAACAAATACTATCAAAAACGTTAGTACTTTTCGAGATAATGAGAGTTTACTGTTAAAAGAATCACCGGCAGTATGTACGTACATGTACGTATATTATGTGTGTGCGGTCTCGTATATTATTGTGCTTATAATATATACGAGTATAATGTACAGAGGAGATTAAAAATAAAACACAAAAAATACAAAGTACTTATGTATAGGTATATAATTCCGCGGGGAAAAACAACACCACATGACTTTTATTGCTACCGGTGCCGACCCGGATTTGATTAAATTAAGCGACCTTCCTGGCATTATTTCATAATTAGCAGGGACTTGGCCGCGGCAACAATACAATCTTCTGACTTTCCCGGCTTAAGCACGCCTCTGCTTGCCCGCTGTTTTTAAGGTCGGGGTTATTCTACGCGTCGTGGACGGCTTCCAAAAAAAAAAAAAATTAAATAAAATAAAACTATGGCAAACAAACAATAATTAACCTAGAAAAAATAACACCGGAACTTTGATACGTTATAATAATATTATTATTATGTGTAATTTGAAATCAGATCAAATCGACTTGGCGTTTAAATTTGACTGACATAAACCTAATTACGGTTATTACGCAGTATTCGTTCTAAGCACTTTAGGTATATAATAGGTCATACCTACTATGGAAATGAAAAATAACCGATTTCATTTTGTAATTTTCCGTAACGTTGTATTACAACAGAAATGTACACATAGTTAGAGATGCGAGTGTCTTAAATTTAATTGCAAACGCCAATTATAAATCACACTATAATATTTATCAAACACACTAGTCATTAAAAACGTGATTCTTGTTTGTTTAACTACATTTTGTTTGCAATTATAAATAAATATTGATAAAAACAAATCATAAATTTGAAAAAAAAACTATTAATTTATTATGAGCACTCTGGGTTTGAAAAAATTAATAATAATATTATGTTTACAATGAACTCCTGGTTATAGGATTTTCTCAAAAATGTTTTAATCCGTAAGATTTTACTTTAAACTTTACTAAAGACTTTGGTTCAGATCTAATTTAGCATCATTAAATGGGCACACTTTACCGCATATACTTTACTATGACAATGACTATACGAGTCCATAATTTTTCATTAATTGTTTTGCACATATTCAAGCAATAGTTTATGAAAAAAATAAATAAATTTGAAATAGAATGTACGATTTTGATTTTTCTTATACGGGGATGGAACGCATCCCCAGAACTGAATACCTACTACCTATCTAGTTATAACTAGATGAAATTACCAAAATTAGAATAAATATAAGTGACTAATATACAATTACCTACTGGTGTTGAATAAAATAATATCTTCAAGGATTTTTTTCATTTTCAATTATCTTGTTTACTTCTTTATTCTGATAAATATCAATATGAAGTTTATTTAATATATTGTAACTTACTACAAACTTATGTTATTGCGCGCGCGAGTGCAATATTTAATATTTTATTAATGCTGTATCATATTGATTAAAATTTTCTAGTTGAACGAGTATCTTGATATTTTGAGAAAATACTGCTATAATATAATACTATACATTATAACTAATCGTCGTGATCATAAAACTGTCACTACTAATACTAGAGTTTATAACTAAGTATTTATTTTCTTTGAGACTAATGAATAAATAATCAGTAAAAATGTTTATATAAAATCAGTTGCGAAAACCTATACAAATGTATAATGCTTCGCATTTTTACCAATAAACGTTATTTTATTATTTTGTAGTAATTCAAATAATTTTATAACACTTTGAGATTCCTCGTAAATTCTAAAACGAATTATAAATTTTTCCCCAACGAGTAGTTTATGAAAACACAACCAATTTTGAAATTTATTTCGATTCATACATTGAAAGTAATCGATAAATTTAAATGAAATTTATTTTCTTAGAAATGTACGCCTTAACACAGACGTGTTGCGGATTATAGAAGTTCCTTTTAAACATTCTTAAAATTAAACACCATCTAAAAACATTCATTTTATAGTTAAGTATTTTAACATCATTTCTCACAGCTGAAAAAGTAATGATCATTTTCTACTGACACGTACGTGCACTTCTCCGTCGTAAGTTATAAATCATAATCCATTTGGTGTGTTTTTTTTAGATTCTGCTCTTATATTCTGCATACTTAATCGCTATTTACACGCGTAGATTATTCAATTATTTAAATAATTAAAGAACGCCACAGGAACACAAAACTCGGCATAGGTGCATGCGTATAACATTATAGTAGTAGGTATGTTATACATACGATGATATTACACTATATTCGTTGTATTATATTATTTGAAATGAAACTATAGGCATATGTATACGGGTGGGTAGGTACTGTTGAAAACGCGAATATAATAAAATATTATAAAAGAGTCACGCACACATGGTATAATAATATATAAAGAACGTGGTCTTTTTCTTCTTTTCGTTTTTACCGGTTAAACAATATTTCCATATTTCCATAAACATTTTCACGAGACCCAATGGTTTCTCTCGCTCGGCGTCTGTGTGTCTGTCTGTCTCCTTTCGGTTGACGTTTGTCGCGTGTATATAATACCCGTTGTGTCGTCCGCACAGACTCGGCTACTAATTAGACCAGTGAATCGTATTAAATACAACGAGAATACACAAACTCTCACACACACACACACACACGCACGCACTCGCGCGAGATCTATGTATATATTATATGTACATAATACATATATATACTGTTATAATACGTATTATACGCGAGTGGGTACGACGCACTTAAGATTTACCTTTACGAGAAGCTGCGCATAAATATATATATATAATATATATATATATGGGTGTGTATGTATGTGTGTGTTGTGTGTGTGTATGTGTACGTATCAGAGGGACCGTATAATATGCTAACGAGTGGAACTGGGCCACTTTGTAGACATTCGCCGCCGGTGTAGTCACCGCACGACCGTCGTCGTCTCTCACCGTCACCGCCGATCTGGCATATATATTATATAACATCGCGCACAAACCTCATCGTCACGAGCCCCTAAGTGATATTTGGTGTAGCCGAGAGTAATTGTAAATTAGACAGACAGCTCGCTGGGACACGATGTGCGTGCCCATCATCGTTGTTTTGATACGGCGGCATCACACCCGCGTATTCGGATAAGTAATAATTGTAATAACAATATACAGAGTGATTCACCGTGTTTAACCTCTTGTTTTCCTCAGTGTAAATATTTTATTGGCTGCGAAACTACTATTGTTCCAATTTTGAATTAGAGACATCAGTATTTTAAAATAATATATCGACCAAAAAATTTACATTAATCACCGGAGGCGAGGTGGTGTCTAACAGAAGTCTGAATCGCAGCAGGACACTCCTGCTTGAGCAGTAACAAAAATCACTCTAATCTGTAAATATATTATTGTCTTTAACGAGGCATATATCAAAAAATTGCGAAAATCAGAAGAACACGAACGAATATGAATCACCCTGTATATCATGTACGCGTACAGTTGGTCTTGTGTTGCCGTGTCGTTCGTGCAGTGTCTCGCACCGCACATATCGCGCGGAAATGTCTGTTTACACGGCGACAGAAGCTATTTTATGGGCGTGGACTTGGCCGAAAAGTTTGGACGTGCGACAGGCGTCCGTCCGTCGGTCCGGGGCTGCGACAGAAACACGAGTGCCGAGTTTAATTTTCCCGTCGACGCAGTTTGTGCGGCTCCCCGTGATTTTCCGACTGATGACTGTCGCGGCACGCGGGGCGGCCAAGACGTGCGGGTGGCGTGTAATCATATGGCGGGACAATATGCGATTCGGTGCGGGGCGGCGGAGGTGGAAAAACTTTGGCCGGAAACTTAAAACGCTTTTCCCGCGAGTAAGACCGCGGATTTTCGTTATGGCTGCGGGCGGCATCGTTTATCGTGTGATGTTTGTTTTTCACTAGCGGATGTGTATGTAGTAGGTAGGTAAGTTGTACATAATACATGGTAACGTACGTCCATACGTTTTATGTGGGCGTTGCGTATTAATGTAATTACGTAGGCGTGTGTTTATGACTGACGGAGAGAGAGCAGCGATAGACAGAGAAACGAAATTATTATCCCGATGAGTCTGCAGCGTATTTTACATATTTTTTACCTTCCAATTATTGCGAGCAACCTGCAACTGTACCCGGTACGCAGGTAAAAAATATATAAATTTAAAACGAACTCCTCGCGATATCCGTTTGGAATTTAATTTGTTTATTTGTTATAATATATAGTATATATACCTACGTTGGCATATACTCGTTCAACTACAAATTATATAGTCGTACGTGGGTCTGAAATATACAATATCATTGTATCGCAAGCGTGTATGCGTACATTTATTATTCATTTTCAATTGAATAAATTACGAATTAATATCATATTATACCTGCTACGTCGGCTATACACGGCTCTTCTCGATTTCACATGTTGAAATTTTAAATTATAATAGCGACCGTTATAAACCTAGGGCCTGCTATATTATGATAAATAAATCATTCGGGAACCACCTACAACCCGAGCCATAGCTATAATAAAATAAACATATCTATCTATATAAGTATCGACTGTATTAATATATAAGCCAATGGCGGACCGTCTCCTATACGAGACAATGAAACGATATTGTATAATATTATATTCGTATATAGGGTATTTTTGGTTTAAAAAAAGTAGACTTTTTATGTGGTCACATTTTGTATTTAAGTTTACGTAATAAGATATAATAATGGTTTTTTTAAATGTTTAATAACGTCGCTTTTACAACATAGCTAAGTCAATATCGTGGTGTATTAAAAATTAATTGGTAATGAATATAATATTATAATGGTTTAGCTCTACGTTACATTGTGTATTATATCATAGTTATTCTACAATGTATATAGGTATCACTATACCATATAATATATCACTGAATTAGACATTCTATAGAAAGCTGAAAATATCCGTCGATAATTCACGATTATAATTTTACGGTCGTTGTTGATGGAGGGAAGGGGGGAGGGGTTTCTGAATGAAAAATATTATTTCGTACTCGATACACCTTGGCATATCATGTCTTTCATTTAAAAATATATAATACAGTAAAACTTCTATGCAACGGTCACCGAAGGGACAGAAAATAATTATCGCTAGAAGTGGCCGTCGAACAAGAGGTTATCGTTAATAGAAGTGCAACGCACTTCTCGATGACCGCTATATATAGTGCATAAATAAAAACCAAAAACATATGTATACACATTACACAATAATATTCACATACTAAAATATGTATTTATAACAAGAATTATTTACTTATATGTAAGTACAATTTAAAATTTGAAAATTGTGTGTATCATAAACAAGTACATATTATTATGTATATTATGTATATTTAAATGTTTACTATCTGAACAATTTTTTTCGAAATGAATTTCTGCTGTTTTTAATAAATTAAAACCGTCTACGTCATATTTTTGAAGAGTAAAAAGAACTAATATTGTTTTATTTGACTAACAACCTCTGAATAATTGAATACATTGCACACAGGTTCTTCAGTCTCTTCAGCTGCCTCGGTTTCTTCATCATACTACTCTTCATCATTATATCTAGTGATAATATAGTATATAGTGTAAGCATATATTGTTTAATACACGTACTATAATATATTATATGAAAACATTTTCATTCCAGATGAGCGTAAACACATATTTCACACGCGTAAATTGTCTCTTCCTAAATTTTGTAGAAAACACACTGCTATCTATATATTTAGTCTCGACGACGCAGCGTTATCAGAACTGCGCTTTACCCCCTATCATATATTTGTATCGTATCCCACCCTCTGCGAATTCAAATGGTTATTATATTATCATATAAATATTATATTTATAACAATAACACATTAATACGTTAATATATTATTACCATGAACCCTACAAACTATTTCTACTATATGTTCGTGAATTGTAAAAGTTTACATGAGCATATATTGTTATTACGCAGAATCGGTAGTATATTTTAGACGACTAAGAATTTATACTTCTATATATAGCTATTATACTATTTCGCATACACCAATATATAGATGCATATTATTGTGTACATATATGCAATTCAAAAGCACCGCAGTGGTTTCATTTTATGGTATGTATAGTATATAATATATAATATTTTATAGGTATATACAAAAACATATTAAACACACATCTATATACCTACGTATGTATATATAATATTCGATATTATCTAAAATATACACGCACACAGCACATAATAATATATAACAAACATATGTTTATAATTCGAGCTTATACATACTGGAACATTATTCTCATTTTACACGAACAATTTTGGCCGTTCGCTGCGCGTGCACTCGATACTCTTCTGCTGCAGGCTAAACACACTGATGCGTACTATTTGGCTATGTATAAAATGCCTGTTGAATAGGCCGATTAACTGAATAAAATCCCAGGGATTGCATTTAGCAACGCGTTCACTAACCCTCCCCCATACCCTCTCATTCATTTCGACCCTTTTCCCGTGCACGCGTCACCCCAACCGCCGCTGTCGCCACTGCCACCATTTTCCGAAGCTTTTACTCTTTAATTAGGAATATTACAGTGGAAATACTATTTATGTAGGTACTAATAGAGAGCCGGTCACGTATTCTAATGCTGTGTGTTCCAATTCGGTCTGTTTGAATAAAATGTGTTCGATTACATTCAACAAAATTTTTTTTTATCAATAAATACGGATTTATTCAAATAGGTAGTTATATTATTATGTTTGAAGGTCACATAATATTCAATTCTAGAATCATGTAAATGAATAGTTGTAGTAATCCAAACGTAAAAAAAATTTAAGCACATACTGCAGGTTATTTTTTAATGTAAAAGATTAGCTTGAGTTATAGCTGAGGTAAGTCAACGTTAACAGCATTAGGGAATAAGTTGATAGTAAAAAACAGTATAGGTATATCTGGTATACCTATGTACTGTTAACGTTATAATGTCAATATGGAGAAAATAGTTAAAATTACGGTGTAATACGATGACCATCGTATATTAAAATATTATTATATTATATGGTGTGGTGTAATATATAATGTCATAAAATACTAAAACATTTTTAATGATATAATACTTATATATTATATAACTGAACTTTTCTGATATATTTATCTAGAATCTAGAATATATTATTGTTTTATCGATATCTTTAACTAGTTGACATTTTTGCTAGGCACCAGTTAATAATGATTACTAAACTTTTAAATATTTCATTAGTTTTAATTATTTATATACGTAGGTAGGTACATAGTGTACATCTTCTATATATACAATCAACTATATTGTTTAGGTATTATGTATATATAACCAATCAGCGTGGTACCTGAAGAAAGTTTCAACTACCTTATTATATTACTTCGTGTTTTTGTATTATCAACCTAATCTTGTAAAATATTATTATGATCATTAAAATTAAAATGTTCATCTCAAAGTTTATCAATTGATAATATCGTTATGTGTACTATACGTATTATATACAACACCACCACAGTCTCAAAAGTATAATACAAGTACCTATAACGAGGGTCCATCTGGAATAGTCTGATGTAATTACACTTATACATAAAATATGATGTAGAAGCAGTGGCTGATATGAAAGATGATCGTATGGCGTGGTGGTTACTTGATCGTCGTTATAAGGAAAAACGAAGGGAGCCGAGGCTAAAAAAGAAGTAGGTATGGTACCTCCCATCTTATTAAAAAAAAATAATATATATTCACATTCACTCTTTGTATTGTAGGTCGAATAATATTTTACCCACGCTGGTAGTATTCATTAGGATAGATCCTGCTAACATAATATTATAACGTCGCCCTTGTAATAATAATTATTAATAATAGTATACAATATTATTATAATGATATGGTCACGTGAGGGCACTATAGTTTTACGTCCGCTCCGATACGACAACAACGGCCAAGACGGTTCAGTGCGCGTACAAAACTTCTAAGGCAAGGCAAAACTTTGGTTTTATCCGGTATAAACCACTGCTTATCCGACTCTTATGTCACGGCGAGTCGACAATATTGTGTGTGCATGGGGGCTTCGAGTAAACTATACGATATACAGTATATTATAATATAATATACGAAAATACCTCAGACGCTAAATAGCGATATAATATAGGTATAATGAGGTACATACTCGGTATAGATTATTTGTATTCTTAAATATGCAGTTATTTTCTCGGTAAATACAAAATGTATATAAATTTGAAGAAAAAAATGTTTTAGCAATATTTGAATCATTACGGTAAGTTGTTTGTGAATAAGACTTTATTTTTTCCTATTTTTAATATTGTCATATTTTTACTTTACTTAAGTTTTTACTTAATAAATGATAATATAAGTATACATTTTCAATTTCTCAGTCTTGAGTAGAATATTTTTTTGATGACTTGTATACCTACAAATACAATTTTGAATGAGGTGTATAAATCGTTAAATGTTAATTAGGTGTATAATATTATTTAAAGATTTAGATGAATTGCGCGTGCGAGTGTTTCCGGCAATTTACGAGTATATTGCGCGCCATAACGTTGATGACGATATTCGCCCGACGAACAATCTGTACGATATTATGACCGGAGTAGTAATACCTAACTACTAATATTGCAATTTCAACGTTTCAATACGACGTGTGTGCTCGCTTGCGGCATTCCCTTTTCAATTCATGTAATTGACTTCGTATTTTTATTTTATCTTATTTTTTATTTATTTTTACTTTCAACGAGAAACTCCCAGATCCAAGAATGTTTAATCTGAATAATGGAAAGATATTCGGTATCTACTTCAGTCCATTTCGAGTTTTGAGAAAATATACATAAATACATAAATATACGTATGCAAGCGTATATTTTATAGTTATCTTTAATGGTAAGATATCGCGGTATTTATGCAGTCGGGTAAAGGTTTATCATAATCACGGCCTAGCTGCGTATAACCAATGTATTACATTTTTTACTACAAAGGCTATTATAATCGGCTTAATAACGCTGATGGGATACTTATTTTTATAATAACACTGCGTATGATATAATATTATAATATTTTATTATTACTAGCAAGAGAAATTATATAAATATTATAATGCATCACGAATTTAATGTCACATGAAATAAATAATACTAATAATATCAACTGATAAATCTTGAAGTCTGTGGTAAGCTTAGAATTCCCTATATTATTGTAGGATGATTCGTTATTTATTTTAACTTTTATAAAATTTATTGTCGAATTCAGAATACTAAACTTATGAATATTTATGATTTATTTATAAAAAAAATTAATTAAAGTTAATTTTTCTTTATTTAAATTCAAAACTGACTATTTATTTAATTTTATCTGACATAGTTATGTATATTTTAGAATAATCATTGACAAATGATTGTGAATAATGAATATTTTATTTAGTTTTTAGGTGTGTTTGTTAGTAAATGGAAATGTTCACATATACAAGTTCATATTTTTTTAAATTTTGACTAATTATTTTAAGGTTGATAATGTATACCTACCGAATTTCTGTAAGAACCCTATAATAATTATTTTATATTTTATCCTGCCGAAGACCGAAGTGCTATCATTTAATGTTATCATCAATAAGCGTACATGTCTTTAATTTGTTTTATTAACACTTATGCTTATTGTACCAGTAGTGCATGGACTTTGTGTGATTCGAAAAAAAAAATATTGAATTCTTATACTAAAAATTGTTATTGTAAATGCCAATAATTAACATGGTTATATAAAGAAAAAAAAGTTATAAAAATATAAAATAGTCAGTTAAATTTTATCTTAAATCTGAAATTATGCAAGATTTTTTTGAAAAAATATATAGAAATTGTTACACAGTTAATATTTTATCGTTAAGTTTAAAGAAAAAATAATTTAATATAATACTGATATCACTAACATATTATATTCATTATATTCATGCAATTCTATATTTTCTATACAAAATGAACATTTGGTTTTAATCGTTTGTATTGAATACGATTTTAATACTTGACGCTGGCTGCTGGAAATAAACTATTAATAATGTTTAGAATTAGATAGTTAAATTATTTTTTTAAATAGGGTTCGTATAAATTGAAATTTGGTTCTTCAGTCATCTTTATTAAATTAAAAAGTTCATATTGAAATGGAAGTTCAATGGAAATAATAGCATTATACTTGTATATGAGTATGTGCGTTATATTCGTATTATAAACATTCAAATTTAACTATTGTTCATAGCTGCGGGTGAAATGAAGGCAAGTATTCCAAACAAGTTGAGCTTATTCTGGTGTGTTCAGATTATTGTTTTCTTCCAAAATAAAACAAAATAAAAATACTACCATATAGCCTATGGGTATACGCCAAACGGAAATAATAATAATTGTACGGAGATCGAGTGTGATGTATACTTTTATAAGTTTTTAATATACATGAGTGCGCCGGAAGAAATAAAAAATTTATAAAACCCAAACAGTTTTGTTTTATTGTATACGGATTCCTGTATACATATATACACTGTGTATATATTTGTGTATACATATAGATTCATATAATATTTTTTTCACACTCATCCTGTCATTAACAACGCGTCAGTGGGTTTATTTGTCGACGGCACTTACGCCAGTGTCCTGTGAGCATATTGAATACCTACTGCATATGCCAACTTCTTTTAAATAATTATTTATGTATAGATCTACAAGTCTTTTATTATTATGACTATATGTTATTTACATAGACCTCTATATACATAATTCATATACATATATGATATATATATATAATACACGTGGTTGTGTTGTGGCATTTGTTCGTCAGACGCCTGAGTAAAAATGCAAATGCAAATGCAACACGAGTTCGCCATTAAAATCACCGAACAGACGTTCACACGTGGGCACACAAACAAAATAGGCCCGAGAGAGGAATACGTTGTATTATAATGTGAGTATACTATTTTACCTGCGATATGTGTTGGCGAGGAAGGGATGATATCGATAAAACGCCGTCTGGCACTGTTATTGTTATACTTAATAATATTCATCCAGAGTTAAAGGTCACGCTGAATATTGTTGTGGTACGACCTTCATTTCAAACGAGATGTCTTTTTATAAGGTGGGTAACGTTGTATTTTTTTACACTAGCAATGCGGTACAAGCAGGCGTGAAAAAACGATTTGTTGATAATAAAATGAACCAACGCTATAGTTTTTGAAAATAGATTTATAATTGAGGGCATGGATATAAAAAGGAATAAATATATTTTGTCGGTTATTATCATAATAATATTAAATTCAAATAGGATGAATATTAAAATCGAGTTTTTACTCTTGATTGTTTTCCATATTTCTCAAACATTGTAATTGATTAAACTTCGATTGAACGTCACAAGATTCTTTTCAACTGCAAAGCGCACTTATCTCGGTGAACGTATTGCGTCGATAAATTGTATAGGTATAAGTAGATATAGTATTGTGATCTCATGCAATCGAATTTTATTATATTTCAATTCAACAACACACTCACTGGCAGTGTAACGCGTTGCACACGAATATACCGGAACTATTAGAACTACCCACATAGGTATACCGTCGTGACGTACCTATATATATAATACCACTGTATACCAGTATTATACCACGTAATATTTCAGGGAAGGTGGCTGATATCGATTTTACGGTAAGTGTAGCTAATGAACGACGCGTAACTATATATGACAATATCGTCTAAACATACTGACACTGCAGTATCATAGCAGTCGTCGCACTATATCGTCTCATCCGGAGCTCACGTGCAAATCGAGTTTTGACGGCGGCGCGTGCTCGGGCGACCGTGTAAATAAACGCCACATGTCTCGCAGATAACAATAACGACGACAAAAACCGAGACAGCGGTGTGCCCGCACTAGGTTAGGCGTTGGAAACCATTCGGCGGATAAGCCCTAACATTATACACGCGGTGGAGCGGAGATTTATATAATATATTATTAAGCCAACCGCTGGAAAAGATAATAATAGGATTCTGAGGAAGAGCGCACCGCGATATGTGTATGTATAATAATATCCTCGTGCAGTGGCCCAGGGTAAGGTGTAACACACCTCTGTGCCCATATCGGTTGGTATAATAATATACATTATGTGTGTGTATATTATATTATACATGGTGCAATATCGATTGTCGTCGACAATACCATTATAATATATTATGTGTATAGTATAATATATATATATATATAATATATATATATAGTATAGTGTGTACCTATATAGATAGATAGTATTAATAACCCGCCTTACCTGGTTACCTGTGCGTGTAGTTATCATATCCTATAACATCCTGATGTTTTTTGTACAAGGGGTTTCAAAAAAACATCGTCATATTTTTGACCGACTAAATCGAAAAATTTGAAGAAAAAAATGTTCGGCCAATATTCTTGAAAGGTATTGACAGTAATCATTAACAATATTTAAACACAATTTTCAATTCTTTAAATTGCTCAAATCTAACAACTGTTTCCAATGACTTTCTACTAAATAAATATTCTATGTCGTTTGTACTGAGCATCAGAATATAATACAATATCTGATATTCAAACGCCACTTATTTTGAATTCCTATATCATCTAGTATATTTTATAATTGTGTGCAAATAATCATAATGTCATAATATCTTATCGAATGGGAGCCATGTACGATACTGCCTATACGAAAAGAGTTTTTTTTCCTGAACACTTTTATCTAACATTATGGCATAATAAAGTTTACCTATACACCATAATTATTGTTTACGCAAAATATTTTTCCTTCCCTCCAAAACATGGTTTGAAAATTTTACGTTTATACAATTATGTTATACAGTTTTAATCAAAATAAGATTAAGTAAAGCAATCACTTTCTTGCATTAAAAAATATATCGCTAAAACTCCACAATTCTCTAGCATAAAAAAAGAAAAAAGTTTACGTACCTACAGTTGAAGGTTGATGTTTAAAGAAAAAAGTACATATGGATATTTTTTTTAATTCTTTATTTCCTTGGCCTCGTCTTTTTAACAATACACGTGTACAGACAGTCTGTGCATTTTGACGAATTTCTCTGTTGGTCAGTGACATTCCTTTTTATGTTCGACCTCCGATTTTATGTATTTGCGATTGCGGTAAACTACATTATTTGATTCACAAAGACCACTTGACCAATGCTGGATTTTCTAGGCTGAATTTGAATTCGTCCAAATACCCTAAAATTGACAGCAAAATCGGTTCCAGATATTTTTACATCACGCTTACAAATTTCAAACATGATTTTTGTAAAGTAAAATTACGAAATTCAACGTTATATTTGGTTATGATTCAGAATATCTACTAATATTTCACATAATTTACGAATATATAAATCATAAAAATTATAAAAATATAAAAATAAAATACATGTACCATAATAATAAGTGTTTAACCATACCTTATAAAATATTGTAGACAGTCCTCATAGTCTGCATAATACGGGAAAACATATTGAAATTTCCCTTTAAAATGTAGGACCCATTTCGGATATACCTGTTGCAACAACCAGGGAGGCTATTCTGAAACTCATACGGAGAGGATCCGTGAACAAATGATTCACGTTTTCGTAAACGAATGAAAAATTGTTTTCACAAAACATTTATATTCGTGCAATACGAATTCGCGTTCCCCATATGATCCGTATGGGAATAATATTCACAGGACGAACAGTGGCAACATTGCAAGTCGTTTGTTTTCTCATGGAAAAGAAAACGTTTTGTACTGCAATAGTACTTAATATTGGTACTTCGCTCACTTTAAAATGTTTGTATATTAATTAGAATTAAAATGTCACTACCAAAAATAACTAAAGGTAAATCAGTCGCTATAATGATCAAAAGGTTGCTGTGGTAGACTTTTTTAAAAGCCACTACGAGTTGTTTAAAGGTAAACATTCCACGACTTTTACCCAAAGCTAAGGCAAAACAGCAGTGTGAAGAACTAACTGCAGGCATTTAAAATTCAATTCCGGGTCCTAGACTGTATGTTCTGGCGTAGGGTAAGTTCTTATATTTTTAAGATCACAATTTAATGTACAAATTGTCCATTCATATAATTTATATATTTACTTTTTTTTATAATTCACTATGTGTATATTGTATATACTGATTACTCAGATAATTTATATATTTATTAGGTGTTGGCTTTTTTTTTGTGTATACAATATGTGTTTTTATATTTTATGAATTGTGGTGAATTTTGAATTAATATTAAAATGTATTAGCTTATTAGATATTATATAGGTAGGTAATTTCAATGATTATACTGTAAAATGAATATAATTATTATCAGAAAAAAAAAATTATTTTTTAAGTAAATACACATTTAACATACATTCTTACCTGTAACACTCATAGTTCACATGACCATTCTTAAATACTTAATCACATAGAATAAAATGCACAGCAATTTAAAATGTTTTTTTAACACATAAAAATGTATTTTATTTATTTATTCTTTACTATTTGATTTTTTTAATAATTGAAATTATAACTATAATACAGTACAGTAAAGTTTATTTAAGAAAATAAAAAAAAAAACAATAGTACACAAGTAATATTTTATACACAATAATATACAATTATAATAGACATGGCAAGATCTACAGACTGACTCTAAAAAAACAGGCACAGCTAAATAAAAGTTTAAAATGTACTGGAGCAGGCCAATCAACTTCTAGATCACTCGATACTATAATAGGTGAAGCAATGGTTAGCATGATAGGTATAAAGAACCTATTTCTGGGGACCCTAAAATTATGAAGTATGCAGTGTGCTTTGACTATGATGCACCAAAACCGTAATTTAATTAAATATAACTTTTATAAAGAAATACATATATAACTAATTAGATACTATTTTATAGAAACAAAATCCACCATTAATTATAAATATACCAAATGCTGAAAATTTAAGCCACACTGTAAACGACCTTTCAATATCGTATGAAATAATTTTAACAAACAAGTAACATACCAATATTTTAACGTAAAATATGTGCTGTTTGTAATTATGGTAAATATATTAGATTATTTAAATTATATATACAATCATAAATAATTAATCGTGATAAATTATAAACACATAATATAATATTCAAAAATTTTGATTTCTACACTTTCAACGCCCTTCGTTCGAAGTTTACGACCCTTATTTTAAACTTAAAAATCTAAATAATCTACATACGGAAACCTAATTTTCACATGCGAAAACCCATCCAAATCAATCTTGTGAAAATCTTTCACGTAACCGAATAGATTCGTGTACGAAAAAAAATTGAGAATACGTATTTTTAGAACCATGTGAAAATTCATGGAGAAATGAACATTTTCGAATACTGATCCTTTTCGTATAAATTTTAGAATAGCCTCCAAGGAAACCAATTTTTTTCGTACATACATCATACCCTTCGTAACAAAACGTGAACCAATTTGGACATTTCAAAACCAATTCGTGTATATTATGGAATTCAATCACGATGCAAACGTGGCTAATTCGTCGACGAGGTCGGGGTTAACCACACATTTTCGACACTGTGGAGTGGATCACATCCAGGTCCCGCATATTATATAATATTATATAGTAGCCAAAATCAAACAACGTTATTGTTATCCGTTATCCACTTGTGTAGTCTGCATTATTATTATTCATACCAAACTTTATAACGCTCATTTGTTTTGCTTAATATTATATTATAATTTCAATCTACAAATATTTGAGTTTAAAACAAAATCTATGGGAATTTTATAACTTGAAAACGATGTTCGTAAATCTTAAGAAATTTCATTGCATAAAACATTATGTTATACCTACTATGATTTGAGGACAATAATTATTTCAACATGCCAACATCAAACGACATAATATTGTACACAATTTATTTTATTTTTGTATTAATATGCATTGCATCACTCGTGTATTTTCACAAAGACGACACTAATAAATAATAATACATACATTACAATATAACATACCCAGTACATGACGTGTTTTGGAAGTATACCTAATTGTATTATAATAATAACTAATGAAGAATTCGAAACCCAGGAAAACTTAAATTAATACAAATAAAAAAAATTTTTTTTTCAAAGTAATTCTCTTTGGCATGCGTTCTTTTCCATTTTTATAATTATTTACCTTTGTGGTCGACTACGTAACACGCCACTTTCGAATAATATTGCCTCAAGTTGTTATTATTGTCACGTATTTATTAAGTCATATTAGTAGCAACGGTCGGAAGCCATGGCTTTAACGTCTGAATAAAACCAAGAAACGTCGTGCTACATCCACTGTATTCATAATAAGCAGAGATAAGACATTTGATTAAGTATTTATTACGCTGAAATCTTAAATAATTAATATTTACGAGAGGGTAACAAAAAAATGAACATTTAGTCCCCGAGAAAACTTAGTAGTCACAATGCGCGGTGGCAGCAGCAGCAACAGCGAGGTAGTCACATGTTTTATTTATAAGATATTAAAAATGAAGAAAAAAATTTATGATAATGCGCTTATTATACCGAAATCCGTGAATAATCGTACCAATAAAACCAACGTAATACGACTATAATAAAAGCAAAAGTATGTTTATGAATACACAAATATTGTATCATTAATATTGAAGCAATACGTAGCCGACCGAAGTCACGAAGACACGAACTTTATTTTATTTAGTTTTTACTTTGGTATACCTATATGTACTAAGTACTTGCAATCTTCAACTGGGTACACTACGGTGTTATAATTGTGCAATTTATAGGTACCTCCTGCTCTTAAAATATCTAAATTTACATGTGAGTGCAGAAGTTATGCGCTTCGATATGATAGCGTGTTGTACGCACAGCACGTACATCATTGACTGGGCAGTGGGCACACACAATGTCATAATCATACGACTCGTACGCTGCACCGTACCATAAATAAATGCAACTCGAAGAGAGTAGGCATCTTTACGCTGGACCTATTAAACTTCTCAGACCGTTTGCAATCCAGTGTTATAATAATGTGTGTGGGTACTATGGGGTTTACATCATTATAATGCATGTTGTAATATTTCGGAGATCGACCTCTGTGATGTGCGTTATTATTCACCTGCAGCTGTAAACATGATAATATAATATTATCCGTTGCTCCAACGGTGTACCAGAAACGCGTTGCATAGTAATAATATTCGACTATAATGTCATAGGATCGTACTGTAAACCATCTCGAGTAAGTCTCTTATCGTGCACATCACACACACGCGTTATGTATTATTTATATAATACAATATTATGTCGTACAGTGTATCGTGTTCGGTGTTTACCGTACGGCTAAACTTATACTGCGCACGTCACATCGCGTTTTACGACAAAATTGAATCATTCGCCGAGTATGACGACAATGTGCGGGTAGTGCATGATATTATACATACAATAATAATATATGTATGCGGTGCGTCGCGCGTGTGTCTTCGGGCGAAAATTCTACGTCAAAATTATGCCATTTGATACGTTTTCTTCGGCAGCATATTCGTTTTGTGCGAATTCAGCGCATTAAAATTAAATTACAAAAATTTCCGATCACACTGGCGCTTATCCCATTATATTATTCTTTTCCGGTGACAGATAAACTCACTCACACCTCACTCCCTCTCAAACCCTCACTCTCTGCATCGCTGTGTCGCTCTCACTCACTCTCTCTCTATCTCTGTCTCGAGATGGCACGAACATGTCGGACCGTTTTTAGCAAACTCGATTTAAAACACGTGTGTGACTATATCGGGTATGTACATAATAATAATATGTACAATTCAGTAGCATGCACTGCAGTGTATAGCCGTTTTGCGTGTACACGATTATGTCCTTGAAAGATATAAAATGAAAAAATAAAAAATATCGTACACCATACGAAAGAGATTAGGATCGTTAAAAAAACATACCGTGTCATCGTCGGAGCGTTATTCGTACGTACCTATGTAATAAGCTGAAGACACAAGACCCGCCCAAACGTCCACTCACCCATAGCATTTATTTAATTCAATAATATAACATTGTTATCACTGTTATTAGGCATGCCTAATATTATTGTTTATTATTATATTGTGTTCATGTGGACGCACAGTTTTTGTAATGCGCAGCCTATCGGCTATATCAGTATAAACGTGTTATATTATACGTAAAAAGGAACCTACTTATGTACATCGGAGTCATGGGTCAGGTTAGGATTGGATGAGGTCACGAGTACATAATATTATAGCCTGTGGGGCTGGAATGGCCGAGAACGACTAAGGTACCTTCTGCAGAAACGTGAATTAAGGTAAATATTTTGGGTCAGGTTCAGGTGTATTATAATTATAGGTATCAATGCGTATTATTATCAAGCACTGTAAAATTGGTAGGGATATTGAGGCACTGGTATATGTTAGTCAACATTCAAAATAAAAAGCTGTAGATACTACAGTACCAATGCATAATGCATATTATTTATTGGACGACAAATTATAACATGCAATATTAATACAACAAAATGATTATTCGTTAAACGTTTTAAATGTACATGGTACGTGTCGTTATCAATTACCTTAATATAGAAAAAAGTTTATTAATATAACAATATAAAAATCAAAGTTTAAAATAAATTATTTAATAATGTATTACTCTTGTAAAAATGTGTGATAGTTAAAGTAAAAGAAACGCACATTTTACTTATTTTTTGTTTAATAATTTTGGTGACCTGACTGTCAATCATAACAAAATGAAAAAAAAGTTATTATTTTTAACTGATAGCTGAGATTTTCTTCGTAAATTAAATTAATTTCTTTTTGACAGTAGGCTTAATGCTCAATTGTTCATTAACTAATTAATTATTGTCTGTTGGTCTTTGTTTGCACGTAAATAATAATTATTATGATTTTAATGATAGTTATTATGGACTTTCTAATCCGAGGGAACTATGTAGTGGATGAACGTGAAGCTAGCAGTTGTCTGTTTGTCTATTTTGATAGTTCATATTATAGGTACTCACACAAAATAAGTTATTAAAATGCCCACCTCTAAAACTTATTTGACCTCAAACCTAACGAATAAACATATAAAAATATAACATGTTTTATTTTATTTTAGTAAATAATATAGCATGGGTCTTGATTGGATCTTGGCCATTGTATTTCATATAGTTGCATACTTTATCGCTAGCTTTGTTGAATAATGTTTAATGCGACATATTAAATATATTCAAAAATTAAGATCTGGGTGTTGCTATAACTGGGCGAGTTCTCTCTTCACGTCTCCATGTTTTGCTCATATATATATTGTATCGCACATAATATGATTATTGTAAATACCATTACAGATTATGTATTACAATCTAATAAATGTTTAAAAAAAATTAAGAACCAAGGACACACACATGACACATGATTGAAATAAACAAGGTTATTGCATTTACAAAAATGGTAGCGTAAAGCAAACCAATAATTTGGTGTATTCAAGTTTATATATGCCCAGGAATTTTGAATTTGTTCGCATCGCATTTGCCAGCGTATTTTTCATGTTAAGAAGATCGATAATTTGTGATATCCCTTTACGCAGCCATTTTGTATCTGATTGAAAACAATCCTAGTCGATATGCAAGAATCTGTATATTTCAACCATGGACATACATTAAGAAAATAATCTAAATTCATATTTTCATCTTTTCTATTGTATGTTATGAGAAATCGATTTATAATATTTTTTAATTTTTGTTTCGTGATATACCTAATTTTTTATAAAGAGACAAAACCTAATGCAAAAAAACCTAGGGTATACCTAAGTAAATATTTTAATTTTTTTCAATTTTGCCATCAATATTTACTTAATCTGACAAATTATAAAAAAGATAAAGTTTAATATGTAAAAAAAAAACAAAAACGTTTTTTATACATTTGACATTGTAAATGTTTAAAAAAATTTGGTTTTAAACGTATAATTTTAAATCGATATATTATTATTCATGTTTTATAAACAATCAGATGAATAATATTATAATTATTAGTAAACAGTGTAATGTATTCAAAACACAATGTCATTTTTTATGTCTGTATTTTAAACTTTTGTTCTTTATACAATGCAGACAACTTTCTTCTCTGCCATAGAATTTATGAAAATAAACCTGACCTATATTTAGCTTGATATCCCGATGAAAATGCGGTTTTGAATATCCTTCAAATTATACAGAATGGTTTTACATAATAATATGCCATTGTTATATGGACACCGTTATGTTCCTGGTGTTAAATGCGTTTCATTTAAAAGAAAACATTATAATATAGTTACTTTGAATACGTATAAGTGTACAGCTCATAATAAATTCCACTTATACAATACAATAATGTATTAATCTGAAAACGCATTTAAATATTTATAGTAGTGAATTGTGCATGAAAAAAAAATATGAAACATTGTTCTCGTACGAACACAAAAACCATTCTAATTGTTGAGTGAACCACATAACGTACGTACTAGGTTATTATTTTTAATAGTTAAAATTCATTATCTCGGCCAAATGTCGTATTTTTCAAAAAATTTTCAATAAAAATGTAAGACTTCACGACATAATATTCATTATTTTGTAAAAAAAACTAATTTTATCAAATGTATTCTTACAATGGAGGTTCTGGTCATTTAACTACAATTCGTTATTACTTATTTTCATATTACCTAGTAGCTACATTAAAACATTACTTTTGAAACCACACAAATTGGCCGATTTAATATTGATGAAATAAAAATAAAAATCACTCACAATAATATACTTGACAATAAAATATACATGTTTCAAATTTAACTGTTGCCCGAAGCATGTATAAATTAGTATAATTACTCCGTGTAATGCACCCTTGGAATTTGATACATACTAAAGACTTTATTGAATTATTACATGCTACCTTGATGTGCAAATGACGTGCGTTTCGGTTGTTTTTGTGCGTTTGCCGAGAAACTTTTTGACAAAAACCCACCAACAATTGAGTGGCTGGCGGCTGCGTATTATTATTACAATGAATACCATGGCGGAGGTGTTGGATACAACCACTAAAATAATAGTATGATAATTTAATTATACGGGATATAATATTGCGATTAGCTGATTAATGTTCGGTTTAAGGCGCAATAAAAACAACTAAAGGAGCTGTAAAAGGGGTATTATTGGAAAAATGTCCTAACAGTAATTATACATCTGTCACTGTGATACTTCCCTCTTTGTGTTGTTCACATAATAGTTTGTCGATTGTTTGTCCGACGACAAAAGGGTCGAAAAAGTGTTAACCATTATAGTCGGTTTAGGTATACTGGGAAAGTTTAATTAAAGTAGCAATTTTTAATCCAAACACTTATCACAAGCCAAATAATTCTCGAGGAGAGTAACAAAAACTACGTTTCATTAAATTCTTCAAGTGGGTATACAACGATGTACGTTGGTTTGAAGTCACGGTTGGACTGACGGGTTTCACTAATCGCTACTACTTATTTGTACATAAATTTAATTTAAACTTGTTTTATTCAAAAGTTGTGTTCGACGACTTTCAAAAATTTGTAACGAAAACACTTTCGGTGATTAAAGAATTATTATCTATTTTAGTATCGTGTTTAACAAACATTGCTATATTTATTACTTGTACACCTTTGTCAATTTACAAAATTGAACTTTATTTATTTCAAACTCTCGTACCATTTAATTAGTGATAAGTTAAAAATGTGTGTAAATTAATAGTTAATAATTAACCAAGGAAAATAACAAAACCGTTTGTAAATCATAGGATACCTTTAATAATAAAACTTTATTTTAAAACACTTGATTAGGTAGTAGCATGACAAATTAATATTGTATAATCTAAACTGGAAATAGTAGGATCTATTTTGATATGGAAAAAAGTCACTAAATAAATAAAAATAATAAAAATAAATATAATTACATATATTATGATATAGTAAAAGACACGCACATCGTTACAAAATATATATAATATTCCAAATTCTACCGATAAAATAAAATGATCGATAATTTATTTCCCATGTCAATAATTAATAGTTGGGCGTATTAATTACGTATTTTACCCCCCCCCCCCCCCAAGAAAGCTATATCAAACACGAACACTCACTAGTATATTATTATGATTATAATTATATTTTAATATTTAATTTAGTACCGATAGAAAATGTATAAGTATTATAATAGAATTTATTTTGGCTATCCTTTATTATATCGATTTTCTTTTTAAGAGATTTATACATTATGTTGAGTATTTTTTTTTCCCCAAAATTATCTTTTCAACAGATATGACAACTAAAAAATTGTTTAGGAGTAAATAAATGTTTATTATGTGATTTATACATTAGCCGATATCGTACTGATAACTATTAAATATTTGAATGATTTACAACTGCAGTAGATACATATTATTATGGTTTATGTAGTATATACGACAAATTGTATTGTTATTACAAAGTACAAAGTTACCTTTCTTTGTTATCGGTAACCACTGTACGATATTTTTATAAGCGTTTGGCTAGGTGGTCCGTCGTCCAAATACCTGGTTTAATAAACGCATTAAAAATACACACCTCGTGAAGTATGAAACACTAAAAATATTATATGCCTGATCTGTCCACAGGTTAAAAGTGGAACGTGCTGGGGGTGGTTGGTGCCCCAAACCACCGGTGGAACAAGGCGTCCGCGAGTGGCTGCAAGTGGACTTTGAGACAGTGCACATGATCACGGGAGTGCAAACGCAGGGGCGATTTGGCCACGGCCGTGGACTCGAGTATGCCGAAGAGTACACGTTGGAGTACTGGAGACCCGGAATGGCGGAATGGAAACCATACAAGAGATGGGACGGAAAACAAGTGAGACCCGAACGATAGAAATTTCAAATTTGTATCATTATATTATTATAATTGTTAGGGTTAAAGCTATTCAGATTTTTTAACGTTTTCTTATGGTCAACGTGTAGAAGTGTTTTCAATATTTCACTGCCTAGTTTGAGATCTATGTGTATAAAAATGAGTGTACGTTTGGATGAGGCACATAGACTTGGATACTATACTGATCCAATTGGCACCAAATCGTAAACACATATTTTTTGACCCCCAGGGAGCGTCAATTGCTTCGTTAATTAAACCCGTGTAAGTTGTAGTAAGGCTTATACTTTCAATTTCAATTTTGCTCACAAAAATTTATTTTTTTTGTTTGTATAAATGTATAACATTGGGTTTCCATTGACTACTGTATGTATGTTTGTAGATTGTAGACTCAAAACCGACTCAACCAATTTTGATGAAAATTTCAGAAATAGTTTTAAAGAAATCGAGAAAGTTTATATTTATTTAAGTATATAGTTTAAACCACATTCAAACATATTTCAAGTGTTATATCCAATTTGTCACAGGTGGGTTTCCCTTCCCGGTCGATTGAGTTCACAATTCGAGGTATACCGATATACCACTGTATTTTAAATCTGTTCATTTTTTCCCCAGGTGAAATCGGATTATAGTCAGCTAGTAATATTATAAAACGTCACGTTATGCATTAGCACCATATAACTTTTATGAAAACAACTTTTTTTTTAAAAAATAATAATATTTATACTTAAATAAGCTTATCGGGACGTGTCCAAACAATATAATATGACATTGTTATTATCGCATAGTGCATTCTGTTTGCGACGATAATCGGGCTTTTATAACGCCGTCGCATCGTCTGAGTGGACTTAGAGTTGGATTCAAAATATATTATAACGTTCAATGCTGTGGTTATTAAAACTGTTACATCAACGAGAACGAAAAATTATAGTTCACGAATTCACGATGTTTCAATAGCTCTTGACGTGTAGGTACTAGCTTTCATCGTCAATAAAATAGTTGTGCTAGTGTCATTATTTTCTTAATAATATATTATTAAGCCGACGGACAGCGACGAAGGCTTTATCAAAACTACACAATCAGCCTGCTTCAGAGAATGATCAACAACTTTAAAATGTAGATTATAATAATAGTATTTTATTATACTCTATGCGTAATTTATGCTTTAGTGGAGCAAAAACATAAATAATAATTAATAATACATATTTCCTCGTGAAAAATTAAAACTTCTCACGAAAGTGACACTTTGTGGCCGTATAAAACCATACGTACTTCAGCTTGATATTATTGTTATGTTGATCAGCCTACACATTTCTGTTTCATTGTTTTCCCCAAAACGATAAAAATAAAAATAAAAATTACTTTCGTCGACAATAGGTTTAACGGTCCCAGACGTTTAACGCGTTATTATTTTAGTTTTGGGAGGGGGGGGGGGGGCAGAGAGTAGTTATTTATTCGAGCCAAAAACAATGACGACATCGAGTACATGGTGAATACAGCAGTGGACAAAATGTTTTACGAGTTTCATAAGGAAAGTTTAGTCCGTGATAGCGATGGCGATGGCGGCGATGGCTGTGGCAGTGGTGGTGGTGGTGGTGGTGGTGGTGGTGGTGATGGTGGCGGTGGCAGCGCAAAAGACTTAGGGACCCAGAGCACGTTATTAAAAACACCGGGAAATTTATGGAACGATAACAATAATATCGACCTTCCTTGTTATCTCTCCTCTGCCCTCGAGGTCGACGTTAGCGGACAATAGTTCCGAAACGAAAACTTTCACACCCCGAGTACAGTTACGCCGTCGTGTGTTTTGAAATTTTGGGACGTTTTTTTTCTTAAAACATATTTACGACGTCCTTACTGTTTCTGCTGAGAAGCTATATAAAACCACTTTCGTTGGCTTCTGTCCACTCGAGGAAAAATCACAACCTAAATACGTATTATACCACCTTTTAATAGTTGTCTTTTATACTAGGTTACCAAATTGTTCCAATTTATGAGAAAAACTCGAATAAATAAAATGATGTCTAGATAGTAAAATAGATCTAATTATAAATAAATTAACATATTTATGTTTAATAAAAACGCATAATATTTAAAACTTGACCGAATTAAAATGGATAGGAAAAATAATTATTTTAAATACTTTATTATTAATTTTATATTAAATATATTAATTTTAGTATTAAAACTAAGTTTAGATTAAATTTCATGTGAAAAATACGTACTTGAATTTACGATAACGTTTTTTCTATTATCATTCCTTGGAAAGTACTGTGTGTCAAATGTTCTGGTAGGAAGAAAGTGTAATATCGATTACAACATTCCCGTTTATAATGATGCAGCTTTATATTGTTTTAGTTCATGCAATAATCATAAATACTAGATGTTTCCACCAACTATTCTGCAATAACTAAGCATCACGTATAGAATAATATTCATTTAAGTATAAATACATTTATTCGTATATGAATACTTAAAAATATTAAACTAGATCATATACACATAAAACATTTTGGTAAACAAATTTAGGTCAGTTCATCATAGTTTTCAAGAAGCAAAGAAGCTTCCCAACATGCTATCACTGCTATAATATATTGTATCTGAGTCTGACTATTGTCTCACATTAGTTGACCGGCGCAATGTATAGGCAATATAGCTACATATAAGAGAATATTTTTTGTCATAGAATTACATTTGATATCAAATATCAAAGATACTATTTTAATCTGGATACAACAATAATATTATTAAACACAATAATTGTTTGAAACATATAGAATATATATAAATATATTAGCATTTATAATATTACATATTATAAGATTACTTGGATTATCAAACATAGATTTATAATAATAAATATTTTCAATTATTATATTTTTATGTTTTTAATCATTTCAAATAATATACCTAAAATATTATTTTACATGAACTATAGTTATGTTTATTTATACAAAACGACATGATTTATCAAACGTAGACTTTTAATAATAAACATTTCAATACTATTTTCAATTTAGTTCTAAATTATTTTAATTATTAAAACTAAAGCATTAATATTATATTACATAAACAGTATGTGTATTTTTATTAATCTAAGTTTAATATCTGATATAAATATAAAAATAGTTTGTCAAAGTAGGTGTGTGTGTGTGTGCATTACGTTTCAATAGAATTTCAATAATATTTATAGAGTACATATACATACATACATTGTACGTTCTCTTTGATTCATATTGATGTATATTCATTAAATTCTACTTTTTTTTTATAAATTATTACTATTACTTAGTAGGATAAGATGAATTTAATAAAATAAAATAAATATAGGTTAGTCGAATATATAACTATAACCTTCTATAAAGGATATTATTTTATACAAAGAAAATCAATAGTACAGGGAAACTCGGTAGGAGGCCAAGACAGAGGTTTATGGACCTCGTCGAGTTGACAAAATAAGTATTTCAGATTAACGGAAAAGGATAGAGACCAATGGATAATTATTATCATTGCGTACCAGGAATAACAAAAGCGAAAAATAAATGAAGTTGTTGCCGTTGGAAAATTAGTAGACAGGCATATTTACCTCCATTTTTATTCCGTGTGTCGTATAAATCATATAATAATATACATATATTGTTTTTTTTTCCTAATACATCTATGATAAATACATACATTTCTAAATGTTTGTACGACCGGCTTAATAATAATTATTGTCAAACGCTTTAATAACATTACGACTAGAGGTGTTGCGGAGTTAGCAAGTTCATGATTTTCACATTACTCTACAAAATTGATGATTATTTCAGTATTCAATTAACATTCATGTGTCAAAAGTATAAGAACATATTATTTTTTTACTAGCGTGCGTATTATCAATGTATGGAACTTCCGGCGAGATGATGTATAGGTACTTGTAGCTGGTACTATGTATCATAATAATATTGTACTACAACAATAAACGGCCGTAATATAATATAGCCACACTACATACGAAATATCGGAAACCACTACTATGTACGATACACATTAACAGTCGATCCTAGTCTATGATATACGTTAACTTTTCTATTATCCCCGTGGACGTGCCCACTTGACCATTTCGAGCGGAAAATATTAAACGCCCGCGTTCTCGCTTTCGGCGATTGTGTATCGTGTGTGTGCACGCTCGAATTAACGAAACTCGATGTAGGCAGTAAATATAACGTGCGAGTATACCTTTCTGGTGAAATATTTAGGCTAAATGTGTTCGAAATAATATATATGTTTGTATATATATAAATATATACAAACCTATATATATTTAGAGAACAGGAAAATGCTTTTTCCCTCAACACGCAACAAAGGTTTTTTTGATGATTTTATAACTCGTATAAATGCTAAACCTTGTACCTCTGTCATGCGTCGTTCATATCGTCATTCAGCGCGCCATTTGCCCGCAACCACTTAACGTTTCGATATTTTATATAAGTATTTATATATCTATCTATCTATAAGTATATATATATATATATGCTATATATTTATATACAAACGTGAGCCCAGTCGCCCTTGAACGGGTATAAAAGCAAATCCGAAAAATAATATATTATTTATAATTTTCAATAACATCGCACAAATGTACATAATAATAATAATATACAACTCCCTTGAACACCCTTTTGGTGTAGTCGGTGGCGTATTTGCGTGGGTGTGACATAAATTGCATTAGTTCGACTTCAACGTTTCTACAAATGGAAAACAACACGATTTACCGCGAATTTTATATTATTATAAAGTTACACCAATACGATATTTTTTTTAATATTACGTGTTCATTTGATAAATATACGATTATACTATACACAGTTATGTAAGGTGTCAAATAAGTAATAATAGCCCACCATGAAATCTAATAGGTAATTTAGGCTTCAGCTATCCGTATCTAGTAGAAGTATATAATGTTACATTTCACTGCAGAGGCTATAATTCCTAAATTCAAAGTATGGAATAAGTAATAATTAATTTTTAACGTAATCCCATGTCAAAACAAAAGTTGTATTATATTAATATAGTTTTGAAAGTTAAACAGAAGTGGTTAACTCTTTCAATTTTTAGTTTCGTTAAGTACATTTTACGCATCGCACTAAGCTTAGTATAAATCTATTTAAAAAGCTGTCTGTCAACTTTTTATCCGTAATTCTTGTTTAAACAAACATAAACTTTTCTACTGACTTTCAATACTATAAACGCACACGATTTACATATCATATATATTATATAACATGTAACGAACCGTTCGAAAAATAAAATCCCAGTCAACACCGAAATCGTACTAATTGATAACTCGTGGATATTTTGCAGTAGATACAGTATTAAATATTAATATACTATTATTCGTATTATTATATTATTATATCGAAAATCGAAATGGTTTTATTTTATAAAAACTGACCATTTTACACTCAATTTCAACAATACAAAATAAGATAATGCGCTACTATTCGTCAACGACGATAATTTTCGATAATACCGATATCCAATAAATAAGTATAGAACAAGTAAACTATTATATTTAAACAAACAGACTACCATCAAATCTATAGTCAGTAGCACTACGATGATTAAGATAAGATATAATGTTATAATAAGCACCCCGAATATTTTATCACTCGTAGACGTTTCTGACACAAATTCTTACGGTATAACAAACATTGTTCAATTTTGTTACATTTTTAACAAACATAATAATGTGTGCTTGTTATTCCGTACGAAAAACATAAATAAATATACTCAGTTGTTTGTATTCGTGCTAAAATATTTACAATTCAAATGTTTATAAATTACAAATCCTATAGGTTTATAAACGTCAACCTTTCAAAGACGTTGGATTCATAAATTATGAGTTATTTTTAAAATATAATGTAAGTACCTACGTTGTAGTTCTGCGACACTAGTACTAATATGTCTGTTGATTGTTCGTTCCCACAAACGTGTAAATTTAAACAAAAATGCATATTTATATAACATTGAAATAAAAAATCAACAGTGATTATTGTGAGAGTCTAGACGATCGATAGACAAGCAGGGACTTGTGTTCCGTAGTGCCCGTGGTTATTATATATTTATGTGTTTTAACTGTATAATATATAAAAAGAGAGATATATATTATATAGTATTAGTTTCAGTTCGGAACGCGCCCGCACTGCACAAAGCTGGCCGACCGACCCAGTTTGTTTCGGAATTTATCGGAGAGTTCGGATTTGAGTCGGGGGTGAGGGTGCCCCCGCGCCGGCCCCGTCTGGTCCCGGAACCGTCGTTCTTTCCGATTTATCCGAGCAATTACGCAGAAGTTGGCCCGAAAGACAAATCGCCCAGTACTCTCGGGCGACCCGTCTGCCCGCGTACATAATATATATATATGGAAATCTCGAAGTGTCCTCTCCGTCCCACTAACCCCACCAATGCCAACGGATCCCTCGTGGACGACCGGAAACGCAAACTCGCACTACGTACATACTTATACGCATATATTTTGTAGGTGTGTGTGTGTGTGTATGTATGTGTATGGTCTTATAAATTCACATTGAAATGGTGGCGTGGCGCGCGCGACTATTACATTACAGCCGGAAGGCACTACTTTTGTAATTCCGGAAACTTTGCAGCGATCTCGGCGGGTATAAAAGTGCGACGTTTACGTTTCAATTGATCATCCCCCATCGCCATCCGTTCCACGTCGCGACCACCCTTACACACACTTGCGTTTGTATGTGTGTATGTGTGTGTGTGTGTGTGTGTGTGTAATATATATCACCGGCGACAAGTTTCAGTAGGTCAATATTGGTTAGCGCGTAACAAGTGTGCGCGGGCGGCCACCGCGTTTGGATTACCACGACAAATCTCTGATAATTTGTACGTTTTACGCCATCATGCGAACCTACTTCTTACTCGCACTCCTTCGAGCACAGGGAAAATACAACAGCGATCAAAAATTAACGGTTTTTTAAAGGGTCCCAATCGTTTCCGCGAACAATAATATATTTTACCTACATTTTAAACTAATACTACATAATATTGAATTGTTAAGATTACCATTAAAATATTAACAATGAAAATTGATAAAACAATTTCATACCTAATTTGCATTATATTTTACATAATATATAAATTGAAACGGGCCAATTGTTTTTCACATACCAACAACGTCGTAATTCGTTTTACTTCTTACTTTTAATATCATAGACTTACTTAAAAATATTTTTGAATACAATTATTGTTACTCTCGATAATGCTTGATAGGCAGGCATTACTATTATTTTTCACTGATATTCAGTGGTTTTTTAAAAATATTGTAAGTTCCTTTTTTTTAAGTATGACAGAAATCATAAATTGAGTAAACAAAATTGGTTTTTATATTGTCAAAACGATGCCCTCTTATAAAGACCTTACAACATATTATATATTATTATAATTAGGTGATATCCTTCTTCTGACTTCAACAACTTACTGTTGTGCGCACACTTATATTATCATAATTGTTTATACTCGAACTTACCGTACAACTGATGTGACACGATGGTGTGTAACGTTTTAAAAACAGTTTACGAGATATCTGCCGTGGTGCTTGATGTGCTCATTATAGCGTGATTTCCAACTCCAGCCATTGGTAATATTCTGCGATATCTTAAATAAAATAAGTAGGAAATTGACATACATTTCGATAATATTCACATATGATTTCAAAAATGACGTGTATAAAATATAACAAAGTTTATTTACACTGCATATTATACTCGTATACTCTTGTTTATATACAATTGTTAATGCGCATTCAGTTAACTCGGGAATTAGGTGCATACATATTAATTTTTAATTCACATTATGCTAATGCAAATTAATTATTTAATTCCATTGACAAAATAGAATTAACTCCGGGATTAAAAAATTCATTCTAACAGCTTAATGCAAATTATTATTTTCAGTGGAAATTTTAAAATACCAAATTATAATGTAATACCAATAACGTGTCATTTAAAAATATTTATTCTTATGGTGTGATGAATCATGATTTACTTTAAATTCAATTACTTATAAAATGTTGGTAATAATGGTAAAAAACCTGATTATTTATTATTATTTTTTTGGTTTTGGATTTCAAAAATGTTCATATTTATTATCTGTAACGTTTAAACTGAATCAACATTCTTTAATTAATATATTAAAACTATTTACCTCCGTTATACACGTAAAATATACGTTTTCTTAAATTATTTAACTTTATTCCGACAAGATCATGATTGATAAAAAAAATAAAGTTCAAAATCTTTTTTTTGTGGAAAATAATGTGAATAATAGCTACCTATACCTATAATATACTTTACAGCATCTTTATCATTTAACATTTATTTATAAATTATTATGAATTTGAGTGCAAACTTGAATTTTTTTGAAACATAATTTTCATATTGGCTATCTATTGAGCCATACGCTTAATAATTGATATTATTGTAATTGAAAGAGTCAGTTATTGAAGCGCTTATGGAGTTTGGCTTGTCTCCTAATTCAGTGATACTGAGAACCTCTTTTTAAATCAAAGTGGAGGGAATCGTTGGATTCATAGGATGGAGCTTTTGAGAGGATACGAACGACTTTAGACTGCAATCTCTGAATACATTTATTATTGGAGATTTTAGCGGCACCCCAAAGCTAAATGTTATATCATATCTAAATGGGTTTTATATCAGTAATTTTGTTAGGTAGGTTGAAGGTAATTTTATAATTTTAAAGGTAGTCGATTATTAAGTGAGGTGACCAAGTTGACGGTCTGTCATGTAAATTAAAAACGTATCGTATGCATTGGGCATAAAAAATGGAGATTGGTTGTTGAGGAAAAGTTTTGCATCGCATATTCCGTGCCGGAGAGTGACGGTACAGTGAATGAGCTTGGTCTCATTTTTTTATTCCTCAATCTGTGTACCAGGTTTCAAGAAGCCAAAATTGGTCTTAAACGGTTTAATTTAAGCAGTTTATTTTTTGGTTAGATACCTTTTCAGCTATTAATTTAATTTTAAACAAAATATATTATAAGAGTACTTAAAATCTTACCCTATACATTTAATAGCACAGCTTTAAGATGATTTTATTCTCAACTAAAACAATTTGAAGTGAATACTTTTGTTTACATTTATCAATATGCCATGCTAAATCTAACGTGTATTCAAAGTGAAATATTTCGTTCATGTAATTTTATTTTGAACTCTTTGTAACTGAGCAAAACATAAAATCTTAAAATTTTCTTGTAAAAAGCAAACTAAAAAAAAAAAATTGAGTCTGGAATACAAACAAGTAAAATCTCAGCCTTTGAAAATTAAAAAAATAACTCATTAAAAACGGGATTTTAATTTTCTGCCAACCAAAATTAACGAATTATCCATCTCGGGTCATACTGATGATGTTTAATAGCATGCCCAAGGGAAAACCCATAAATTTCAGACATGAATGCAAAGTGCTTGGGTTTTTTTAAAATATTTTATTTATATTATTCAAATTATAGAAATAATCAGATGTATTAAATTAAATTTTAAAAATCCTACAAATAATAATTTAAAACATTATTTATTTTGGTAGAAACAAAAAAAAACACATTTTCTTTGAAAGTTATTATATTGTATAGGTATTTACTGCCATTGTAAGCATCTAAATATATATTATAATATTATTCGGTGCGTGATCCAGCTACTTATTTTGTTCATTTATACAATAAGCATGATGTGTTATTATATTTGGGTTTTTCAATTCCCAGTGATGTTGTAATAATAATAATATGCGTTGACTTCGCATCGGGAGGGGAAAAAAAACCACCATTCCGACCGTAAATAATTTTATGCTACGTACAATATAGGCTACCATCATAGCCGCTGTATGTATTATATTATTAATATTCGTAGTCCGGAATAGAAAACCGAATGCACCTATTGAAAATTGCTGAAGGCATACCATATACGTTTGATTTATTTCAGATAATGTCCGGCAACACGGATACCTCGACCGTAGTCTTGCACCATCTGCTTCCGCCCGTCTACGCTTCGCAAGTACGCATATTGCCGTACAGCGTTCACCGTCGCACCGTTTGCCTGAGGGCAGAGATCAGAGGATGCCCGTCCGACCGTGAGTAATAATCGTAGACTTCTATTATATCAACGACGGCGCAGTCGTATAATAATAGTATATAGTGACTGTAGTACATCTCGGTGTGTGTTTGTATGTATATGTATTTATGTATATATAAATGTATATGTGGAGAGAGAGACAGACAGACTTTTCCGGCGCAAACAACATATTGTGCACATATAAACATATATAATATATATATATATAAATCTATAGAAAGGGGCACCGCTTCGTACATTCAAATCGATATCGTCGAAATCAAAATCACGAGGGAGTACATACAGTGGGTCTTCCGTACATATAACATATAAGTATATGTATATATTTTATATATTAGGTATATACGTACAAGTGTATATATATTTATATATCGTTGTAATTCCGTCTACGCGTATAAGACCGAAAAACGTTCGGATAAAATATATTATTTAATAAGAAACCCTGGGTTCACTATTTCATATAAGTTAGTTAGTTGTATGGAATCACGCACACAGTCTATTGGTGTAATGTTATCATATACACGAGATGATTTAATTACGAATCATATAATCGTAATAATATGTGATTCGGGTAGGTTCATAATAAATCGTCGATTTAGATTTGCGAGTGACGAATAAAAACGTAATTTACGTCAATTGTCACTCACAAATCGGTGTGATTTTTTTTGTATCATATAAAAACTGCACTTTGTAATAGACAAGTGTAGTAGACAAGTTCGTACGTGCGCCAAAATTCCAAACGACGACCAGAATCGCGGATAATAATTGTTATATAAAAATAATAATTGTTATTGTTATTTCCGGTAACAATCTGCACAAAAACGTAATTAACGCGACAACTATCGGAAACGACGTTGTCGAACAGCGAAGCGCACGCACGCACACACTCACACATAATGTGCTAATCATTTTTGTGCGCGCGAAATGTTCGTCGCTCAAATTACTCCACATTCACTGTGTTACTATAACATAACGAAGTCGTTGATTCAAATGATCCAGGTCACAGAGATATGACACTGTATAGTTTGTGTGTGTGTGTGTGTGTGTGTGTGTTGCGTTCAAATACTTAGGTATCTTTCCTCGCGCGACTCGTGGAATAAACAAATAGGCGTCTTGTTGAAACGCGTGGTCTAATTAACGGGTAAGGCCCCGGCGTTAGTGCACAAAGATGTAAGTGAATTAAGTGATAGGATTGAGTAGAATTAAATTACCTACTTAAATTAGAAATTCAGTGCACACTGTCGGTCGTCAGACTTTAACCGTACGCGCACTATTATATAATTGTGATGTATTGAAATGATACATTATCACCGCAGTTATCGTCATATCGTACAAATTTATTTATATCATACTCAGCATTGGTCTGACCCACCTGGTGATTGAGGCGTGCGGGTATCTTAACATTGGGGGCTCATAGCCAAATGTGAAAATGTATGTTTAAATCACCAGGAGTCGCCACTAAGACATTTCAAATTCTTCTCAAACTAATTACAAACTTTGATTTTTTCAACATATTCTGCATACCATTCATATATATTCTTATAATTTCATGTACATAACATATGAGAACGAGAATTTTCAAAACTTAAAAATTTTAAATTTACATCTTTGACAAGCCAAGATTCTTTATAACTTGTCTACTTTTTGAAAAAAACATTAAAGTACCTATGTGAAAACACAAATATTAAATTATTGATAGGTATGTTAGGATCTTATAGCAACGAATTAAAAATAATTTTTTCAATAATAAGGTATATAATTGACTTTTTATGCGCAAAAATGTAAAAAAAATTAAAATAAAATATTATTGACTATAATTGTTTTTTAATTATTATAATAACGAATTATTTTTCAGTAATAACATATTTTTTAACTAAAAATAAAATAATAATATTGCAATTTAGGTGTTAAAATACAGTTAATTTATTTTTAATATGTAATCCATTAAAAAATACTGGACCGGGGTCCCAATCATAAGCCAGACCGACACTGATCATACAGCAATATAAACTATAACATAAATGTTATAATTGATGCCTGTAAATAAACACATTCGTGCTAATATTCTACACTAATTACTTAAAATGGCATAATATAAATATTCGACATGTGTTATTTGCATGGGATTTCACAGATCTTCTTATGCAGTAATATTTATAACAGATAACATATGTGCAAACTATACATTTTCCAAATGCACAGCAATACTCCATGTAACAATATCATAATCACTAATATTCTATAATAATTAATTAAGTGTACTTGAGCTGTATACTAAAACTCAGAATTGGAATCGATTATTAATTACATGTAAATTGTAATTAACCAAATTATTCAAATGTTTGAAATAAGTATTATTCGAGGGTCTCGCGTGCACAAAAATCAATAAAATTATTATTTATGACCCATTTAACGCGAACATAATATGTAGGTATATAAAAACATTATTATAGTTGGTACGGTTTTGATACAATAGATATCGATACGAACTGAAATATCGGAAATAATTATGTAAAATCAGTTAGAAATTTAAAAAAAAATAAGTGTTAATTTATCAAAGAACATCCATATTTTCCGTAATTTAAAGTAGATATAATATAAAATTATATGCGTGGAGTTTCTGCAATATATTGAAGTTTAAAGATTCCACACCCATCAATTGACACAAAATAAAAATCAATTGTGGCGTTACGAGAGTAAAATAACACTGGAGGCTACTATCATATTGTTGTCCATAGTCTATATTCGGGATTATCGACGTAAATTTTTGTTGATATCGTTAATATTAAAAATAAAATAAAAACATTTTGAAAAATACTATTGTATTATATTATTTTACTTTTTTCCGTTGACGTAAAGTTTAATGTATTTGTTATAAGTCCGTTATTATAGTAGTGTACACACATTCTTATAGTATACCTACCCCGAACATCGTTACTATTGCACCATCCTAATAAACAGTTATTTCTTCCACACAAATACAAATCTAATTTTTTTTTTAGTTGAGCCTTACCATTTAAGATTAAGCTTTATTGTTACTAGAACTCAGTATAATATTCGAAAAATGAATCGTATCTTTAGTTAAATACATTTCAGTCCAACAATTTAATCATATTTCAATGTGTTTTCTTGTTTAAAAAAAAAATACAAATACAACGCGTGTATATTGTGTACACTACGCACTCGTATAATAAATATAATATATATTTATATTTTGCATATAAAAACCTAGCCCATTACAATATTCCATGCAATATTATTTAAAAACATAAGTTTAGAATTGAATTTGTTTGTATGGAAGAAAAAAATAAAATGAAAACATGGCGTGTATTGATTTTGCAAGATTTACTTATTCAAACAATAATATGCAGAATGCAAAAGTACTTTAGCAAGCGTTGTTGGATGAATCAAAACTCAAAAATGTTATTGTTTGTACCGTAGTCTATAATATAAATGGACGCGCACGTGTCTCAGAGATTTTAGCTTCTATTCTGTTGATATTTACCGATAGATACGTGTCGGTGGCTGGAGGAGGAATACAAATGGAAAATAGGAATTGGAAAATAACAGGTGAAATATATTTTTTTTCGCCCTTTTTTATTTTATCAAACAATTTTTCCCCTAAAACGTATTGGCCGTTACCGAGACCCAGTAGAATTCTTTGCACGCGTGTTTCGATGTGCACGGCACCTAAAAGCCTTTGGCCCGCAAAGGACCATTGATATAATAATATATTATTTCCCCGCTACATTTACCGCCGGCACCTTTGATAGTTGTGGCTAACAAGAAATTGTACCCCCAAAGGCTTACTCGTTTTAACAAAAACCCTTTTTGCGTTCCTCGTCGTTCATTTTTTTTATTGCACTTTCAGAGTACATCCTACTGTGCGTACTACTGCACGGTGACTGCTTCATCCATCTTATCAATATAAACTATAAAGGATTTAGGCGTATTGCCTTTATTTTCAATTTGTCTGAACTCTCCGAGCGTGTATACGTCTCGTTATTAACCGACCCGACTACATATTATAAATGTATACAAACACTGTCTAATTATAATTTAATAATTCAATTTAAATTGCATTATATTAAGTACATAATAAGTTACCCATCATACGGTTTCATTACGGACTTCTCGTAATATGTATATAAAATACATATTGTAGTTATGCTTGCATGATGTCAACGACGTACAACGATATTGGAAAGAACAGCAAATAAATGTATTCCATATTATGCAGTGTAAAAGCTGCGTCACACGTGGTTGTTGAAACGTCCACGTTTTTGGAATCGTGGAAACGGCCAAAAATAGACGGGTGGCAATAAACAGCGTGTTTGTCCCGTAAAGTAATGAGAATTCTTATTATTCTATAGTTTGCCCCGCAATCAACCGTGGACCAACGGGACGTGCAGAGTTTCGCTTGCGATTTATCTGAAGTTTAGATTCTAAACCGATATATCTGTTATGTGTAGCGCGGCCCTAAGTGGCGTAAAACCACAGTGTGTACAAAATTTCAACAGCTCTGATTTTTAAAATACGTATTGCAGTTGCTATTATAGTGATGTGGTTATATAGTGTCTCGACGCCACGGCAAATCGATTTCGCGACGAGAGCCGGCAGGGCGCTCATTTAAGTTTGTCGATTCCTAACGGAACGGCAATAATTCATTTTAGAATTTATAACCCAGAATAATATCGGTGAGGGGAAAAAATTGGCTCTTAACGCAATACATGGATACGAGATTTCCGTACGTGATGGCAATATTCTTCGTCGGACAAACCAACTGTCTGTGTATACCACTATAGCAGTCTGTATATTACACCTACTATACACTATAGTATACAGTATATTATATATACATACCGTACCGGAACAAAAACGAAGGAAAATATGGGTGGCCACGCATTTCCCCCCCCCCCTCTCCGTAACAAACATCATCACTACCCTTGCCGACAAACACACCGCGGTTCTACTAGCGAACGACCGACCGGAATTTCGATTAATCACGCTGGACACGTTTCACCATGCGGTGTACACTACTCCGAGTACCAAAGTTTCAGCAAACGCCAAAATAATAACCAGTATTCGACCCCTAACAGTTACCTGGGGTTAGGATTTTTTTCTCCCTCGCCCGGCGCGTATATATCTGATACAGACAAATCCTTAACGGATTATAATGCGGCTCGTGTTGGCTTGTATTAATCGGACGTTGAAAAGGGTCAGCTGGTCGGATATTAAACATAATAATATTGAAAATAATTGTGATGATCCGGCTAATTGACTCCGAATGCAAATGATGAATAAAAAAAAAACATTATGAATCACATAAATAATTATAATATCGTATGATAATATTTTCATTCGGATCGATCTCCGCTCTACAATTACTTTTTTTAAATTTTAAATTTATATCGTTTCACTTGAAAAAAAACAACACTTTATTTTTTTTTTTTATGTATGGTTGTTACCGTGTATTGCGTATTGTCATACTATTTTTTACTGTCATCATCGATAATAACTTTTCTCCTAATCAAATAACATTCTAAAACATTCAAATTTTACAAAATATTTAGACTATATTAGATTTATTATATATTTAAAAACTTTAATAACTATATATAATATATATATATATATATATATATATATATATATATATTAGATATTACCTGGTACCTATTAAATAAATGAAATATGAATACGCAAATTAATATTATTCCGTTATTATTGATTTATAAGAAGTAAAATATAATAAATTATTATATATTATTATATCGTTGCAAGTACAAACTGTAGTATGTAATTTAACTCAGAATAAAATGACCATTTTCCTAATATTTTATCAACCGATTCTATGGTAAAAATATTACCTAATTTACTGTTGCATCAACAAAAATAGAATATCCTTTATCAACATTGTAAAATAATTGAATAAACATTATTATTCATAGTTTTGATAAAAGTAGTGAAAATCCATCAGTCCTTTAATAATGTTTCAATTCTTTAATTCGCCAATGAGTTTGTGTTGAATTACTTGAATTCCTTATACGTCATACACACATGTGTTGTATCCGTCTTACACACGTATTACATAGACAAAACACGTTTACGCAGTCTGAGTAGAACTCGCTCAATTTTGATGTTGGAATAAAAACATTTATTACAAAACTAAAATATGACAATATTTTGGAGAGCAAGACAGTGAGTAAAAAAAAATTTTACTTTAAAAATCTTATTTAAGAATGTTGAAATGATCACTATTTCTAAACGAGATAACGAACGATGTATTGGAAACAATGGGAAAAACGAGGCGCCTTGCCCTCAGAAATATTGTCAAAATTAAATTTTATCATAGGTATTTTTACTCTAGAACAAAAATTGAGCGATTTCTGCTTAAACTGAGTAAACGCGTTTTGTCTATTTCGTACGTGTGTAAGATGGAGACAATGCGAGAAATCCTAATTACTGTAGTAGTGCAGTGTACCTAGAAATGTTTAATTTTCTAGACAATAGCACACTGGAACCTTGAAATCAAATAACATCCTTGAGTAAAAAGCAATATGATAAATCATCAATAATTGAATAATCAATCTAATAAATATTAAAATTATATATCAGATCGATCCTTTGGAAAATGTAATTAAAATTATCCACTTTGATCGATAATATTAAATTTAAAAAATACCTATATAATATTAATACATTTTTTAACAACTCAAAGTATTGATATTATAATAACTATAGTAATGTATTAAGAAAACATTTCCTCTTTCATACCAATATATCTACCTACTTAATAATATAAAAATATTATGGTCAACTATAAATATTATTTTTTGAGTATTTTAAACAAATATTGTAAGGTAAACTGACGTTTATTCGTAGTAAACTGTAAACCTAATAATACCACCTCATAGCAATATATTTAATAATGATTGAGTGTAGCGATAGTATCTATCATATTATATTATACTCAATGGTATAATGTAATAATTAAAATAACGTCAACATAGTGTAACTGTAACATCTTTACATTAGAAATACAATACATTTTTTTCGTCTGTCCCGCCATATTATTATTTACATTATTGTGAACAGTGATCGGTTCGAATACACTATACTTTATTATGACGATTTTCAAAACCAATATTAATCGCTCAGAATAAACAATAATAAAACGAAGAAGAATGATCGCAAGTTGAAGAAAAAAAGGATGAAAAACTTAGCCATTGCGTGCAAACGTAATTGAAAAGTTTCCTGTCGGTGGACGGGTTTTTTCTTTCTCCTCGTCTTTTTCAATCCTGTGTTATTGTTTCAACAAATGCAAACTTTTAGGGGCGTCTAACGGCTTATATATATAATCCGTTATAATATAGGTGTATATATATATATTATATATATTTTTTCTTTTAATTAATTGGCAACAATGGTGGCCACAATCAATAGAGAAAGAGTGAGCATTAGTTTTCCATTTAAATTGTAATATTAACAGGAAATTAGTGATAAAAGTGTTTCGTGTTTCTTTTTAATGATCATCACAAATATGAACGATTTGAAATCGTTTATCCACACGTAATTTATTAATATTTCACTTTTTAATCAAATAAAACAATCAAATTTCATGTAAATAATAAAATAATCAATAGATGAAATTAATAAAATAATATTCAATCGACAATTGACATCTACAATAGTTAAGTTATAAGATTAATAAATGCATCTAATAGTATTTAAAAAAAAATATGAAATGAGTGTCATTTGAATAAAGCAATCTGAAACCAATACTACAAAAGTCTACATCAATAGGTACCTGCAATAACTTGACAGGTCCTTTAAAAATGTTATCTTATTAGCAAAAGCATACGATAATAATATAATGATTCAGAGGGCGTAATTTGATAACCGAAGTTCTTGACGGAGAAAGCGCTCTAATTAATCGATCAGCTAATTAATAAACTATGTGGGAATTTTGGTTGGTCGTCGGACATTTTGACCGTAGTCGTATTTGCCAGAGATGGTAATAATAAAGTGAATAATTGACTTAAGCTTGTCCGTTTCACCGATGAACACAAATTGGCTTTGTCGGGTAACTTAATATAAAACGTCCGCGTTTCTGTTCACGACCGTGTTACGAGCCTCTTAAAGCAAATGCTATTGTTACTGTTACAATACCCATACAATGACCAACTTGTTGACCTTTTCAAAAATAAAAAATAACTGAACGTGTTTGATCTAAGTCGTTTGTATATTTTATAATTCAAGAAGGATAATATTAATATTATACATAAATCTCAAACGTTGTATATTTTAGTATGTGTAAACGACTTTATTTAAATATTACTTTTTTTTTAATCGATGGTTTTTTTTTTTTTATTTTATTAGCTATTAGTATACAACTATGACAGCTCGACATTTACAGAATCGATGGTTATATAGAACGTATTAATACTATAAAATTATAATAACATATTATATAAAAATAAATTAAAAATATTCCGAGATGTAATTTCCATAATATGTGATGTTTAATCGTTTAAAATAAAAAATAAAAAAACTATTTAACAAACTTCGTGCTGCAAACATTATTAGAAAATTTGCATTGATATAAACTCATTATTTTTTTTAAAAATATAAGAATATTTGTTTAAGAAGGTTAGATATTATTATATTAGTATTTTTAGTTATTTATAAATTTTAAACATTAATACAATGGCAATAAACAAATTGCTGAATAAATATAACATTGCAATTTCCAATATACGTGGGGTTGTCAGTAATTTATAATGACTGTATACCTACCTATTCGTCAAAATGGATATGGATTAGATTAAAGATTATATGTATGTATATTAAATAAATATTAGCTATTTGTTTACGTCGTGGTCGTGGGTAAAAGAATAAAATATACTATAGTAGATTTGTTTCGAATTGAATGTATCAAATATTTAGGAACCTTCAATCCAGTAAAAATATATGAACATAATGTAATTGTAAATTTTAATAATTCAATTGCCTTGCATAAAGATAAGCAAATAAAAAGATTGGCTCGATAATTAAAATTAAAAAAACCATTAGTATTTTGTTGTTTATTACTGACCTTTATTAAACGGTTGGGCTGTAAGTATTAGCTTATAAAGATGCCAAAAATATTTATATAATATCAAAACTTTTGAATTGACATTTTTCTTTATTTGTAATTTTTATTTTTATTATTATTATTATTATTATTATTATTATTTTCAGAAGGTAAGGTACTTAAAGAATTTATATTAAACCTTTACAAATTCCTGCTTCGTTTCACTGAAAACTTGTATATTATAAAATTATATTATATAAATATATATATATATATTTATAACTTTTTTCTCCGGATGACTCGGAAATTAAACGTATATTGATTGACATTTGAAAATTAAATTTTTTTCAGCCATTATCATTAAAACTGGAAGTTAAGAGGTTATGTTCGATTTTCCATTCAGTGGAGCTATGGGGTTAAGTTTCTGACAGTTTAATTATAAAGCCACACCGTTAGTGAATGATATTGTTTAAAATTAAAGAAAATATAAACGAATACAAGTTTTAAGTTAAATGTCGTAACTTTGCTGAAAAGCCTACATAAATATCACGAAATAATATATTATTAATGATTGTAAAATCATTCAGGTATATTAAATTCTAAATAGAGTTAAACTAAATTATTTACTGCGTAACTCTGTATGTAGGTAGTAATACATATGCCATAAATCTAGAATTAAATTATTTAACTCAGTATGTATGAAAAAGTTTCATCTAATTTTAATATTTCATTTACTGTAAAATAATTTAGTTATCGATTATAATTTATAATATATTAGTTTATTTAATGTAGGTTAATACTATATTATCATCCAACGTTAAAATCGCGTATAACCTCGTACGTACCAATGTAATTATATGAAGAAAATATAAATTTAAATGGTATTTTTTACTATCATTATTTAAACAAATTACTAAGCTAAATTATCTTTATTATAAAATTCTTCATTTTTTAACGTGAATATAAAATAGTTTATATTTTAAAATATTATGAAGTGTTTTAATAGGACTAATACGGTTAATTAATATTAATTATACAATGATAATATTGTGGATTTCATATTTTAAAACTGTAATAATAAAAAATAACATATTATGTGTGTCACATGATTTGTATCAAAAATATAATCATATTATTTTCATATCCATATTATTTTGAATCTTAGTTGCATAATATAATATTGCTAAGCATAAAAAAACAATTACATCATGTGGAAAAGCTGCATTACATTGCCTATTATCCTACACCTACTCATTAAATTGAATTATATAATCACTTGAAATATAAGTAAATTCGATAAATCCATGTATTCAGATTCGTCGGTTCAATTGGATAAACATGCTAAATGCCATTCAGTTATTCAAATATTATAAATAATGATAAAACAATTTTAAAAAAATATATAAAATTGATTAATCGAATAAAGACACTTCTGTATGGTGTAGGTACTTGTAAAACATAACGTACACAGATCAAATTGTCACTCATTTTTTTTAACTAAAGTATACCTAATAGTTTAATGAGGATTAAACGAAAAAACCATTATAAAACTTAAATGGATCTTTGCAAGATTTCAAAATCTTGAATGTAGGTATTAGAAATTATGTTTTCAGCGAATATCTACTGGTGAACGTGAAGCATAACAGAAAACTTTAAAATAGGAAATTATATCACGGCCTAAGTTATTATTAAATGGATGATACGATTAGTCATAATATAACAAATCCCTTTAGGCACTACATCTGGACCTTTGTTAGTTTAAGTTGACTTGTTTTTGGTTTCAAGTGTTTTGGATGTTTTACTAGAGCAAACTTCGTCAAAGACACACGCAAGTTTGAATCACACTCGAAACAGTTTCTCCGATAAATGGATAATCTCTTGGCAGGTTTTTAAGATGTCAAAACATGTACTCACCTATTCTGCTCGGAAAACTCAGCTTGGGATAACAACGGCGATTCTTAGAAAACTTAAAAGTAGATAAAAACAACTTGACGTATACTTTGAACGTGCATTGCGCATTATTCGTGATAATAATCGGTTTATAACGATGGAAGTCTGTAACTTGTTACGCCTATAGTTTCTTAGGTAAAAAGCAATATTTGCAGAACGCGCAGACAACATATAATATTATATTAAATAGAAAAAAAAATAATGTTATTATTTAATTTTTTGTACTTAAGTCCACGAATGAATATTGTACCTACCTAAAAACTTATATAATATATATTATATATATATTGATTATCTCAGATTTCCATGGGTTCTCTTTGAATAATTATACCTAATATATGTAAACTACATGGTAAGTGAAATATGTATTTCATTGTAATAAAATATTGATTGAAATTGTGTCCCTTCATATAATATTATTTTTAGTTATCTGAATTCGTTAATTTCTTTACCGGTCATCTTAATGCGTTATGTCCATAGTATTGTAAATTTTCTTAAATATCAAATATTCAAATAATTTTTTCATAGGTTCCTCTGATAAATTTACGATGTTTAAGAACACTCGTTTAAAATTAAAACCACATTAATTATCCTTTGATAATTTTCAAAAATACCAAAAGACATTTCCTATCTCAACAACTGTTGAATTCTAATCAAAATCATTCTTAATTTATCGAATATATTGTGTAACAAGGTACCTATATAAACTAAATTAAATTGTGGATATATTTAACATTTTAACGTGATCCAGCTATTACTTCTAAAAATACTCATACATTTTGATTTTAATTTTAAAATGATTAACTGTTAATAATTATAGTAGTACTATGCAGATTATTTGCAATTTTAATTGTTTATATAGCACAAGGAATTCCTAGTGCTAAATAGGTTTCTATTCTATTCTTGTATTCCAATTATCTAATCATCCAATCCAAACTTAAAAATAGTAACCGGTATTTATAATATCAGGCAATATTCACCCATTATTATTCTGACGTATTAGATCACAGTTGACAGTGTAATGAAAAGTTGATAAAAACCCTCCGCCGATGTATTAAATATTGTTTTGAATTAATATTATTAATACTATTAATACCTCAACAGTAGTTACCATTTAAAATTCAATCATTACCCTTCGCAGTATTAATCAAATAATTATAAACACTGTAAAAAGGTATTGTCAAACGTGGATGACAATAGTTCTGTGTAAATTCACACGACGTAGACGTCATGACTTTTAGCATGGCATATTACGATATATGCACCAGACTTAAGTTTTATCGAGACTAAATAGGAACGTTAATGTATACTTACAAAACCAGTAGGCTGGTGAAAAATATCAGCCCTTCAAAATTAAAATATTTGCACAATGGTGGGTTTGTGAATTCTCACAATAATGTGTTGTAATTATATTGTGTAGACTATGACTAAGTCACGAATTAATTTCCCCATTAACCTTTATCCATTTAATTTCAGTAACTCGCCTACACGTGACCACGTTTTCGCATCTCGTTTAAGTGTTAAGTTATACCAGACGATAAAGAGCATAGTTGGATCCAATGAAGCAACTACTTGGACATATGAATATATTCGGATATACAATAGTATACCCAAGTTCTGTGGACTTAAATTATACCAAAAATAATAATGAAAAGTTATAAGTTACAAACCATACGTAAACATGCGCGTGATAACTACCACAGATATGTTAATATGTGTGGTTAAAGTGCGTAATCACCACATGTTTGTACTCAGATTATGACCAGGTCTTCTGTAACCACGTGAGCCGTGGGGTCTCCGTCGAAATTACGTTGTTGATTGTATGGTAGTTCACAATACATTTCTCTTTCGCTTTTACATACTATTATATATTATGTAAACGTGCAGATTAATTGTGTTAAAATTTGAGAAAAATTTAACTGGTTGAATGCGGCAGGGGCGCAAAACTCCCCGCTGGTCTCTTTGGCGTTTGGTGAAACCCAGTAAAGGTATTAAGGTAGTGGTACTAGTGGTGCGGTACTGCGGTATTTAAAATATACAATTTGCTTCTATAGGATTGAAAAACTTCCCGCCGTCAATACAAAGCTTTTCTAGGCACTGGTACGCCGGCTTTTACTAAACCTATCTATATACGGTATATACCTACAGTGACAGCTGCTGTGCGTGGTTGGCGAAAATTCGTAACGGCAAAACCGCACCCAAATAGCGTTGCCGGCGACGTATATTATGACGTGCCTGGGAGTTAGGGTTATATATATATTCAGTGGCTTTGAAGAATTTAATATATTATTACATACACCTACAAACTGACCAGCGGAGTCGATGTGACGGTGCTACCACCCCTTCTCAGCCCTCTCGCGGTCGCGTACAACACACATCCCGCGACGAACGTCCTTCCATTTCCAACAACCCCCCCCCCCCGGGTTAGGTGGCACGTTCAGCGACCTCTATTTCCTCACACCGGTCATTTCCACCACCATTCTATTACCACGAAATTTGTTCGTACAGTATACTTACTTCGTCCGAAGGAGTCGAGCGCGTTCACGACGTCCGATAGGGTCGGAAGTCGCGGCTGGGAAGTCGATTTATATAATATATTATATACTTTATAGGTACATTTAAGGGCCTATACTATGCGTGCATGTATATTAAAATAATATACTTCCATACAATTTTTATTAATGTAACTCGCGTCCTAGAGTGAAATGCTTTCCAGAAAATAAAATATTATGGTAACCGTCACTTTTAGCCCACTCGTGCTGCGTACATAACGAATAAAACATATAACATTATATGAATATTGTATATTGTAATAACTATTAAAGTTGTAGCATATATTATACTCCGTTATTACCTACGTCAGGTATATAATATTTTATACACGGATACATTAATAATCTTATTACGATGTTATTTAAGGGAATAGAAAAACTAATAGACATTCCACGTGAAATTTAATGGAAACTATAGTTTTATGTATATTTACTTAATTTATTCTAAAGCAAGGATGTGATGGGTGTTACATTTTAGTAACGCGTTAAGACAAATACCATCGTTTAAACACAATGTACCGTTGGTTATGTTCGTGCAAAGTACAATTTAAAGTTATGTACCTATACGTTATGTTACATACATTATACATATTATACGCCCGTTACGAAATCGTAGGAAAATAAACGTTTTCCCGTACCATGCGGACGTGCAATAGGTAATGTATAGTTAAGCATTTGTGTGTGTTTGTATTTCCTCTCGGTGAAAAAAATACCCATCAAAAACGTGACATCCCTATCCCCTCCTTCCAACACCACAATAATCTGCCATAACGATCATTATGCAACCGGACAACGCTGCGTGGAAAATGTTCTATTTCACGGTTCCGTCACACACCCTCCTCCCGACCCTTTTTCCGCCGACGTACGCGCATATACCATATTATATATTATATTTGTATATAGTATTATTTTTCCATTCGGACGTAATGATGGACGCGCGTTCGGGTTTCGGGTACTATATCATATTATTGACAATACCTACACTTGTCGTTTGGCGATGTCAATTTTTGTGCAATAATTAAACTTCATACAAGTTCATTTTCTGTCACCATCATATTATCGTCCTTCATTCTACCGAAAACTTTTCACGTGAAACTTCCCCGCCGTCCGTGTAGTTTTTCGTGGTCCATCGGCTTTTCACGTTTGGTTTTTAATAAACGAACTAACCATACTACGTCCACGTGGGTATGTGTGTGTGCATGAGTGAGTAGAGATGGATGTATCTATGCTCACGCCAATACGATATATTATTTTCGTTCAAACGCTCGGAGTGTCCATCACTCATGGACGTCGCGTTTTCTCCCGTTCCCTGAGCCTATATTATTTAGGAAGGCAAGCACCTACCGTAGAAATTCCAAACCCGACATGTGCATATTGTTATATCCTCGAACTGCCTTTTCACCTAAAGGTCGGCCCCGTTGTTAACGTGTGCGTCTGGCGTATAAATATATATATAAATAATTAACTTCGGGTGATTCGAAATTATCATTTCTGTGTATAAAACATCAAAATCTCATCTGTATAAAGTCATCACTCGATTATTATAACCAAAACGTATTTCCAACGTTACAGTGCATTACACGTTGTGGAAATAATTTAATATATTTTTGCAGACGGAATAACCAGTTACACGATCCCGTTGGACGGATCTGCGAATGACAGTACAGACGTAGCTGACCTTTCTTACGATGGTGTGGTGCGTGACGACAAAATTCAAGGAGGACTAGGACGTTTGGTCGACGGTGTGCGCGGAGAGGACAACTATAAAATGGATATCGGTTACGGAAAAGGTAACAATATATAACTTTTATTATACAAACGCTTTATTGAACGTTGAACAAAACAATTGAACTATTTAGGAGCTTTATATTATAAGTTATAACGAACGAACTGAATTGTTATGAAAGGACACTGTGTAAATAAAAAAATCACTTTTATAATAATTAATAAATACATAGTTTTATAATTGTTCCATAAAATGTTTTAGCAATAATTCAAATCACTTAAGTCTGTATGATTAACAAAACCGTGTTTTTTTTATTATTTTAACCATTATACTATATTGTTTTAATGTTTATATATTACATACAAACATTAAATTTATTAATTAAATACTCAACTTTAAAGTAATAACCATTTTTGACTACGGCGCACCACTGGTACTATATTGTGACTAATACCCGTATAATAGAGTTAATTAATCTAATCTGTATATTTTATGATGCAATATAACGGCATCCGTTTAACCGATAAAATATACCAAAAAGTAAAACCTCATCCTCTAAAATATACTATCCAGGAACGGTAAGCACGTAATATTAATCCAAGCGACAGCAGCTTTCTTATACGTAATCGCTCACGAACGACCCATTGTTATATAATATATATTATATTACGCTCACCTAAATATCTGTCTAATTTTATAGCTCGTTGTCGAATAATAATTTTACTTCTTCTGCACACTGCAGTGTTCGATGGCAGAAAGTATAAAGCAGTTATTATAATAACAATAATAATATACTATAGTTTACTATAAAGAGCAACGACTGCGATGGTGATGATGATGATAATATTATAGTAATAGGTAGTAATAATAATAATAGTAGTCACTTATTTCGATATCGGTATAGTGAATATTTTACAGTGCGAGTAGACGGCAATATAATATTATACAATATTATTCGCGTATATTCTAACTATATGATTGTTATTAACATCGCGGGCATCTGCGGGTGTGACGGCAACGGACCGTTTTATTCAATTAATATTTTTCCTGCGCGCTAAACTTTCGGAGCGCAGCCGGCTTGCGCTCGCGGAATGTGACGTTTGTAAAAGCTAATGATATGGACGTTTTAATAAGCCCCGGCAAACTTGCACGCGTTCTGCTGCAGTCTCCGCGTGTATATAAATAATAATTCATGTTTCAAAATCCCCGGCAATAACAATAACAAATAAACGTGCGTAACTTCGGAAAACGAAAGCCTTATAATATTTTGCGCAAGTGACGGGTGGGGGTCGGTGATCGGCGCGAGCAGAGGTGGTGAGCGGGGTGCGTTGTGGGCGATGAAGAAGCGGAGGTGGAGGATGGTTGGACGGAAACGTAGGGGTTCATTATAACAGAACGGAGGTGAATATATATATATATTGTATACAATATGCACCTATATATATATATATATATTGTTATACGCGTATAATTTTGAATATTACGACTCTCCGAGCATGACATGAAATACGATAAAGTAAATCGGGGAAAAACTATATACTAATGGAACAACGGGTAATGACTGCGGGCTCCCTCCTCCTCCACACCGCGTCACAGCCGCATTCTAAGAGTTATTTAACTTTAACCCTTGAGCCTTCTACCGCATATCCCACCCCGTTTCATTTTTTTTTTTTTTATACTAAATATAATTATTATTATTATTTATTTCCCCGGCGTATACATGTATATGTTATATGTGGGTTACGTATTTATTGTACATCATTGAAATTTTTTATACGGTATAAAATGAGAAAACCATAATAACTGTGACGGGGTGAGGGTCATAATAAATGTACACAGACACACAGTACAGTGGCGTATTATAAGTATAAACCACCGTATCACACACAAGCTCCCTCTAAATAATTTATACCAAAATGCCTGTGTCGTAAGTATAAAATTAAATTTAAATTCACACTTATATACCTATATATAATAATATAAAAATAATAGTAAATTGTCTCGTTACTTTTCCGGTGCCGAGTACGGTAAATTCCGTAGAAATAATAATTCCTAATAATACTACAGTATTATATAGTTTAACGCATACAAGACAAATAAAAAGCGACATGTCGTTAAAACGTTGTGAAAAGTTTTTAACGACTCTAATAGTTGAGTATCATTGATTTTTACGATGTGCACTGTGAAGACGTGTATTGTACCTAATATACCTATAGCAAAGATAAGCAAAATAGATACAAAAATGATTTTAAGATACAAAATCAAAATTAATTTGATAACATTTAAAATAGACCATGTGAAATGGTTTTCAGACCAATTTAAAACATTAAACAATTTAATTACATTTTAAACGATAAAGTAAAATAAAAAATAGATCGCTAAAAAAGTATTTAAGTCATGATAAATATTTGATATTTTTATGTATTGAGTTGTAAAATAATAAATAAGTTAACATTATTAAATAATATTCATTTATCAGTCATTATATTATTTATTTTGATTATTGTTATTTGTTGAAATTCGTTCAATACACCCATTTTATACCCATGTTCTCGAAGAATCATTTAACAATGTTAAAGAAAATATATCATATCCATATATTTATTATAATATATATGTTAGTTTGTATTGGTATATAAAACACAATTATTACATGTGGTTTATATTTAACAAATACTTTTTGTTATAAAGTAACGAAATATAATAAACTAAATATTTGGTAATTTGTGTTTTAAAAATTTATTTTTCTCTGACTTAGTGTGTATAATATATTTATACTTACATTATGTATTATATCAGACACACATTAAAATATTATATTTAAAGCATTGATTAAAATATTAAATACGTTTAGGATAAAAGTATAAAAAATAATCACATAAATATCATAATTTAATACTGAATATCAATGCTACTATTTTTAGGTGGTAATTTATTTCCATAATAACAGTTTTTAAAAAAAAACACTATTCACTTAATCTACCTAGACATGGTTTTCATCAAATTTAAATACAATAATTTATATTATAATTAATAGTTATCGACGTATATTTGTATTATAAAAATATTAATTTTAATAATATAAAATGAGAAATTCAGAAGTAAAACACTAAAATGGACCATTATAAGTGGTTATCTTTAAATTTTAAATTAAAGACAAATCATTGAATAATGATTGAGTGTGAAGAATGGTCATGACTCTTGATGTTGATAAATCCAGTACTTTCTTACAATTCACTACATATTTTTATGATACTATGTTACTTTTTGCTATTATTTTTTTCGAAAACTACTTGGAAATTCGAAAGACGACCAGCTTAAAGTACATTCTGTATTAACTTTCTAATCTACAAAGGCACTACCTTAAACTGTTCGATCTTTTTTACTGAAATAAAAAATGTTAACAGAGAACAAAAAAAGTCATATTACAAAACCAGAGTAGTTTTTGTCCCCCGCTCAGAATCTAATTAAGACATATACATATTTATGTCCAAATTATTTATCTACTGTTGCACTATTTATGTCGTTGATCAAACATAAAATATTTAATATTCATTGTATATTAGATTTATAATGTTTATTGTAATTTAATTAGTTTTAAATTTTAACAATGTACAAATACTACTAATTATTTCAATTTACTATTATATCTTGAAATATTATACAAAGGAGAAGTTGTAAACAGGGGTGAACCTTGAGGGTCATAATGCCCCCCTCCCCCATAGTATGTTTTATTAATTTTTCAGTTAGTCATTGAAACAAAAAGTGAATAACTGTACATAATTGCCAATTGATTTGAAAAATTGTGATAGATTGATTAAAAGTTGAGGTAGAGGGGGATTATAAATTCAAATGTTAGTAAATACTAGCTAACCAAATGTAGTTGTATTGATATCTTCTATGGAAATTGATTTATTATGTACAAGAGTACAAGAAAAGTATTCCCTACTGGCTGGTGGACAGTAGAAAATTAAGAAAAACTGGAATTTTTAAGCAAAACTAGTTACCTATAGACAAATTTTGTTCTTTTAGTAAATCATAAACGAATGATTTTAGATACTCGTTACTTTTACCAAATGTTTATATGATAGTTTTCCGTACAAGATAAGATTTTCAAAATATTTTGGCTCCTTTTCAACTATTTATGGTTATTTGCTTCAATTATTTTTTCTTTTCATAAAACGTCGGTAAAAATTGTTTTTGCTAGGTCAAATAGTTTGAAAATTTAATACGAAGTTCATCCATAAATTTTTCATAGACCAATTAAAAAATTATCGGAAATACTTTGATACGATTTTTTTTATAAGTATTTTAAGTTCAAATGTCGATAACATTTATCAAAATCGTTCTAATCTAACACATTCATTACAGCAGAGGTCATCAACTTTTTCTAACGTGTGGGCTACAGTAAAAATTTTAAAGACTGGTGATTGACAACTATTTGTTTAGGTATATTATTTATATTATTACATGCAGCATAATAATATTATTTTATTATTTCTCCAAAGGAAAATTGTGTTTTTCTTCACTAATAAATAATTTGAAGTGGCGAGATAATCGTGACCATTTTTCTCAAAAAATATTGGACGGATTCAATTTATTTTTTTTTCAATACATTCTTGATGTCGAGAAGAAGAACATATCGCCCATTATATTCGTATCAGGATGCATCCTGTTTATCCAGAAGGTGATAATAATTTGACCATGTATAAGCAATAGGGATTTTTTTTTCTTACACTTTGCTTATCACCATAGCATCGAATACATTTTAAAAATGTAATAAAGTAAGGTATTGTATTATCCTATAAAATAGTATTAGCCATTAGGTAGCTAAAACTATTGATAAGGTGCTAAACAAAATGTTAGAAATTAAAATCAAGTTATCTCGAAAAAGTACCGACTAGATAATATGTATACCGTAATATATAGTTATAATATATACTAACTTATATTTGCTTAAGATATTATATATATACACATTCTGGTAGTAATTTTGATTATCATAGAAATTATCGTTATTGTGTGTGAACAAATTTATTATTGTACCTATCTGTTGATATGTTTGACGCGGCCCGCATTAGTAGCAAGTACAATGTACAACCACTATAGCGGCCTGTCTACCTTATCTCCAACCACCACTACGGGAAGCATGCAGCAGCGCGACCAGGTCGACTCTCCCACCGGCACCGGTAATGACATAAGGTGTGACGGGGGACCATGTCGCGTAAGACGTACAGTCGGCAGATAAGGCTGGTTGACAATCGTTCATCGGACTGTCGGACCTATAGCACATCGTACGACGTAAAACTCATCACCTGAGCGGTACCAGTGTATTATTTGGCTGTAACTTGAAAATTGTAATAACACATTGTCATAACTTGCGACATACCTACAGAAAGTGTTTGTGTTGCGCTTTTTACCACCTCAACCCAAACATACACTACGACCGGACAACGATCAATTAGTATTCAACCATCGGGTGCGCGTCATGTTGCTAGAGATAAAATAATTGAAATACTAATCTAAGACTAAAAACATTATTTTCAAACATAACTAATATTTTATATATATCAGTGTGTGTTATGAAAAATATAAAACGATCATTAATATAATTATAAAAATTAGTATGAGAAAAAGAAAAATAATTGGAAAAATAAAAATTCCATCAATTTATCAATACAATTAATAGATAAACATGTAATAAAAAATAATTTTCATAATTTCTATTGTTTTCTCATTATTATTTTCTCATATTTTCTATCCTAATTTCTTATTTAAACCCATACTATATATTTCAAAGCCAGGTAAACCTGCTGGTATATATATATAACGTAAAAATGTGTTTAAGTCCTAAACTGTGTGATTGCGCACTTTATCAAAGGATATTGGTATACATAGTTAATTTTTAATACGTTTGCCTAATATATCTCTAAAGATCGACCAGTCGATAGCGCCTCCTGCAGCATAAGAAGTGGGTCCTTCTTGTCCACACTTTCTCATACCTAAATAATAGTGGGTAATTATCACGAGTATTTTTTTCATAGTTAATATTACCACATATTACAATTTACAACTTGAATTTGTTATTTACTCATATAATAAAAACATTTTAACAGCCTAATGATGAAATGGCTCCAATACAAGATAACAAAAATAAGTTGTCCTGAGTTATTTTTTAGAGTTGGCCAAACCAACAACTTTGACCCATTAATAAAATCATCTTCAGTACACCCCTGGATATAAAATGATTTTTCAAAAAGACATGACGCATGACTAACTAATATATTATGTTTTATAATACAATTTCAATCTCGACTAATATTGTATTACTAAATTGTTTATATTGTTTATAATATTAATGATATAAAAAAATGTTGTGATAATATATGTTTTTATTTGATTTAGGTAACGGATGGGTTGGTTGGCGTAAAGAATCGTTCTCAAAGGGATTTGTGGAACTAGTATTTGAATTTAGCGAAGTAAGAAATTTTTCGGCTGTGCATATATTCACCAACAATTTTTTCAGCAAAAACGTACAGGTGAGTAATTTCATGTAGTTCTCAGAATGTTCTTTTTTAAGTTATTTGAAATACACGTCAGAGTTATTTCATTTTATCTTACAAAGGGGAATTTTCATAATAAATCCTAAAACTAGTGAAAACCTGCCGGCTATGGCTTAATGATCTCTTAGAAATAATATAAAAATCGTAAGTGTCAAGCACTGTTGAAGTATGTTGTACAAACTTATTCATCCTTAAAACGGGATGAATGTGTGTTAGTGTGGGTGTGTAAAAAAATATACTTGTTACAATAAAAACTGGGAGCTTATATAGCTGCGTGTTCGCACACCACATTTTAACATGCTAACCTAAAACAATAGAGAAATAACAACAATAATGTGCTAATGAACCTCATAATATACAAAACATCATTTTTAGTTTTAATTATTTGAAAACAAAATCAATAAAACAACACGAAATTGACCTCTACAAACTATTTTTATTTATTCTGGAATGCTTCAAATATAATTATTTAAACCCGAATTTATTTGTTTTATGAAAACTGAAAATATTTTGTCAACCTGTCGGAAAATGTAACTTAATGATAACACACTATAATACTCATTACAATTATAAAATAAGCACCAATTACGGTGAGACGTTAATCGTACCTTAGTAATAGATAATAATAATAACACGGCTAAGGCGTACGAAATATTATGTTGAATAAATCAATATAAAGATGAACTAACCATACAATTATGTATATATACGTAAATGGGCAATTATCATCAATATAGGCTTATGGTAATTGCATGTTTATAAATCACTGTTTAATGTGTATTCACTGGGTGCGCTCAACTCAATTAAATGTTTAACTTTGAAGTTATACCTTTGAAGGATTATTATAACTATATTGAGTACGTTAAATCATTATTATAACTTTGTATAAGCAAGTACCTATGTAAAATATCCACTTTTCACATACTCGATGCTAAAGAGTTGATACCTATTAATTAAAAATTATGTTTTTCCTACCTATCTATGTTTAAAATAATAAAATTTTCAATCCATAAATCGATTATCATTTTTTATTCCACACAAACCGTTATAATGTTATGTTGACAGTTTCCAAAAATTAAAAATGTAATCATTTGTTTCATATGAATAAATATTTGTTAAAAATGTAAATTGAATAATACTTGTATTATTACACTATTACAGTATTATTACAGGGGGTCGTAATAATATTAATTTCTACCTAATTCCTTCTACATAACTATGAATTTTTAAGTAACTTAAATGAAATGGAATAATAGTATAATATACTTTTTAATAACTTTTATAATTTTTACATATATTTTTTAATTCTTAAATTATTTCAATATATAAATTTCTCATTGCATTACTCATTAGTCATTACTCATTATCTATAAGAAATTAAATTATTCAGTTTTTAAGTTATATCTTGGACCCTATCTGTTTCTTTATTTTCGCATTATTATTAAACACTATGTGTAGGGTTCTGGATTCAAAATCTATAATGTCACTTCATGAAATATTTCAATGAAATTATGAAAAATAAATATTTTATTTTTATTTACTTACTTACTCTGGTGTGGATATTATTAGTATTGATTAGTAATTTAACATCGCATACATTGGTCATGAATTATTTATCATCGTTGATAGCCGTGATTCAAGAATAACTTTATATATTACTATTTATCAATTGAGTCTTTTTACAATTTGTTATTTTGGAGTCAAATTATGGCGCTGAGGTTTGTAATCTGTATAAATACACCTACAGTATTAAGTATTTGCATATTAATTGCTCCTAATTAATAATCATCCTTATTAATAATAATAAATAATAACACTACTATAATATTATAATTACATTCAATTTCAAATAATTACAAATTAATATCAAATTAAAAATAATAAATAATAAATATCAAACATTTTTTATTTCTTATTTAAAATATGATATAATTTAAGCTTATAAATACTTATAGTGCCCAAGTATTGTTTATTTTAGATTTTATATAATATAATATAATTATAATTTATAAGTAACTATAATTATATAAATATAATATACTATATTGCAAATAAATATATAACTCCGATTATCCAGACTAATTAATGTCAAGGGTGGTCCGGATAAGCAACTCTGACATTTATAATTTCTTAGTTTTTAGTATAGTATAACAATACAATAAGTATAGGTATATAACATAAATTATGAACACTATAATTAATCAAAATGTACAATGCATGCATTTCGTATAATACCAAAATTATTACAAATTATTATATACCTAACTAACTGCCATTTAGCAAATTTAAAAACACATCTGAAAATGAAACAAAATCAACATCTACCGACACAATAACTAAAAAAATAAATAATTAGAATGTTAATATTTTTAATATTTATAATTTTATTAAGTTCTTTTTTAACTTAAAAAGATTTACCAAAAAATACGTTTGATAAAATATTTAAAAAATTAAATTTCGAAACACATTTAATATATTAAATGCACACATTATCCAAATGACAATAGTTATAGTACAGTTTTAATTAGGCGGGTTTACTGCAATAAGTATACGTAATTTATTCAAGCGTCGATTTACACGAATATACCAAAAAGTATAATAATATGATATTAAGACTATGATTTAGTATTAGCGTTTCATGATTTTAGTTAAACAGTTTATTTTTTTTTTAATATTATTTTTCAGATTTTCACCCCACGCATAAACTTCCACCCCTTGGAGTTTCAGTTTATTTTTAATATCTTTATATACGCTATTAGTACATAAACAATTTTTTTTTTTTAATGAAAAATGTATATCAATTACGTTTGATGCCTAAACTAGTGTATATTACATATATATGTGTACATGTGTGTGTGTTTAAAAGCGATATGGGGCGCTGAAATAGGGTCCACGAGACTCCATTAAACGGCCGGTTTCGTATTTTTTTTTTGGTTTTGACAAAAATTTATAGCCTCGCGGTAGGTAAGACCTTTTAAGGCCTGACCGCGTAATGCCAGTGACAGATTTATGAATCGTATATGTTTCATTTACTTCAGAAATATAATAACAACAATAAACGGTTACTAGGCGAATGAAAGTTACCTTGCATGACGTGAAATACGGTGTGTTTATTTTGCGCTTACCCGAAAGAGGTGGTACCAACATTTTTCTGCCTGATACCATGACCCGCTGATTGCATGTACCTATTATAATATGTGGACACATACGATACATTAAACAATCTCACCTGTTTACGATAACCACGTATTCGAATTTTAGGGTTTTAAATAATTTGTTTAATAGTATAAAGTGACACCACGACGTATGAAGTAATAACGAAAACAACAATTCATTAAAATATTATTATTCCCTAATCATAATATCAAAGACGTATTAAAGTAATAAATAAAATAATGAATACATTTATATTACCAAACCAAATCGAACCATTCGTTGTAGTCAAAAACTGAAACCGTGTAAAATGTTTTGCAAGGCTTAAGAATTAGGGGTAACACGCGCATATTACCTTGTTATTATAGTCATCAGTGTTGCGGGAAATTTTCATAGGTACTTCTTGAAATAACTTGAAATTTATAAACCTAACCCGACATTAAGGACTATACTAAAACAACAAAGGTATTTACCGCAACCCTTGTATGTAGTAATTATGTAGTATAGGCCAACAGTAATGTATATTTAAACACATTTTAAATAATGAGAAACATAATGTTACGTTGTGTTCAGATATAATCTACATTTTTTTATAACACAACGTCACGAATATGAAATTGTCCTTTAGTGATGAATATTATTTTGTTGTCATTTTATATCCATTATATTTTTAACAATATATTCCAATCAAAAGATATAAAATATTATTTGAAATAATATCTAAAAATAATTCCAACCAAATTGTAATACTTAATGTTACTGAATACTATCGAATGGTTAAAAATAACTATTTAATACATTTTTTTTGTTCAATTATTTATGAGATACCAGTGTTCACCCAACTAAAATATAATATAATACCAGGTAAAATAAATTGTACTATACATTTCAACTTACATATTATTGGTTGCTGATTGCGTGCTAATATGACTTAATATTATACCTAAGGTAGGTAGGTACCTATATTAGTTTTTATATGTATATTTGATACTTGCATGTCCCAGTTTGTGTACATGATCACATTATAGATATATCTGACTGCAGATAATCATCTTTAATCACTTGTAATAATATAAATTATCAATACATCAATTACCATAAAGTATTATATTGTAATCAAAACGGACGCGAACAGACACGCATAATACGTCATGACATATAAAAATAGCGATATTATAACATTGCGGAAGTGCGTATATTTCGTGATCAATGTATGTAAAAATTAACGTTATCACAATAACGAATACTAACATTTAACAATAGCTAATAATAAGTAATTAAATGTATTTTCCTGATGTTTTTCACCAAAGGATTTTTTAATACACTTTTTGGCATCGAGGACACCATTTTTACGTATTATTTACAATTTTACAATAATATATTATGATTCTATTTCTGTATACTTATACTTTAAAACTATGTTTGATTTGTTTTTAATATCTTTATTTATTCAAAACATTGTATTAAAAATTACAAAAATTCATCATGTAGAAAACAATAAACAATACACAACAAACCAAAGCTAAAATATTATACTACAATACTCATATAAATATGTGATCGAGATTGATTTAGGTATTATATTCATACGAAAACGAGGAGCTTTATTAGAAACAAATGTATACAGATATAACAATTTTGTTCTTTGAATCTATAACTCTCCAGAGCTTTATAACTATACAGTATACATATATATTATATTTATACATCGATTTTCAACAAAGACTTATTTAATTATATTTTAAACTATACGTATAATATATGAATAATCAACATGTAAAAAAAAATTTATTCTGAAATACTTTTAATTTTCCATTATTCTGAAGCTTTATGAGTTTTAAAATTATTTATACATGATTCAAACAAAAAATATGGTAAAAATACAATCTTCGAATAATAAAATAAAGAATATGTCAGTGCAGTATTGTTTTTTTTCTCTCAGACCCACCCACAACATAAGTTAGGTTTTTTAGGTGATTTTTGAGTAATCAGAGTAAAATCACTTATTACGAAATTTACGAGAACAATATTTTTGTGGATTTAATATTTTATAGGTTTTATATTTAATTATTATTTCAATTTATACTTAACTTAAAAAATTAAAAAAATTAAATTGTGCTCAATTGATGTTAAATTATTAAATCAATATTTACTATTTAAACAAATCGCTATAATATGGCAACCCTAAAAATATTTTTTTCAATAAATTTTTAAAGGGTTATTCCATATCAAGATTACTCAAAAACAAAAAAAAAATTTCTGGAGTGTATTTTATCTAAGTACAGGCTCAGAGAAATAACACAAACAGCCTATAAACATCCATTTTAATAACATGCTTTTTTACTAATAGAAAACTCTTGATCGCTGACCAACAAATAAAAAAAATATTTTTCATTTTGAAATAAATATAATTTATATCATAACTCATATAAGTAAGGTATAATAATAAACTTAAAAAAATCATTTTTAAAAATATTTCATTTATAGAAATTCTGTAAAAACATCAAACTTGGATACATACCTATACTTTTTTATATCATTGATTTATTTATGTAAATATGAACGCCGCATTGGCAAACATTTTTAACAGTCACAATAATTAGTTCGTTCTATCATTTTACGTAGGTAATTTATTTTTACAACAAAATTTTAATGACAACAATTTGGTATTTAGTGGTAGCGTGGTGCGAGGTCTATAGAAAAGGGTGCTTAAAGTAAAATGGCTTTAGGCGATGCAGTATAAATTCGCTCCTGGTATAAATATTTAAATAAGCATAATTTAATTATTACTTTTCTCGCACAGGAACGTACCTATCCGTTATTACCGAAATAATAAATCTACCTTCGATGGTAATTATTTTCTGCAACTTTTTAATACTTGGTGAATCAAGTATGACAATTCTGCAAATAATTAAAATTATTTCATCCGAATATAATTGTTAAAATCGTAAGCTAATTAATTTTTTTAACTTTCAATTGATGGTGGACATTTCTCAGAACTATCGAAAACCTATTGATTATAGACAATGCTTCATATTTCAATGGTATTTAACCATAAACCATCACTGTAAAACTTAAAACAAAATAGAAACATTGCAGGAAATTTCCAGTGCATGTAGATCTTTGGTTTTTTAAAATTAAACACAAAATATAGTATCCTAATAGCATCCTATTATTTTAAAAATTTAAATCAATTAGTACAATTGTAAATAACTCTAATATAGTAAAATTTAAAGTCGAAAGCATTTACAATTATTATATAATGAATTTAATCGTACTTGTGTTTTTAAATAAAATAAAATAATAAAAACGATTTTTTTTCATTTATTTATTTAGTATTATTTACCACGAACAGAAAATATATTGGTTATATTAATTATTATATAATAAATACTATGTATTTAGCAGAAGTAGTTTAATATACTTACTGTATTCCTATTAGAAAAATAAATAAATTACCAATAGTCACCTTTATGAATAAATAATTGTAAAAAATCCTTGGAAGTAGATAGGTACTGTGCTAACCCTCTATTTCCAAACGTAATAATTTTTGTATCCATTTAATTATCCATCATTGAATTCAAATTAAACACATCCATAACACTGACCAATCTCAATGATAAGGTACACTTAAAACTTACTATACAGCAGAGCCATTTCTTTGGTTTTTAATAAGTATGTTTACAGTCTATTTTTCCATATCATGTTGTTTTTCAGTCAACATTTTATCTGCGTTGAATTTATTGGTTGTTTTTCTTCCATACCTGTAGTTATAATAAATATTTTTTACTATATACATTTTTATCTATCTTTGCCACGACTCATATACTTTTTTTTCAATCCCACAAGGTTTTTTCAAAAGCGAGGGTACAGTTCAGCGTGGGAGGAGTGCACTATCACGGACGTTCGGTTTGGTATACGTACATGCCGGATACTGTGTTGGAAAATGCCAGAGATGTTGACATACAGTTGCATAATCACGTTGGCAAGTACGTGAAAATCCAACTTTATTTCTACACCAAATGGATAATGATCAGCGAAGTGAAGTTTGATTCCGGTGAGAACTCCATAGATAATAATTTATTTTTATATAACGAAACGCTGCATTTTTTTTAAATAAGACACATAATATTATTTTTCCACTCGTATCGATGTTCGTAAAATATATTATAAATGGTAACACGGAGTCTTGAATAGGCAATTTAGCTACACCACTGTTGTGCAGTACACATTTGCCGGTATTTTTGGTATTTTCTTAACCAGCCCGCACCGACAAAATGTATGTATAATTCATTGCGTTTTAATAACAAATATGTTTTTTCCACTCTCAACCCCCCCCCCCCCTCTCACTGAACCACTAAATTATCTGCGTTTGTAGGTTAAGTAGCCAATTTCATAATTCCATGTAGGTATTGTTATAGCAGTATTCGGCTAGGTGATTAGTAATGATATATATATAAGCATTTTTCAAAATATTTTGTTGTTTGACAATATTGCATTTATTTTTTATTTAATATCTTGTACACGCATTTTGTGAAAATATTTTTATAGAAAAGCATTATGATTTTACACTTGAACCACTGTTTCCTGTATTTTTAAATGCATATAATATTAATATATTATACTGTAGAATACTTTTCAACAAATAATTGATGAATACATTTCGTATATTGAATGTTTTTTTAAAAATTATTATCATTAATACTAAGCGTTAAAACTTAAACGTTTAGATGAGTAAAGTGATGCAACATAAATTTCATAGGATCCGCCTTGATTCTCACTTCTCTTATATGGAATAAATGAATACTTTTCAGAACAACGAGTTTTTAATGTTAAAACAATCGACCTGTAATTGTATGAACGCATTTGCAGTGCGTTAATGGTGTATTATGTTAATGACAATTAGAACTTTAGCCAAGTAGAACACGTGTAAATCAAACCCAGACACAACTGTGTATGACGTTAATATACGATCAAATTGAATTCAATACATTTTTTTATTAAATTCTTAATAGCGCTTGATAGACAACTGACATCTGCAGGTTGACGTCTTTGAATAATGTCCTGAGCGCTGGCACACTGGCACCGAACCACTGTCATACACGTATGTTGTGTACAGATCAAGAAATGAGCTATTTTAACCATTTTCAATCATGATTCGGATAATAAACTAGATATATTTTTAGAAATTTTAAATTTAAGTACTGCAGGTGACAACCGATAATTTAATATATTTTGTTGAAACCAAAAATTTAATAGCCTATACTGAGATTTTTTTAACACAAGCCCCAATATCTAATTAAGTTTTTCATTTTGACTTCAAACTATAAGTATACCTACCAATTAATATTTTTTAAATATAATATTTCTATATTAACTCTCAATATAATCTCCCAAAAGAATGAATAATTTATTATTAATAAAATACTATTGTTTTAAATAACTACGATTAAATAAATACTGCTTAGTATATAATGTTATAATATTGTATATATAATGACACAAAACGTCAACAAATCTTTTCGTATGAAAAGTATGTTTTCCAGTATGTAATTCAAAGTATTTCGAACAGTAGTGAAATAAATATTAATAAATATTAATATTATACCTATTATATAATAATATATTAAGTAGGTATGTAAACATTAATTGACAAAACGACAATAGCGAGGATTTAAAAGCGTAAAAATGTAGGCATATAATAATAATATATACATTAAATTCTCGGATGGAATATTTAAAAAAAAAAAAAAAACGTATACAACATGCGCATACAAATACACTGGTTTTCTTGAAACATCGATTTATTTTTCACTCGAATAATTCGTTATTAAAAATGTACAACTTCAAACCAACAATAATTTTTACGGAGAAACCCCTTCGAAGTTCTATCCATATACTACATTTATATTGTGCGAATCGCGTATTGCCGGCGGAAAAGCTTATAATCATGAAATTTATTACGTCGTTTATCAACGTATAAAAAGTTTCGCTCTGCGTGCCATATTCGAAACCACGCCGGCCGAAAGAAGAGATCTCTTGTAGCAAGACAATAATATTCATTTTCCACCGGACTTTTTGTACACACTATCAATACAAAGTACAAACTGCACGAGTAATAATAAAGATGCGTACGCAACGCAAATCTCAATATTAACAAAGTAAAATCGACAGCCGTATTAATTTGAAACGTTTTATAATTTATGTATTATCGAGTAAACACACTTAAAGTAACAAAGAACGTTATAATAAATTTAATGTAATCATCGTTTTATTATTAAAAAATAAAAACCTTTGTGCAATAAAGATTCGTTCTGTGTACAATACTCGTACGTAAATATTTGTCCTAAAATTTAATATCCATTCATTTGAACGTATAATAACGTCATAAGATAGATAATATTAATCGTACACATATAATCAAATAAGCGCATTTTGTGCAATTCACGGATACATCTGAGTAGTGAGTGTATTTAACAACTACAGTTAATAACGTCAAATGTATTGGTCATAACTATCATTGATCTCCAAAATAAATACACTATTGGTAATTGGTATTGAATATCTGAATACAACATGATCCAAGCATGACCACTCATTGAAAAATATAATACATAGGTACCAGTTTTTAATAATGAATTCAATACATGATTAACCAAACGACTGTACCTAGTGAATATTGTTAACACACACGTTTACAAGAAAAGTGATCGAAATTAAAATAGGCCTAAATTCAAAAAAAAAATCATTTGTTTTTGACATATTACATTATCAATGACAGTCGCATGTGTTTGTTAAATATTTAAAAAAAAAACAATTTTTCCTTAGACTTTTCCGGAGCACAAACGATCAAAGTCACCACTAAATATGACTATAACGGTATACTATATTATATTTTTCACAAGCAGCATATACATAATACAACCAGCAGCAGCTGCAGCGGTAATGGTTAACAGTCACAATATTCCGAGACCTTGACAGCTGAGAGACTTCACGCGCGCGCGACACGCGGAGGAGCGGCGGGCAAGTTTAAGTCTTCCGTCTCCGAAGGGGCAGGCACGACGTTCGCATTTAGGTTTAAGCGGTTTCATAAAATACATATATTATATTACACAATAATATACATGTACGTTATACATGCACGCCGCCGCCGCAGTTTCGAAAAAGTTTGCGATTTTTTTTTTCTTTTATTATCATTTTGTCTTTCTCTCAGCGCACATCCGTCCCACCCGGCGCCGACTCACGCACGCACACACATACGTACTAAAGCTGAATCATTTATTCGACCGCTGAGCACCGCACACACACACATAATATATACATACACATACCATGCATATGTGTATAAGTTATGACCGAGTACCGGGTATACCTCTCTCGTTCTTTATAAGCGGGTTATTTATGGGGCGGGGATTATGCGAAAGTATATATAGGAACTCGTCTTATGAAGCTATTTATTTCCGGCACAGCGGACTCGGTTTTATTTAAATGCAGACTCCTCCGCACCCCCCGCGAACCATCCTACCACAGCTCACCCCTAAATACCGCAAAAACCCTCGAGCGACGACTTGGTCGGGGGCAGCGGTGTATATGATGTGAGTGTGTGTTATAGGTTATAGGTACATAATTTTTATTATATACATCAATAATAGCGTCACAGTATAGATTTCGTCCGACATACCAACGTATGGATGAGTAATGAATAGAATATGTGTAAGCTCAGCTAAGTTAAAATAATAACTGTAGGTAAACTGTGAGAAAAAAAATGACTTAACTGCTCATCACGTAATTTAATAATTTTAGAATTTTGGAATTCAATATTTGTTTTCATTATTATAATAATTATTACTATATGGCACACGTATAAAATGTATAACTCAGGCGGGCCTTCGTGGAACGTCTAACGTCTACAAGAAAATTAAAAATAATTTAATTATCTAACCACGCGCTCGACGTACTAAAAAAAAACTGGATCGACGTCATTATTCGCTGACCGTTTTTGCATACAATTCACTGTTTATTAAAAGTTAATTAACCTAACTAACCTAACCTTTACGTCAGGTTTTTTTTTTTTAATTTAAATTTTTTCTGCTCCACAGCAACTCTTGAACAGCCTCAATTTAACACAATCACCGACAATTTAATACACAGCCCCGACAATATAGAGAGCTGTTGTTGTTGTTCGTAAACCATTTCAGTAATTATATAATTGTAGTATAATACACAATGCAAACTAAATCATAAGCACCGCATGCGGGCTAACGCGTGCTAATTTCTCGACGACTGCATAATAATATATTATGTGGTTTTTGTTCATCACGATATAATCCAAAACATTATTCAGCAATACGAGTGTCAATATTTTTTTTCGTCCGAAACATTCGTCGACAAATCCGCTACCTTCGTACGTATACACACAAATGGTATGCGTGTGATTTATTACCTTATGTATATATTATATGATATGACGGGGAGAGAAAGTGTGAGATAGAAGAAGAAACGGGGGATGCCGTCCCCGGGATGGTGCGCAATGATTTACAGAGTGTCCGTCGCGTTTACTCGCACGCATAAATCGCCACAAATCGCATTCGTGTTTCGGATTGAATATTGTACGAGTGTTTTGTGGAATTTATTTCTCAGCTCTCGGTTTTTTTTTTATTTATTTGTTTTTTTTTTTTTACAGAACCGTTGGCTCAGAACGTGACGGTAGACGCGGACACCGCGTTCGAGGACGAGCAGCTGGTCGGAGGAGCGGTGGATCCGCCTTGGGACTCGCCCGACACCAGTAAGTGTTTTTAATATATTCATGTGGCCGTTTTTGTTTTTTTTTTTTATTCGATTTACCCTAGGTGGGGTGGTAAAGGGAAGGGTAGTAGTGTATTGGGTGGCATCATTTATTAACGAGGCGCGATCCCTGGAGGGACGACTGACTCCATATTCGGACTGGAAACGCAGCTATGAGGTACATATAATATATATTATATATGAGAATACCTGCTGTAGGACGGTCGTCGTTATATATTATATCGTTTTTTTTTTATTCATTTTTCCCACTATAGTACTATACCCTTAAAAGCTCACCACCCGTCTTACGCCTTATTCCGTGTCGGCAGGAGGTTCCTATACCACTCATTCTTTTCCAAGAGATCTGTTATTTTGTTCAGATAAATACGAACATTTCACAAAAACCTATAAAACAGTACCAGGGAATGATATCCGTTTTAGCGTGATCTTGCTGCCAGGGATCATGCATTATCCCTGCCAATGGGACCATAAACTCTCAATCCTGTAGGGTAGTCGAATTGCATGCCACTTTGTAAGTCTAACTGTACTCGGGTCTTAAAACACAGAATTTTTATTCAGTATGTTACTTAATACAAATATTTTTCAACTCAAATAGTTTTAAGTCCTTACTCCTTAACGCACACATTGCAAGAAAAATGTGATTAAACAAAATAACTTATAAATAGAAATTTATTCATTTACACTTTTGGCTATGTTAAATATTTGTCCGATTTTGACTACCTAACCGATCTGAGTGCAATTCGCACAGAACTTTTTTCAAACTCGAATGCAATTTGAACTTAACCTTTTTAACCTGAATGCAATCGGACTAAAAAAAAGTTCAATCCTATTCCTGTCCCCTAGCTGGAGACGAGCGAGATGCCATTGACGGGTGGTTCCATTTTAGACGAAAAATGCCACAGGGGTGGACTATTCGTATGCTATCCCCGTGGGAGATACCTCCCCTACATCCATACGGTATGAACATTATTTTTCTTACTTCGGGAAAATGCAATAAATACCTATAAACGTATAAGTCTTGAGCGCAAAGCATTGTACACTAAGTAAAACACGTCCATGTTAACAGCTGCACACAAGGAAAAGGATGACAGGACTGGCGGAGGTCTGGTGGAAGTGCTAATCGGCGTGCTGACGGCCGCTACACTCATCTTGCTTGGGATTTTTGCCATTGTGTTGGCTCTGAGCCGCCGTAAGAAGCATCAGACAATCAGCACTTCGATATTCAAAAAGCCGTTTGGCGTGGCCATAAACATGAAGGACATATTCATGAACCTGTCACCGCACAACAACAACACTACCGGCGTTAGCAACAACAATAACAACAACCATAATCACGGTTCGGGAATCGGAGGCGGTAATCGGCACATCACCGAGAACCCGTTGGTGGTCGGTGAACAGATGCGCAGTGACAGTTTCACGTCGGATGCTTACGACAAATCGCAACAAGTCGTTTACGAAACACCACTTTTGGCCCGCAAAGACTACGAGACAATTCGCAGTAGCAAAGGTATATATTATAGCATAGTAAATGCCGTATAATCGTCATATATTTTACGTGAAACCTACCCAGAAATTGGCTCAATTTTCTTGTTCAATTTTTCAACAATATTATACTTTTGTTAAAAGCCACTTACTGTCACTACGACAAAAAGGGGGGAATATTTTGCCCAAATATAGAGTCATAATTCTAAAGAATTTTTAACTATACAAATTGAAAAAAATCACCTCTCATAATCTAATACTTATATATAATATTATAAAGCTGAAGAGTTTGTATGTTTGAACGTGCTAATCTCAGGAACTACTGGTTCGAATTAAAAAATTATTTCTGTGTTGGATAGTCCATTTATCGAGGAAGGTTATACGCTATATAACATCACGCTACAACCAATATGAGAGTCCATGAAAAAATTATATATTTTAAGATTTACTTTTTTTGTTTTTAAATGGTTGCTATTGGTTTTAATAATAATAATAGTTATGAGGCTATGAATTTTAGTACAGAATTCAAACCACGGTTTTGGTAGACCAATTTTTTGTATTTTTTGATACTTCAGAGTTAAGTTGTACACTATTACGTACGCGCCCCGTGGTTTCCGCGATCTACCACAGGTAGATTGCCTACCTGATAATATACTGCTCACATAATCACAAGCAAATCTCACGAACAACGCCGATCGAGATGGCTATAAATTAAAATATAATATCATTTACACTTAAAAATACATTGCTTCCACATTGCGTTACACCCAAAAGGAGTTAAAAAAATCACAAAAATCTAGCAATAGCAAAACATTGCCGTGTCAGCCAGAAATAATATATTATTTACAATATCTGAACAATTGTTTTGTTTCTCTCGAAATGTTTATCCCCATTTAACCGACTAAAAAATAAAAACAGCCGTTATCTATTTCCGTAATATCCGATTATTTTGAGCCGGATCTTTTTCCCCTTAAAACTATATGAGAACAATACGTTCGCTCGACAGTGACTGCAGTTTAATAATTTATCACAAACGTGATCTTAAAACATCACACGTCATTATTATTTTATATATAATATTATATAACATCAAAATAATATTTCAAAGATACATGAACACTAATACGTGTACCTGCTACTGCGCGTAAAACTTTAGAATTAAACAAAGCACTCGTATTTTGGAAACAGTATAATAATTAATTCTCCACGAGAACATCTCTCTCGTTCGTTTGTTCCGTGTAGGTAAATCGACAGGGAAATAAAGTGTAAAACCCCATGAACTATTGTATCGGTAGTGCTCTTGAATACGATTATTATCGGTACGCGGAATAAACGGATTTGAATCAGAACACAACAAAATCTGCTCTGGTTTATATGAGACCATTCAGGAGTTTTCTGTTCTGAATAGCACGCTGCGCGTGAGGACAGAGTGAACAAATTTAATTTAATAGGTCCGTGGGAGTACGGCATACAACTCTAAACAGAAGGTATACAACCAAAACGAAATTAAAAAAGAATAATAATTAACCTATCCTAACTTAAATCATTTTAAGAACCTCGTAAATCCCTCCCATCACTTGCACGAATAAAAATGTCATGTTTGTTAGACAATTAATATCTAGTGGAACTTGAGATTTTTTTCCGTTGGTGTTGAAAAGGAGCGAAATTTGGTAGACAATTTTTGGCCTACTCGTTTACTACGAGTGGTAAAAAAAAATTTGAATGAATCTAACCTAACCCATACGTACTAACAGCGCGCGTTTTGGTTGTAGACGTGAGGAGCACGATTTCCGCAAAAGAGTTTTGTCGCAGTGACTCGGAACGCGGATCGATGAGCAGCCTGGAGATCGACGTCCGAGCCGCCGAATATTCAACAAGAGACAGCGTCACTTCGTTGCACTACCGAAGTCTGCAGAGCCAACCACCGCCGCCGCCGGTGCCGGTTCAGGTTGACGCCCCGGTGCGGCCCAAACACCTCCAGTGCAGCACCACCGACGTACAGGCCACCAGGAAAAGATTTCACACGGCACCCCGCGAAAAGCACAGGGTAAGTAATCTTTACTCACCCGAACCAGTACCGTGGTATATAAGTCGTGTAATACTCGTGTGCGGCTTTTGCTGTAAGGTTTTTGTACATCCATTGAGACCGGCCCATTATATTATACCAAATGCATTGATAGCCGTCATGGCGCAGTGATGCAGTCCGCTTAGTATAAATATATAGTATGAATATTTTACCGTATCACAATGGCTCATTAACCAAACTACCAAAGCTTATACGAAGTTCGTATTTCATTATTTTTATAATATTCGTTCAGAAATCGTGCCGCCTTTCCAGAAATAATACAGTACGAGTATACGACAGTAAAAAAAATGCAATATCAGTACTAGCTGATTGAACGCCCGCGGTAAAATATTAATATATAATAATAAAGCGTAAGCATATTATAATAAACTGACAAAAGACAGCGTTTATATTATATACCTTTTGGCTATTAGCTAGACTAGTATGTAGTCTATACTTTCATTACTATCCCTTTATTATAAAATGAATCAAGTTAATATATTGTTCGTAGAAAATACACCCACTTTCAATAATAATGAGACAAGTAATGTTTCTAATAATAGATGCCTGCTTATAATTTTATCGAAAAAACGGACTAAAAAGTATATATAGCAATAAAGACGTAATTGATGCGATGAGATTTTAAACTATATTATTTGTTGAACACATAATTCCTCGAACAAACTAATAACATTTACCTTTCACAAATTATTATCTTTCTGTATTTAATACTGCTTACCAAAAGGAATTTACCTACATGGTTTACACTACTGAACTAATTGTATGATGAAACAATTGCATTTTTATAGAAAAAACATAAATAAATAAATAATAAGACATACATAGGTATATTATTATATAATTCTTTTAATAGGTACCTGTCTTACATAATATTATAATATAATAACAATTTTTATCAATATAATATGATTACTAAGATGGGATTAATTATGGTATTATGCACCAATATTATACTACATGGATAGGAATTTTATACCTAGTGTAATAACAATAATAATATTTCAAATTCTGCGTTATAAACTATAAGGATTAATTATATAGTCTGGGTAGCTAATAGATAAGTATGTATTTCATTGAACATCATTTATAGATCATAATATGATGTTTGTTGTACTATATACGAAATGAAAGAAAGTACCAGTGGTTTCTAGTCAGCACAAATAAGTTTTTTATTTTGTATGGTTTTATTCGCTTTTCCTCACCCGGCCTACCCTCACACTCGCCCGTAAATAAATTACAATGTTATATAAAAATTATGATAATAAAGTATAAATTATAGCATATGGGCTAGCTTTAATATAGAAACTGATTTTAAAGCCAAATTTTAATTCAAATTCTGCAAACTAAAATATAGTGACTAAATTATAATTAGTTTAATGAAAGTACAGTGTTTACTATCTAGACCATCACTATACACTATTGGATACTGTATAGTATCGATTAATCCTTTTATCGTTTTATTTGCATTACACATGGTCAGGTGAAATAATATGCGTTCGGTATTGATTATAATTCTTTGTCGCTTGGATAAAGTAATTATTACATACAAAATGTAATATTATAGCAAAATACCTGATGATTTTTGTACAGGTATTATACAGTTTTTATTAAATTCATTAGAATTTATACATATAATAATACCAGATTATATACATTATACACCAATATTTATACAAGAATTATATTTGTGATGTATGTATATATATATAATTTATAGATACTCGTTTGAGTTAGTTATTGTTATTTAAATCAAACACAATTGTGATATTCGGTATTTCATATTTTCATCCGAATATTAATGTATACCAACAATCAATAACCATAATATATTAAATATTAATATACCGTACAAATACGGTTTAGTGCATAATATTATGGCTCGTTATAAAACATATTATAACATATTATATTTTATACGGACATGTTGCCGTCGACATTTGTTGAACCTATATGATATTTATGTAAGCTAAAGTAAGCTAATTTATCGGTGATAAGACAATTCAATTAACCTCTCCATCAATAGAACTCGAACAAATATGAAAATACATTTTTTTTTATAATATTATTTTAATTTTATTTTGCTCGATCAAGATGAACTGATTCTCGAAGGTTTTGCATAATAATAGAAGTTCTATCTTTGCCATTATAAATCAGTGTATTGTTATTATTTTCATTATTGTGTTTCCTAATCACATAGCCCATTAAATATTGTTTTTTCTTTCCTGTTTAAATTAGGATTTAACCATTCGTGAATCATATCCACTTAAATTTAAAATCCTATCTATGTACTCTATGTTATAGTCTATACCAAACGGACATTTTCAGATGGCGCCCCCTTCGGTGTCGTGGAACATTAGTCCCAGCATGGGCCAAGTGTACAAGTGCCGGGAAGCGGACATTGTGCAGATACCGCGGTACTGTTTGAACGTGGTCAGCAAGCTGGGCGGCTCGCACCTTGGGGAGGTGGCCGTGTGCGAGACGACAATGGACGTCCGCTTGACAGATAACGGACGCGTGGCGGCCAAGACTTGCAACTCCGACTCAACCAGGGAAGTCAAGTTCCTGTGCAGCCTGCTCGATCCGAACCTAGTGCGAGTGTTCGGCGTGTGCACCAACGAATCACCACCGTGGTTGATCACCGAGTACCCGGCCGAGCTTGGCGACCTGGTCATAGTGTTGAGGACGCACTCTGCACTCACGTGAGTCAATGACTGACCCTGTATTTATAACTTTTATTAACCACATACATCGGTATGATAATATTATGTTCTAAATACATATCATTATTCATTATAATATTATTGTGTCGACAATGTTGCGTTATATCTATTCGCGTATAAAACGAATTTCCAACTACAAGATAAATACAATACATAGACTAAATATATATTCTTACATTCTTAGTGGATGTATCAAATGTGTGTGAAAAATCCGAACAGAGTATTCAGATACACCAGGTGTTAGACACTCGTCACACTTTATTCACTAGATATGCTCTAGATTATGTATTATTATTATTAGTAGTAGTAGTAGTAGTAGTAGTAATCATATTAATCATTTGAAAGAATTGCATTCTAAAAATTACTTTGGGAAGAGATTGAATAACTATGTCAAATTTTTAGGACAGTAAAAAACCTCGAATTACTCAAAAAATATTTTTTAAATGTATTGCATATAATAGGGTACATATTTAATATAGCCATAAATAATATTAAATAATATAATTCTGATAAAAGCCACATACTTAATAAAAACATATGACTGTTTTGTCCAATCCATGTAGTCCAAAAAATGTTTTATGCAATCCAAAATACTTAATTTAAAAAATGTATTATTTAGCCAAATTTTAATAACCATAGTTTCAACAATACAATTTTATTAATAGGGATTTTTCATTGTAAATTATTATTCTTAATTAAAAATGATTTCTTTAGACTAATATGTTTAACTTAAAAACCACCAGATTAAATTTGATGCCAAGAATTATTAAATCTAAAAAGAAAAAATCATTACTTATAAACAATAAATTTTGTTTTCAAGATCATTTGTATAGCAAAAATTGTACTAATATTGGGGATGAGAAAACCTATCAATCTGTAAAGCAAAAAATATAACAAACGGTGATTAAGAAAATTTAGTTATTTTGAAATGTCTATATTATAGAACCTATACAATTATTTTTTTTCGTAATATATTATATTATTAGGTTGTGTGTAAACATATGGTAATTAGTTAAAAATTAACGTAAAACATTTTGAAAAAGTACTAAAATTTTTAATTTATTGTGTACTAGGTATAGGACCTATATTTTTAAATGTTAATAATAATTAAACATGTATAATATATAAAATATATCATTAGACATATAGGTATTGGGTTGGTGCATATGGTAAAAAGTAAATTCAGAGTTTTTATCAATAATATAATACAATAATACAGAACATTTATAATGCGTTTTTTAAAATTAATTTTAATTTTAAGATCAGAGACGAAACTATGGGAAAATAGCCTTTAATTATTTTATAATGTTATTAGGTATATTATTAACTATTACTTATATATTCATCAAAAACAATTTGATTTTGTCTCCTTCTATAATATATAAAAAAAAATACAGACAGTAAAAAAAAATGATTAATTTTTGGCATCATATAAAATCTATTGCTTCGAGCAATTTTTGTAGTAAGGCAATTATTTTTAAATTTAAACTTTGATTCGTTGTGGTGACTTAAAATTTTTCAAACGCATCATTTTTCTCAACTATATAATGGCTTTTTCTCCTCGACAACGCCTAAAGAATTATTCCTTCGTGGCTTCCCCGTCGTACAACAGTTAAAAACACATCATATTTTCTATTTCGTTTCCATCAGAACTTCGTCCCATGTTTAAATCGCTATGATTGAATGTGCTTTGTTGCTAAACACTTATTAATAACGTCTATTAATTTTTTCTTCTATAAATGTACATAGTAACTCTACAAATATATTAATTTTTTTTCATTAATAACATTATAAACGTGAGCCTAAAAGTATACAACTAGTTTTTATGGTAGATTGATGTTTATAAAATACGGTGGTATGTTTTATACTTTCTAAAACTTATTGTTGGTAAATAATTTGTCATTTTTTTATAAACTTAATATAAATTAAACTTTTCAAAAGTTGTTTAAATTTTCTAAATTAAGTTCCTCATATGTATGCCTATAATGTTGTGCATTTCCTAACATTTAAATAAATATACACAAAATAACTCTCAATTGGTACCTATTATAATTAATAGAATCAGATTATGCAGGAATGTTCTGTATAAGTAATGTATTAAGGTTAGTGGTTAGTCCACCAAATGTCCAACAATATCGTAATTACCAAACACGCTGGAATAATATTTAGAATATGACGTCTTCGACGATCTCTGTAATCCAAATATTGAAATATTCCATTAAAATATAATATTTTTGCCCCAAAGTATATCATCGATGGTTACTCGAAAGTAAAAAAAAAATCACAACCATTGAACAGTTAAAAACTGCAGTAACAGTATAAATGACTGTATTCTTGACATAGTTTTAAATAAAAAAAAAATTAACACGTTCTAAAGTAGTAAAGTGTGCTTATATTTCTGTAGGTATACGACGCTAATGTTCATGGCCACTCAAATCGCATCGGCCATGAAGTATCTGGAATCCAAGAACGTGGTACACAAAGATTTAGCGGCCAGGTAAGCTGAAGTCGCTTTTCCAAAGCTTCTAAAATATTGTTATCGTGCTTCAATTAGACATGATATTGATAATTGATGTTTTGTACGAATACCTACATATGACTGCAGCCCGTTTAATTTGTATTGTTTTTTTTACACGGAAAACAGAAACTGCCTGGTTTCGAGAGGCTATTCGATCAAAGTGGCTGACGTGGCAGTATGCAATCCAGCTTACAAAAAGGACTATAGCGAAATCGGAAACAGACCTCCGGCACCTATTCGATGGCTTCCATGGGAAAGCATACTACTGGTAATATTATACATACAATTATAACAACAATTAAATGGTATTATGATTGTGTATAGAACATATTACTTAAACATGCATTATAAATTATGATGATGATGATGATTATTGTTATAATTCATTTTTCATCTCTTAACACTTAAACTCTAAACTGTAATATCGAATTTAAAAATATACTATACATAAATATTATTCAGTCTCAAATATTTTTTAACAAAGATTTCGATTGAGAAATGCTTTCGGAGTATTTAATACGAAACTTAAAGGCATTTCTTGTAGTAGGCCGGTGCTCCGTAGAACATTGTTTTCTTATCATGGTATTTGATTTAAATAGTAAAATTAATGTATGAATACAAATAGTTGTACCTACTTTTGAGGTTTTAAGTGCTTCAGTAGTGCATTTTAATAGCTAAAACAATTTCTTATGATTGCATAAAATAACTTTTCAATTTCTTTTTATCATTGCTTATTAGACTTTACTATTGTGGCATAATATATAATATACTATTATTCCCATTTCCCACTGGTGAATTCTTATTATTCTTATTATTTTTTTTTCTTGAGAAAATGGGAGGTCTCGAGTAGATTCGGGTCGGATGTTACTAGGATCACCCATGTACCTGTGTCTAGTTACACTTAGTTGCGATTATAAGAATAATTTCATGCGTATGCTTTTTTTCTCCAAACAGGATCGATACACGTGTCCGAGCACGGTATGGTCATTTGCCGTAACAATGTGGGAACTGTTGAACATGGCCAGAGATAAACCATTCCCGCACCTCACCAACGAGCAGGTCATACACAACGCTGAGCAGATGTACTACGGAGGCGAGCTACAAGTGAGTCTAAACTGGTGACTAAATACATTGTGTATGCCTACACCATCAACACACAACATTATTTTATTATATTATATAAATAGTATTAAATACCCAAAATTACCAACATTTTTATTACTTATAACTGTTATACCGCAGAAAAAGCGAGAGCTGTAAATGGTAAAACGGATGATAGCATTATAAATAATTAGGTATAATGTATAAAAACTGCATATTATCATAATAGTAAGTATAAAATATACTCCTCATTGTACTGCCATAGGCGTGCGCACGGGGTGTGCAGCTGCACACCCTACAAAAATGTGTGCCTACTTTAAATTGTTGATGAAACATTGTTTAATTATTTAAAACTGATTATTGAGAGTTGGTATAATTTATTCTGTATCATATTATATATATAAATACATATATAATATATAACATTGTTATGTATAATACACAATATTATCAATTACACAAATAATAATCCGTTCATCGAGATAATGCAATACCTAATAATAATAATAAATCTAATATCGATTGTAGTATTATTTGGTATTATGCTCATAACCGTGGTCAAAGATTTAATTACGAAATTTGGTACAAGAATTTTTGATTGATAGTGATTTTTTGTTTAATATGTAAACTAATAATTATTTTATTTAAAAAATTAAAATTTATTATAAACTAATTATTATAATATTGAGACAGTATTTATCTTACTGAATTGTAGTAGGTCAAGTAACCCCTACTAAAATAATTCTGCACACCCTGTGAAAAATTCCTGCGCACGCCTATGTGTACTGCAGTAATTACCCTTTTCAAAATATAACAAGCGGAAGTACAGACAAAATGGTCATAGAGAAAAAATTATAAATTATTTAGGTACTAGAAGTCCGTTCCAGTACCTACTCTATCGAATTGTTTATGGAATTTAAATAAAATCTTACTCACCCATTCGCTTCGTCTCATTTGTATTTATTTTTTTCTTGTATAGAGTTTATAAGACATTCTAATTCAATGTTAGTGTTTTATTTTCTATTTTATTATACCACATTCGTTTTATTACGACGTGCATGTGAGAGTGTTAGTGGCACATCGGCGTATTGAATGCCTTTCATTTATTTCGTTTAATATACCTTTATTATATTAGTCTGTGTTTTACGTGTTCGTGTTTCCCCCTAAAACTTCGAGCACCGGAACCTGCCGTGTAGGAGGGGAGGAATACTGTTATAGTGATAAACTGATAACCAGGCAAACGTCAAGGTTTTGAAAATAAAAAAATATGTTTGAATGTTGAATGTTGAATGTTGATTGCGTATAATGTTTAGTTTTTATCTATTATTATTATTATTATTATTATTATTATTATTCACCGACACGTATATACGGCATAAATGTTTTTACAAACTAAAAAGGGTTTCTGCAGGTGGGATTCGAAAGTTGAGTAAAGCGACTGAAATGAGTGTGTTTAAATTTTAAAACAATGATAAATCATTTCGTTTGAAAATGGTTCTGAAGAGAGCTTGGCTTACTGTAGTTAATTTAATATATTATAATAATATAAAATAATGACAAGCGTGGTCATGGATTAAAATGTCAAGTCTTAATAATACTCAAAACTATATACATTTTATTAGAAAAGTTCAAAAATCGTAAGTGTTTTGTTAGAAAAACTAAATCACTAACAATAATACATAAAGTTAAACTGATTAAAAATGATAAATATTATTCAAGTTGTTAAAATTGTTAAAATTATCGAGACGCATCTTGTCAGTTATGACAAACGTGTCACGCTAATACTGCATGTATTAATAATACGCAATTTAGAAACTGATGTTAAAAAATTGTTTTTTTTCTTTTTAATAATACAATAAAATCGTTTTATTGAGAAGTAAAAGACAATTATTATGTATGATAACATGACATTTTTAACAATAAATTTTGGCACATCACCGTCGGCACCGGCTCAATCAGATTTTTCTGATTTGCCTACAATGATGTGAAATAAATAAATCATATTTCTGGACGATTCTAATGTATATATCTATTATACCTAGTACCTACCTTATATAATCAATAATCATTATTACTGCACAATGAAATGTGTACCTATATTATAGTACGTAATATGATATTATAATATATTATTTATTTTCCAATAAGTTAAATTATCGAATAACTTGTGTTTGCAGGTACTACTACCCAAACCTAACCTGTGCCCCACCGAGATTTACGAGCTCATGTGCCAATGCTGGAAGCGCGATCAAAACTTAAGGCCCACGTTCAAACAACTTTACCATTTCCTGAAACGCAATCACACAACGTACTCGTGCGAGATCGACAAGCAACTGCACAACATTTCACCGATTTAATAAATTGTATATTGTTAGATGATAATGTAAACCGTAATAATACTATATTTATTATTATTATTATTATTATTGTTTGTAATCATTTGTAATATTTGTATAGGAATTAGTGTATTGCATGTGTATTATGTATGTATACATGACGTGTATATGACATATTATTATGTATGAAGAATGTACATTTTCTTGTTGAACCTATTTTCTTTACCCGCTCTGTTCAAAAAAATTCTCGATTTGCAGCATTCAACGAAATAGATTATTATGATACCTACAATAGGTTAACCGTATATAAAGTGAGAACAGGGTTTTGCTTCGTCTACTACTTTGTGATAAAAACCTTTTTTTGAAAAAATCACATTTTTTTTTTTTCTAATTCCACAACCGGCCAAGACCACCGGACAAACGCTTCGTGACAATTTATTTCCATAAACTATTTCATATCGTGTATTTTTCTAATTCGTGTATACTTTTATAAAAATAAATATATATACCTATATAATTATGTAATTAATATTAATATTATGTTGTATAATCGAAAACGTTGTTAGCTAGACAATCAATGTGGTAGGGTACGTAATGTATTATGTATTATATATAATATATGTTCGAATGGGTTGTAATTTCGATGTCATCTTTGTAATATATTACATATTATATTAAAAACGTTTTATTATAATAGGCCTAATTACTTCGGTAGGGTCTTACTATTTAGGCTTAATATATAATTATTATGTAATAATAAACTGTATTATATAGTAATGATTAGTATTATAATATAATTATACATAGTATGTTAATACATAATAAGATCGGCTTATGACGTGCAATAATGAACATTATATACACTATTGTTTAGTTAATATTAAATATTCTAATGTTCTTTTTTTTTAATTCGTTAGTTAATGTGATTAAAACGACCTGTAAACATGTTTCTCTGTGAGTGTTTCTTTGGGTTTTTTTTTTACGTTTTATAGAAAAAATATACATCTATTATATTTTTGTTTATAAAAATCTTTTAGACGCCACATTTGTGTCTCCACAAAGAAATTAGAGACACAGCGTTATCCCGAAACAAATACAAATATACAATACAACAATACGATAAACGGTATACATACAATATTAATGTGAAAAAAATCAATTTATCTGAGTTTAATATTTTAAACGTTCTAACAAAAAATTGAATTACGTTATTTAGTATTTTGGATATAAATATAATATTAATAATAATAATATTATATTTATTTTGAATAGTGTGCCTCCTCCAAAATTGTAAAAATAGCAAAATTCTAACATTTTTGTTAGCAATAATAATGTTATGAGTAAAATAGTCATCTCATTAAATTGTGCATAGTATAATTTTGGTTCGTTTGAAAATATTTACGTACCTATAATTGATTTTAGCAAAATTCATTCTACTGCGAATAGATTAAAATATCGGTGTTATTCCATGTTATTATTTTTATGGAATATAAATTATCCCTATATACTCTATTCAGGATAAGAATGCCCAAATTCACGCATGAGTATAAGATTACTGAACCACTGGCAGTTATTCTATGGTAATAATATGATCGAATATAAGCTAGTATACATTACATTATAGTATTAAATTTACTAACCTCGCCTAAGATAACTACTGGTGGCTCAATTATCAATATTCATCCGCGAATTTGGGCATTCTCCCCGTATTTGTTCGTGCAATTTACCTACGTATGTACGTAATGTAACCATATATAGGTACAACGGTTTTCTCGTTTATAATAAATCATGTTGGACTCGCACCTAGTACATATTAAAATTTAATTCTGAACACATTAAACATATTAATATATTATTATTACCTATATATAGGGCCCGGATATCACTGCAAAGTGCATCTTTTTTTGGGTGATCTTGGACAATGCTTTCCAAGCACATAATTTGTTTCATGAAACAGATACTTCAACAGTGAAACTTTTATTTTGCATTTTTTCGGTCATTTTGTTACTTTTAATACATATTTGTATATCATTCGACTTCAGTAGCTGCTTTGATCAGTCTTCTGGGGGGGAGACAATATCCTTTTGGTCCAACAATTCTAGATTAACTATTTACATACTTAGGCTTATGCAGGGTGTATGTGTAATGTGTAGGCCTTGGTTATAGTTTATAAACACTCCGAACTTCTAATCAAATTTCGGTTTTTTTTTTTTTTTTTTTTTTTAAATAAAAAAAATTTTTAGTAAATTATTTAAAATGATAATGTACATTTTTATATCCTGGTCTTTTAAATTAGGAAAGTGAAACTAATGTAACATTGCATTAAAAAAATAATTTTATTTGTCAATTTTCAATAGCATTATTGCGGTAAAATACTTATTTTATTTACATTTTTAAACATTTTTTAGAGCATATTTCGACGGTATTTAGAACATTTAAATCCTGGCCCTTAATGTATATAGGTACATTATACATTGCACGCGTGTGTGTGTGTTACGTGCGTGTCGAGTGTGATTTTGAAAACGCTAAACAGCTAAACAAACAATACAACAACAGACAAGCGACCGTGCTGTGGGTTATAAAACCAGAGTATGGCTACAATAATATTATAATATTATATTATAGGTACTACTATATATACTATATAGACATATAGTAGAAATAACATAAACCATCGAGTCTATAATCGATCCTACTCGTAGAAGTTTACATGTAACGATGGTTATAGGTAGATATATTATACAACTCCAGACTCGGTGGGGTATTGTACAACTCTCACGCGTGATCAATCACAACACATTATCAACAAAATTCAAATTTCAAAGTAGTTCGATAGTACAGAGAGGTAAAGGTTTGCATAATATAATATATATATAGCCACATATAGTTACGGGCATATAGGAGGTAGGTAGTCAATGTTAACGTAGAAAATAAGCTACAATCGTATACTCGCGAATTTGTTTTATTTTATTTCCTATTCACATTTAAGAATTTTAGCGTTTTGAGATACTATATAGAGTATAGGTCCCCGTTTAGGTATAGTTATCCTCTAGGTATCCACGTATACACCACTGGATCGAAGTATAATATCTTAATTCGTGGTATCTATAATAGTGGTATAGTGTGGTACTGTGGTATAGTCATCCTAACTAGACTTCAGATCGGGCACACACAAATCACTCAAAGCAGTCATCTAATGAGTAAAAAGACCCCCAAATATGCCCATCATGCAACACCAGTCTTACAATCAAACAACACATAATGACGGAATGTCGCTCATATTCCGCAGTACGTACCAAGATCTAACCTTCTGGTTGTTCTGGAACACTTTTCAGAATCTCTCGGCTACAACGGATCCTCACTCGCAGCCACCATCGAATTCATCATAAAAGCAAATCTTCATTACAAAATATAAAATTATAAAAGCCACTATAAATACACACACAAACTGTAAAAAAAAAAAAGGGTTAGATTATATAGTCTTAAACTCTTAACATTTGATGACATCCCCGCCTCCGTACAATATGACAAGCGCACACAACGATTTAAGATTAAGATACCTATACTATCATAAACCGTGGCACCCACCGACTGTACGGTACCTTCCAGGTCCTTCCTTCGGTCAGTTAACCAGTAACGGTGGTACGCAACGGTTTGCGTACGTTTAACGCCGGTGCGCATCCGACAGTGCGACGTAACGTTTAATAATAGTTTGTTTTCAATATAAATATAGGTACCTGCTGCGATTATATGAATATTAGTAATATTACTATTTCCTTTTTTTTAAGCATAATATTACTGACAGAATATTTAGGAACGCATTATTAGAAATAAGTTCTCGATGTAAATAATAATAATAGTAATAATAAATAATACATGACGTATCCAACTAACGGCCTGTCAGAGGTATTCAAACTTTTTTATCCCGTGGCTCCATTGTGTGTTCGCAATATTTTTACGGCTCCCGAATTATTGTGAAAAAATTGAAACAATATGAAGCAATATGACCATTATCGGTGATAATAACAGTGACGACTCAAGTATTAGAAATAAAACTTCAAATAGTCACGTAATATGTTTCCACAATCGCTTTAATGATTATAAATAATATTTATATTAATTATACATGACCTACATTAATTTTGGTTTGACGCGGTGCCCTTTGCCAACTCTCGAGACGCCCCTGGGAGCCGCGACGTACAGTTTGAATAGGTACCTTTGGCCTATGCCATCGAGGGTAATTTTATTAATAATAAAAAAAAAAATGCATTGAGGAACAATGTATAATACTTTTTAGTTTTATAGTATTCAAGATTTTCTAGAAGAAAAATGCGATACGACATTAGGCGTAATATGCGGAGTTTGTCGTTTGCGCATCATTAGTACTACAGGTAATAAATTTGGTTGGTCGTTTGCGCATCGCGCATTTTAACAATATAAAGGTACCTAACCTACTAATTAATCACTGATAATTTATCAGTCGTACAAACATTGTAAATTTGTTTTACAAGTTATAGCAACAATCGAATTATCTTCGTGTACGAAAACGAATCTTTCTAGTTTGAAAGTTTGAATTTCTGTTTGTCTAACTGATAGTAGTTGCACTGCGTCTTCAATAGACTTGAGGAGAACTGGTTGACTTTTTCTTCGTTGCCTATAGATATGTCGTCTAAAATTAGATATATCATTCATACCCACAACTTCTGATTCCGCAATTGCCCTTCGAATAAGTTTATTAGGTCTAACAGTTGGGTCTTCAATTGCTTTCCTCTTAAGCACAACATCAATCTAAAAATTTTATTTTAAATTATATTTACGTAAATTAGTTTACGTAAATATTTTTTTTCTGTATATAATATTATGTCAAACTTACTTTCAATTTTTCGATAACTAGGTGAAAGAGAATTATGATTATGAATGCCACGGGATTCTAAGAGTACTGGTCTATCGTCAGTTTTCACAGAAGCATAACACGTTTTTTTTGGACATTTCCATATTATATCACCTTTGTTCAGTGTGTTACATTTGGTGTATTTGTATTCGTGTACTATTATTGCTGGAGCACCTCTCTTCGATTGTACCACGTGTAATGTAGTCATTTTATAATTTATTACAAAATATTTAAATGACCGTTAATATGAATAAAATTTCAGACTGATAATATTTATTAATGATAAGCTAACAGAAAGCTAACCTAACAAACCAAAAACTACGATTTTCGTATAAATCTACAACCGTGGTTCTTTTTAAACGGCCTATAAAAAAGGTAATTCATAAAAATAGGTATAGGAAATCACCCTATACCTTTTTTAACAATAGCGATGCGCAAACGGCCTATAAAAAAGGTAATTCGTAACAATAGCGATGCGCAAACGTCCTACGCCCGTAATATGTGGGGGGGGGGCAACCGCTGTGACATTTTACCTTGCGTACCGGTGACGTATCACCTAGATCCCCGTCCTACTAGATCCCCATGGTTATCTAGATCCCCTGTGATCAACTAGATCCCCAGTGGTCAACTAGATCCTCGAGGGTCAATTAGTTCCCCTGTCAACTAAATCCCCTTAGGCCATCTAGATCCATATATACGTCTTTAAGATCACCAAATTTATATTTTCCCCTAAAGATCTAGTTGATCTCAAAATGAGTGATCTAATTGACCAACATAGGAACAGTTAATGATATAAATAGCATGATTAAAATTAATTACATTATAATATATTATAATTTATTTATTATTATTATCCAATATCCATTGACCATTAATTATACTTTAAACTAAAATTAATAATAATAATTTATATACCTACAATTATGTAAAATGGCATTTTTTTGTTGATGAAATCAAAAATATTCTTTAATCAAATACCATTATAATAATATCTATTCATCCGAGTTACATAACAGATAGAAGGATAAAGTCTGTGGTGAGCTGGGCGCTCATACACTTGAAAAATCTTAAATTACTTCGGTTTACATATTATATTACAAATATAGGAAGTTTGAATTTATATTTGACAGTATTTTAGTATTCAATTCAATTAAGTAGGTTCGAAATATGTACTTGCAGTTTGTACAATTTACAGTACACCTACACTATATGGTAATAAAAGTGAATAACATTCTACACAGGCAGTGTATGGTAGTGTACATAACAAATGGAGACAAGACAAGACAAGACATCTCCAATTTATACAATTTGTCGATGATTAGTAGTGACCTGCAGTGCCAAATTTTCTGTTAAAGTTGTATATGATCTCAAAACCAAAAAATAAAACGTATGAGTTGTGTCTAATTATTCATAAAATATATACATAAAAAGGGCGGGTAAGTGTATGTCGCTCTGCTGTACAGTAGGTTACAAGTGAGTCACTGTAATGGATTGTGTTAGATTTTAATCCAATGATATAATATCATTGAATAAGAAAAACGATTCTGAGCGAAGACGGTCAGTCAGTCTATAATATCTTACTAAGTCTAAATGTATTTGATGATATTATTGTGAATAAACTAATTCATTTTAGTATTATAGGCATTAGTATTTACTATAGTTGGTTAAATTCATTTTTCTCAAAAAAATTATATTTTAAAATGCCATTGCGTGTATATAAAATATAACAATATATTCTAAAAGTTTCATATACCAACAAATAATATTTTTAAATTATATCAAAATAACTAAAATCATTATTCTTGGTTTAAATATGAAATTTTGTCAAAATTCGAACTTTAAATGCTTATAAAAAAAAATCGTGCATATGTATTTTTAAAATTTTTCAACTGATATTGTAACAATATATAAAAAGCTTGTATTAAATTTTCAGACTTTTTGGCCCACCAAATAAAATTTTATTGACAATTATAAAAAAAAAAACTAAAAAAATTGAAAACTAAAAATGTCTGTAAACAGCTCAAAACAAATCAAAATATTTTCAAAATTGAATGGTGTATAGAAATGAGAATATAAACATTTAGTGAAATTTTCATGCATCTACAATTATTCGTTTTGAATTACAA